>OX235270.1:88085200-88816909 GCA_944472135.2 Trichobilharzia regenti
ATAAATGAATTGACTTAGCTGCCTTATGAAAATTACTAGATTTACTCATTTACCTAGTCAACTAGATTTAAATGCCATTCAGATCCTAAAAATACCGTCTGAGGGAAAAATTCTTCAGCTAGTAACCGTTTTGATTATAAGTGTCACTTGCTGCCCCAGAAAAGTCGCAAAGTAAGTCATAACGTAGATACTATGCACCACAAGAGAAAACTGATGTGAAATTTAAGGGCAAATTATGGTAAAAATTCTGTACGTGCGCAAAAACATATCGCCAATTTCCATAAAGCTCGAAAACTAACTACAAAATATCCCAAGATTCTCTGGAATTTTCAAGGATGTACAATCATTCAGACTGAACTGCTGAACCAAAGTAAACATTAACTAGACGAAGACCACGGTTCATTTCAATAAAACCAGAAGACAACATACCGATTTTGTAATATGGACTTTCATCATGGCCGATAACAATAGACAGTCTTCTACTTTGAATTTAACTGCTTTAGCGACTTCTGGTTCATCATGCACTGATTTAGCGATTGCGATTGAAATTCCTAAGGTTAGAACAACAGATACTGCTACGCTACGCATTCCGAAATTAAATGACTTGAGGTCCACTCGCAAGCAAAATTTGCGCCAACACCAAATCTCGCGCGGCTAGGGCTCAATAATAATTAATACCTTGGCCTATTTAAAAAAACTGACTATGAGTATAATCTGTGGTGCCGCGTAGACGATAAAAGTCGCTATAAACTATATTTTACCAGTCATCAGGGGTATTACCGATTAAATTTTTTCTTGCTTTCCAGATCCAGTTTTTCACGGTTATAATCTCAGTTCAATTTTTCAAAAACAGAGGATATAAGACTTCTTCGTTTTTCAAATTTCCACCACAGTTAAATGCCATATGACCTTAACACAGCGTAAAATTGAGACCGAGGAACAATAAATGTGATGAAATGGTACAGCGTGGGAAGCAAGGTACGAAGTTTGTCGTTTTTTTCGCGTGGTTCTCGTTTTTATTATTCTTTCTCGTATTCCCAATTTTCAGGATATATCCTTAGTGTCACTGATTATTTGTTTTATATCTAAACCTACCTTTGTTGCCACTGGATATTATCGTTTCTAGTTTTCCTGTTTCAGGTAACTGATTAAGGTATTACCACTTCGAACATATGACTTTCGATGCCCATATTACGCTTATTTTTTGTTTTGACATAACGTCAAACAACCTAAGACTCATATAACTGCAGTCCGGCAGTTCGGTATTAACTATACACAAAATGCCAGTTCAGCTATCGAAGCGTCGTGCTTCATTATCGACTGAAAACTTCAGCAAAAGACGAATCTAGAAGGCCTAAACAGCATGGTACCACACTTTCTCCTGATCTGACACAAATGCTAAATAGGACAAGTTCAGAAATCATTATTTCTTCACCTTCTTGTGTAATAAGTGATTTTATCAGGGATATTTACAGTAATACAGGTTGTGAGACAAGTAGTATGGGGTGCTACGAGCCACATTGGCTCGGTGGCGCAGTGGTTAGGACTCTCGCCGACCATGCACATGGTCCGGGGTTCAAGCCCACGCCGACGCACACCCGATATCTATGGTTGGCCTGCGAATTTCGGGCTACTGATATCCACGCTGAAAATTCCATACTTGTACCAAAAATACAGTGTGGAATCAGCTGTAATCAAAAATAAATAAAAAAAATAATAATAAATCTGACACCGGCTCCCCTGATGTGGTTGAAGCCACACCACCCATGTGCCCTGCTCAGAACTCTCAGTCAGAACGTCTGAACATACGTATGGCCTCACTATCCTCTACACCTGCTAATATCGATTCTTTCAGCTGCGTCAAAAGAAATGTTAACTTCCCCCAAATGCTTAGTAATCCTAGACATCAACCTTGATAATTCTTGCAATACACAGGCAGATTTGCTATCATCTGGTTCCATTAAATTGGATGCTATTAAGGAGGCGACAAATGTGCCATTTCAGAAGGCAGATAGGAGTGTGGTGAGAGCAGGGTGCTAGCCAATTTGTAGGCATTAATTTACGTCAATGTCTATGTCGCTAATATTGGCCGCGAGAAAATATGAACAAGGCTGATTCAACCAACAATCACAGCCAACTTAACGTGGGCAAATACGATTCGCAGATATATGGCTTAACTTTCTGAGTAACTATTCGCAAGCAGTACGGAATAACTTTGAGCAAGAAACAACAAATCGGAAGATTGCGTTGGTTTGCTTGAATAACCTATAATAATGTACGTAAAATATACATAAATACGCGCTGATTTCCTTAACAAACGATCTGTAGCCTGACTCTTGTCTTTTGTCGATACTGTAGTACCACCGCCACTAATACGGCTAAAGACCCAAACACGAAAAATTCCATTGGTCATTAGAGATCCAGGGAAGTCAACCTACTGCCATATTTGAAAAAGCAAACGGTACATGTCACTGTCCAGGTCACACTACACTGGACCTCACCCTATCCTTGGAAGACTTTCAGAAACTATGCGTAGTAATCAACACGAAAAACCAGAACACAAATTGGTGACACAAAAACCCTTTATTCTTGCACCAATACAAAGCCAACCATTAGTTTATTCTAAACAAATATTCTGATAGATTCTCTCATTCTTTCGACGAACAGCGAACCATGAAACGATGACGGCAGAATTGATGATTGCCGCGAAAAATATAGAGGAGTTGGGTTTGAGCAAACAACCATGAATTGATCGTTCAATCTTCAACTATATTGACACTCCCCGGCAAAATACGGATCCATCCCTTTTTTCCATCACGACCAATACACGTTGACTTGGATGCCATTGCGAGAACCTGGGTCACATGGACAGAGCTGAAATGGAAAACAAACAGAAGAGCCAACACACCACAGGCATAATCACGGCACAATCTCACCAATCGATGACGACCTGCGCCTTTCAGTTAAAAGGCATCCACTTGACATCTTGCAACACAGTCTCCACTTGCCAGAATGACCCTTGCAGAATGCATTGTGTCCATAGCAGCACCTCACGATACTCTACGCACATCCTCTTATCTACTCACTACCAGTTACCACTGGGATCGCTTGTCACTCATTCTGCCTCAGTTCTAGTAATGGTGACGTGCGCAAGCCCCAGTCGTCTACGCTGTCGCTCCCCGGCGTGTGGGAATACAGCCTAAATAGAAACATTCACTCTCTATCATTGATTCCACAGCTAATCCTTACCTCCATGTGCATGTCATTCTCAGCACTATCCTAGCCTCCTCGGCGTATACGACCCATCTGCTTTCTTTAACATCAATCAATTCATTCACGGATGTAGAAGACTCGAAACACTTCAGAAGAAAGCACGACAAACAATTTAACAAAATTATTCAATAACAACAAGATTCGAAAACAAGAAGTAAACACAATGAATCCAGAAAACACCAATTGATGTGACACACCACATATATACACAGAGTGCACATAACCTCGCAGATCACGTCTTGATGGAGTCCCTTTGAAGAATCACAGGACTCACACCAGTACGCCTGCAACCCTTCTCAGGTTGGTGATTGTAAGTTGAAGAATGTCCGGACACGAACAAGATTAACCAACAATTACATTAATTGGAACCCACTCAATTACTTGACACAAACATATGTACAATCAATACATAAAATGTGGATTCTGGCTTGACGCACTACCCTTGATGAACTGTAGGACATACAGCAGCACGCGTACATCCCTTCTCAGGTTGACGTCTTAGGTTGGGAAATCGTCGCAGAGTTCATTTGCTGACCTCCTTCTATCATCTATATCCTCAACTCTGAACGGTGACACGCCCAAGTCATTGTATCGTGGAATTTAGATGACTAAGAAACATACCACGTATCTGACCAACCAAGTGTAGGCACAGAGTAATTTACACCAAAGATAATAACATTCAAATAGTAACTTGAAACTTGAAAGGCGTTTATTCGTGCAAGTTAGTTCAACAATTACACCCTCATTCACAGTTGGCTTATCCTCATTAAAATGACCGATATCTTTCGTCTTTTCAAATGCACCGATACTAGCATAGTCATAGCAAAAGACACGCGAGTTCATGGGCGTCTTTTTCATCATGGATGACAACACCGACGATGACTGATTGAAACAAGTCGATAAACTTATCGGCGCATCAGTAGCTGTTATTGTTCGGCTTTTAGAAGATTGTTTAACTGCAGGATTATCACCACTTCTGTCTTTTACTACTAACTCCGGTTAAGCATTAGCATCTGTCAATAGGTGGGCTACACGCTCATCATTTACACTGACGGTCTCACAAGTATCCATTCCTTCTGCAACTGCATCTGCCTTTAATTCTACTTCACGTTCAAGTTGTACAGAAGCTTTGTTCAATTTAGCAGTAGTGGGTATTCCGCTCGTCTCATCATGGTCATGCAAAGACAGATCTGCACTACCATGACCACTGTCAACAATATCCACTTTAACTCCGTTTGTATGTTCAACTTCATCATTTTCAACTTCTTTAATAACAGCAGTAGATGATTTGGGTTCTTCCTCACAAAACCTTAAAGGCTTTATACCTTTAGTCTGACTAGGAATACGTTGTAAACTTGTGGAGTCAGAAGCGGACTCTGAAACTGTAACTCTCTTCTCCTGCACAAACTGTGGTGTCGTCTGTGACACTTTATTCAACAATGGCTTACCACTTGCAACTACAGGCTTCTGCACTGCACTCTTACCGTCACACAATTCGGAGTCAGAACTTGACGCTGATTGCACATTTAGCTTATCACTAAACTTGCTCACTGATTCACAGTTCACCTTTGTATGCTCTTCTTGCAAACGTGTAAAACACAACCGTATTTGTCTCGCAACTTGTAACCTATCTGTTGGCGACGTCCCACGAAAGCTGTTACACTCACTACGTTTATATGGATTACTAGACACCATGAAGTTTTCTCGATATCCACTTCGCTGTCATAAATGATTGCATTTTGCTCTCAGACTGCTCTATTCTAGGGGTGGGATGCAATATACTGGCAAACTTGCTCATGGATTGATTGACACTATCTTTCATCAGTTTCAGAATATCATCAAACTTTGGCTCAGTACCTTCACCCTCTATACGAGAGCTTATCTTCACCCACTTCCTTTGCAGCCGAGTAGGTAGGCGTCTCGCTATTACTTCTGGGACGGAACTCGAGTTGAGGTCACTCATGCAATTCATCGAAATCAATGCATTCTTGTAAGTAATCAGATTATCCAGATACTCAGTGAGTGTCTTGGACCACCATTACCCTTAACAGCCTCGAATAATTTCCCTACAATCATCGAAGGTCTACCGAATCGTTGACGCAAGATACTCATAGCCTCAGAGTATCTTTCGTTAGGGGGCATGAGCTTACAGCACCGTATAGCTCTTGAAGCAACTCCAATGCAGTACCTCACCAAATACATCAACTTCATTTCCTCATTTAATAAAAACTACTCAACATGACTTCAAACTCCTTTGCAAACTGTGCATAGTCATCTGGGTCTCTGTCGAAACGCCGAGGTTCGTACTTAGGAAGCTTAATATTCCTATTATCCCTAGACTGCGAAACATGAACAACAGACTAATCATGCTGAGCATCATACGTATCATGACAATTAACAACCAACTCAGCATCACTTAGTTTCCTGCTTTCTTCCAAGACGCTTCGTCCCTTCTCTGACCCAGGTATCACTGAACTTGACCGAAATTTCAGAAAAGTTCCGGATAATGCTCGTCCAAATAAGACTTGCAGGCACCAGGAAAGACGAACAGAAATTATCCAAAACTATCAGAAACTGTCAGTCAACTCTCATAAACTGTCAATGTCCAGCTCTTACTACGCTGGACCTCACGCTCCCCTCGAAGACTTTCAGGAACACTTTGTATTAATCAACACGAAAACCAGAACACTGATTGGCGACTAAAGAATCCTTCATTCTCGCGCCAATATGTAACCAACAGTAAGGTTATTATACACAAGGTCTAAGAATAAATGTTATAACAATAAATCATGATAATACTTCTGACAGTGTATTATCTTCCGCTGATCAGCGAACGATGAAACGATGACTGTTGGATTGATAACTCCCGCGAAAAATATGGAGGAGTTGGGTTTGAGCCAACAACCATGAATTGATCGTTCAATCTTCAACTGCATCGATAATATTACAGATAAGATAGAATTTAGGGTATCCACAGTTTTACCACAGAAGAAGGGGACATCTGAAACCCTGAGTAGGCTCTTTAAAAGATCAAGAATTAAGCTGATATTTGGCTCAACACACTTACCCAGGTACAAGCCCTGTAGGCTTTACGAACTTTCCATCGCAATTAGGCAAAATGGTCTTTGGAGCACCTTGCGATAACTATGAATTAAGTGAACTACATAGGTCAAATTCTGTGAACACATGAATCTAGCCAAGTGTGAAGTGGCTGACCCAGTGAAGATGAATGGTCAAGAGAAGAACTCAGTAGATATGGTGGTGGTCACTAAGGTGAATCACCCCATTCTGCAGGAACAGCAATATGCAATTTGACGGCTCGAGATATTTCCGATTTTTATGAGGGCTTAGATCTTTATCTTGAAAAAGATAATAATGAACGCCTTGACAGATCATGCTTCTACCTTTAAATATATACCATTCGCTCAGCCTATTGTTGAGATGCGACCACGCGGGATCTGCACAGATTTATGGGGCATCTTATAAATTAACTTGCTATCCATTGTCAGATCTTTAAATACCACTTCACAATATCTTGTCTTACTTATTTTCTAATAACGTCTTTACTTGATCCTCATTATATTCCATTAAACCTAACATTTTATAGCTCTTTATGAATTTGATTCGACTTATTCTATTCCTTTTCTCTGGAGGGTACGGTTGTGCACCAAATAGAGAAAAAGGCATGAAATAAAAACAACTGGCTTGAAAATAATTGTATTAAAGCCAAAAGTGGACATCATGATAGCACAAAATATATTGATTTTATTATACATTGCAAATGAACGTTGTCGGCCTAAGGATTAATTACTTCCCCATTCTGTTTTCTATATAAATGTGTTTATTAATGATATATTTCACTCACTTAATCTGTTACACTTTAATGTTTCACCTTAGCACTTTAACTTTTCTAAAACAGCTTCCAATCCCTTGTAAGCGTTGTACTTACCTCAATATTGGTTGGTTATCGTATGCCTACAACCACGGGATGAAAACGAAACGAAGTCGATTTTCCCGCTCAACCTGGAGGACAACTGTACAATTCAATAACTATACGGCCTAGTTCAGACAATGAGTGGAATTATATATATATATCAAATATTTAACTGTTGAAACATTATTAACTTGTAGACAATTTAAGATTTGACATTATAACATACTTGATCGTGCCTGTAAAAATGGCATGCATTTTCACGTAAATTTATGTTTATATGAAAATAAAATTATTATTATTATTCGTGTGTTAGCACAGAACCACATATTAAGGTAGGAGAGGCATGCAGTTCTAAAAAGAAATATAGGTAAGTGGAGGGAGCGGTTGATCACTGGACGCTTGTTCATCGAATCTTCAACTAACATCTGCAATGGGAATGGTGCGACGACAATACGAGAGATATGGAAAAAAATACCACCAATAAATCCATGGAATTGGAGATAATGGAATCCCATGGACGAAGTTTGAAAGTTATGTGAGCGCCATGAAATGACTGTGGCTAACCGAGTGCACTCAAAATGTCCGCAGAAAATATAAGTGCGTCAGTGTGCAATTCTATTACGTAGGTGTGTACTGTGGTGTGTACATGACGAGTACCCGAGGTTCATGTTCTTGGTAGCAAACGAATTATCTTGGACGCCCGACTCATAGCTGGAAGCAGTGGCCTGACCTCAAATTTCGTTTCAGTATGCTTTGTACAGGAGATTCCCACAGTGATTTCAGATTAATAAAGGTCTATCCTGTTTCACATATACTGCCGCCTTTAATTAAAATGATGCTGCCTGAGTAAGTGAAAGAGTTGTCCTCCTTCGAATTTCTCCTGTCTATACAGACTGGTGCTTGTTCTTGTGGGTAGGGTGTCTTCATCACCTCTGTCTTCTCCGTATTCAACTGATGCATTGTCTCCTCGGTCTCTTCTGATAGCTAGTTGATTTTTGCTTGCATGTAGCTGAGTCCGTATTGCATTTGCTATGGGTGTCTTCAAAATTCATCTATCTGGTGCACACTTGCTTTCACAGCGTCTATGGTTTAACACATGAATCAGTCCAACACAATTATAAAGACCATCAGTCATAGTAGGTAGCCTCTTCTTACTTCTGTCTTCAATATAAATGCTTCGCCGAGCTTTCCTGTGTAAATCACATGGTGTGGCATCATCACATAGCTATAGAACGAAAATGACAAAGGTTTGGGATAGACCATACTGCTGGGGCAGTTTAACTACTACTACTTAACGATCGAATCTGTCTAAGGCCTTTTAAAAGTCAGTGAAGTTTTAATAGAGATTTGTCTGAAAGTTGGGAGTGTTTAAACCTGCGTTTTTCGTGTAGCTGTACAAAATATATGTGGATCCTTACCATCACTTCTGAAAAGAGGTACCAATCTTTTAAAGTATATCCGAAGGATATCGATGAATCCGTTACCTGCCTAAAACTCTGATAACTAAATTTGAAGACTGAACGTGCACATCTTAAGGTTAGGCATAATCAGAGTTTAAAGGTTTGACGGATATCTCGTTCAGCAACTTCTAATTAATTTATTCTCGCGTACCAAAGACAGCAAAAGCCAATATTTGATCGTCCAAACTAAGTGATATATTTCGGGACCAAAACAAGCCTTCAGACGAACACCTAGCTAGCTAGTGATCGTGCACGTGACACGACGGGGTACCAAATGGCGGGAATGCTTGACCGGAAGCCTTCAGCTAAACAAGTCGACTTAAACAGTGGTGGTCAGCATCCAATGAGTGATTGCTGTGGTCAATAATTTTGGGGAATTATTTACCGCTACAAGAGTTTATTTGAAAATACCTTATAAAATGTTGAACAACCCGGTGCATCCTAATTAGTATACTGCCAGAAAGAAATCACGGTACTCACAGGCAGAACAGAGAAGAGTTCCTGTAAGAGGGTGGTGACAGTCGCGACAAGAGGAGTACAACAAGTTAAATTTTCTGTGCATATCTATTGGAAGATCAGCGAAATTACCTCATTTTTAAATGATTACAATTTTCCCTTTTACTTCTGATCCTATTTATTCCATTTCATTTTATTATTATTCGTTTATTAATTTCCTCTTTTTCGGTTGCACTCAAACTTTCAGCAGTTTCTGACTATTGTGAAAGACCGTCTGGAAAATATTGCTTAGGCATATTTGAGCTGGTCAAATACATAGTGAATAATATGATATTGTTGAAATGATCTGTGGTCTTAAGTTGAACTACGTTTCATGAACTTGAGATTTAGCCTTGAGAACATTCAACCTTGGTTTGATAGGTAGTCGTGTTATCGAATTATGCAAATCTTTCTCCAAAGTTTCCTTCTTGCTTTATATTCTCATTAGTTCATTACTGCCTATAAAATTTTTTTCATCATTGGCCGTAAGTAAATTTAATTTGTTTGCTGAATCATTCATGTTTTTTCTCTTCAAGTATCGTGGTAGCTGATTGGACTACCACTGCCAACCTTACGCATCATCTTTTACTGGCATCCTTTCCAACTTACCTGAGTCCTGGCTCACTAATCTTTATAAAACAAGGTTCATCTATACCTTCTGACAGTCACTCTCTTACTGGAAAGATAAATTCTGGGAGATTTTACAATGAAATCTGTACCATATGGTCGCGATTTCTGTTCAGATAGCTTCTTCGTAAGTCTGAATAACTTTAATAATATCAAAAATGTGTCAGAATGGAAGTGAGATCTGGGGATCAGATTTCAGATTGTCTGAGTGCTTTCAGTTTTCACTGTTGGCGTTTCCTGGACTCCTCTTGTTCAGCATGTTTTCACTTTCACTGCTGTTTAGGAAACAACAAAGTAGCATCCCTGTTGCCTTAATACGATTCGGAGTTCTGCAAGGTCTCAGAATGGTTTGTTATTTTTGTTGAAATTACTGTCACAGTCTCTTTGTGTAGGAGTTGTTGGATGTATATTGGTCCTGCTTGTATCAAACATAGTTGCGGAGATTTCTACTGGTGTTCGCTACGACGCTGTGCAGTACTTCTCTTTGGTTGTATCACTTGTATCTTCGGTAAGTAGTGAAAATATGCATATGTTTTTTGCGTGAGATGTTGGTTATTACTCACTTGGGGGTGAGATTCAGCAAAAATTCTTTTTTGAGGAAAGTGTTTTAGGTGTTCTATTTGTTTAGTTAGCAAGTACTTCAGTGTAATTGAGCACACAGTGACTGGCTACTGTATTAATTATCTGATTATTTATCCCCATTGTTTTGAGAGCATTAATTTGTCAGCTTTTATTTAAAAAGGAGCTGAGTATTTTATCTTCGCCGGATCTAAAGAAAATTACTATTGATGATAGAATTGCCAATCCAAGTGATATTAGGTGTAGGAAAAATGCACGAAATATTTGAGTTATCTTTGTATTTTAAAACAAATGCAGTCAGTGATAAGACTACAAAGTTGCTGCGAATGCGTAAGCAGTATACACTATGGCAAGATTCTGAGGACACAGTTTTACTGTTGGCAAATAGTGATTGTGGTAGTGCTATGGTGTTTTATAAATCCACTTTTTACGTTCTTGTTGTATAAGGAGGAATTATGAGAAAAGACCTAAAAGTCTCTTAGCCCAATACCGGTGTGTTTCTATAGCGAAGTTCTTTGTATGGATTTAAGTAATTTCATGAGAAGTGTGCTGAAAGGAATTATCTTTTCTAAGTACTAAGTTTCTTTATACTCTCTTCCTTGCTTATTCTGTTCTTCCTTGACTTTGCAAACATCGCCAATGACTTAAGTCTTCAAATGATCATCCAGTTTCTCAAAACCACAATTTACATATCATATAAGAGATTCCCATGCTCAGATTAGATAAAACGTCTCACTATTCGAAATTATACCGAGTATGGAAAGTTTATTAACTCTGCAAGTTCAGAGTGATTAGACTTCGAAATGAATCTTAAGAGTTTCAAGAGATTCTTTAGCCTGATTGTGCCCAACTGGCTGCTTCAGGAAAGATACTAACTCTCAGACAGAAGACTCACTACTTGATTGGATAACAGTGGACTGACGGCGTGACCCTTTGGACTTGATATTCAGCTGCTAGCCAGTAGGTTATAGTTTTGGATACCGCTCCAGCGGTAGTTTTATCAACCCTCTCAAAATGCGTGTTGCCCACTGCTAAGCGCTTAAGGGTCCATGTGGTTAATGAGTAATATACTATACCAGTGCCCGTGTAGTTCTTGTTTGAATGAATTTTCGCAAAATAAAGTTACTGGTACTTGTCAACGTTTTTTTGTTCAACTTGATTTGGGATGTATTCAAGAATACTCTTTAATCAGGTATTGCTTTTTAAATTTTTTTTATTCCTTTAAGTTCCCAGTGTGACATAGGGCTTCAAGCTTGAGCTTTGAAGTTCCGATAGGAGTAGTCTTTATTTTTACGGGATGAGGATTTTGTCCTCGTGCCCAACCTCCCCTCTTTACCAGTCTTGTTACTGGCTTAGCGAGGCAAAGGAATGCGTCGGCCGGGGATCGAAACCCGAAACACTTGCGTGGTTGGCGAGCATTCTACCGTCATGCCACTGACGCTTAGTTAACTCTAAAAGTCAAACTAACAGGTATAACTTTCCCAATTGATTTTTAAGTTGTGGTTGTTTTATTCACTATCTAACAGGTTTTCTATATATTACTGGTTGAATACAAACGACGTGCCTGTCAAATACGCTCGCAAATGTTGTTTATTTTCATGTGCTCACTATTCATTTGTATGCTTCCCCGCTTCCAAGGCTTATTAAATCCTAAAACCGAATGGCTGAATCATGTAAGTGAAATGCATTTATTTCATACTCTTATAATAACAGTCAGAATACTATTCATAATGCATCGTTTTTGTTATTCGCCATATCGTGAGTCGTAGTAGATGAATCCAATAAAGTTCATTCAGTTTAACTCAGTTACTTTGGGCATCTTTCAACCCATTAATTGAATTGTTGTTAAAGTAAGAAGGACGAGTATAAAATATTAGTATTTTGTTTTGAGGCTCCTCTTAGACAGTTTTTTCTTCCACTGAGGAGAAACTAAGCATAAAGATCATAGCCTTATGAGACAACACTGTACTTCAATGGAAAAGAAATCATACATTTGTAATAAGTTTGGAAAGAGATTCTACTGACGTTTTGACAGATCGTCTACGAGGAAGTCTTATTTATCCTGCAATATAAAGAAAGAAAACTACGTATTAGGCAAAAAATCATTTTGAAATGAAATCAGTGAGTTCAGGTTAGTAGTGTTGAATTAACGTACCATCATGAGAACCGACTAATGCGAGTGGAATAATTTTGAATAGTTCTGATTATGATTAGGAGCGAAGGTCTCTTATACGCAAAATGATAAAAGAACTTCGTGAAAGTAGCAAGTAACGTCTTCTGTGCGTGTCTGACATATCGTTATCTTTTCATCTTGATTTTTAAGTTTTGACCATAGACCATTTATCAAAAAGTACCTAGAATCTTTCTACAAACTTATTATAAGTACATAGTTTCGTTTTGTATCAAGTATAGCGCCTTTTTCACTGCACTCCTTACTATTTAATAAAACTACTATCTTCATGCTTACTTTGATACTAGTCGAGAAAAAAAGCTGTTTGCAACTTAAGAGAAGTCCTGAAGTAAAGCGCTCATATTTTTACTGCAAATCTTGTCCTTCTTGCTTTGATTAAGAAGACTGTGAGAAAGCGTAGTGTTAGTTAATTGTATTTTATTATTTACTGCCTTATAATATCTTCATGATGTTCTGCCGTCTGTTTCAGCTACTATCCTATCAAGAACTTGTTTCAAAATGAATAAAAAATGTAATAAGCAGTGGTAATACATGTCAGTAGCTCTGTTCATGATTGAGTACTAATAATGTTACTTGACCTATGAAAACTGAATGCGTACAACAATATTCGAATGTCTTTGCTTACAATCCCTATAAAAATGTCCGCCTGAACTTTGCAAGTTTGTTTGTTGTCATATTAACTTGATTCTGCTGTACATTACTTACTGGCATAATTAATTGTGAGCCATCCCTGCAAGTTAATATTCGTTTCTAACCGGATGGGGAAGTTTGTACAATTTGTAATCACCTGGTTTAATCGCTGTCATGAAGAAAATTCTGTATATTACGGAATGGGTTTACACCAGCATCTAGTTTAAAAACTAAAGACAAAGTACCTTTGCATCATTGTTACTTCATTCGTCCAACTTTTTATGCCAAATATAAAGTTTGTTTAATGGAGTGATTTACCGGCTTTTATCTCAAACAACTCAACCTCAGAAACAATAGCTGTACAAAAAGTGTGGTGAGAAACAAATTTTACTATTCACCGAGTGGGGAGCCTAAGTACATGAGTTTTACTTTTGGGCGTTGCATTTGTTGGCACATAACCGTGTGCTAGTTTTCTGGGATTATTTTTGTAATGTACACATCGAGTGTTCATAATGAGTAGTCCAACATTCTGTACTCTGCTATTTAACATTAGGCTGTTCACCAAACATAAGTTCAATAATATTCCACATCTTTATTTGAGATGAAGAAGCTTTTTAAAGCATGCGTAACAGATACGGTTATTGGATTTGCAATGTAAGGTTTCTACTATCTTTTTGGTTCATTCTGCTCTGAGACCAGTTCAAAGAAACAATCAGTTCCAATACAAGTAACTTAGAAGATGTGCAAACACACAAAAACAACCAGTCACATCCAAGGTCACCGGGAGAGATGATTAATAAACTCGTGGAGAAATCTAAAAGCTCACTTCAAATTGAAGTATGAGCTGAAGATGTCGCCTAGTAGGGCGATGAAAGCTCCGCAAATTAACTATCCAGCTTAGAGAACACAACCACATCAAAATCATCCACCTGAGCTACAAATCTTCTCTATCATATTGTCAGCTCGTAATATTAGTTAAATTAGCCAGAATTCTACAGTTTTCATGGCTGATCTTAATGGAAATGTCTGGTGAATTCGCTTTTTCCACTAGCAGTATTATTATTACTACTAACTAATAATTAGATGTGTGTATGCATTGCATTCTAGTTAAACTTAATTAAGATGAAACTTCATCTTTTGAATCGTTATATTTTGTGTGGCACATTTTACAGAATATACTCTATATTTTGTCGTGATAAATGGGAAGTTGTACAAAAAGTATGACATACCTGTGAAGTTAGTTATTTATATTTTCCGCTTTACTCTTGTCTTTCTTCTCTGACAGCCTATTTTCTACCAGATTCATCTAGGCGTTGTTTGTGTTTACATTTGTTTAACGTTTGGAGAGTTGCTTGTTCAATTCTTCTCACCTTATAACGAAGAAAATTCCTTACTGAGTGACAAAGTAAGTCTCATAAGATGCTTTTGTGCTATATATCACTACACTATCATTCTTACCGTAGCTTATGGGGTTGGGTATTCAGGTCACAAGTGCGACCAGGTGGTATCATCAGCCTTCACTTGAAACTTGTGCCTCATCATCTAGGGGATTAACATTCATATGTTCGTTGAGTAACGTTGCCTAACTGACTTTCCTATCATCCTGCCTCTTTTAAGATGTAAATTAAGCACTGGACTTTCAGTCACTTAGTCTCAAATCCAAATCCTGACCCATTTACTGAAGTGAAAACAATCAAGTAATGCCATAAGATGTCAAACGACGTGTAATTCAAGTATTGGTTTGTAGGGATTTGGTTGATTGGTTGCAGGATTACATCATGAGCTGACATTGGTTAGAGAACCATTGGAAAACCTGAAAGTACTGGACAGCTGTTTCGTCCTAGCTTGGGACTCTTCATCAGTACACACCTACCCCTAGGGTTCGAACCCAGGACCTTCTGGTTACAAGGTGAGCTCGTATACCATTAAGCCACTGAGACCTGATCCAATGGCCCATGAATTCTAACCTCTGCCAATTCACGACATAGCGCGGCCCCTAGCCGATGTCTTCGGCGAGTATTTGTCCTCACACCCGACCTTCTGCACCCTACTGGTCACGACTTCTCACTAGAAACCCAGGTAACAACCTACCTGAATAGAGCAAGTCGCCAGTGAGCATCTCATTGACATAGTGTAAGGAAGAATACTCGCCGAAGACATTGGCTAGCGGTTGCGCTATATCGTGAATTGGCAGAAGTTAGAATTCATGGGCCATTGGATCGGGTCTCAGTGGCTTAATGGTATACGAGCTCACGTTGTAACCAGAAGGTCCTGGGTTCGAACCCTAGGGGTAGGTGTGTACTGATGAAGAGTCCCAAACTAGGACGAAACAGCTGTCCAGTACTTTCAGGTTTTCCAATGGTTCTCTAACCAATGTCAGCTCATGGTGAAATCCTGTAACCAAACAACGTGTAACTTTGAGTGTAGTGTATAAAAAATGTGTTCCGAATTGCTAAGCTCCAGTTAGATCACTAACACCTCTAATTGAATTATTTGTGTGTACACATGTTATCCTCTGAGTAATATATTCTAACTCTACCAGATTAACGCAACTTTGACTACTGGGATAGTATGGTTTATCTTTAAATAGTAGGTGAGTGATTTCTCTAAACTTATGATGTCAGAGCATAAGCAGCATGACTAAGTATGAACAGTAATTTGGTTGTTCAGAACGAAGTGTTTGTTTTGGGATCGATGTTGAGGAAGAATTAAAAGTTTATGGATAATCTTGGAGTCAGCTAACAACGACTGCAGAGAACAGAGTGAAATGAAAACGTACTACTGAAAGCCTTTATTCTACTTGGAACCAAAGGCAATAATGATGATAGCAAGTAAATAACTTGACAATGATTAATTCTGTATATTTTTTATCAGACAAATCTGTTTTTCCACATTTTTTTTAGAATGCTTGTCCGGAATTATGGGCATCAGTTCCGTCCTTGTGGACTTTCAGCTGGTTGACAAGGTATGCAACTCTCATATATTATTAAATTTATACTGATTGCGTGATACTGCGAGTCATTACGAAATGATTTAGAAGATTTGTAGCTCAGAAGGACGATTTGCAATTAATAGTATTCTCTGAGCTGGTTGGTTTAGTTGCGGAGCTTTCGTCGTCCTTCTGGACAACATCTTCAGCGCAATATTTAGCATAAAGTGAAATGATTTAAATTTTTCATGAGTGATATAATTGTGTCTCCCGGTAACCATCTTTACATATGTATTGATCATTTTCTATTGACTTGGATTTTAAACTTTCTGGTCACCTGATTTACTTTTTATTAGTTGGTATATTTGGTCTATATTAGCGTGTTTGTTAATTGCATATTCGTTTGAGTATCAGGCTTCTAGGAATTCCCTAGCACTTTTGGTGTTTCCTCTGCCTAAGATTTCGACATTATCCCAATCAAACTGATATCCATAATTGTCTATATGCATTGATGTGAAAGAATATATATCGTGTCTTTCCACGGTTGATTTGTGTTCCTGGATTCTGATTCGAGGGGTACGCCCATTTTGGCTGACGTAATGCTTGTTACAGTTCATACAATTTATTTTGTCCGTAAGGACGACGAAAGCTCCGCAACTGAACCAACTGGCTCAGAGAACACTAATTGCAAATTATGTATTATGTAGTTGAAATTCAGAACTTACGTAGGTACCGTTTTAAGAATGTATTGTATACCACTTGTGAGGTTTTCATACCCTCCTTAATTAGTGATGTGTAAGTTACTTTTTTACTACTCTCATTTTGTTGCAAAAATTGATTGTGGTGTGTAAATAAGCATGTCATATCATCATTTGTCAAAACTGTGGTGTCAAACTTTGTTAACTTATATATGGTAGTAAATGTGTCTAATCAAGGTCGCTTCATTAGGCTTTAAATAGTTTGTCTACCACATAATCGAAAGTCGGAAAATATCAACCGATTAATAGTCAGTTTAATTTTTGATTTCAGTGTGGTTGTACTGAGAAGGGCCGAAAAAGGAACCTTCGATCCAGTGCTTTCTACTTACTAACCATAGTGTGTCTGATGTTGATTTACGGTGAAAAGCGTCTGAGAATCGACCAGTGGAATAAAGTTTTATTAGCGGTCATTTATATTGTTCCTAAAATAGTAATTTCTTTCTAATGTTTGCTTACGTCAGTGGGACAAGTCTCCTTCTTCCAATACCTTATCTTCAACACACCATTTGCATAGATCTTCGTGTTGTGGTACTTCTGGACTACATATTATGTGCGTCGGTGGCACAGTGGTTAGGACTCTCAACGACCATGCACATGGTCCGAGGTTCGATCCCCTGCCGACGCACACCTGATATCTACGGTCGGCCTGCAAAATTTGGGCTACCGATATCCATGCTGAAAATTCCATACTTATACCAAAAATACAGTGTGGAATCAAGCTGCAGTCAAAAAAAATTCTTACCTGATTATCAGAAACCCCACTTTCAGTGTATCTCTTCTCTTTCAAGTAATAATGCAGTGAAGGTAAAGTCTTAGTTTTATTTATCTAATTCATGTTGTTATATAAGGATAATGCATTTATCGATGTTTTATTTTTAAAATAATTTTATGCAGCACTATTTGGAAGGGATTCCGTGGCCGGATTAAAAGTTCTTCAGATATATTTCATATACGTCCTGAAGATTCAGTAAGCGAAAGTTATGGTCGTTTTGAGGAGGCTTGGCGTAAGACTTGTAATTCATGGATATACAGAGGAAAGTAAGTATTTGTTTTTCAACCTTTAAAACCATCTTCTGTAATTGACTTATTTTATAAAGGGAAAATTAAACATCTGATTTGTTCTTCAAATATTTAATTATTGTTATTTCTAAGTGTAAATGAACACTTAATCGAGAAGATAAGGTGAAGTTAACTAGTCGCGAAGTATCTCCTCTTCTCCTAATTAATATTATAAGTTTTCGTTATTATGTAACTACAGTTCAGTTTCGCAAATGACGATTGTTAGGACGAATTAAAATTATCGATATGCTAGAGAACACTTCAATTAATCCAGCACACAAAATGTTCACTCAACAATACTTGTTTATTAAAATGACTTGACGCGTCGCCGAAAGCATTTCTAATAGGCTACTGCAGACTTTTATCAACAGCTGTCTTCGTCCCATACTGATGATATCAGATGGCCAGAAAGGATTAGCGCCAAGGACCTCTCTCAATAAACCAACCAGGAGCCTATATCTCAACAAACATGCCGAAGGAAATGAACCAGATATTCTGAGGAGATCGTTGGGTGAAGTTGCACGTCATACCCTCAAGTGTGGCCCGAATCGAAAACGATGAGTTGGGCGTCCGAGAGTGATACTGAGAGGATCGTTTGAGAAGTATTTGACAGCTTATGGGCAATCATGGAGCCAGTTAAAAAGGGGACTGCAGGGAACGGGATGAAATAGAGGTGTGCTGCTAAGGCCATGTGTTCTGCTCGGAACTCAAGAGAATAATGATAATAATAATGAAGAATGGTGACATGAAATATTTCGTGTGTATATATCTGTCGAAGCTGTTCCTTACTGTAATATCTTTGGGAGCTAAAAAAAAACGAATGGTTCTTTTATTTGTCGAATATTGAAGAAAATTATTGGTTGATGAATTTTTTAATCTCTCTAAATTAACATATCCCTCGTCGGTTGAAATGAAATAAAACCATCATTGTACACCTAACTCCTCGATTACCCACATGGGGTTAACATCGTATGCTATCATAATATAATAATAAAATTGACTGAAAAATACCAAACACCAACTCATTGTAGTTAATAGTGTTTTCGTTCAGTTTGCTTTAAAATAGGATCGTTCACTTTAATTGGTTGCATACACTTAACTGAACTTTAGTGCGTTGGTGGTACAATGGTTAGGATGCTCGCCGACCATACATATAGTCCAGGATTCGATCCCCGGCCGACGCACTCCTTTACCTCGCTAAGCCACGAATAATCCTGATGAAGAGGAAAGGTTGGGCATGAGGCTAGCAACCCCATCCTGTAAAATTAAACACTGCTACAGAAACTTCAATCCTCTGGCTTGAAGCCCTATGTCCAGTGGAACTTGAAGGAAAAAACAACTGAACTTTGCCATACATTACATCCTCTCTTCTGTGTAGGCATATTTAAACGTCTTGTGAAAATATTCAATAATTCTAGTTTCGAATTTTCGTTTTTACCTCATTATTGTTTTATCATTTTCCATAAACAGCTTTCAAAATTTAGTATTAGATTCATGTATATATATATATATATATATATATATATATATATATATGAATCATGCTTGCCAAAGTGTGACCTCAATGAAAAACATTATGAATTCAAATATATGCTAGGGTATAAAGTAAACTTTATAGCATTTTAGTGATTCCGTGAAAATTTTATTCGTCATATGTGCATAATAATTTAGCGACGAATATAGTATGACCTGGTTAGAAATTCTTTATTTAAAAAAAATTAACTTGCTATTTCGCGAGCGTAATTTGCTCCTGACACTACTATTCACTAAATGTATTATGCTAGCGGTAACCTACTAGTTAACTGAGCTTTTGCACAGTCCTGTAAACTTGAATTTTATTGACTGTTGGATTCAGCTTAGAGTGATTTGAGATGTTGGTAACTGTTGGACTGCAGATTTGGATGATGTTAAAGCCCTTTTTGTTGTGTAATACAGAATAAGGTTAACATTGGGTTTACATTACTGTGAATGATATGTTTTAAGGAAAGGGTACTGACGTATTTAACGACTTTGAATATCAGTAGAAAGCAAAACGAGATGGCGAATTTCAGGTCACTTCTTACTAATACTGAATTCCTCGTTCTTATGAGTTATTAATTTATGAGTTTATGTCACGAGTCGTGAGCTGGACTTGTATCTAGTGCATTTGATTGATAAGTATCCCGTACGTTATTAAGTTATTCAAACACTAAGGTGAGTGTGTTCACATTGTAGTACACTAACAACCTTGCATAATAGAATAGACTAGGAAAAAACTAAAATGCTGAATGAATTCAGCTGTTAAAAACCATCCATATTAACGACATTGTCTTAATCAACAGTTGTAATCTCAATATTCAATATGATACTGACATATCCAAGTGTAGGGGATATGTAAGGAAATAATCATTTTACAGAGTTATTTTGATGTTAAAACTGAATTGATTTCTTCCTTTCCAGTCATCTAATATGGGATGGAAGTAATATTCGACTTTTAAGAAATAATGAAATTGTATATTAGTCATTGTACTTCTCTAAGGAGAGTTGGTTGACTGTGTTTTTCAATATATGATGAGACACACTGTTGACCGGTAGTAAGATAAAGAGATTTAATGAATTGCAACACGTTGTAGAGTTGGCACACATGTTTATTATTTAAGGAAGTAACATCCTTAGCCATTCGGAGGGTTGAGATTTAATGGGTATAGATACCATCTATTCCTCACTTGAGGGAATTCAGGATGAATTAATTTTACTAATACATGTTCATCGTTTAGACCTCTAGTGTCTAGTGTGTTACGTATGCCGAGTCATCGCCTCCCTCGACGAGCAATGTTAGCAGATATAGGGTCAGGCTGGAAAAAAAAAGCTAGCGGCGGTCAAACAAAAACTTGGCACCAGTCAATGAAATCCACAACAGTTGGTCTAAGCCACGTAGGAGGGTGTAGACTTCCTGACTGGTTGGGGTCCTCGGGACGGTAAAAACCAATGGTTGGAAACTATTGGTGACATGGCTACAAATCGTTCTGAATGCATAGCGCAGATGCATCCACTCCTTGTGACTTATGATCTCTAATGAAACTGTTTTGTCCTTCGTTATTACTCCGCCTTTGTCTCACACCTCTGCTCACTGTCTCTATTGTGCTTTTCTTGTACTTTCTTCTCTTGCTTTGCGTGCTACAAAGAGGGAGTGTGGTGACTTGAAGTGCCGCACATTTGTGCAAAGTTCTATGTCGAAAACAGACAGACAGACAGGATAACTGACTGGAATTCACTTAGATATCTAGGGTAGTTGTTTCTTTAAATGGTTCTTTATTCTCAGTAGGGTACTGTGTTTTTATTAGAAAGTACATGTCCTCAAGAGGCATATTCATGGTGAGTAGAACAAATTCACAATTCCAGATGTGACGATCGAGTTTCCCTAACATGATATCAATGCCGAACAAATTTGAATTTGAATTTTTATAAGATCAGTGTGATTACATAATGTATGAATATTTTATTTGTGGTTGGACTAAGGGATTATCTTTGTGTAACTTTATGCCAAATTTTCTATATGGTGACTGATATCTACTTCAGCAGCTTTTTGATATGAGGCATATAAAGATACGTATATTTGTCCGTATTATTTAAAAACCCGGATTGTTTATCTGTGAAACATGAAGAATTATACACTATTTGTGATTTACACTGAGGGCTAGGTGATACTGAAACATGGTGGTTACTTCCAGGTTTTCTTACCCTTGAGTAAGTGTAGTGTTAATCAGGGGGAAGGTGATACATTGCAGTCACTGTTCCTTTGGATAGTGTTGTAATTAAAGACTTAGGCGAATAGTACAGTGCGGATCCATAATTGTCTTACCTGGAGCAGTTTTCAGTAATAATACCGTTGTTTCTTGCACTGATTATTTCTTTTTAGTATTGAATTTCTTCTGGTGTTGTCAAAATGTTTTACGTAATTAAAACAGTTAGTAAGTCAGTCAAATTAAGTCATAGATCGATGTCAGATAATGAAGTCATTTTTTGACAGCATTTTTTTTTTAAATGTAGAAGCAGTGCATCAACCACAGTTTTGACGTGTACTTTGCTTCATTGACTTTGATTTCATTAACTGCATCAGAGAACAAGTAATTAAATCAATACGAATATGAAGAATATGATTAGTGGGGCATATTTTGACATAATATGCAAATTAACTTTAATAAATAATTTTAATAGACAAGAAGAATTGACTTCTATTTGTCTGCTAAAGATGAAATTATGACTTTGTACTAAAAATTTTAGAATATTTTATTAGCTGGAATCCTTTACATGAGTTATTGTAGAGGAAACAAAGGAAAGAGAAGTTCAAAGAAGGTATCATTAGCAGAAAGAAAGAATAATAATAATACGAAAAAAACTTGAGGTTTTAATAGGCATGGTAGATCACAAAGCGTGAATGAATCTGGACTGTTGAAATGGTTTTGAGCCATACCATCAGTAGCATACCGTCGGACTCCAGTCAGGAAGTCTACACCCCTGTATGCGACTCAAACTAACTGTCGAAAACTTCGTGGATTAGTGCAAGGTTTTAGTTTGACCAACCTTAATTATTTTCCAACCTATTTTTATGTCAGCTGACATTGCTCGGCAAGGAAGGTGGTGGATTGGCATGCGCAACACATATCCTAGCCATCTTAGTAGATGTAGCTTCATCAATTTATCGATTGGCTTGGTATTCCTACCTAACATTCTACTTTTAACCTCAAAATTTTTTAACTATATTTTACTACTTAATATGGAAGGCAGAACGCAAATATGTGGTCAAAGATAGATAATATTTTCATGTCATCCACCTTTAATGAATTAGTTCATTTGCTAGATTATTGACCTTCTATTCATCATAATACTTTATATTTATTTTAATTTTGGCGTTAAATATCTTTACTTGTTATATTTGTCCTACTTTTGCAGTATAACATTTTATCTCTCGTAATTCTGCATCTTTTATTGCTTCGTCTCCTGTATGATATACAGAACTAAAGCAAATTTTGTTAACTCTAATCACTACTTAAAGATGCTTGGCCCTGTTTTGATTATATCTGTCATAAAATACAAAAATTCGATTCAATTCTAAACTTCAGGAGAGACACTAGTTTCCTTGAAATTAACAGTTTCAAGAAGCATAAAACCCTAGTCGAGCCAGGCTTTCTACCGCTTAGTTGTGTTTCCATTGCCTAACATTAAATAATATTATGTTTTTTTGGTTATTTTGCAGATTGGTCACATCATTTTCAGATGTAACAGATGATGATGTACCACTGTTATCAAATTTCAATGGAGATACTCATGCGGATGATATGAATGCTTCGGAAGATACGAAATTGTTAAATGCAACCCCCAATGTAGATGTAATACAGCCGTCTTCTGCCAACCGTGGTTCAAATTCATCCAATGCAACAATAAATAAAGAACCGACAGTCAAGGCTAGTCCTTCACGTTGTACATGGGGACTGTTTTATGCTCTTATTTCGGCTTTTGGTTTTCGCTTATTTTGTGGCTGGGTTCTTATTTCTATTTCCGTATTCTTCAACTACGGTACACCTTTGTTACTTGGGTAAGTATATATATAATTATGTATGCATATATATATATATATATATATATATATATATATATATAACCTTGTGGTTTCTCGTCTTTAGCTCTTCACTCAAGCCACATTTTTCTGTTAACAACTATGAACATTCTTCAACTCCTTCCATTTTTGCAACCTACACAAATGATCCAACTCCAAAAGGTAGTTTATACGGTCGTTCGAAAACCACTATACGTACTTCTAATAGTTAGGTCACTTCTTGAATACAACACACTCGATGGTCTCCGTTCATTCGTCGATTAGTGCAATTTATATATAAGACGGAAAGATATCTAAGAAATTATTGACTGTCTGTTCATCTTTACTGTGTCTGATGTGATTTTATTTTGCATTTCCTGACCGTTGTATGTAAGCATGAGTAGATTCGTAGAGGAAACAGTTATTAAAAACAGTTGTGCACTATATCATCGTTAAAAATGTTAATTAATTAGTCTTGTGAGTGTGTACTGCTTCGAATATCGGGTTTCTTGTCTTAGTAGGAACCGTATGAGAATCGGTAATCAAGAGTGACTGTGATATACAGTGTTTTTGTATTCTCTGCTTGTGCACCTATAAAACACTTAGCAGTCATAGACTTCAGACATAAAAAGGGGACATTTTTTGTTCGTGTGGTTGCCGCGTGTAACTGTGAAAACAGATAAATCACATTACTTTCCATCACGCTAAGCGGGTTTGATCAAAAGTTATAACTTTTTTGGCGCACATTCTTTAGTAAGAAGAGACTATACGTTGAAGGTGTTTTCAGTTGGAGATTCCACGTGAAGAGTGGCTGACTGACCCCCTGAGATATTTGCCCTCTAGCTTCTTAAGACTTAATACACTTTTGTCATCCTTTTGTTTCCTGCATTTGTTTCCAGGTGCTGGTTTACAGTGATTTTGTGAATAAAGTTTTAGTCACATGCCGACATCAGTCTGAGAATCACTGAAAAACCAGTGGGGTATTGGACAGCTGTTTCGTTTTAGTTTTGGACTCTTCGGCAGCACGCCACTACAGGGTTTTGGATCCAGGACCTTCTGGTTACAAGGCAGGCTCGTATACCATTCAGCCACCTAAACTCTGACCAACGGCCTATGAACTTCAGCTTCTACCGATTCGCGATATATATAGCTAATGATCAAACCTGTAACCAATCAAATCCCTGAAAACTAGCACCTGGAGATTAAACGGGTGCTCACCAGTAGCTGGTTTTACAAAGGAAGTTACGTGCAGCAGTGACCACTAAACCTGCTTAAAGGAAACTGACTGGTAGTCGTGCTGGAATTCATGAGCTGTCGGTTCGGATCCCGTTGTATGAATGGTCTACGAGCTTGTCTAGTAGTCACAGGGTCTTTAGTCCTAACGCCAGTGGATGCGTACAGATGAAGAGTCCAAAACTAGGACCAAACAGCTCTCCAGTATTTCCTGTCAGCCCATGATCAAACCTGTCTTACATTTGTGTAGTGGTGTAAAATGTGTCAATTCGTATTCTAACACAGTAGTTCCAGGTGATATGAGAGTGCTCTGTCATTACATGGGTCTGTCTTGTGACACAGATTTTTCAGTAAATACTGTCGCGTTTCCGTGCAAATTTGAGAATTTATTTCCATACACATATGTTTCTAATTCAATTTAAATGAAATGGTAATTGTCCAACATTATTCTGTCGTCATATATCATGTACTGATAATCCTACTTTTATTTTCCACTTTCAGAATGTTACTTCAATTCCTTTCAAAACCTGAAGCCCCGTTATGGCAAGGATATTTTATTGCAACTTCTATGCTATTAATGCAAATGATAAGTGTTTTCTTGATTCAGAAGGGTTTTTATTCATGTTTATCATTGGGAATATCCGTCCGTTCAGCGCTTACATCAGCCGTTTATCGTAAAGTGAGTGAAATGTACTTAACTGCCGTGTTAAATCGTGTTTTCCATAACCTTTACTAACCATTGACATTTATTATTATTATTTTTTCATTAGTCTCTCCGGTTATCTTCAGAAGCTCGGGCTGAGTATACAACTGGTGAATTAGTAAATTTGCTCAGTGTTGATGTGAATCGTATCAAGGAACTTTTTAGTAAGTATGAAAATGAATTTGTTGTGATCCACTTACTAGTTTACATGTGTTATAGCCTTTCCAAAGAGGAATTGTACTTATTGCTTTTGTTGTTAAACGCGACAGAATTTTTAATGTTAGTTCGTGGATTATTATCCTGTGAAGTTGACAGCAGTTATGTGTAACCAAAACTACTTAACAAACACTTGTCATATTCTTCTTCTTCTTGCAGTGCAAACATTACCTACATCTTAGTACTGATGAGAGTTTCGATTCTAGGGCTGTATGAATACATGTCGATTCCATAAAATAATAAGCTTAATATACACTTCTTCAGTTTACTAATCTTTCTCAATACGTGTGGATACTGCCATTTTATAACAATTAATACCTTGCCTTTGTTGAAGCAGTAAATTTCGACTGGATGGTGTTTACTGAGTAATGATGTGCTCATATTCTCCAGTATTGTTTTTATTGTTCTGGCTATCACTGAGAATGGTCTTAGCCAAATAATTTCACTAAAATAGAGAATACTTCTAACAGAGTAAGTTAACAAATTTCAACTTATAGTGACCACATATTTTAGACCATGGAAGAGGGTGTATTGATCATATCTTCACCCTCCGACAGATTCTAGAACATAAGCACTCCTACCAGCACCCAACAGTCATTACATTTCTTGACCTAAAGGCAGCTTTCGACTCTGTCGATCGAGAAGTTCTCTGGAGATGCTTGGCTGTAAAAGGAATGACGAGAAAATATATTCCACTGATAAAGGCACTCTACTCGTACTCATACAGCCAGGTGAGGGCTTACAGCGAGCTTTCATCCGAACTGGTGACGACTAGTGGTGTCTGTCAAGGATGCCCATTATCCCCTTTTCTATTCAACTTCATCATAGATGTGTTAATGGACTTAACCCTAAGTGACTTCAGCGACTCAGGGATTGACTTGTTACCAGGGAATAATCTCATTGACTTGGAATATGCAGACGATATAGTCCTTCTAGGCGAAGACGCTAACAAGATGCAGAGTTTTCTGAACACATTGAGCTGCAATCTACGAATGTTTGGCACGCGATTCGCTCCCGCCAAATGCAAGATGATGCTACAGGACTAGACTACATTGACTCCTAGCTTAGAAGTAGGAAGTGAAGTGGCAGAGCACGTTGACCGCTTCACTTATTTGGGAAGTACCATCAGCCAGTGCCGACGAGTTGATCTCTGACAAAATCTCAGAACGGATACAGGGTGCTCGTTCCGCATTTGCCAGTTTACGCCGACTCTGGCGTAGACGAGATATCCGACTATCGACCAAAGGGCGGATGTACTGCTCATCAGTCCGCTCCGTCCTCCTTTATGGCCGGCTGTGAGACCTGGCCACTGAGAGTGGAAGACATGAAAAGATTAGCTGTCTTTGATCATAGGTGCCTCCGTTCTATCTCCCGTGAGAAGTGGTAAAACAATGTGAGCAATATTGAGATTAGGCGTCGGTCGAGTTCTAGGTGAACAGAGGAAATCAATCGACAAAGCTGTGAAGTTACACAGATTGAGATGGTTAGGACATGTGTTAAGTATTCTAGCCTAGTCATCGCCTTCCCCGACGAGCAATATTAGCGGATATAGGGTTAGGCTGGAAAAAAAAACCTAGCGGAGGTCAAACAAAAACATGGCACCAGTCAATGAAATCTACAACAGTTAGTTTAAGCCAGCCACGTAGGAAGGTGTAGACTTCCTGACTGGTTGGGGTCCTCGGGACGGTAAAAATCTATGGTTGGAAACTATTGGTGACATGGCTCCAAATCGTTCTGAATGCATAGCGCAGATGCATCCACTCCTTGTGACTTATGATTTCCAATGAAACTGTTTTGTTCTTCGTTATTACTCCTCCTTTGTCTCACACCTCTGATTACTGCCTCTATTATGCATTTCTTCTACCTTCTTCTCTTGCTTTGTGTGCTACAAAGAGGGAGTGTGGTGACTTGAAGTGCCGCAAATATGTTCAAAGTTCTATGTCGAAAACAGACAGACAGACATATTTTAAAATAAAAAAAGAGCCTAATTATTTACCTGTAAAACATGCGTTGTAACAAAGGCGTTCAAAAATAACATCAGAGTTAAGAAAAGAAATATGTCAAGTATAAGCTTTGCTTTTTAGCAAACCATTTATTCATACTCATAACTTGTCCATAGTTTCTGTGAACAGAATCTTGAAGAAAAAAAGCTTTGTATACACTTGGTTCCCTGAATTGGCTTAAACAGATATTTGCAGGTTAAAAAATGAGTTCATTTTATTTTCCCGCTTTTCTACAGCTGATAATAGCCTAAAATTTACATAATTTATTATAAATAAATGATCGTATTTAATTTGAGAGTTATTTTAATCAAGAGAGCATTTAGTAATTCATAGTACAGTAGGTGAAAAAACATCACGAGAACAAGGTGGTTAATACTGAAATAATCAAAACACCAGGATTTCTTTATATATAATATGATGGGAAGTCTAAAAGTTAAGCATAGGAGGAGAAGACTACAATCCTTAAGGTCAAATAGATATATTAAGTGAAAGTAGAACATCGCATCAACAAACAAGTCTAGTTTGATTGGACACTAGTAACTAGTGTGATATGTCTAGTCCTTTCTTCGCTGCAGACTGAATTCTATCAGTCAAGTTTGTTATGCGGCCACCATTCTAGGTAGCTCGCCATCATGGTGCATATTGATTTGATGGTATTAGATAATTGGAGGCAATCGGCAGGAAGCCTTGGGCCTAGGTTTTGTGCTGGTTTGCACTCATTAGCAAGGTGTATCTGCGACCTTGAAGGAACTTTTGTCCCTTCTGAGATTCGAACCCGCGTCACCCACTGCTGCAGTCAGAGGCGTTACCACTGAGCTATTCGGGCTCGCAATTGACCTCCTGTAGGACTGTAGTAGACATTTTGATTGGACACTAGTAACTAGTGTGATAATGCGTGTAGGTTGCAGATGCGCCTTGCTGATCAGTGCCAACCAGCACGAAACCTAGGTCCAAGGTTTCCTGCCGATTGCCTCCAACCATCTAATATAAACAAATAAATATTTCGAAAGTCTTAATAATTATTCCAGCTCATTCAATGAAAATTGAGGAGATCAGAAATCCATTGAAAGGAAATGATGCAACAAAAAGCACAACAAAATGCTTTTTTTAACACAGCATTTCAAAGTTAATATTTAATCCAATTTTTAAAAAATTCCTCTTTTTTTAAGTGTTCTCGTTTTTTGTTTGGGATGCAATCATTGAGTTCGTTCTGGCATTCATTTTGCTATGGCGTCAACTGGGTACAGCTGCAATAGCTGGTATCGGAGTACTGTTGCTAATGTTGCCGTTAAATGTTTTACTGATGTGGGCTACTCAGAAATTCGAAGTAAGTAGTATCTTTATGCTAGTTATTAATATTAAAAGCAATTTAATTCATTGCTTTGTTGTCATATTTCCTAGAGTTGTAGCTTAGTGATCAGTGTGTATGCATGATTTATACTTATTATTTATTTAGTGTGTTTGTGTTGGACTGTCATGTCGAATAAGCATTGATTTTTACCACCTACTTAGTTACTGCACTTTAGTCAACAGATTGATTCTATATCCTATTGATGACATTATGTCAGTAATGCTAATAATAATAATTTACTTTATTCCAAAAACAGTACTTATAATACAGAATGGAATTCTCAGCATTTGTCACAATATTGCATCTGATTTACTTAAAATATAAATAAAATTAAAAATTAAAACAAAATTAACCAGAGTAATATGTCCACGTTAACGGTGTGAAGTTAAAAATATTCGAAGCACGAATTAAGAATGTTATGTATAACAATAATAATAATAACTGTGAGTTTGTTTCAAACAGTATTGCCGATTCATTTCCGAAATTTTAGCATGTTATTATGGATTATTGAATCTAATGTTCTGTTGATATAGCAGCATGGTGAGGGGAAATACAAAATTAACAGTTATAACACAGCTTAAATGATGTTCACATTTATGAAAAAAAATAAACAAAAAAATTCAGAGGATTATAAATATAAGAAATACAATAACAATAAAGTTTGGTGCTGTAAGGGTGGAAGGAATGGTTTATTTAGTAGTGCAAAGAAGGTTAGTTAGCTCATGCCTGACATCATTTTCATCACATAAAGTACGTGCTAAATGTGGTGTAGTGGAATTTTTATACTTAGATGTACGTGCGTAAATTCTTCTGAAAAGACTTCTTGTTTTACCTGAGGAGACACAAGGTTGGAGCTGCAGGTAGAATAGGTACTCAGAGTCTGACAGAATTTCT
Organism: Trichobilharzia regenti; assembly: GCA_944472135.2. Taxonomy (NCBI): domain Eukaryota; kingdom Metazoa; phylum Platyhelminthes; class Trematoda; order Strigeidida; family Schistosomatidae; genus Trichobilharzia; species Trichobilharzia regenti. Next base: position 88,115,111 of record OX235270.1, read on the forward strand.
TTAGCGAATTTGTTACATGACATCAAGTGCCTATCCGTGACAGTGTCAACGATATGGCCCAATGGAATACCAGTCGTCCTACTGACAGTCTTCAGAGTTCTACGAAGTATGACATAGCCTTTTTTAAGCAATCCAGGAAAGAATAAGGGTGAACAGTAAAGAAGAATAGGTAAAATACGCGAGTTGACAAACTGTAAGAGGAGGGGTTGGGTTATGCCTGAGTGCCTCAACTTCTTAATGTAAAAAGTCAGACGAAATATTCTTTTAGAATTCGCTTAGACATGGGAAGACCAGGATAGGTCAGAAGAAAGAATTAATCCAAGATACTTAACTTCAGTATCATCAATTTTGCAAGGGTCATAGGAATCAACGGCTTCATTTAACTTTCGTTTGCATCGGAAACTGAAATTATCAGTTTGACATTTTGAAGGATTTAGTTTAAGGCCGCGAGACGAGGACCATTTGCTAATTCCTGATAGAAAGCTGTTCATCTCAGCACAGTCAAGCTGGGAGTTAATGGACGTTGAAATAGTTAAATCATCGGCATACTTAACAAAGTTAATTTCAACAGAGTGAGGCAAATCACGCAAGAATAAAGAAAACAGAAAAGGAGAAAGGATAGTGCCTTGAGGGACACCAGCCTCAGTAAGCAATGAAGTGGACGACTTTCCCTGACATACAATGTACTGCTTTCTTCCTGAGAAATAAGAATGCAGCCATTTGACAACCCAACAGTCAGTCTGAGTTTCGGCAAGCTTGTTTAACAAAGTGACCCTAGATACTGAGTCGAAAGCAGATGTGTAATCTAGGAAGGTGCAGTGAACAAATTTAGCCCCCTTGTCTAAGCTGGAGACAATGTTATGGTACAAGACTGAAGTTGCATCTAAAGTACTTCTGATGTGTTTATAAGCTAATTGTTTAGGATCGTTAAAGGCTTTAAGTGAAGGTTGGAGATTAAGTAAGAGTAACTTTTCCATAGCTTTTAGAAAAGGAGATGTAATAGCAATAAGTCTAAATTAAAACATGTTCCAGTCGACGAATTAGGGGTAGGTACAATTTTGATGTCCTTCCAAACGGCTGGCACGACATTTATGGAAAAAGATTTGTTAAATATTATATCATAGTAAATTAGACATTATTCATTTAGTAATCGTCCGTAGGTATGGCATTTCACTATGATGATATCTAAGCGAATGAAAATGAAAACGCTTGTGTCGCGGTTGCCTCGCTGCTATTTCTGTCTACATTTTCCATTGAAAGAGCTCTTAATATTGGTATAACCACTGTCTTCAGTTCAGCTTGGTAAATCAATAAAGTAATTTCCCTCAAGTGTATTGTCATGCAGTGTCATTTAATTGAATTTTACGGTTAACCGAATGATGAATATATCTAGCAGTATCCCAAGTGCTGCGTCCATCAGAAGTCTACATGTAGGTTGTGGCTAGTCACCAGGAACATAATCTCTGTGTGGTTATGGAAATCTCCAGCGTTGTACATTTGGAGAATACAGAGTTGGATCCGGTTTTCCACTTTTTACCTGAGATCTGACCCACAAGTTTGGAGAACTACCTCAGAAGTCAGGCTACTATTTTCGTTTGTGACGAAAACTGGTTCATACCTTTCTTACCTTTCTTTACAATTCTGGAATCCATGTGCAGCGTAGCTTTAGACAACCGTCGAAAATTAGGCAGAGGAAACAAAAACGCCTGAGAATTTCTAGAAGCCTGGCATTCCAGTGAATTGGCAATTAACAGGCAAGCTGGTATAGATAAAACTTACCAGTTCTTACGAAGAAAATCTCATGCACATAAAGTCAAACTTCAGGGCAAGGAAACAATCAATACCAATACAAGTAGACTAGAGGGTGTAAAAACAGACAGGAGTAACCAGTCACATTCAATGTCATCAGGAGACATGAATAATTAACTCGTGGAAAAATTTAAAAGCTTACTTCAAATTGAAGTATGCGTTAAAGATGTTGCCTAGTAAGGTAATGAAAGCTTCACAAGTAAAGTATCCTGCTCAGAGAACGCAACTACATCAAAATAGCTTTGAAATTCGGGTTTACTAAATCTCAAAGGTGAACCCTCCATCTCCACCATTCCAAAGATGGAAGGTAGACATTTGCATTTTCTATTCCCATTTCATAGGAACACGCAGTGCGTAAAGACTAAGCGGGACTCGCCTGGCTGTAAGTTACCTCCCATATGAGAGCATTTTAAAGAGAAAGCCGGAATCTATTGATTTTTAGTCGTTTCAGATCATTTTTGGATTTGGCTACACGTAATTCGTTTGTTGATTATAATCCTATTTTTGCAAACCATTTTAGATACGTGAAATGAAGTTCAAAGATAAGCGCATGAAATGTTTAGGTGAAGTACTTAGTGCTATACGCGTAAGTTTTGCAAATCCATACATATGTATTGATTGTTTTTATTTTCTAACTACGAATTCCCATTGGACTAGTTTTTCTCCTTATTGACACAAAGACAAACAAAATATGCAAAAATCGGTTAACTCTTATTTGAGAAATCTAACATCTGTGCATAATATTTTCGTTTACTAAACACGAAGTTCATTTTTATTTATGGAAGACTTTCTGTCCAAGTAGAAGTTTCACATCAATACATTCTGTCCAAGTTTATTATTCAACGTGTGATGACTCCATACTTCAAAATTATTTCAGACTTAACTGTCTTCCACATATTTCAGTCCTCATGAAATAGTAGAAAATAGTATTTAAAAAGTAGCTTAATATTCAATCTGCATAACAATTTTCACATTGTGGAAAATTTCATTTAGCCATCAGCATACTTTTATCAAAATTTATTTCATTAGTAATATATATATATATATATATCATGGGTTACAGTGTTACTAAGTTGAAGAGTTACTGAAGCTGTTATTAGAAATATGGGAATGCGGTAAAGAAAATTTGGAAGACAGGTGCAAAAAAATGATAACAGTAACGTGGTAAACGATGATGATGTTAAAGATCTCGAAGTCGAAAGTTCATGGAATTTTCTTATCATACGAAAAAGGGCAAATTTCATACATCAGTCCTTTTTCTAACATGAAAAACACTGGACAAAATGGATCTATTCTGTTACAGGATTTCATCATGAGCTGACATTGGTTAGAGAACCATTGGAAAACCTGAAAGTACTGGACAGCTGTTTCGTCCTAGTTTGGGACTCTTCATCAGTACACACCTACCCCTAGGGTTCGAACCCAGGACCTTCTGGTTACAAGGTGAGCTCGTATACCATTAAGCCACTGGGAGCTGATTCAGTGGCCCATGAATTCTAACTTCTGCCAATTCACGATATAGCGCAACCGCTAGCCAATGTCTTCGGCGAGTATTTGTCCTCACACCTGACCTGCTGCACCCTACTGGCCGTGACTTCTCACTAGAACCCCAGGTAACAACCTACCTGAATAAGGCAAGTCGCTAGTGAGCATCTCATTGATATTTAAGTGTTGGTTTGTAGGGATTTGATTGGTTAACCAATTCTGTTTTGTCAGTATCTTGTCAACTACTAACAGCGTGTATTAATATTGTTCCCTTGGGTTTCGTGTGGAACATTTCCATTTCACCGTGTTCTATCTAGTCTTTTTACTTGGCTACACGATTGCCCACATGCTTCCATTACATCTTCATACGATTTCCCCAATATCACCCTCAGACATCCAACTTGTCGTTTCTCATTCAGGTTCCTTGTCGAGTGCGTGGCGCTTACAATTTGTATAATCAACAAAAATAGTTGGTTTGCAATTTGTTTTATTTAATCGTATTTAAGGAAAAAACCTGAAATAGATGGGATCTTAGTAGAAAGTAAGTGGTAAGTTAGTAGAGTAGGAGATAACAGCAGATATTTTGTTTTGAGTCATTAACAGATCATTGTGTAAGAATTCCTGAATATCAGGGGAAAATCACACCATTCAGCATCGTTCTTGTCTTTCATAAAATTTTTTCCATGAAACACATAAAATCGCCAAGTATGGCCCTTAATTTGAATAAACTTAACTATATATCCTATTTTTCTTTCAGGTTGTCAAACTTTATGCTTGGGAAAAAGCATTTCAATCTCAAGTTAGGTCAATTCGAAAATCGGAATTAGTTGAGCTTCTACGTGTTGTCTTAGGTTGGAGTCTGTGTCATATTGTTTGGAATTTAGCGCCGTACCTTATTTTACTGGTTACATTCATCACCTACCTTCGGGAGTTTTTATTCGCCAATGATACTCTGCTAGAACGCTGGAGCGGGGGCAATTCTCCTGCATTGTTAACACCTGAGAAAATTTTTGTTAGTGTCAGTTTGTTTAACTTATTGCGCAGTCCCCTTATCTTATTACCGTGGAGTCTTTCATCGTCAATAATGGTAGGTTATAACACTTTTATGTACGGGTGTATATATGATTTATCGAAATTCTGTCACTCTCCGGTGTGTTTTCACATACAAATTTATACCAAATGATCATACATCTAAATTTCTCTCATATTTGTATTATTGTAACCTCCTCAGTATTAGCAGAAAAAGGTGGATTCCACTTTTACAAAAGTAGAAACGTACTGTGCATGACAATATTTTTCAAACCACTTTTTTGCTATGACAACAAAATTCATAATTAAATTAGGTCATTTGTTTAAGCCAGTTTGAATTTTTTGTTGAGTGGTTCGTTTTGAACCCAAATCCTCGGTATCTGTTGACATTTTGGCTACTAGTACAAGCACTTCGACGATGCCTTTTGATTAACATTTGGTTGATAATGGCCGGAAGTGGAGTCTAAGATGCGTGCTTCGCTGTATTTGAGACTCGCCATCTTGTTGTACGTGGAACCCAGTGAGAATTTGCGTTCCCTTAGAGACTCGAACCCTAAATTCATAGTTTCAAACTCTAAGAAGTTGTCCGATAGGCCACCTAGGCGTTAAGAGCCATCTCTTGGCAATCAAGTTTAGTTATTATCAATGAAAAGCGAAAAGGCTCGCATGTATGATCACACCAACTTTAGTTTCTATTTATTAGAAGAGTGCTTTTTCCTCAGTATTTTTTGAACAGTATGCTTTGGTAATAATAATAGATAATTTGGACTTTTTCATGGCGTTTAACTGGATGATGAAGGGTATTATCTTATTTTCAGTCATTCATTGATTAATTTTATGCAGTTAGACCACTCATCTCAAGTGATAAAATGAAATCAAATACATCCACCTTAGCTACTAATCTTCTCCATTACCTCAACTGCGTATGTAATAGGTAGCTTTAAAATGTAGTTGGAGGATTGTTTAAAAAAGTAAAGCAATATGTAACACTAAGTGAAAATAGATGTGTGTAGGTAAAATTAAGGTAGCTGCAGTTCCCAGATAGCATTTAGTGGTTGTAATAATCTTGAGGTCGTCCATATCTAAGCAGATTTGTCAAGGGAAAAGTTGTATTAACCACGTTTGTATTATAATCCGTCGTCCACATACCTTGAATATTGTAGTTCCTGAAATTCACTTGAACTATCCTAGTTGAGACTTGCATCACTGGCCTTTTTCAACGTTATGAAAACTAAATAACTTAGTTTAATAGAAGTAATTTATCCAGCCGAATTATGAACACCTTGAATAATTTGTAGTTGTGCTTCGCACTACAATAATGCATCTCAAGCCCCGGAACCGATAGGTAGGTTAATTGACTGAAAATGAATTTTGTAACATTACTGGTAACTTGTAAAACAAAGTGGATATTCGGTAGTAACCATTAAATTTATCTATCATAGTCTTGTGGAGAGCCAGTCAAAGTCTATACAGCTCAATGGCGGTGTTTCTGCTGCATTTAGAGACATCATTTGCACTGGAGTTGCCTACTAACGAATGAGTTTCAACAAGTATGAAACCAAGTCCCTAGACTTTCTATCACTCCCTTCTTACCATTCAGTATCAATTCATTGAGGATCGTTATAATCACTACTTCTTGGCATCAAGAGATTAATCTTATTTGATGGAGATGACATTTATACTGTTACTTTAGTTCTGTGATGCAATTGTCATACAACATGCTGTAGTGAATGTGATCAAATATTTTGATTTAGTTAGAATGACAAATTAATACAGATAGAAATGGAATTCATTTTCATTCAAAGAATTCAGTATTTCATTACGTGTGATTTCAAAATGACATCAGCTGTTTGTCAGGCTTTAGGGTTTCTTATACTACGTCATACAAATAAACGTGTACTGATATAAAGTCAGTAAGCATTAGAAAATGACTAACTAACACGTTATTATTACTTTTTTCAGGTGTACGCTGTATTTCGATTTTCGAAGACACAGTAAATAGTTTTTGGAATATCATTAGGTTATTGATTGAAGCTTACATCTTCAATATTGACTTCATAGTATCGAAAAAAACATCAAACACCCAGATGACATGCCACTTTTTCATGTAGAATCTTTTGAGATTAGTCTGAGATAAATAGTAAGAATGTTTGACAGCACTTTTTTATACGCTTTTAAGCATTCTCTAATCTCAATAGGATACCCCTACAGTAGCATCGGGGTTTTATATTCGACGTCAAGTTTAGTCTGAGAACTGTAATATTCTTAATGGCTTTATGGTATGCAAAATCTTAGAATAACTGTTGACGGATTTATCATTGTTCAGAAAGTTGTCATCACTTATATGGTGGGGGGGAGGAGGTTAAGTCTTTGTCGTGATGTCATTTTTAAAGTATCCTTTTCACAAAAAGTGTACGAGGTATGGTGAGTATTGATTACACGCCCTTTTTGATTTGTTTATTAGCCAATTGCTTCTCCATAGTATTGTTTTAAAACATTATGCCTTTAACAGTAATACATTTAGTTGCATTTTCTCGTTACCTACTTTTAGGCCCTTGTTTCAATACGTCGTGTTGGTATATTTCTTCTGTCTGATGAGTTAGAGCAATATTCACTGGACAAATCGCCTCATTCATCTGGAAGTATGTATGATAAATTGTTTGTATAACCTTCCTCTATTGTTAGAATAATCATTTTCTGATCAGTTTAGTTTTGATTGCTTCGAATTTTTTGGTCACTTTTTATGCTATCCTTGTTACTTATTTTACAGTAGACTATTGTGAATATGGTGTTGGAGATGCATTGAAAGCATCATTAATTTTTTCAGTGTTTAAGGAGCGACATACATTATATCTATTAATGACGCTTTGTTTATTATTTTCAGATTCATCGGATGCGATCACTTTCGAAAATGCTTCATTTTCATGGACAAAGAGAGGTCCATTAGTGTTAAAAAAGTGAGTCAGCGAATAACGGGGATATATATATATATATATGTATAGGATGATGTGAATCATAATGTAGTTGAGGGTTAATGAGCCTTAATCATGATCCATTTCTGTTATTCGTCTAATTTATACCTTCAGAAAACAGAAATTGAGCGCAAAGTTGTGTTTGTACATTTATTGTCATAATGCTGACCATTCACATTATTACTATTAGTAGTAGTATTGCTTCTTAGGATTCCGAGTGAAACATACGGCTTCAACAATACATCTTCACTTTCTTCTATTTGCTGCTGTCCTATTTAGCTGGGCCCATGATTTCCTATAATTTCTCATCTCCTCCATAACACCTTCAGACGACTCACTCACGCTTCCTATTCGGGTTCCACCCGAGGACCTGGCGCCCGGTCTCATTCGACGGTCCAATCGACTCTTGGTTAGTTTGTTCCTAGAGTTTTTTGTTACTAATTCTTTCTGGCCATTTGATCTTCAATGTGGAGCCAGCCAACGAAAGCGGCAGTTGTTGATAAAAGTCTTCAGTGACCTGTTGGAAGTCCTTTTCGTGACTGACACGCAGTGCAAGTTACTGACCTGTATAGAAGAACTGACTGACCCACTTGACACTGATGTTGAAAATCTGAATCCTGTTGTATATGCTGTGGAGTGCAGAAGATTTCCAAACCAATTTCAGACTGATAAAGGCGTATCTTGCCTTTCCGATTCCAACTGACTGGCTCTGACATCTTCATCTGTGCAGTGTGTCTGCAGTTAAAACAATGCTTCCATTGATGGTGATTGGTGTTGGTTGTAGTTGTTGGTGGTGGTATTTGATTATCTTCATCACCTCCATCTTCTCTAAGTTCACATGGAGTCCTGTCTACTCTGCCAGTGTTTTGCTTTTCGCCTGTAAGTCATCGAGTTTGTGTGACATTAGAAATATATCGTCTGCGAAATCCAGATCTTCTAGAGTCTTCTAATTGGTGAGCGCAGCGTATTTTTGTTGTCTCACTGTCCAAGATCCGAATCATGATCCACTAGAATTAGGAATATCATCAGTGATAATAGGTAGCCAGCCTTGGCTTACTCCTGTATTCACTTCGAAACCTTCGCTGAGTTTTCCGTTGTAGAGCACCTGACACGTAGCACTGTTATATAGCCAGTTGTTGAATGAGGTTGATAAAGATTTGGGGGATTGCACTGTTTTGTGTTGAAGTAGTCTCCAAATTACTTGTCGGTCAACGCTGACAGTCGAAGGCCTTTTCAAAGTCGATGAAGTTGAGGTGGAAGTTTGACTGCCATTTCATGCTTTTTTCGATGATTTTGATGTGGTTTTGTTCTCTGAGCTGGATGGTTAGTTTGCGAAGCTTTCATCACCTTACTGGGTGACATCTTCAGCGCATACTTCAATTTGAAGTGAGCTTTTAGATTTCTCCACGAGTTTATTAATCATCTCTCCTGGTGACCTTGGACGTGATTGGTTGTTTGTGTGTGTTTTCACACCTTCTAGGTTACTTGTATTGGAACCGGTTGTTTCTTTGACTTGAACTTTGACCCTTTGTGTATGAAGTTTCTTTCTTATTGGTTGATAAATTTTGTCTATCTCGATGTGTCTATTGATTGATGATTCACTGGAATGCCAAGCTTCTAAAAATTCTCTAGCATTCTTGTTATTTCCTTTGTCTAATATTTGAACGTTGTCCCAGTCGAATTGATGTCCGTAGTTGTCTGTGTGTAGTGAAATGAGGGAGTGGATATCATGTCTTTTGACGGCTAGCTTATGTTCGTGGATACGAAGACGAAGGGGACGTCCACTTTGGCCGATGTAGTGTTTTTCGCAGTTGTTACAGTTTATTTTGTAGATGATGTTGGTTTTGTCTTCTTTCGCTGTTGAGTCTTTTGGTTGACATAGAATTGAGTGCAGCGACTTTGTTGGTTTGTGTACGACGTCAATTCCTAAAGGTTTGAAGAGTCTTGTAGTGATTTCTGAGATATCTTTTATATATGGTAAGGCAATTTTCTTTGTGCTTTCCTTGGTGGCTTTTGCTTTGGTAGGTTGGCTTGGGGGTATATGTCTCTTGATGAAATTCCGTGGATATCCATTCTTTTGGAAGACGTCCATGAGATACTTTTCTTCAATTTTTCTTAAGGTGGGAGTGCTGCAGTGAGTCCTTGCTCTCTTGAATAGTGTTTGTATGCAATTCCTTTTGTGTGTTATTGGGTTGTTGCTGTTGTAATTCAGTATTTGGTCTGTGTGAGTTGATTTCCTATAAACTTGAGTTTCTAATTCTCCTGTAGTTGTTCGCCTGACTAAGACGTCCAAAAATGGTATTTTGTTCTCGGATTCCTCTTCTCTTGTGAATTTGATGTCGTTGAAGACGTTGTTTATTAAGTTGTGAGTTTTATCTAATTCGTTTCTTTTGATTATTACAAATGTGTCGTCGACGTAGCGTATCCAAATCTTGGGTTTGATCTTTGGTAGAATTATATTTTCGAGTCTTTGCATCACTGCTTCTGCAATCAAACCTGATATTGGCGATCCCATGGGTGTTCCTTTGACTTGTTCATATATTTGGCCGTTGAATTGGAAGTATGTTGTTAGGCATAGATTTATGCATTCCATCCAGCTTGTGTGTTGCATTTTTGATTGTTGTGGCAGTTGTTCGTCGTTGCTAAGTAATTGCTCCATGGTTTCTTTTGCTAGGTTTTGTCCGATGGATGTATATAATGCTGTCACGTCGAATGATACCATTATTTCTTGTTCATCTATTTGGATGCCTCTGATTTTCTCTAGGAATTGGATAGCAGAGTTGATGGAGTGATCACAAGATTCCGTTAGGTGTTTTAGTTTTCTGTATAATTCTTTGGGTAAATTATATGTTGGAGTTCCTGGGAGTGATACAATTGGTCGTAACGGGATATTTGCCTTGTGTATTTTGGGTCTGCCGTAGAATCGAGGTAGGACTGGTCCATTGGATTTCATTCGCCATTGGTCTTGTTTTGTGATCTGTCCAGTTTTGCTGAGCTTGTTTAAGGTCCTTTGGATGCGGTTATCCAATGTTTGTATGGGATTTGTTGGGAGTTGTTGATATACATCTTCATCTTTGAGTAGTTCTTCAGCTTTCTTGGTATATTCTTCTCTGTCCATGACTACTGTTGTTCTTCCTTTGTCGGCTGGTAAAATGACGATGTCCTTCCTATTTTTCAGCTTTTTGAGGGCCTTTAGTTCTTGAGCGTTGAGTTGTGTGTGTTGTCTTTTCTGTTTGACGATGTGTAGAGCTACAATCAGATCTGCACATGATTTTCGTTTCCTGAATCCAGCTTGGTCCAGTGAGTGGCGGAGTCCTGCATTCAGTGCATCTTTTATTCTCTCTACGATGAAGCGACTTAGCATTTTTTGGAGTGGACAAGAGCATTATTGTTCTGGAGGTCGAGGTCGCCCTTCTCTGGCAGCCTGACAAGATAGCCAGCCTTTCTCCTAATCAGTAGGCGTCGTTATTTTCTTTCAAACATTTCGCCAATATGGCACCAGCAAATCCGCTGCAATATCTAGGTTCGTTTTCAGTGCCTAAGAGGGGATTCCATCTCTTTCTCCCACCTTCCTGGAATTCAGTAGCTTCATTTAGTTGAGTCTTTTGAGTTGAATCTTGCTGTCATGATCTTGGATGAAATTGGTTTCTACTGCATCAGGGCTTTAGCCTCCACTGGTGAAATCATGATAGCCACTCCCTCAGTGTCCTAGTGGTTGTCGTCTGGGTGACTGGACTAGGACTACTGAACCTCCAATCGACAATTTGGACAGTCTACATCCAATCTCTCTGCTCTCTCAGATTACAAGCACTTCTATACCGTATTTTCTCATTTGATTGGCTACTTGGAGAGCCTTCGTGTATTGTACGGACATTCCACGTCCTCATTCTTATTCTCACTTTTATTGAGAGAACACACATTGGCTAGCTGGCTTCCCGAAGTTTTTCACGAGACCGCTGTGTCATTTCGCCCCTTCGATTCTTGCAAAGAATAAGTTTGTTCATTGAATTTCTTGAATTTTTAATATATTTCTTGCGCGTTAAAGTCTCTCTAGCAGTTTGATAGCGTTTGTGGTGTAGAGTCGCTAGCCCCACACTTAACCCTCCCTCTTTTCCCGGTCTTGGAACCAGCCAGAAAACTAGTGGCCTAGTAAACCAGGCAAGGTTAAAACGATGTGCACTCTTCCCAAATACGAGCTAGTGAACATCAGAATTACCTTCATGGTGTTGCTATCGTATGAGGGGACTCCCATAGATACAGAGTAATATGCAGGTGATTTTCACACATATTACACAGGTCCTTTATAAAAATAAGCGCAATAATAGATTCATCCTAGATTGATGGATCAGTTCCAACCCTCCACATATTTTAAAACTACTTTATAAAATCCCTGGCTAGGATGCCTGTAGTTTTTTTACGATGATACATAACTAACCTGTCTAGGTAGGATGGTGTACATCGCTTCATCACTTAGAGTTTCTGTTGGACCTGCTCTTCGTCGAGCGAATCTAAATTAATCCACTGTGAACTTAAGTAGGATTAAGCCGGTATTTTAAAAGTGAAAGTTTATTCATCACCGTACTATCTGCTTCATTCACATTCATTTGATGCGTAGTATCGTATCGATAGTGCCTCTGGCGAGCTATAACAACATCCAACTTTTGCCAGATTGAGTTGCAGCTTTTATTTCATTTGAAACCAATGAGCTTTATAATATTATGTAAGTATTGTGCAGTTTTTGCCGGAGAGTCTTAGACTGTTGTATTCGCTTTTCGCCAAATAAGTATGAAGAAATTTCTGGGAGCTCCCAGAAATCCACAGTTTCCGGCGGAGTGTTATTCCAAACTGCAAGAAGTTTCACATGCTGTCTTCATAGCATCTTTTAACTATTGCCAATGTTTGTTTATCCTTCGTGGAGGATCAGCTGCTAAACTTTATCCTGTCCTGGTTGCTATTTAGCAGAACATAATGGGGCAAGTAATTACGTTCATATGCTCAGAAAGACAACTATGATCGTCTTCAAAACACATGACAAACCCAGCATAACCAAAGACGAGAAAAGTACTTCAGAAAGATCGATAGTTCTGTATGTATTCTTGCTGTTGGTCATTACTCGCAATATTATCCGTTTTAGGACAGTTTTAAGCAGCAGAAGCAGGTAGTGTCACAGTGATAACTGTATCTGGATTTGTTGCTAGTCAGATTTAAGTCACGTTCTTTAGAAAGCTTCACTATTTCAGTCTTCAATCTAAAAATCTCATGAACTTGGATGGTCAACTTGTGCATTCAAGTCTCTAGCTAACACTGCCGTGTCCGTCGAGAGCACTCGATTGAATTCTCTCAGTTTATGTTTTGTTGCTTACTCCCAGTTACAAGTACTTACTAACTTGTTGAAAAGGACAGCAGTTTGTTGACCAGTTAGTACTTTTATCAACGTAAACTTCTAGTTTAACAACACACTATTGCAATAGAATAGTGTAGCCTCACATTTAAACACTTAGTGAGATACTGACACCCGCTAACCTGGATACTTATGCTGCAGTGTTTTCAGATGATCAGCTTTTTGAACTGTCATATGATACTTCATAAGGATCTTGTATATAGATTTCTAAGGTTTTGAGGTCTGCAAGGTTCCTACCTAACCTCTTTATATTCTGATTTTTGGATGATGGTACGAAAGTTATCATTAGAGGCTATAAAGAATACATACTAACTGATGACTTGTGTCAAATATTTCACAGGAGAATGATTTCATGAATGCAGCTATTTTGTAACTCAAAACAGAATAAGTTTTTGAATCACCTTATCGACACTTGGAGGTTGAAGAATGAAATCGGTATGATCGGAATACATTAAACGTTATGAGGAAAAGTAGAAAACAGAAATTATATAAGGAAGTCCGTTAGTGCAATTAAGCTAAAGATGATTAATTATCACGCATGTTCTATTGTAGCTGATTCTTAGCTATGTCGTGTAGTATTCATCCATTGGTATTTTCGCCGGCCAATACGTTTCTTCCTATCAGTTCTATCATTCCCTTGCTTTACGAGTAAAATGTGGTTCTTCGAGCTATGAGCGGTGGTGTTTGTATGGGGTTACCAGCCTCAAGCCTGACCTCATAAACTGGGTGAGGTTTAGAAGTACTTCACCTGGAATCGAACGAGGATCACTTACATGACTGGTGGTCATTGTATTATTGAACTACTGACACACACTTCTTTATATGATTATAAGTAATAAATTGTGCTCGGACCTCTATGATCGTGTGGCATATCAGATGAATTTATCCATTATGTGGTCGTATGGGTCAGCCACCATATCTTCTGTTGGGTATTTTGTAACTTCGATTCATACTGCTACCGTGATGTCGTATGATGTACATTTCGAAAATTAATATTACCCCATAGAAACTTGAAAGAGAGCTAATTTACAGGAAGTGTTTTTTTCTCTGTTCTTGAAGTTCCTAAATTTAAACTCACAAGCAAACAACTAGCCTACTGTCGTTTATTTGAACATTTTTCTGTCAAGATAACGTCATCAGCTGGTACACATAAATGAGACACAACTTCTTGATTTCGGAATCGACTGAATGACTGACATTCCTTCTTGGTGATATATTCACAAGTGTCTCCATGTTTGATAGGATATACTATGCAACTAGAGATGATGCAAATTTTATTTTCATTAACATTTAATTTAATAACTCTTATGCATAATACAAAAAAATCTTTCCTATAACATTTTAATAGTTTAAACGTACGCATTTCTCGAGGATGGCTTGTTGCTATTGTCGGCAGTGTGGGTTCTGGCAAGTCATCTTTCCTGTCAGCTTGTCTGCACGATATGTTTAAGAAAAGTGGATCAGTTTCCGTTAAGGTTTGTGAATATATATTTATATGCATATATTTCATATACATCTTGTAGTAGTGATGTTAATTAGGTTTTCTCTGGTGATTTTTCATATTTATCGGTTTCTGAGCTAAAATTAAATTTGATTAGTGCATTTCTTTTTAAAATTGTACTTTTTACGTCGTTATGTCAACGAGTTATTCTTCCTATTAAACAAGATATTGTCTCTTCACTTTCTGAATACGACATTAGATAAAAAAATCTATCAATTCAAGTATGTACATTAATATACAATGGGGTGAGACAGGGCCAAAGTTCAAATAAGTATTCTTGCTACATAGAGGTGATGGTTGAATACAGAATCCGTGTTTATTGAACCCGCACCGAACACCTACAATAGGTAGGACGTCAAATCAATACCGGGAATAGGGAAAAATTCTATCATGAATAAAATCAGAGGGTAAGAAATAATGGAACTACATGAACGAAATCTGAAAGTTATGCAGGCATCGTGATATGAGCAATAAATTGTGCTTGAAACGTCATCAGTTAATAAATTATGCTGTATTACTTTATTCGTTTTATTAAATAAAATTATTCTTTGCAACAATTAGCTCCTTGTATGAATTTGAAAAAAGCCATGAGAAGACGTTGTTTTTATTTTTTTATTTTGATTCCACACCGTATTTTCGGTACAAGTATGGAATTTTCAGCATGTGATATTGGTAGCCCAAATTTGTCAGGCTGACCATAGATATCAAGTGTGCATCGGCAGGGAATCGAATCCCGGACCATGTGCATGGTCGGCGAGAGTCCTAACCATTGTACCACCGACGCACATGTGATTTATTTGCGCAACACATGTCGAACCATTTGATCACATACATAGATGTATAAATGAAAATAAAGAGTTAGTGGGGTGAGAAAATTGACTTAGGTCAAGTTAAAAGGACATGCTGAGGGTCAAAATAACAATGATCACTAAACCAAATAAAGGAGGTAATAGTAAAAGAAAATGGTACATCTACTGTGGCATCAAAACAAGGAAGGTTTAGTTATCTTGGTAAACTTTCCTGTAAGATTATTCTGTTATTGAATTCATATGCTTCATTCACTATTTATTTTGGTACATGAAAAGCTATGTTTGATTATAGTATATAAATTTGACAACCATGTGTGTACATTCAAGCTTCGACACACAGTAAATGCATGTATTCATGTCATCAAATAAAATTATAATCCGTTCAAAAGTTAAACTAACACAGGCATTTTGTTTACTTTAACTACCGTGAGTTATTATTATTATTATTACTAACACTACTGCTATTATTTTATTCTTATGATCAAAACAGTCAAAACCATCGTCCCTATTAGAATAATTTATTTGATGTATATGTTACATTAACTTACTAATAATTACCGACTTTTATTACAAGCATAATGTAAGCTGCCCTCATTAAAGCCGTGCAGAATGTGTGTTTCTGTCTGTCTGTTTTCGGCATAGAACTTTGAACATATCTGCGGCACTTCAAGTCGCCACACTCCCTCTTCGTAGCACGCAAAGCAAGAGAAGAAGGTAGAAGAAATGCATAATAGAGGCAGTAATCAGAGGTGTGAGACAAAGGAGGAGTAATAACGAAGAACAAAACAGTTTCATTGGAAATCATAAGTCACAAGGAGTGGATGCATCTGCGCTATGCATTCAGAACGATTTGGAGCCATGTCACCAATAGTTTCCAACCATTGGTTTTTACCGTCCCGAGGACCCCAACCAGTCAGGAAGTCTACACCTTCCTACGTGGCTGGCTTAAACTAACTGTTGTAGATTTCATTGACTGGTGCCATGTTTTTGTTTGACCTCCACTAGCTCTTTTCCAGCCTGACCCTATATCAGCTAACATTACCCGTCGAGGAAGGCGATGACTAGGCATGCATAGGTAACACATGTCCTAACCATCTCAATCTGTGTAACTTCACAACCTCGTCGATTGATTTCTTCTGTTTACTTAGCACTCGACCGACGCCTAATCTCAATATTGCTCACATTATTTTACCACTTCACACGGGAGATAGAACGGAGGCACCTATGATCAAAGACAGCTAATCTTTTCATGTCTTCCACCCTCAGCAGCCAGGTCTCACAGCCGGCCATAAAGGAGGACGGAGCGGACTGATGAGCAGTACATCCGCCCTTTGGTCGATAGTCGGATATCTCGTCTACGCCAGAGTCGGCGTAAACTGGGATATGCGAAACTAGCCCTCTGTACCCGTGTTGAGATTTCGTCAGAGATCAACTCGTCGGCACTGGCTGATGGTACTTCTTAAATAAGTGAAGCGGTCAACGTGCTCTACCACTTCACTTCCTACTTCTAAACTAGGAGTCAATGTAGTCTAGTCCTGTAGCATCATCTTGCATTTGGCGGGAGCGAATCGCATGCCAAACATTCGTAGATTGCAGCTCAATGTGTTCAGAAAACTCTGCATCTTGTCAGCGTCTTCGCCTAGAAGGACTATATCGTCTGCATATTCCAAGTCAACGAGATTATTCCCTGGTAACAAGTCAATCCCTGAGTCGCTGAAGTCACCTAGGGTTAAGTCCATTAACACATCTATGATGAAGTTGAATAGAAAAGGGGATAATGGGCATCCTTGACGGACACCACTAGTCGTCACCAGTTCAGATGACAGCTCGCCGTAAGCCCTCACCTGGCTGTATGAGTACGAGTAGAGTGCCTTAATCAGTGCAATATATTTTCTCGGGATTCCTTTTACAGCCAAGCATCTCCAGAGAACTTCCCGATCGACAGAGTCGAAAGCTGCCTTTAGGTCAAGAAATGTAATGACTGTTGGACGCCGGTAGGAATGCCTATGTTCTAGAATCTGTCGGAGGGTGAAGATATGATCAATACACCCTCTTCCTGGTCTAAAGCCTGCCTGGGCCTCTCGTGTTTGTGCCTACCGAGCACCACTCAGTGTACGCATGATTATTGAGTCTAGGACTTTAGATACTATATTAGTCAAGCTAATCCCTCTGTGATTATCACAGGAAGACTCGTCTCCCTTCTTGTATATGGGGATAATCAGTGACTTACACCAACCCGATGGGACTTCTTCTGATTCCCAGACGCTTCCTAGTACCTCAGTTAATCCAGACAGTAATCTGTCTTCACCGTACTTAAATACCTCTGGAGTCATTCCATCAGGTCCCGCTGCTTTGCCTAGTTTCAGATTGGTGACAGCTTTAGTAACTTCAGTCAGGGATGGAGGACCTGTGTCTATATCCCATTCAGGAAGGTGTTGGATGTTCGGAAGGTTGAGCGTGGCTGTGGGTCAATTAAACTGCTCCTCATAATGCTCTTTCCAGCGTTCCAGTCGTCTATCCTGGGAGCTAATTATTGTGCCATTTTTCTCCGAGATGGTTTCACTTATGATTTGCCTTTTGCCACCCATTTCCCTGATGACTCTAAATAGTTGCCTGGTGTTGCCTATCGCCGATGCTTTTTCCATCTCTTTCGCCTTTGTCACCCACCACTGTTCACGGTCCTTGCGGAGACTTTTCGTAAGTTTCCTTTTGTGCAGCTTTCGCTCCTCATTGAATTCGGAGCTCGCCGGAATAAGTCTTCTAGCATCTATTAGTTCGGATGACGCAGTCGAAATCCAATGGTTTTTACTCACCTTTGGATTTACCTTGTTCACAGCTTTTACAGCTGTATCTATGGCTGACTGAATGTTCTTCCAAGCTTCTTCAGGGTGAGCACAGCTGTCGAACACAGATATGTGTTTAGCTAGTTCTTCCTCAAATGGGGATTTAGTTTCCTGATCGAGCTGAGGACGTGATGGGTTTACCGCCAGCTGTTTCCTACGTCCGTTCAGTCGTAAGCACACACGAGCGCGGACCAGTGCGTGATCGGTATCTACGCACGTGTTCCAGAAGGAGCGACAATCTCCTACCGACCCACGCCAACGATAGCTTATTGCTATGTGGTCTATTTGTGTCCAGCGTTGGTTTGATGAAGGGGGTCGCCAGGTCAAACAGTGTCTCTCCTTGTGTTTAAAGTTAGTGCTTACAAGAAACAAATGATTATCAGAACAGAACTGTAGGAGACGGTCACCGTTGTCTGTTCGCTGGCACTGAACTCCATAGGTGCCACCGACATCCTACTCAGATTGACACAATTTCCCTACTTGAGCATTAAAGTCGCCAGCTAGAACGACTATATCTGAGCGTTTAGCCTTTCGCAGCAAACTAGACAGCTTTCGGTAGAACTAATCCTTCGTTTAATCCGAACTGCCGAATGTGTGTTTATAAACTATTTCGATAATTAAGACATTTGGAAACATGCATTTACAATTTACACTGTTAACATCAAGAAAATTTTCCATATTAGGTGCTTTTATTTTCAATATAGCGTACAACGGTGCAGCGTTTTGGGTACAGTTAATAATCTACAATGATGGAATTTTAACATTTGGCTTTATACTTCTTCTTTGATTTCATGGATAGCATAACTTAATTTTATATCCTCTGAGTAGTCATCCCATCCAACCTATAAAGTATTGAATCGATATATGTCTCATTAGACGGAAGTGGTGTAATAATCAACTTCGGAAATATGAAGATTTCAGTTACAAGTACCATACACAGCTTGAACTAATAGAAAATTATGACCTCGAAGCACTCACAACTACTGATTATGAATTAATAATAACAATAATAATAAAACTATATATCATTTTGAAGTTGTTAAAATTGATGCACCAGAGAAAGGAGAACTGTAATTGTAACTTTGTACTGCTGCTAAATACAAAAATGAACCAGACACAATATCCTTTGGACAGTCTAGTTTTTTCAGCTTCAGCATAACCAGACATGCATTTTGTATAGGCTTAGTATAAACTGTACTATTATATAACCAAGAGGATTCTATGTGAAAATATTTGTTCATCATATATCGAAATACTAGGTAAAAAACTAATTGCAGATTTAAGTGTTATTCATATTAATTGATGTATGTTTTTGAATATCTATGCAAATCCTTACAAGAACATGTATACTCTTTGGATTCCATGTTCTAAGCAAAAATGTCTTTCGAATACTTTGTGTTTCAAATGAATCCAAAATAGAAAGTAAATGCTCATACAATTTGTTGATTTCGATTTCGTAATCTTTTTGGGTTACAGGATTTCATCGTGAGCTGACATTGATTAGAGAATCATTGGAAAACCTGGGAATACTGGGCAGCTGTTTCGTCCTGATTTGGGACTCTTCGAACTCCGATGGGTGCGCACTGATGAAGAGTCCCTAATCAGTACGAAACAGCTGTCCAGTATTCCCAAGTTTTCCAATGCTTCTCTAACTTATGTCAGCTCATGATGAAATCCTGTAACCAATCAAATCCCTACAAACCAACACTTGATAATTTTTATTTGTCGTCTCTATCCTATCATTAATATTGAATTTCATAGTGATCTAGAATTTCGTATGATTATTAATGGAAGTAGTTTTATACAATGTACATTTTCCTTTTCATTAGGGTTCAGTCGCTTATGTCTCCCAGGCAGCCTGGATACAACAACAATCCCTGCGAGACAATATTCGTTTTATCACATCTACGGAAATTCAATCTAATCCTGTTGCAGAACAAATGGAAGAATTGTGGTATAAAAATGTTGTCTCTGCATGTGCACTTGAAGCAGATATAGCTCATCTACCCGGTGGTGATAAAACAGAAATTGGAGAGAAAGGCGTTAATTTGTCTGGTGGTCAGAAGCAACGTGTCACCCTAGCTAGAGCTGTTTATCAGGTAGTGTAACGTTTTGTTGTGTTTTTCTTCTATAATCGTTTGTTTTACATAGGGCAGTTTGTCTTCTTCACTAATGATTCTAGACTTTTTTAAATGTGTTTATAATAATACTTACTTGATTTAGGGACTACGTAAATCCTGTTGATACCAGTTTTCATCATATTTTTTCGTGTTAGCTGTGAATGAATTTACCTTTTCAGGCTTTGCTTAACTTAGTGATAAATGTTTTGTGTAATAACATTAAAGAACACTGTTTTAAATATGCTTGATTCGAACTATTTAAGTTTATTTCAAGCTGAGTTTTATGGTGAACTGACGACATCTAGAAGAGTCATTGTGAACTATGAGTGTTTAGGAAATTGTCTCATCAAAGACTGCAAATTTTCATTATTTCACACCGGCTATCCTGAAGAGAATCGAGTCATAAATCATAAGGTTTCCTGTTGAGTGCACTTCCAGTTGCTTATGGCTTAACTTCTGGAATTATGATGTCACCCATATTCGATATCACACAGTCATGTATGCATCGAATTAAGATAAACGACTGGTCTGTTGCCCTCTATTGGCGAATTCATGAATTGTTAGTTTCACTATTGGCCTAAAATTGAAATCTGTGTATTGTAATTTGGTTGAGAAAGCTGAGAATGGTCGGACTGAAATATTTCACCAAAACATAAAGTCTATATGGCTGGCGTTTCAACGCTGTGTATCTGGGACTCTGAAGATGTTAAGATGCAATAATTAAAGACTTGGTATTATAAATATGTATTATGAATACGCTTGGGGTATTTATTATCTTCAAAATTCATAGCATCCTTTTCACCAATGCTCATATAATTACTCTCTCTTCGATTCCTAAGTTTTGTTTATCCATTGTAGTATCACGTCGTTCTACTTTGATATTCTGCATTTTGTTGAAATGTGGGAATTTGAACTGAACTGTTAGGATTTTTGTCTTGTGATCTATTATTCAGTAATTAGAATTGTAATCTGGAAAAAGTTTAAATTTTAAGTTGACCTAATTTCATTCGATGTATCTTGGCTTATCAGATTTTCGGGAGTACACTATCCACTATTCACTAAAGTCAATTACAGTTTTGTAAATGTCTTCATGTCGTCTCGCTGTGATGATGATAATGACAACTTTAACTGTTGCACCTTAATCTTTGTTCATATCATGACGTTTCTTGAAAGAATAGTGTATGTACTCGGCTCTCGAACTACTCATGATTATACTGCTATGATGGCTTATTAGCCATAGTTTTCAGTTTATAGCCGTAAAACTTGGATAGTACTAAGATTATATTGCGAAATTTATGTTCAATGTTCAGTTAATTGAAGGATGTTTGAATAGCTGCGATTATTACTATGATTATTGGTTTAGTGTAAAGACAGTGGACACTGTTAAATACTTACAAAACTGTTGTTTTTTCGAAAAAAACTCTTCTGTAACAATGTGTGGTCTGAAGTTTTCAACATAATTTATACTTTGATTGTATGTCTGCTTTAGTAAGTATTACAGTAACCCATTTGCAATTTGTGTTTTATTCACAATGTAGTCAGACCCAGCTATTATTATATGGTTAAGAAAAATTATACTTATAGGAAACTTCAAATTTCATGTGAGTAGTGTACACCCACAGGTTCACCTATGCGTGATAAGTTGTAGGTAATAATTATTTGAAATAACAGAAATAATGATATATTTTTTCAGGCATGTTTTTATAGAATGCGTTGATCACATAATACTAGTTTGTTGTTTAATATTTCGTATGGTGTTTTTCAGAATATAAGAAGACATATATTTAACTTTGGTGAATATGTAACGGGAAATGACAACAATAACAGTAAAAATTAAAAATAATAATAATACGGTGTTTCCTACAACTCTTAGAATTTTTTCTTCTAATGGCTACTACTACTACTACTTCAGGGCGCAGGAAAATCCACTTTGTTATAAGACATGGCTACATTACTCCTCACTTGGTAAATGTTTGGACAATTAAAAAAATCATAATAAGTTGTATGATACAATGATACCAGCTATAGAACCATTGATAATCAGGAAGTTCTGTTTTGACTTGTCTAGGGGTTCTTCAGTGCTAAGTGTCTATGACTCTCCCTCGGTGATTGAATCCATTACCTTCAAGTTACTAGGCTAGCTGGTTGAACATTCACCCACTATAATGGAATCTGCTGACTTATGAATGCTGACCTCAGCGAATTCATGATACATAACAGTACCACCGACCAGTAGCATCAGCCATTGTTCGTCCTTATGGACTATTGCATTTCATCCTATTACTTTGAATAAAGAAAGAACGAATATATTTGCAGGATAATGTGATCTCGTCTTATTTCGTCGGATCTCTTCAACTGTGTACATCCTAAATAAATCAATCATAGCACATTACATAATTTCTGAACATACTTTTTACAATGACTTCAAGTTATAGATAGATAGAAAGTATGAGCAGCATAATTTCAAAGATGATGTAAGTAGACAGTTATGTAGTGTTAAGAGAAGTGAATATTTATATACTAGTTAGACAAGGGAGTAAAGTTCAGACTTCTCTTGGATACAAGGATGGGCTAGAGACAAAATACAAGATAGAACAACAGAGTTAATTTATGCACATTATTATTGAGAGTTCAGTTGTTCCATCGTGTTTTTTGTCTCCAGTCCATCCTTGTATCTAAGAGAAATCTGAACTTTACCCCCTTGTCTAATTAGTATATAAGTAGTCACTTTTTTTAACACTACATAACTATCTACTTACATCATCTTTGAAATTATGCTGCTCATACTTTCTATCTATCTATAACTTGAAGTCATTGTAAAAAGTATGTTCAGAAATTATGTAATGTGCTATGATTGATTTATTTAGGATGTACACAGTTGAAGAGAATCCACGAAATAAGGCGAGATCGCATTATCCTGCAAATATCTTCGTCCTTCCTTCAATCAAACTAATAAAGGGGAAAGTCCATATGAAATCCTCATTCTATTAGTTGAATGGTTATCGGGCTCACCTCGCAGTATGAAAGTAGTGGGTTCGGTCCCCCCTAGTGACATACGTGTAAACTACCGAAGAGTGCCGGATTGGGACGAGATGACTGTCCACTATTTCCTTGTTTTCGGTGATTCTCTAGTTGGTGTCAGTTCATGATCAGGCCTTTGTATACCAATACTTAAAAATTATAACTCATATAGCGGAATCTTTTTTCACAGAATCTTATATGTTATTGAAAAAATCCATTGTTCTTTTGGAGACAGTATGCAAAAGATCCTGTAAAGTGACTGAAACAGCTGTCTGATACCACTACGTTAGGTCAGCGCAGTCGTTAGGTAGCATAAAAATGTAATTAAGATCAACTAGCAGTAGATCTTAAAGCATGCAACAATATGTGGGGACTTTCGGTCAGGTCAGTAGCAAACTTTTTGGATCTATATTAAATCCCAGTAGATGGAAATGGACATAACAACAAGTGAGTTTCAGCAGTATATGTTGAAGGATTGCTTGTAGTTATATTGTCACTGTTTGCATGCATTTGTCTTATCATTGGGGATTGTTTGGTCACTTAATTAGTCAAAACCTACTACAGAGTGTGTAGTTCATCCTTACTGTGAATAACATTAAAAAGCAAGCATTTACAATACACCACGTACTGCACAGGAAATGGCTGAAATCCGTATTCAGAGATCCTGCATATAAAATTTTCTTACACCTTTTTGTCGGAACGCATTTAGTGTTTTACCAGCGTGAGTATGGCAGTCTTTAAGCTTTTTTCATTTACCACGTCTGTGTTACTCTCATCTAAACGAGAGATACTTTGAGAATAGGTTAGTATATCTGGGCTATAATACCGACTGATGTAATTAACTATTTTTAATTTCTACAGCCAGTGTATTTTAATGAAACCTTTATTCCATGTTATGTCTTGTTCAAGTTAATTAAACTGAACTTTCATTCTTTACCATATTTAGGTACTTTGTTGATATTCTGTTTCTATTTTCTTATCAGCGTTCTGATATTTATCTGCTGGATGATCCATTATCTGCAGTAGATACTCATGTTGGCAAACACTTATTTGATCAAGTTCTAGGACCAAAAGGTCTATTGAAAGATAAAACTCGAATCATCACTACTAATTCATTTCATTGGTTGAGTTCAGCTGATTGGATTATTGTACTTAATAAAAATGGTGAAATTACTCAGTCTGGAACTTACGATGTAAGTTAACCGCACTTATGTGTGAGAATGTATTTTCGCACCAGTTGGAATATGTATCTGTTTTATTATTTATAGTAGATAGGCTGACTTGATTTCAGTAAATGTGCTGTGGATAACATATATATATATATATATATATATGTCATGGGCATACTACACAACGATTGAACTACAAGCCTCAATTTCTATACTAGGTATATTCAAGCGTAAATGAGTAATTTTGTCAAACATGACATGTAGGTATTTGACAAAGGTTGAACTTTTGAGCGGCAGTTTAAAACCACCAGTTATATGAAATAAACAGAACTTTCGGTTGGTATAATCAAACTAAATTATGTAGTGGATATTTTGAAGACTAAGCACTAATATACATATTTTAAAAGCCTGTCAACTGAGTTGATAACCTTCCTTGGGTTAATTTTTCTTTTCTGAAAGGTAATGTATCATATCTTAATCTTTCAGCATATCTAGTTGCAGTCTAATTATATCATCATACCGTTCTGTGAAAACTCACTGTTCCTTTATAGCGTATGCATGAATTTACCCGTCCCAAATGGTACCATTTCAAGTGAATTGGCAATTGTTTTCAGTTATTTGCAGACATTCTTATTCAGGCTACAGGTTTTCTAATTAGATGCAAATTGACTACTTTCTTTTGTCGATAGAACTTAGAAGATAAGAAAGAAGTGTTGAGGAATAACAATGTAAACTTCGCGTTTTTGTGCAGTTAGATTTCATTGGTAAATCCATAATGCTCTTCTTCATAGTGTGTCATTTACATGTCTAACGATAACATTGCTATCTCATACATTTATTCCCCTTAATGAATTTGAACAAAGCAAAAACTACAGTTTTTGCAGAATATAGTGCTGCCATCATTTATTTCTTTGGCTTATCATCAGCTGCTTACAGGCTAAAGACATTATTAAATATATCTACAACAACAATTTTAACATACTTGCACAGAGTGCATTTTAAACAAAAATCAATCGATCAATATACTCATACACTAAAAATATATACATATATAAATATGCAATATTAACCACTATTCCGAACAACAATAATAATCAAACACAATGGAAACTTTTAGCATTTCAGATTCGGAGGAAAGAGAGGTGAAGTTATCCAGTTACCAGGGTAAAGAAAGACTGATAACCGCTTCTTTCTGGACGCATAAATCAGGTTTCAGGCGCTTGATGGGAATGGCTTCAGCAAACTTAAGGAGAATTGAGCTATTTTGCTTATTGATAATTTTGAACGACTTTTCAACGTCCACCTCATGACCCGTGTCGAGGAGATGCCTGGTGATGGCACTGTTTAAAGCATTTGTTCCCTTTAAACAGTGCCATCACCAGGCATCTCCTCGACACGGGTCATGAGGTGGACGTTGAAAAGTCGTTCAAAATTATCAATAAGCAAAATAGCTCAATTCTCCTTAAGTTTGCTGAAGCCATTTCCATCAAGCGCCTGAAACCTGATTTATGCGTCCAGAAAGAAGCGGTTATCAGTCTTTCTTTACCCTGGTAACTGGATAACTTCACCTCTCTTTCCTCCGAATGTGAAATGCTAAAAGTTTCCATTGTGTTTGATTATTATTGTTGTTCGGAATAGTGGTTAATATTGCATATTTATATATGTATATATTTTTAGTGTATGAGTATATTGATCGATTGATTTTTGTTTAAAATGCACTCTGTGCAAGTATGTTAAAATTGTTGTTGTAGATATATTTAATAATGTCTTTAGCCTGTAAGCAGCTGATGATAAGCCAAAGAAATAAATGATGACAGCACTATATTCTGCAAAAACTGTAGTTTTTGTTTTGTTCAAACATTACTATCTGTTTGGTTTTACGCTTTCCAACATCTGTTCCTTTTGTCTTCCTTAGGAGGTCGTTAACGATAAGTCTAGTCACTTTGTCGATTACTTGCATACTATCGAGAAAGAAAAGTTGTCGGACAAATCAGGTAACTCGTGATGTTTATGTTTATTATTAATTTTCTTATCATGCGTATCTGGGGTAAATTTTGAAAGTGTGCCCCCATAATGAATACTTATACCTAGTTTATAGCTATTTAGGATTATTTTAAACACAAAATCACTGGTAAAATATGGCACCAAAAAGATGCTCCACACAATAATAATAAAACAACATCCATTACAAGTAAAAATATAGGCAGAGAACGGATGAAGTACTTCATTTGGGAGGAAAGCAGTCATATTTAACAAGTTCAAACAGCATTCGTCAAGTATTGTTGGAAAGGGAGGGAAGAAGGAGATTGCGACACGTTCTCTATTGATTGAGATTCTTGTCCATATCTGATAACGTTTAAGCCACTGATTCGAGCTATCTCTCGGACTCCAACCAGGGAGTCGTGATGCACCACCTATGCTAACCTAAAACAAATATCCTTTATCCCACGATACCATGTCATCGGCTGACCACCTCTCCTCGATTTTCCATCCTGTCGCAAGACTGGCTAACGGAGACCTGTACGGAAGCCTCTGGGATGACATTTACAGCTCATGTCCAAGCCACCGGTGTTTCCAGATGAAAACACTCATGGACTGGTTATCTCCACTGTGTCCAAATACACATAGACCTCAGAATTACTCACGTGATAATGCCATTGAACTCAAGCAATCCTGTGGAGACAGCAATGATCAAATACTCAGAGTCGCTGCACATTCTCAGCTCGAAGAGAACAGGTTTCACAGGCGTAGAACAAGACTGCGCGCACCAAAGCATTGTAAACCTGACCTTCGACAGCCAGACTAACGTCGCGACGGCGCCAGAGGTGGCTAAAGTTAACGTATGCCACTCTAGCTTTCATGAAACGGTTGGAAATCCCATCCGTCACCCCTACGCCAGCATTCAAACAATTACCTAGATCCCCACTTCACCAGCAATAGTGAGTGCAGGTACAGGCTTCTGCCAATCTTGTAACAGTACTTTGCACTTAGACGGCGCGAAGCACGAACCATACTTACAGACACTGATCGCCAACTGATTAAGTGCGATTTGGGCAGCCTGCATGCTATCGCACAATCAGAAAATATCGTCTGTATACTTGAGGTTGAGAAGTCTCTTTTCAGGGAGCAGATCTACACCACCTTCACACACATCCTTCAGAAGCGACTCTAGAATGTTATCGATGGCAAAGTTAAAGAGAAATGGGGAGATTGGGTAACCCTGTCTAACTCCACTGTTGGTTGGGAATAGTAATGATAGTTAGTTGTATGCTCTCACTCTACCTGTATAAGGCTTTCATGGTGTACAAAAATTTTCAAGTACAGTCCTCTCTAACAAACAGTTTCAGAGAACAGTTCTTTCCAACGAATCGAAGGCGGCACTAATATCAAGAAACACAACTATTGTTGGTCTGCAATACGTGTGGCGATGTTCCAACATCTGACGAAGGGTGAACACATGATTAATGCAGCCATCGTTTGAACGGAACTCAGCCTCCTCTTCGCGAATCAGTCCTTTACGTGTTTTGCACAGTCTCCTAAGCAAGACAGCAGCCAGTATTTTACACACAACTGGTGGCAGGCTGATCCCCCTACGGTTGTCACACGAGCTACGGCGACCCTTTTTAAAGATAAAGGCGATAATGATTTTGTTCCACATTGATGGTACACTCTGTCTCCCATACCTTCCTAAATAAACCAGTTAGAGCCATTGCAAGAGTCTCTCCACCATCTTTAAAAAGAGCAAGGGATAGATTGTCTGGGCCGTGTGCCTTGTGGTGTTTCAGTACTTGGAGTTCCTTCCAAACCTCCGCTGCGGTTGGTGGGGCGGCACTGACCAACCAAGGAGCACTGCAGGTGGTAACGGTAGATATTGGATCTGATGACTGGCTAAACTGCTTCTTGAAACCCTCTTCCTAGCGTTCCAGGCCGGTGATTGACGCACCATCTGCGTGACACCTTGTGTCTTGCTGCAGGTGCCTCGGATGAGCTGGAACAGCTTCCGATTGTTGCTGGATGCAGCTGCTGACTCCATCTCACATGTACGTTCTGACCATCAGGTTTCGCGGTTTTCACGCAAACATTGTTTAGTCTCGCGCGTAATGCATGTGTCGCATGTTGTTGTACTCGCTGCCTGTGGGAATGGATCGGCGTTCATCCAGGAGTTGCAAGGAAATTGTAGAAACCCAACAGTTTTTAACGGAGCATTCTTTTACGCCACAAGCGGCTACACTCGCCAATGTTCATCTATACTACTTGAGTGGTTGCTAGCAATCATTGATTGTAACTCATTCTGGTATTTCAAAGAGTTGTCAGGTTCTAGCAGTTTGCTCATATAAACATTCAGATGACGACGTTTATGAACCCCACCAAATCGCAAGAAAAACCTAGGACACACTGAAGCATGATCGGAGTCCAGGCATGTGCTTCAGATGGAGTGGCAGTCTTGTATGCATACTCGCCACTTTGGTGTGATTAATCTGAGTCCAAGCTTGATTCCCAGAGGGAAGACACCAGGTAGCGCTACGGCGATGGTTGTGCCGGAAGTTGTTGCTGGTCAGAAATAGGTTGTGATCCGCGCAAACTGCAGAAGACGGTCCCCATTATCTGACCTGTGACCATGTAGGCCCTATTGACCACCTACACGATTCTCCTCTGAGCTCAAACGCCCGACTTGTGCATTCAAGTCCCTAGCCAGCACTACGATATCCCTCCGACCCGCCTTCTTCAAGAGATCGCTAAGTTGGTAGTAGAACTCATCCTTCATTGCATCCGGACCTCAATCCGTCGGTGTAAAAGCAGAGACAACAAATAGATACCGCTTATCTGGCCTACCACTCCTTAATTTCGTATAACCTTCAAGCCTCATATCATATAAGCGACTGTTGATGGGGATCCAGTCGAGTAATGCAGCTTCGGCTCTAGCGCTTAGTGCGACACCGACACCATTGGCAAGTGCAGGTGGTACATACTGTTCGAACTTTCACATGGAGAGGATAATCGAAGCACTTCATTGGGATCTTGAGTGCGGGTCTCCGAAGTGCAGCAAACATCGATAGCGAGGCTTTCCACTGTTCTTACCAAATTAGTCTGTTGACCGGTTTGTATCAGTGTCCGAGCATTGTAGGTGGCCAGCTTGAACGCGGCACGCGGTTTCAGGATATTTGTGTTTGGTTTCGCACTGAGGACAATCATTTTGAAGGCTACTCTTTAACATCCTGAAACAGCACAGGTATGCTGGGAATTCAGACAAAGACGAAAGTAAAGGCGTCAAGGATAGCAAAAGTAAAACACAGGAGTCTTTGTATAAAAATAAAAATGAGGTTGAAAAGAGATGCGTCACTTGAAGCATCGTTAATGTTCGAGAACATCGTTGAGAGCGTGAGATTAGTTTTACCGACAGTTTTATTGTTTCATCTTGTTGATTGTGTGAAGACTGAGACACTGCCCAGTTGCCCAGACCGAAGCAAGTGGTTGTCTTAAGGGACCCTCCTACAAGCCTTTTAACTGGAGTCTAATCCGCAGTGCAACGGAGCGGAGTCAGGAGCTACGTTCCCATGGTTGCCGCTAACCAATACAGGTTCATACATCATTTGATTCGATTGGATTCTAGAGCCTTTGTTCGCCGTAGTAACCGCTATCCAACAACCTACATGACATGGTAAGACCTACAGAGATATGAGTCCCACCCAGTTTAGCTTGTCGGGTCACTGCGGTATTCAAGCCCGACTACTAAGACAAGGTAGCAGTTGTCGGATGGGTCAAAATAATATTACCGAATATTTCATAGATGTAGTTATCTGAAATGATATTTCGTCGTATAAAGTTTTCAATTTACAAGTATCTATCTGTAAACGAAAGTTAGTTGAGCTCTTCACTACATATTATGAAATTCTCTACCTTTTACCTCCGTTTTTCCTAATTTTTATTCGATTGTAAATGATAGAGTGCAAGATTCCATGATTTTAAAGAATTTACGGTCATCATTAGTTTGATAATATGAGGCCGCATGTGTAGAGTATTCGTTTTGTATATCCCTCTTCCTAACATGTATAGAAAACTAATAACGCATTAATGGAAGCCTGTATTCCTCTGCCTTCATTTCCTTAGATGTTTCCGGAAAATCACCATCTTCATCACAGAGAAAACACTCACTTACAGCTACTTTTAGCAGATCAAGTAGTGTGGCTATAGTAAGTCAGTCATTGTTATTTTGGGTTTATTGCTGTCTGTGATTGGTGGTTTGCATATATATATATATATATATATATATATGCTTGCCATTCCTACCACTTAGTGGATTTGTTACCGGGATATTTCAGTTTCAATAACTGATATCAATGTCTACCAATGTAGCTACACTATTAAATACGTGCTGGAATAGTATCGCATTAAATGGCTGTTTGTACTGTTTCTTTTGTAAATTCTTTTTCCTTCTTAATTTAATGTTTTTCAGTGTGTGTTCTGATCTCTTGGTCAGTGTATTATGTGGTGAAAGTTTCCTGCTGGATATCTTTTAGTCATAGGTAGTTGATTTATTCAGCCTTTTTGCATTGAATAAATACTGTCTAATGCAAAAGCTAACCTATATTTTCCTTTAGAGTATTATTGTGTAGATGAATATCGCTTGGATTACTGATAATAGATGTTATAGGTAGTGTTCAGTATTAGAAGCCCTGTGAGCAGATGTCAGTAACCAAGCTTTTCCACTTATGTAGTATTCTGTCAAAAAGGTGTGATCTTTGGCTGTCTGTAGAACGAAATTGATTAGTAGGCATTGATGAACTTTAATATCTTGTGCTCTACTTTTTTCTATGCAAGGAATACAGTCGAAATAATGATAGAATAAAGGCAATGAGTATTTTATTCATTTTGTGTTCTCCGTCACTGTTTTCATTGTTAACAAAGATGCAGTAAGTATAAAGGATATTGATGTACCAATTTTTTTTAGAAATTTTCTCTTGTTCTTTTACTTCTTCTTGTACTGTACATTTCATTGTGCAGTTAGAAAAAAATGCGGTGACCTACACTGTACAGTACCTGTACTGTTTCCTTGTTTTACGATTAACTGTTGCTGTATTCTTTTTTCCAGTTTTGGCGAAGTTAAAGAATAGCGATTCAAGTAATGCGGAAGCATGATTGACCTTGACGCGACCAATCAGAATAACCAGTGTGTTTTACATACAAATGTCTTTTATTACTAGAAAAATACAGATAACAGTTGTTAACAGCCTAAAACTATTTACTAAGAAAATGCAGATATTAAAAATATAATACTCTAATTCTAACCCAAACCCTATTGATAGGCGTAGTTGTAACACTAATCTTAACCTTACTCGTAGCCACAACCCTAATGAACTAACAACTCCTCATCCAAACAGTACTTAAAAAGCTGATTGAAGTGAGGTTCGCACGTCGATTAACTCACAGCGTTCATAGCGGCATTATGATAATAATAGGTCGCATTATTCAATGAATAGGATGTGTTCAAGGTCATTATTGCGTCCACACTCCTGAGTCTCTATTCTTTAACTTGTTCCTGATCTCTTTTTACTTCACAGGATTGTTTACTGTAGTCACCGGGTTATAGGGAGGTTGTCACTTCCCTTCTATGTTCAAACCACTTATACGTTTCATAGCTACTTTCTTCTAACTAAAATGAGTAATAATCGTTTAACTTTTAAAAATGACATTTGTGTAATTCTCATTTGAAGTGTCACAAAGTTGCTTTCTTTTTATTTTTTATTATCGCAAAGTCTGCTCACTCTGTGCCTGACAACAACCTGGCAAGGATTTTATCTCGAAGCCCGCCAAACACTTCAATGAAGAAATTATCTTTGGAGATGCCTTCTCCTTCATTCACTGACATGGCGGATGGTGTTAATTTCAATACTGAAAATAATATTTATGTGAGTTTTAAAGGAAATATTTTTATTTTTATTCATTATACTGAATGGTATACAGGAACAGTTTGACATACTGTACTTTCCTAACATTCAGGGGGATTTCTTATGTATAGAATTTTAGTGACATAACTTTATAGATACATCAAATTAATGTTATCTATCGTGTATTTCGTATACCATTTAGGAATTTGAAATGAATTCACTTCTGCTTCATTGATTTAGAGCCAGAGTAGTTAGTAAAAAAGATCGTTTTTTTCGAAATCGTCTTACTTACTTAATTTTAATTTCATTACGAATATAGATAGTATTGTTGCTTAACTTTGTTTTGAAGCTAACTTTCTGTTAAGGCGTAACTGTATTCAGAAGCATTTCATTTATTCTTTTTAACTTCAATGAAAATTGTATAAGCTTTGTATTGTTTGCACTGATATATACAAAATATCCTCTTAGTCTATGTTGTCTAGTCATACAGCTAATCGTGAACTTTTCATTTACTCCATGAAATTGTCCACGGCTGTTAAAAGAGTATCGAAATTGTTAGCGAAATACTTGTTGTTTTCTGTATTGTAAGCTACACTTTTTTCGCCGACAATCATCTTTATGTATGTAAATATGTTTTAGGTTAGTTTTTGTTATAACAAGGTAAAATAAAAAGCAGCTACTTGGGTTTCGGATAAATTAGTTTCGACCTTGCGAAAGCAACTGATTGTATAAGGTTTTTGTTCTCATGATTTATACACCCCAACTTCTAATTCTGAGATTCTGCTTTATTTTTCTTTCTTTGTATACTTCAGATTACTGACGGTATAGAGACAGATATTTCTACAGAATTCCAACCTGAACAACAAGTGACTCAGCGTCGTCATCGAATTAGTGCTGACAATACTAATGAGGCTGAAAGCGCATTAATTAATAAAGATGACAGCGAAGATCTTGAAGTTGGAAAGTTTATGACAGAAGAAGAAATTATGCATGGTCATGTGTCATGGTCAGCGTATTGGCAATACCTTGTTTCTCGTGGGGTATTTGTAACTTTTGTCACGATTTTATCGTATGCTGGATTTTTAGCTGTTCAGGTAAGCTTCACACTTTGTTGTGAATTATTTTAGAAATTGATCTTTTGATTCTTTTGATTTTTTCTTTACTGGTAAGAGCTTGCTGTATGCTATTGAATGTCTTTTATCTAGTTTCCCTGAATTATCCTAATCGATTTCATATCCACTGTAATAACGACGAATTTATTTGAGCAGTAGATTTTGGCGTTTGTCGCTGACAATTTCAACCTTTAGTATAAGCTTTTTGCGGCATCCAATGCGAGTGGTGCAAGTCCACTACTGTTCCATTTTAAAATATCACTTTAAACTGTTCATTGTTTCTTCTTCCTTAAGGCCTTCTGTAACTATTGGCTGCAGTGGTTTGCAGACGACAAGGTATTAATTGAAGCTGAGAAAGCTTTTCAAAATTCATCAATAATCGATAACAACGATACGGCTCGTCGTATACTTGTGGAACAAATTAAAGAGAGGACATTATATTATATTATTGGTTATGCGTGGGCTGGATTGGGTCAAACTCTGATGATACTAGCATTTGGACTGTTCAACGCTTATTCTAGTCTTAGAGCTGCTAACGTAAGTGCACTTCATTTTCGGGGCATTTTTACATGCAGCATCTGTCATTATTATTTTTTGCTTCCCATTACGTGTACAAAAATGAATTATGTGCAATACTCGGGATCATTTTAATCCTTTGAATTCAAATAGCATTTTCATGTAGTACTGTGATATTTATTGGTAGACAGACATACTAAAGAGCATTGGATGTATACTCATAAGCTAAATTTCTATGGGATTTTTATATAAAATTCATGAATGTTCAGATATATTTAGGATTATTTAATTCATAGTTTACCCTTTTGTTTATTCTCTGATCGACTCTAATCATACTCTAACCACTTGAATGAAATGTGTGGGATTTATTTTTCAGGGTTTTGAAATAAAAGGGGAGCTGAAATACCAGTATTTACGAATTGTGAATACTTAAACGTTGATGCATATCTGGTGGAGTGACATGTTTTTTTTTAATAATTCCTTCGCGTTCCGAGTGCAGTATGGAGCATCAGGCTTTTGATTTTTCGTTAGCGGTAGTTTTGTTTCTATAGAATAGGGTCTACAGTCACACACACCTACTTTGGAAGAGCAAAAAGAGGGTTATTGTTCGCATTTCTGAGACTAGGGGGTTGATCGGCACTAAAGAGTGGTTATATTGTCGATATTGTGAAGGCTTTCAAAATCATCTGCATATCAATCAAAACCAGACTGTTAACTTTTGCTGACACAACATCCATACACTCGGTGGTCAGTCTCGCGTTATCTTTGCGATTCTATTTCCAAAACAAAGTTATACATTCTGAGGACATCGCTGAATCTTGTGCGTATTGATGTAGTTGCGTTATGTAAGCTGGATGGTGTAATTGCGGAAATTTTATTGTCATTCTAGGCAAAATCTTCAGCCCATACTTCAATTTGAAGTAAGCTTTTGGAAATATCCACAAATTTATCAGTCATCGCTCTCGGTAACCTTGATGAAGTCTAGTTGTTTTTAGATATGTTCTCACCATATAGTCCCCTTGTGATGGTATTGATTATTTTGTTGACCTGAAATTTACCCTTTTGTCTGTGTAAGTTCCATTTTATTAATTAATAAATCCTATCCATGTCAGTGTGTTTCGACTTGGAGAAGAAGTCAGCTTCCTGATCAACGAAAAATTCCTTACCAATACAAATCTAGGGTCTCCTCATTTATGCATAAATCTTTCACCTTTTACTAAAGATTTCTGTGATGAGGTACAATACAATTACTTTTATCTCATTTTTCCCAGCTCTGTCTTCAGCCAGTGCGATAGTGACACAGCGGTAGGATACTCGCCAGCCATGCAGGTGGTTCAGGGTTCGATCCTCGACCGACACACTCTTTTACCTCGCTAAACCAGTAGTGAGACTGGTAAGGAGGGGGGTTGGGCATGAGGCTAGCAACCCCATCCCGTAGGAATAAACGCTGCTACTGAAACTTCAAGCCTCTAGCTTGAATCCCAATGTTCCACTCTGAATGTAAAGGAATAAAAAAGATGTAAGTGGGCTATAGGGTGAGAAGATACCTAGAGACAACTAGTCTCCATCATGGTTACCAAGAGCGAAGACTGATAAATTTGTGGATATTTCTAAAAGCTCATTTCAAATTGAAGTATATGTTGATGTTTCCTAGAAATACAATGGAAGATCCTCAGTAAACCATCCGACTCAGAGAACACAAGCGTACTAATATAATACAATGTGAACTGGAAATTTCTCCCCTTCACATCTAAATCTTTCAAGTCTTCTGATCTGTTTCAAAATTTTTATTATTTTCATCTGAACGTTATCTGTCTTACTCCTATTGTTATTATGAAATATTTTATAGTTACGCAGCCTGTTTACCTAATGTACTCTCTCCTGTTTAAAGCTTATTCCTATGCACATTTTGGACTCCGCTTTTGTCTTTAAAAATGTTCTTTTAATTTTCCTGTAAATAGTCAATCTTCTCACAGTTAATCATTTTACCACTTACATATTTCCGGATTAGTCTTACTCGTATATCCTATCAATAACTCAATAATGTCAGCGTAATAAATATATGTTGAACTAGTTTTGTAATTTATATATTTTAGTATTTTTCACAATATAAGCAGTTTTGAAAAAAAAACCTCGTGAATAGTGGGCTCATATTCATATCAATAGATGAATTCATATTAACCTTCAACGCTGGTTTTTTCTGCTTCGTTGAGGTTTCTCAATAGGTATGAAGTTAATATTACAGATATATTGAGGAATTAATACGGTTGGTAAATACTAACCTTCAAAGATGATGATGATAATAATGACAAATACACTATACTTCTAATGATTTTGTGTAGTGATGATGTCACAGGAGTACTTTAGGAGTACTTTAGACGCTGCAGCCGTCTTACACAACAGTATTGTCTCATCATTAGACAAAGGTGCCAAATATGTCCGCTGCACGTTTCTTGACTTTACTTCTGCTTTCGACTCTGTACCTAGAAGTCTCTTGCTAAATAAGCTATCCACGACACAAACCGAGTCTTGGGTCACTAAGTGGTTGCATTCCTACTTTTCAAACAGAATGCAGTACACCGTATACAAAGGTCAATCCTCCTCTGCTGTGCTCACTGAATCTGGTGTCCCCCAAGGTGCTGTACTCTCCCCACTTCTCTTTTCATTCTTCCTTCATGACCTACCGTCTTCAAATGATATTAACTTTGTCAAATATGCTGATGACCTAACTGTATCTTTACCTGTCAAATGTCAAAATGACTGCTCTAAACTAAATGGCTTCTTATCAGAAATTAGCCAATGGTCCAAGGAAAACGGTCTAACCTTAAACCCCTCCAAATGCCAAACAGTTAATTTCACCTTTAGGCATAAATCTGACCTAAACAAACTGGTTAGCGCTCACGAGGTGTGCAACATAGATGGCACTGAAATAGAAACTAAGTCGGAAATTAAATACCTAGGCGTCACTCTATCTTCTGATCTTTCCTGGTCGTCTCATATCTTGACGATTTCCAAGAAAATATACCGTCTTACCTTCTACATCAAGAAGTTAAGACATTCTGGTGTAACCCAACCCTTACTACTACAATTTGTTAACTCCCGTATTCTGCCTATAATTCTCTATTGCTCCCCCTTAGTCTTTCCTGGGCTATTGAAGAAAGACTATACCTTATTACGTAGGATGTTAAAGGTTGTCAGCAGGGTAAGCAGTTTACCACTTAGCCAGCTTGTTAACATTCTGGTGGACAGGCACATGGACTCATGTGAAAAATGGGCGAAGTCCATTTTATCTGACTCACAACACCCTCTACACTCACAACTCTCCCCATGTATCTCTTCAGGGAAAACAAGAAGTCTATATAGGAAACTATATGCCCGCACTAGTAAGTACAAAAACTCATCCATACCCTACCTAGCCCGTGTTCTGTGTGATAAAGAATGCATCAGGCATGAAACCTTTAACTTATTAAATAGTCACTAGAACCAATGAATCTCGTCTTTCCAACTCACATCATTTATGGGTACAACGTTTTCTCTCTTTTCCATTCTCTCTACCTTTTTTGTCTTTATTTTTGTTAAGTGCTGTTTTGTTTTTCTCTTCCTTGCAAACTCTAGTTAAAACCTTCTTGTTGTTCTTTTACACTCTGTATATCTCGACCATTTTGCTATCGCTTACGCCAGTAAATATGCTAGTAGTATCTACTTTTGTAACACCTTCAAACATTTTAATTTTGGCTTTGCTACCGACATACTAATATGTTGTTGAGATAATCTTTAATCTATGTAGAACTTTATTTATTGTTAATGTAAAAACTGGATGCAATATTGTAGTAAAATGCTGAGAATTCCATTCTGTATCACAAGTACTGATTTGGAATAAAGCTTATATAATAATAATAAAAGCTTTACTGGGTTATTCCACCGAGATATAAGCGCTGTTTACGGAGTTCTTCAACTATTCAAGGAGGTATCCGTTATTTTTCTTAATCACCTTTTTAGCAGTTTTGATTTGTGTTCAGCATTTCGTATATTGTCCACAATACATTTCACTTAACAAACTTAAGGTGTTTTTTTGATGTAGTGCTCTTATTTGAGCTGGATGGTTTACCTGTGAAGCTTTCATTGCCTCACTAGACAACATCTTCAGCACATACTTCAATTTGAAATAAGCTTTTAAATTTCTCCACCAGTTTATTAGTCATCTCACTTTACCAATTTACCAATCCATACAAAGAAAATCTTATGCACAAAAAGTCAAACATCAGGTCAAGGAAACAATCAATACCAATATAATTAAACTATAGGGTGTAAAGACAGACGGGAGCGACTAATCACGTTCAAGGTCATCAGGAGAGATAACTAATAAACTCATGGAGAGATTTAAAAGCTCACTTCAAAGTGAAGTATGCACTGAAAGCTTCGCAAGTGCAGCATTCAGCTCAGAGAACACAACTACATGAAAATCATCCATCTGAGTTACAAATCTTCTCCATTATACTTTAAGATGTTTTTGAGTTTGAACTTGTAAACTTCATTGTTTTTATTTTCATTGATTTGTTTATTTGGAATCACATAGTCATATTTTATCACTGAAGCGTTTATTAACTTGTATAACGTGTCACTGAATTACTTTTCTTCTGTTGTTTGCTTTACAGTTATTGCATCAACGACTTTTGACAAGAGTTCTTCATGCACCTGCTAGCTTTTTTGATCATACACCTCTTGGTCGTATACTGAACAGATTCAGTAATGATGTGGATAATTTAGATCATACTATACCGAATGCATTTAGTGATACAATTGGATGTGCAGGTGACGTCATTATTGCACTGTTGATAGTCACAATAACTCTACGCCCATTGGGTGTTGGCTTGGCTGTCATTGCTCCACTGTTTGTATTTTGTATTACTGTCCTACTGTTTTATATGCCGTGTGTTAGGCAAACACGTCGATTGGATGCAGCTACACGATCTCCTTTGTTAACAAATTATAGTGAGACAGCAGCCTCGTCTTTAGGTGTAACCGTTGTTCGAGCCTTTAAACGTGATGAAGACTTTATCGCTAAATCAGATCGTCTTATTGATGCTAATGGTGTTCATGAGTTTATACGTTATGCTGCAAACAGGTGGTTGGATATAAATTTAAATGTGAGTTCCAATTCAATGACCAAGCCGTTAGAACTGTTTAAAAAAAAAATAAAATTGTAACATTATAAGGCAATCAAATCGTGTAGCAGAGTTTTTCCTTTCTTAGGTGTAAATGATTTTTGTGTGTATGACTCATTCGAATGCAACTTTTAGTTATTTACATTTTAAGCAAGAAGGATATGTAAGGTTTCCCTAGTTATATGATACATTCTATGCTGGAGATTATAATGTACTGTACTATGTTTTATTTGTTCACAGTCTCCTCTGCACATTTGATTCATCTGTGTTGTCTTTAGTTCCGCCAACCACAACTGCACCAATAGATCTATTCGGTATAAATTTTAAGATGTAACTTTCATCGTTGTAATGCCTGATGAGAAATCATCGAAAATACTTATTTACATGTGCATAAGCTGCCTTTTCTAGTGTGAACTTGGCAATTGAAATGTAGAACACAGATAACAAATCACTAACACAGGGCAATTAGAGAGGTCATCCACCAGACAGCACTGAATTCTTACTAGTTGATGTATAGTTGCGTTTCTGTTCTCTATGACAATTTATTGTGGGTGTTTATCTGATATGCATATATATATATATTATATAATTGAATGATCACAATAAACACATGATCGATCGGCTTGTGACTTGGATAGCTAAACTGTTCAGTCTGCCGTATGTTGTATATATATTGCTGTGTTTCACAACTATAAATCAGTGCTGTGTTGAACGTCCGATTTTAAATTTTATCTCATAGAATTCAACAAATTGCCTACTCGTTAAAATGGTTTGTAAGTAGGACTATGCTCGTAACATTCCACTTGTAGAATAGAAGACATTTTCCAATATGATAAAGTTTAGCACAGCATAAAACTTTGCAAAAATCGACCCTCTGGTATAGTGTAATCTCTTCACAGTCACGAATACTCTATAGTTTTAACCTTCTACTTCATTCATATTTAATATATGCATGTGCACTATGCGAATTAAATTGTTTTCTAGTAAATATTATTTTCATGGCTATTACAAAACATGGTTATTCTAGTTCTGTGTGGAAAGAGTTAGAGACAATGTCAGTAGTAGTGTCAGTACTCTCATTTTCCAGTATGTGTCAATATTGTGCTGCTGTACTATTTGTTTACAATATTTCATACAAAATAGTTGTTTAGTAAATCTGCAGAATTAATAAGTTTTCAATAATATTTTTTAATGTTTAAACAAAGTCAACTTCACTGCATCAGTGAGTGAAAATGTGCTGCTTAAACGACAGTATTTACCGTCCTTTCCGAAATATAACTTGTAATGTTGACAAATTTGAATGACCTGAACATAAAAGTCCAATTTGAAGGACTGGTCTGTCAGACAAATTTGAAATGTATGTTTTGACAAGTTTAATAGTGACTAACGTGTAGGTTGGTAGTAAGTTTTTACGAGAGAGAGAGGGAGAATAAAAATGCAATAATGTTGCTCACTATTTTTTGATTTTTTATTTCATTGAAATTACTCCAATGTTATGATTATATTAGATGTTCGGAGGCGATCGGCAGGAAGCCTTACACTTAGGTTTTGTGCTGGTTGGCACTCGTCAGCAAGGCGTATCTGCAACCTTGAAGGAATTCATGTCGCTCCTGAGATTCGAAACCGCGTCACCCAGTGTTGCAGTCAGAGACGT
Source organism: Trichobilharzia regenti (assembly GCA_944472135.2). Taxonomy (NCBI): domain Eukaryota; kingdom Metazoa; phylum Platyhelminthes; class Trematoda; order Strigeidida; family Schistosomatidae; genus Trichobilharzia; species Trichobilharzia regenti. The sequence goes on from OX235270.1 coordinate 88,155,603, forward strand.
TACCACTGAGCTATTCAGGCTCACGATTGACATCCTGTAGGACTGTAGTGGATACTGTGATTGGACACCAGTAACTACTGTTATGCGTCTAGTCCTTTCTTTGGTTCAGACTGAATTCTATCAGTCAGGTTTGCAATTTGGCGACCATTCTAGGTAGGTCACCATCACGGTGCACACTGATTTGATGATATTAGATAGTTGGAGGCAATCAGCCGAACGCCTTGGACCTCGGTTTCGTGCTAGTTGCCCCCAACCATCTACTGATGAAGAGTCTCAAACTAGGGCGAAACACCTGTCCAGTACTCTCTTGTTTTTCAATGAATCTGTAACTGATGTCAGCTCATGATGAAATCCTCCAATCTTTTTTAAAAAGTGTTGGACAATGAATATGTTCAGTATTTTTGGTTTAAAGACCGCACGAGTTCAAATACTTGTCAATGACAGTGTATTTAGTTCATTTAGCGACTCATTAGTCGTTCTACCTATAACCCGCAAAGTTTTCTATGGTGTGAAACGCAGAGTAAGATGGAACGGTAAGGAATCCAAAGGATTCAATAATTTTCAGCAAAGATACTGAGTAGTGCCAGTGAGTCTTTGCATTTTTATGCAATATGCGAAACGAATGATTTTTCGCAAGTACTCAGTACACTAGGCAGCTGATAAAGAATTACAAAACGAACGCCATCGATTTCGTGGAACTGAAGCAGTGAATACAAGGCTTATTGATTTATGAAACTAAAATTAACACCTTCGTAAGCAATGGACTGGAGCACCTTCCAGAAAAATAAGTAAAGAACTAGTATAAGTCCCAGCCTTCAGCATACATCATGACAAGCGTATTTTACAAGTGTCATCGAGGAACAAAGTGGAATGGTGATGTGTAGTGCAAAAAATAAGCGTGGATCATATAGATTTGACCAAAGTAACTGAGTTAATATGATGGTCTTTTGAATGAATATAATGATAGACTAGTTACACTTTCACTGCAGCTCGAAATATCAACTGATAGGGCAAAACTACAACTGGAGCCTTCATATTTACAGTAAAGTCCTTGTTGTTTGCTTACTAGGAGAATGAAGTTTAGTGAGAGAATTTTTTAATCCATGAAATGCATTAATATTTTACCTATTTTCAATGTCATTCTCTCAAGTGCTAACACAATCAACTATTTCGTTTCCTTTAACTTCGTGCATAATGCTCAACTTTGCTAATGAATCATATGAATTCGGTATTATTATCATCACTATTTATCACTTCTATTTCTTTAAAATATTTTTATGCAGCTATCCTGTAATTTAATGGTATTCACGTGTGCTTTGATTCTGGTCGCCTATCGGGCGAACATATCTCCTGGAATCGGTGGTTTAATAATTGTCTATGCCCTACAAGTTATCGAGTCGTTAACATGGGTTATCAAACAGTTATCTCAGCTGGAGACCAGTTCAGTATCACTAGAAAGAATCTGTGAATACATACGAGTAAGTCTACTTTAAATTCATATATCTCTATGTGAGTAAGCAATTTTAAGTATTAGGCTTTAAAAAATAATACCCCTCAGAATGCATATTTTTCTCTCGGACTTTGTTTCTTAAAATTCATGCATAAAGCTCAATAGTGTTAAATTTAGAGTTATGACTGGATGATCACACTATTGACATATTTCATCTTTAGTCTGTGACTGAGTTCTATTATGATAAATAAGCTGAAGTGTTTTCGCTCTATGAGATCACCTTAAAAGCAGTTGCTTATTATTATTATTTTGTTTTTTTCAAGTGCTGTTGGCTGCTACACCCAGCTCTAATTATTAGCATTTTTTTCTCAAAATGCAATGAGTAAGCTTTAAGGCCTAAAATGAAATATAATTGTCAGTTTCTAATTTTCTTAATTATTACTTATGAAAAACTTTCAATATATATATATATATATATATATATATATCACATGCATGCTTTTAGAGACTTATTTATAACTTATAATTTAAGTCCGGAAAAAGAATGAGATTGAATTCTGATATGAACTGCAATTTAGCTTCTATAAATAAATTCAGTCTAAACAGCCTTATTGTTAGAGTTATCATTTTTATAATTACAGATTTTGAGTTGTTTTTTTTTTAAATGAACTGACTGACTGACTAACTGACTGAGTTTCAGCTTAGAACTTTGCACAGATGTCTAGCAGTTCAAGTTGTCACAATCCATGCAGCACTTAAAGGTATAGAAAAGAGAGAGCAAAGAAGAAATTCAAAACCAGAAATATGAGAAAGAAAGAATAGTAACATAACGGTTTAGTGGAGTGAGCGCATCTGCGCCATTGAGAACAATTTCAAGCCATATCACCTACAGTCTCCAGCCATCGGTTATTAACATCCTATGCACCCCAACCAGGGAGTCTATGCCTTTCTATGTGGCTCAAATCAGTTGTCAAAGACCTCTTGGACTAATGCAAAGTTTTGGTTTGACCCTTACTTACTCTTTCCTAATCTAATCCTATGCCAGCTAATAATACTTGTCGGGAAAGGCCGTGGTTCAGCATTCGGAGTATGTGTCCTAGCCACCTCAATACATATAGGAATATAAATTGGACACTGCGGAATAGTATAATCCCATCATTGAGTGAATTGTTTGCTAAAAGCATAGAGTAATGCAGCATTATTTACTGATGACATTTTGAACAAATTTTATTGCTCACAATAATATCAAGGCACTAATGTAACTTCCAAACTTCGTTTATATTAATTTCATTATTTCTTATCCCTTGATTTTATTGATAGTAATACTTTATGTATCCCCGCATCATTCATATTGCACGTGTTAAGTGTAGATTCGACATCTTCATCGTTAACTTCAAGGTGGAATATGCTTTTGAGATAACTGTACTCCGTGATAAGTTTGAGTGTGATTGGTTGTCTCCGATTTGTGTTCTTAGCTGTCCATGTGTATTTATAAAAGCGGATGAATGCCTCTGCTTCTTGGATGAGAAATTGAGAAGAACACCAGATTTGCCCAATATAGTGTTCATTTGAGTTGATTCAATCTGTCTTATAGACGATTCTGGTTTTCTCTTTTACTTCTGTGAAGTCTTTAGATGAAGTTAAGTGGCTATGTTGATTCATGTGAAAAACCAAATTTTTAAAGTTTTCAGTAATTTTTTCCAGCTGTGATTTTGAAAATACGTTTCGTACATAGAAGGATAATTTCAGTGAATGTCTTGTAGTTAGTTGGTTAGCTTGAGGATGGGGGGGATATCTAAATGAAATTTCTTGGATATCTAGTTTCTCGAAATATGACCAATAATTTTTGATTGGACACGAGTAACTAGAACGATGTGTGTCTAGTCCTTTCTTTGGTGCAGACATGGGTTCCTTCAAGGATGCAGAGATACGCCTTGTTGACGAGTGCCAACTAGCACGAAATCTACGTCCAAGGCTTTCTACTGATTGCCTTCAACTATCCAATACCATCAGATGACCAATAGGTTGTTGCTTTTCTATTCTCCTCAAGAAAAGGTGTCATAGGGATGTAGTTATGGATGAAATGGCTTTAACTTTGTTGCTATTTGCCAGTGTAAACGCTATGCAACAAGTTGGCTGAGAATCAATTTGAAGAGAATAGGATATATACAACTATCAGAGGATGATGTGAAGGGATCGTGTACGCAGGGGAGATGAGAGCTTAGGGGCAAGATGAAATGGAAATGTCATGTTGAAGCCCTACAGTTCACTCGAAACCCAAGGGAATAATACTAATAATGATAATAATAAGAGTGTGCTTCATTTGTTTAGTAGCAGGTGAAAGGTTTGTATAACCCTACGATATTTGTAATTTTGTCAAGACTCTTATTTCAGTACCTCTATGGTGGAAAAAATTGTCACTATGATGTCATTTGATTTTTATTTCTTTGGAACTCTTACTCAGTATCATAGTGTAATAATTAATTACGCTTTATTTATTTATTGTTTTAATGACTATTTTACACGGTATGTAGTATTCTAGACAAAACATCATCGTATGCTTACGTGCATAATTAATTGTTTCCTGTATCATTCAGACAATTGAATTATTCGCTTTTGTTGTAATTCATGGGGTATCATGTTATGTAATTGGACAAAGTTAGAATCTCGGTATTATGCATGTACCGAGAAATTGGTAACTGTCTAGAAATTTCTGTTCTAGATTTTAAATGTGACAATATATATATATATGTTTAGTAGAATTAGTGTAATTTAAGCTGCAGATGCTGTGGTCAAAAATTTTGTTTAGATTTTCTAATCATGCTGGAATTATTTTAAATAATTTTGCAATGAAAAGTTTATTCATAAGAAAATAAACAATTTTACGACTTGATCTCTTTTTGTGACCTTTCTTTTTGTCAGTTTTAATTACATTAATTGTTTACTTTGTCTTAGGTGGAACAAGAAGCTGATTGGGATCATGGAATCGATAGTCCTCCGCCTGTTGATTGGCCTAGACCTTGTTGTGAAATAGCCTTCAACAAAGCAACAGTTCAGTACAATTTACCCTCAAAAAATAAATTATTAAAAAATGAAGAATTATCGATTGAGCAGAGGAGTTCATCTGATGCTGGAAGATTAGTTACAGCACTGAAATCTCTTGATATCAAATTGAGTGGAAATCCTCAAGAGCGTAGAATAGGAATTGTTGGTCGAACTGGTGCAGGAAAATCGTCTTTAGCATCCAGTATATTTCGTTTGGTTGAGCCGACTATATTAGAAGAAGATAGATTAACATTACCAAAAACATCTAAATTGGGTCCGATTATTGTCGACGGAGTAGATTTATCACGTATTGGTCTACATGAACTTAGATCTCGATTTAGTATTTTACCGCAGGTATAAAACTACTCCTACTTTTAAGATTTTCATTTGTGTTTATTAAATATTTTCCATTTTCACATTCAAGTATACAAGCTGATAACATTTTTCTTTTCTTAATCAGTCTGTTAAACACTTTTGCTAACATCCTTTCTGACATGAATACATCATCTTTTATTTTACTAATTTTTTTATCCAAGGAACCAACAATCTTTTCTGGTAGCCTTCGATTCAACTTAGATCCGTTTAATGAATTACCTGATTCAGAATTATGGAGTGCATTGGAATCTGCTCATTTGGCCGATTGGGCTAAATCGACCAATTATGGCTTGGATTATGAATGCGGTGAAGGTGGATCAAATCTCTCTGTAGGTTCTAATTATTTTATATTTAATGGTTCAGTCATGTATAGTCATTGGTCACTAGGATTATCTTTCTGCTGTATTAATTGCTACCATGTACTCCAGTGTCGAGTATTACATTTTTGCATGTGTATCATTATTGTTTCTTCTTTATTTTCAGAGTGTTGGGCGCAAAGTTTCATATTTCGTTTTCAATAAATTATTTATCGTATATACATATATATATATATATATATATATTCATATAGTTGTATTAATATTCCTCATTCCTTGACTAATGTTTATCGATATTGTTATTTTAGAAGACATACATTTTCAATTTTTTAAATATGCGATTGCACTTATATTGTTTTTGTTGAGTGTTTTACTCACAAAGGTAGAAAACTGTATGTACCTCTGTGGAGTATGATGAATACAAAGATATTGATATTCAAAGGCACTGACTGATTAGGAGTCATTATTGGATGGCGTGTATCACAATTTGTCATCATGTCTGACTGTTTGCCTGCTTTCTTGACAAAAAAATTTCTATCACTTTATTGTTGATTTTATTATCTTTCTGTCTTGATTCCATGTGGTGTTTGTATTCTTGTGAAAAATGTTGGCACTTGAAATGCTAGAATTTTGTGTAAGGTTTCAGTTAACGATGGTGTGCAGTTGTTCACGCGATGCTTTTTTATTTCCAACTTGTATAGGCACTGTGTACTGAATGTTATAAATCATCACATCACCTAGGTCAGTGAGGGCATAGGGATTCTACTAAAATATATGTATGAAAATGTTTAGGACTCAAAGATTTGTATAGCTCTCGGTTAACTATGTGTGTGAGTGTGTGCATTTGTGCAAATGTCATTAGTCGCTTCGTCAATTTATACTTTGCTACATAACTTGCTACTTTACGATATGAATTTTTGCAATCGTAATGCCTTTTCTACGTATCTTGAGTATCTATAGTGGCAAAAGACAAGAGATATGGTAACGGGAATGTTTATTACGAATTTGGTATCTCTCTACACCGAAATTAAGTACACTTCATCTTCTAATCACCATTTGCACAGATCTTCCATGTTGTGCTACTTCTGTCCTTTATATTGCGTCTCTTTGTCTTCATTTTCACGTCTCCAATGTTTTCCTGCAGTGCTGAACCATTTACTTTCTTTGACGTCAAATCTGTTCCCCTGTTATTTAATATTAATTTATATTGGTATACGAGCTTACCTTGTAACCGGAAGGCCCTGGGTTCGAACCGTAGTTGGTGCGTACTGCCTCAAAAGCCTCAGTATGGTCGGGGGTGGGTGCCTTGCGCTGCGGGTTGGCCAGCCCTCCGTACACCTCTTGAAATGCTCCCATATGACCGGGCGTCTTACATAGCCTCTCCTGAGGAAGTCCTACTCACTGCCTTCACGTGGCGGAGGTGTTTTTTACCGAAGTGAGAGGGCAAAAGCGGATGCCCGGCGCTCTTCACCGGGTTGACTGTCCATTGGATGACAGTCTAGGGGAGATGGCTAAACCCTGATTCCAAACCTCCAACGACTGGCGTATGAAGCTCACTGGAGCTCACCGGCAGACGTATGGACAAAGGGCTTATTGGATGCCCTGGCCCCATTCAAAAAGGCGTATGAACCGAACTCCGGTCACCGGCTGCCAATGGATAGTGGACTCCCTACTCCACTCCTACTGCCTTGTAGGTCACACTTGGTTGTGTAAAGGCTAGAGCTGCACTCTCAAACAAAAGGCCGAGCGATGCTGGGGACATCACTCGTACCAAATTCCCATGAAACTTCATGAACTCTCTTACAAACAACTCTCACCATGCTACGGCGTTCCCGGTAAGCGACGCGCCCTGTGCTCACCCGGTGGCCAGTGTGAAAAGTAAGCCAGCTGGGAAATTAACACTTAGAAACCAACTATTTGTTGGCTGCTGGAATGTTAGGACGCTGTTGGATCCTGGTAGCCAGTCTATCACCATGCGTTCTTTATACGACTACAAGGTGGACATAGCGTGTCTATCTGAAGTGAGGTTACCCGATCATGGCTCCCGCCGAATAGCCGTACCTGGAACAGATTCTTCATTCTGGTTGCTTCATAGTGGACCCCAGAATAATTCGGGACAACATGGGGTAGCATTTGCTCTCAGTAACAAAGCCAATAATGCCCTAATATCATTCGAACCGGTCAACTCCAGAGTTGCAATCGCTAGGTTCAAGGGTTCCCCGCTCGACATTTCTGTTCTCGCTGTCTATGCCCCAACCCTCGACTCTGATGAAAGTATCAAAGACGAATTTTATGACAATCTTCAAGAGGCAATCAACAAAATCCCAAAGCGTGACGTTCTCATAGTAGCCGGCGATTGGAACGCCCGCACTGGCCCTTCAGACGACGCGACAAAACATATACTAGGCAAACACGGTCTCGATCAGCGCTGCCGTAATGGTGATAGACTTTTAGCTTTTTCTGATTACAATCGATTATATATCACCAACACTCGATTTCAACACCCTAGAAAACATCTCACCTGGTATTCGAACGACGGTCGCACTGCACATCAGATCGACTACATCCTAGTGCGCTCACGCTGGATCTCCTCGGTGGAAGACTGTCGATCCTATCGTGGCGCAGAGGCCGGAAATAAAGGGGGATCAGACCATACTCTAGTTCGGGCGAAATTCAAACTTCGTTTAACAACACGCCAGAAGGCGCGACCTCCGAAGCGTATCAATGTTGCCCCGCTTCAATGTTCGACAAAGCGACAAGCCTTGTCCAAACAAATCCAGGCCGAACTAAGCGCCGCAGATGAACCAACATCCACATCTTCTAATACACCTGAGACACGATGGAATCATTTCAAAGAAGTAGTCTCTAAAGCTTCAATGTCGCATTTGGGTACCACATCCAACAAGCAGAAAGACTGGATTTCAGAGCACACCATGCATCTATCCTCGCAAGCCAGAGACGCTCGCCTAGCAAAGTCTCCAGTTTATCGCTCCCTCAGGCGCAAAGCTACACAGTCTGCTAGGAATGACAGAAATCGCTATTGGTCTAATGTGGCGACTAACATGGAAGCAGCATCAAATGTAGGCGATTTCGGAAAACTTTATCGCCTCATACGCCTATCATCTGGCAAACGCCTTAACAGTCATGCTGTGTTACGCACAGCATCAGGAGAAATTATTTCGGACACCAATGGTAAGATGGAACGATGGGCCGAACATTTCAAGCAGCTACTCAATCGCAACGCTGGTCAACCGTCTCATCGACCGATACGACACTTACCAACACCCTACGTAGTTGACTGCGATCCACCCACTCCAACCGAAATAGCTAAAACAATTAACAGACTCAGAAACAAAAAAGCTCCGGGCGAAGATGGTCTACCTCCAGAAATATACAAGGCCTGCACTCCAGCGCTAATCGATTCGCTGCACTCGCTGTTCTGCTCAATTTGGGAGTCCGAAACCATTCCTTCCGATTGGAGCACCTCAGTTCTGCTACCGTTCCACAAAAAGGGAGACAGGTCAATATGCGAGAACTACCGAGGCATAAGTCTGATTGATATCGCTGCTAAGGTTTTTGTTTCCATTCTCCTGAACCGCTTCGCGGCCGAACGCCACGTGCGAACAAGGCCAAATCAAGCCGGATTTCGACCTGGAAGAGGTCGAAGAATTTTGGAACACAGGGACAAATTCCAACAGCCGACGGTTGCTTGCTTCATCGACTTCCGAGCGGCATTCGACTCAGTTGATCGAGGAGCACTCTGGTATCTAATGGAGCTCGACGGAGTTCCGACCAAGCTAATCAACCTGCTCAGGTCATACTACTCCAACACCAAAGCTCGAGTCCGAGTGAACGGTGAAGAGTCGCACTTTTGAGGTAACCAGCGGTGTCCGGCAAGGTTGTCCAGCATCCCCCATCCTGTTCAATTTCACAGTTGATTGGATTTTGCGGCACGCCCTAACCGAGCACCACGGCGTCCAACTTTCGCCCGATATTCACATAACCGACCTCGAATTCGCCGACGACGTCGTGTTATTAGCTGAAAACTTCCCCGATATGCAACAGGCGCTCGATCAGATAAACCACCTCGCGCCTACTATCGGTTTGGAAATTAACACTTCCAAAACCAAAATGTTTTCGAACACATCCACCAGCAATGATGAAATCTTATCCCTGAATGGAGCACCTATTGAAATTGTGCCATCCTTCAGATATCTGGGATCCATAATGCTCCCCAACGGTCAAGCGAAAAACGAAGTGAATGCGCGAATCTCCAACGCCCGGAATGCGTTTCTACAGCTGAGGAGCGTTCTATGGAGCAAGAGGGAAATCAGTCTCAGGACTAAAATTCGGGTCTACCAAGCCTCCATACGATCCGTTCTCCTGTATGGCTGTGAAACCTGGCCTCTTCGCGCGGAAGATTTACGCAGACTCGAGGTAGTAGACCATTGGTGCCTCAGGTACATTCTGCATGTTCGATGGTAGGACAATCTCACCAACGACGAAGTGCGTCGTCGTTGCTAAAACATCAACCAAATTCCAGTACTGGTCCAGAAACATGCATACAAGACCCAAGTGCGGTTATTCACCTAACCCCACCTGGCCAACAGGATGAATCTTCAAAATTCACCTTGAGGGTGTCAGGAGATGCTACAGCCAGTTCACGAGGATTAGCTGGTGTAGGGATAGCTTTGAGTACTAGGGCAGAAAAGACATAACTTCACTGGATCCCAGTAGATAGCCGAATGTGTGCTGTCCGTCTGAACGGATCAGTAAGAAGGAGAAAGGACTGCACTACTCGCCGATGCCTTTTCGTAATCTCCGCCTACGCCCCCACTGACTGCAGTTCGTATGAAACGAAGGATGAGTTCTACCAAAAGCTGTCTAGTTTGGTGCGAAAGGCTAAACGCTCAGATATAGTCGTTCTAGCTGGTGACTTTAATGCTCAAGTAGGGAAATTGTGTCAATCTGAGAAGGATGTCGGTGGCACCTATGGAGTTCCGTGCCAGCGAACCGACAACGGTGACCGTCTCCTACAGTTCTCTTCAGATAATCATTTGTTTCTTGTAAGCACTAACTTCAAACACAAGGAGAGACACTGTTTGACCTGGCGACCCCCATCATCAAACCAACGCTGGACACAAATAGACCACATAGCAATAAGCTATCGTTGGCGTGGGTCGGTAGGAGATTGTCGCTCCTTCTGGAACACGTGTGTAGATACCGATCACGCACTGGTCCGCACTTGTGTGTGCTTACGACTGAACGGACGTAGGAAACAGCTGGCGGTAAAACCATCACATCCTCAGCTCGATCAGGAAACTAAATCCCTATTTGAGGAAGAACTAGCTAAACACATATCTGTGTTCGACAGCTGTGCTCACCCTGAAGAAGCCTGGAAGAATATTCAGTCAGCCATAGATACAGCTGTAAAAGCTGTGAACAAGGTAAATCCAAAGGTGAGTAAAAACCACTGGATTTCGACTGCCTCATCCGAACTGATAGATGCTAGAAGACTTATTCCGGCGAGCTCCGAATTCAATGAGGAGCGAAAGCTGCACAAAAGGAAACTTACGAAAAGTCTCCGCACGGACCGTGAACAGTGGTGGGTGACAAAGGCGAAAGAGATGGAAAAAGCATCGGCGATAGGCAACACTAGGCAACTCTTTAGACTCATCAGGGAAATGGGTGGCAAAAGGCAAATCATAAGTGAAACTATTTCTGAGAAAAATGGCTCTTTAATTAGCTCTCAGGATAGACGCCTTGAACGCTGGAAAGAACACTTTGAGGAGCAATTTAACTTGCCTACAGCCACACTGAACCTCCCCGACATCCAGCACATACCCGAATGGGATATAGACACTGGTCCGCCGTCTGTAAGTGAGGTCACAAAAGCTATCAGTAATTTGAAACGAGGCAAAGCGGCAGGACCCGACGGAATTATTCCGGAGGTGTTTAAATATGGGGGTGACATACTAGTTTGTAGATTAACTGAGGTACTAGGCAAAGTCTGGGAATCAGAGACAGTTCCATCAGACTGGGGTAAGTCACTTATTATACCGATATTCAAGAAGGGAAACAAGTCCTCGTGTGATAATCATAGGGGATCAGCCTAACGAACATAGTCTCTAAAATCCTAGGCTCAGTAATCATGCATAGACTAAGCAGAACTCGGGAGGAACAGACAAGGGAAAATCAAGCAGGCTTTAGACCAGGTAGAGGGTGCATAGATCATATCTTCACTCTTCGACAGATTCTAGAACATAGACACACTTTTCGGCGTCCAACAATTGTCATATTTCTTGACTTGAAGGCGGCCTTCGACTCCGTGGATCGAAAGGTACTATGGCAATGTCTGACTGTGAAGGGAGTGCCAAGAAAGTACATTGCACTAATCAAGGCACTCTATTCAAACTCACGTAGTCGTGTAAGGGCTTATGGGGAATTGTCATCTGAATTGGTAACAACCAGTGGTGTCCGACAGGGATGTCCACTTTCCCCATTTCTGTTTAACTTCATCATAGATATGCTGATGGAAGTATCCTTAACTGAACGTAACGACTTAGGAATCGACTTGTTACCAGGGAATAGTCTTATGGACTTAGAATATGCAGATGACATAGTCCTGTTAGGGGAGGATGCTGACAAAATGCAGAGTCTTCTGAACACCTTGAGCAGCAATCTTCGTATGTTTGGCATGCGATTCGCCCCTGCAAAATGTAAGATGCTGCTACAGGACTGGACTACGTCAACTCCTAACTTAGTGATAGGGAGTGAAGTGATAGAACATGTTGACCACTTCACCTATTTGGGAAGTTGTATTAGCACCAACGGACTGATTGGCGATGAAATCTCAGCACGGATCCGAAAAGCTCGAGCTGCTTTCGCTGACTTACACCATCTTTGGCGTAGGCGTGACATCCGGTTATCAACCAAGGGACGTGTGTACTGCTCATCAGTTCGCTCCGTCCTTCTCTATGGCTCTGAAACATGGCCAATACGCGTTGAAGACATGAAAAGGTTGACTGCTTTCGATCATAGATGTCTGCGATCTCTGTCTCACGTTAGGTGGTTTAATAAGGTAAGTAATGTTGACGTTAGGCGTAGAGTGTTGGGCAAAGAGGGAAAATCAATCGACGAGGCTATAAAGTTACATAGACTAAGATGGCTAGGTCACGTGCTGCGCATGCCTAACCACCGCCTCCCCCGACGGGCATTACTAGCTGATATAGGTGTAGGTTGGAAAAGAGCCAGTGGTGGCCAAACAAAAACATGGCATCAATCCATGAAATCCTTGACAGTTAAACTGAGTCAGGTAGGGAGATGCAGACTCCCGGGTTGGGGCCCTCGGGACTCTAGGAATCAATGGCTGGAGACAATAGGTGACATGGCTCAAAATCGTTGTCAATGGCCAGCGCAGATGTATTCAATCTCTGTAATCTTTCATATTCCTTTCTACCATTACCCATTCTGTTTCACTCGCATACTTGTCAAACTCTATTGATTCTCTTCACTCATCTTCTTGTCTACCTTTGTGTGGTATTTGGAACGTGGCAACTCGAACTGGTGCACTTCGGTGCCAAGTTCTATGTCGCCTTCGGTGGTTTGCCCATGTTCTGCGCCGACCAGATGACGACCTGCTCATATCAGTTCTAAATCCCTCGCCATTTCCATCTTGGCGATGTTGCAGGGGTGGACAGCTGAAAACATGGCTTGGTACAGTAAAGTCTGATATGGAGTGCCTGGGGCTACAAACCGTCTACGGTCTCCGTCTGTGGAACAAGAATTGGATAGCTCTGTCGCAAAACCTTGCATCAGATCGCCGCGCCTGGGCGGCGATGATTCGAGATGTTCATGAAGCTGGCTCATCCTCCCGTAGGAGATAGCCGAAGTAAAGTAAAGTATGTAAGTACTGCCTATGATTCTCAAACTAGGATAAAACGGCAGATGTTCAGTACTCCCTGGCTTTCACTGGTTCTCTAACTGATATCAATCCATGGTTGAACTCAATAAAAATTAATCTAATCCTTACAAACCAACTCCTGATATTTTAATGCCGATGTACGTTTCTTTGTACACTACTGATAAATCTTATCAGCAGCATACGCTACATATTTACTCTTCTCCGTAACCGCTTGTTTCCGACGTCAATTCAAAAGTTTCAATGCGTGGTTCACTTAAACAAATGCTTTCAGTAATTTAAAGAGTTAGTACTCTATCGAAGATATCTCAATGATTCCTGCAATTGAGCTGCAATCTACGAATGTTTGGCATGCGATTTGCTCCCGCCAAATGCAAGATGATGTTACAGGACTGGACTACATCGACGCCTAGTTTAGAAGTAGGAAGTGAAGTGGTAGAGCAGGTTGACCACTTCACTTATTTGGGAAGTACCATCAGCCAGTGCCGACGAGTTGATATGTGACGAAATCTCAGAACGGATACAGGCGGCTAGTTTCGCATATCCCAGTTTACGCCGACTCTGGCGTAGACGAGATATCCGACTATCGACCAAAGGGCGGGTGTACTGCTCATCAGTCCGCTCCGTCCTCCTTTATGGCCGGCTGTGAGACCTGGCTGCTGAGAGTGGAAGACATGAAAAGATTAGCTGTCTTTGATCATAGGTGCCTGCGTTCTATCTCCCGTGTGAAGTGGTAAAACAATGTGAGCAATATTGAGATTAGGCGTCGGTCGAGTTCTAGGTGAACAGAGGAAATCAATCGACGAAGTCGTGAAGCTACAAAGACTGAGATGGTTAGGATATGTGTTACGTATGCATGCCTAGTCATCGCCTTCCTCGACGGGTAATGTTAGCTGATATAGGGTCAGGCTGGTAAAGAGCTAGCGGAGGTCAATCAAAAACATGGCACCAGTCAATGAAATCCACAATAGTTAGTTTAAGCCACGTAAGAAGATGTAGACTTCGTGGTTGGGGTCCTCGGGACGGTAAAACCCAATGGGTGGAGATAATTAGTGATGTGGCTCAAAATCTTTCTCAATGGCGCAGATGCATCCACTCCTTGTGACCTATGATTTTCAATGAAAATGTTTTGTTCTTCGTTATTACTCTTCCTTTGTCTCACACCTCTGCTTACTGTCTGTGTTATGCTTTTCTTGTACTTTCTTCTCTTGCTTTGCGTGCTACAAAGAGGGAGTGTGGCGACTTGAACATCCGCACATATGTGCATAGTTCTATGTCGAAAACAGACAGACAGACAATGATTCCTATAGTAAGAGTTGTAACTAAACATATAACAGAACAGTATTGCTTTCAGCAATATTTTTTAAGGTATGCGAATTCCGCCTTTAGTCACCTTTTGAAGAGCAACATTTTTAGTTAGATGGTTATAAGGTTTACTTCAATATATATATAAATTCACATGTATATATCAGTTATACATCATTTTTTTAGTGAATTGTCTAATTAGTTTTAGGCAGTATAATAATGGTAACGACAATACTGTTGACAGTAGTAGTGAAATAACAAAAATATGATGATAATGATATGATAATAAAAACAGTGAAATTATGTTATGAACAAAAGTTCAAACTGTCTCGGCAGAATGCAGTTGGTGAGGCCAATAATAAGAATTGTACATTACTAAAGTTCAAACGAAGTATGCAAACAATATTTAAATGAAGATATAATACAGATAAGAAAAGATTGACAAAATAATGCTGTGTGGAAATCACTAATGACTAATACTGTTTTGTTATTATCATTATTAATTATTATGACTGACTATACAGTTTATAGCCCATCTTATTGGCTTATCGACAAATAATCAAGAAGGAAGTCTGTTTACTAATATTTACATGAAGATATGTATATTAGAGTGTACATGGAGATGATCTATGCGGAAACATTGTTGTTTCTCTTCTGTGTCTTATTTCCTATCAGATATACAACATCAGTGCATCACACTACTTAACTTTCTGTTCTATGATTATTAAAGTTGATTGACGTAATGTTATTTTGTATTCAAGTGCAAGTATGTACAAGTATGAAGCGTTAACTTCAAGTTGGTCTAATACCATTTGGCAATTTTTTAGTCGATTGTTCTTGAATTACAATCTCTCCATAACTAGGATTTTTGTGATTCTTTTCTCACTTCATATTTTTATTCCCTTAAAGGCTGGTCAACGACAACTTGTTTGTTTGGCTCGAGTTTTCTTATCTTCTGGTGGTCGTGTTCGTTTGCTTATTCTTGATGAAGCTACAGCAGCCATGGATCCGTGTACAGATGATTTAGTGATGAATACTGTTGTTGGAGATCGTTTTAAAGATGCCACTGTCATCATAATTGCACATCGATTATCTACTGTGATGAATACAGACAGGTTGGTCTGGTTTAGTCACTCGTGTTTATTGGCATTTGTATCATGCCTCTGTATTTATGTATTAAAAGAAAGTTTTAAAGTTTTCTGCTTTTTTTAGGTCTAAATTTTTCAAAGTGCATATTATTAATTTTCTATAGTTTGGTTTGTAAGGGTTAGTTATGTTTTAGTTATATTTTTAAGAGTTGATCAAGGATTGATATCATTTAGAGAACCATTGGAAACCAGGGAGTACTGGACAGCTGTTGTTTCATCCTAGTTTGGGAATCATCGGCAGTACGCATCCACTGGGATTCGAACCCAGGACCTTCCGGGTCGCGCTAAATCACGAATTGCTGGAAGTTAGTATTCATGAGCAATTGAATCGGGTCCCAGTGGCTGAATGGTATACGAGCTTGCCTTGTAACCGGAAGGTCCTGGGTTCGAATCCCAGTGGATACGTACTGCCGATAATTCCCAAACTAGGATGAAACAACAGTTGTTCAGTACTCCCTGGTTTTCAATGGTTCTCTAACTGATATCAATCCGTGACTAACTGTTAAAAAGCATACTGTTATGCATATTATAAATAATTGAAGTAATATGCAGTCGGCATGTGCAATAATCTTGTCAACACTATATTTTTCATGAAGTTTGTAGATCTTATACATTTTATTTTTCATAAATGACCTGTAATATTTAATGCATCTATACGGGCCAGCCATTGGGACACCGGCTTAGGTAGTAGTAGTAGTATCATCAATGCTCACACAATATGTCTGACGCATACCCTTGTGTATGAATCTATATGGATAGAAAAGTGCGGTATCAGTAGCTACCACAAGATTCGATGATATTATAAGTTGTATATTTTGTGTATCTTTAGTTTTATCTAATTTTGATGTCTTTTAGTTTCTTTTTTTCGATTCTTACAAGTAAGACGATAAATAAACTTTGTTTCCTCTCTGAGACAGATATTTGCTTTATGACTTTTTAGGTGTATTTAGAGAGTAATAGAGAGGTTTCGTATGCATTTCGGATTGTGAGGGCGATTGTTACTTCCCGGCTGCCCACACCGTGGAAGTTGGTTGCGTGACCGCAGAGCCCAGGGGACAACTGCTTGAGGCCGGTCACACGCGGCCTGCTTTTCTTTGTTTGTTATTGTTTTGTGTGTCTCAGTAGCATATTTACCACTCCTACCCTGTGACACGGAAGCAGGAAGCGCGGTCGTTGTTAACCCGGGCCACGGCCGATCCGGAATGAAATTTTGTGATTTTGTATTTATCATGTTGTTGGATTGGGTAGCTGCTTTTTGTTTAACCGTTATCCAAACAACCTGCCTGGCATGGTAGGACCTCAAGAGACATAAGTCTCAGCCAGTATAGCTTGAATAGATCATTGCGGTGTTCAAGCCGACCACCACGTCAAGGTAGCAGCTTTCGGTCGGGTTTTAGATGTATTTAATGAAGCATAGTACCATTCAAGTTATTGTGCTCTGTTTAGGCATTCGACAAGTAGGTAAAAAATTATGAATAGTGTAAAATGCTCAAGTTCAGCTACTGGGATAGTCGAATGAAATGTGTATTAAACTCATCAAACACCTGGAATTCCTATAAAATGTCTTATATCTTTCTATTTCAACTTTCTTACAGAATTGTTGTATTGGATCATGGCCGAGTCGTTGAAACAGGACATCCACAAGATTTATTGAAAAATCCAAATTCGCGTTTTGCAGCAATGAGTAAAGTTAGACACTTGTGAAACAATTTAAATAACACAGTGTGTCTGTCATTCAGAGATAGTTTTTACTAGAAATTATTTTCTTCATTCATTTCAATGTTTGTTGTTTCTTCTTTTCATTTCGTGCTTTGCTTAAATATGGTTAGAAACATGTAAACAGAATAGTTGTAGTCTTCATTGTGTGTGTGTATGTGTGTGTTTGAAACTCATCTCATTTGTCATTTATCACTTCTTTATTGTTGTGTTTTTGGGGACATGAACTTTTTCTTTTCTTTTACTTCGCCTTCCCCTTCATTGTTTGATTTACATGTGAAATATTTTCTCTCTCTCTCTGTCTCTCAAGGTTTTGTTGTTGAGAGATTCATTCGCATCGAGTTGTAATTTATTCTATTGTTATTTTAATAATATAATTCTCATTTGCTTTTTTGCGCCTCAATAAAAAATTTAGATAATGATGATACAGGTATTTACACATTTGATATTCTATATTAGATAAGGTTATTTTAAATATCACACATCGATGGCGCAGTATTAACAACTGGATGACGTTTCCAGGACAATCTGTTGCTCATAATCATATCAATTTTAGTTACACGGTTTCAAAATTTGTCTTATATATTTTTCTCTCTGTTCTGTCTCTTCAACTTCCCTTTGTTGTTCGTTGCCACTTTCCATATCTTTGGTATACGCTTTGAGTCGTTCCGATTGCACGTGTGTGGTATTGAATCGATAAAGAAAGCTTCAGTGACTAACTTCTCTCTCACTCTGTCCCAAACTATTTTGTGATCTTATGCAAGTGAATGCAATTCAATGGCTGAGCCTTCTCCTAGTTTATTTAACGTAGCAGAGTGAATTATTCTAGGTCTAGCTAAATTCTTATGTTCCAATAATCTAGTTGACGTGGATTTACTAGTCTGACCTATGTAACTGACCTCACAGTCTTTATATGCCATTCGGTAAATTATATTATTCTCCTTAATTGGATATATTAGGTCCTTAACCGGACAAAGTTTATCTCTGAGAGAGTTCGTCGGTTGGTTTAAATGCCAACCTAATTCCAGCGTCATCGAGAATACTACGTAAGGCCTTTGACCTTACTTCCTTATGTGGCAGTACTACGGCTCATCATCTTTGATCCCTGGTATAAGCGACGAATATGTTTATTTTCTATATTATCTCCAATTGTTTGAATTATAAATATCTGTGTTGTTTTTGCGGGTTAGGGATGTTAGCCCCACGGTAAACGCTTTCTCCTTTTCCGCGCTTGGGACTGGTTAATAAACCGGACTATTGTATAGCATCAAAAGATCAAAAATTGCCTTAAAAATAATTTGCTGCATAGCCTGACTTTTATTTTGAATAAGATATTTTTATCGCTTCCTCTTACTTTCTGATGTTATATCATTTACTATTTGGATGGTATGTACAATAGCCATAGTAAGGTGTTTACGTGAAGCCTTCACAAAGCTCATCTGAATGAAGTACAATACTGAGTTGCGAGTTTCTCTGCTTACACCAAATCAACGTTTGGTGATTCTTTGTGACACAGTTCAAAATCGTTCTCAATATGTCTTGAACACAATATGTCTGCTTAGGCTCTTTAGGAAAAACGATCTTTGGAAGGGTGACAGATTTCTAAAAACGTTTTAGGACAGATGGCTAAGTCTACGAGGAACAGTCTAACTGGCATATATTTGCGGTGCTGGCATCTGCCACTGAGGCCTGAATAAGATGTGGTTATCAGCCCTCCAATTCTGGTCGAAGTCGCAAAATTTGCCTTAAGTACTAAATGAAGCGAACTGGTAGAACCCTATGGTTTGAATGAAGAAATGTCTGGAGACAACAACAAAACGTTTCACTCTAGCAACTGAAATACTAAACTTGGCAGCCGAGTTCGAAACAGTTAAAAAAGGGGATAAGTCTTATTTGTATCAAGCTAAACAAGTCTGATTACAAGAGACGTGCTTCAATAGTGTAGGTGGCGCTCCCTAAAAACAAACTTAAGAGAATATTAATATAAGAACTAATCGAGTGAAAAACTGTCAGCCCAGGTGACCGGATTGTTAGTATTTGTCGGAAAGTTTACCTAGAGTCGGAATTGGTTATCTGATACATTCATCAAATAAAGATCTGTGTGTGTGTGTGTCTTTTGAAGGTAGGCAACCCGGTGATTTCAATGTGTCTGTATGATACATTCTCAAAATAAATATTGACTTCTTTTACTAATAAAGCCTAAAAGAGGAGAAATTGTGACTAAGTCGATTAGATATTTGATTTTTCAGTAATCATTTACAGCTTGAAATATTATTTTAATAGCCATTTGCGAATAACTATACGATACTTCTGCCTTCTGTAGACATGGTTTGGGATGCATGCGATTAATCGGAAATGCTTCCGTCAACTGTAGCAACCTTAAGTTAAATTTATGTGAAAGAATTGAGAAACAGTCATTCATGTTGATTTTGTAATGAGACATTAATAAATGGTTTATAATGCATGCTTCTCAACTTCTTTTCAGATGAACTTCAATTGATTTTCCGTAAGACTTAATAACTATTCAGGAAAATGTTCCTTCCGACAACATTGGAACATTTTATTGGCTCTGTCTACATTTGTGTTCCTGTAACTGCAGGTGAACTTGTAGATACAATATAAAGTTGAGTCCATAGAACTACATAGACACAGGAATTGAAAATCTTCGAGATTGCTTGATAGTTGACCGAAACCTGTGAGCCCTCAGGTTGTATGATTTCATCCTCCTTGTATGTTAGCTGAATAAAGACGTAAGTTGCTTTTTTAAGGGGAAATCCCTCTTTATTGTGGTATACAATAAAGTTTTCAGGATATCCACTAACCAAAAAAACAGAATGTGTACACTGTTACCCGTGCAGATGTATATAAAAAACAAATGACTTCAATACTTGCCTACCATAAACACCCTGACCTGCAAAAATACGACTGATTTTCAATATGCACTTTTATTATACATAATTGTCAAATATTTTATTTTATTATTGTGAACCTTGGCAGTTGTAAAGTGATCGTAAGGAAACTACGAAGTAACATCATCTCACAATATTGATCTTCCTAATGACTTATCTAAACAAACGGTATGTAAGAAAAATCAGACTTCAGTTGACGCAGAAATGAATTCCTTACTCGTCACTAAGACATATACATGCTACTCGTTAATCTCAGCTGACCAACCTCTGTGTCCATTACAGTGCTACAGACCAAACTGCCCAATGGTGAAATATCTGATCGCCTCACCAGATAACACAGTTCCGAATCTCTGACAGGGTGTCAGTTCCTTTGACGCCCTACTGTTGTGTGCCATTTAACCTCCAATTACAAAAGAAAATATAAGACCACTATTAGATGAATGATAAAGTCTTAGTGGAGTACACCTAGCAGAAACTTCTCTTCAGAGGTTTTTTTTTACTAGAAAGCAAATCATAGAGTAAACAATTTTTTTTAAAAACATCATAATAAATAAAAATGACAAGAAAACAGAAATAGCTAAAACACGTAGACAATGAATGATTGACGTGAGAAAAAACATGTGAGACAAAAATCATTAATTTACTTCTTTTTAAAAAATGTATGAAAATACTAGCTACTGTTAGAGCAATGTGAAGAATGTCTATGCATAGATGATGAAGTAAAGTTGGTGATTGTTAATTCAACTGAAATTTATTTCAGTTCAAAATATCAAATAATATTCAGATGATTTTTTCTAACGAGACAAATAACACCATAAACTGAAACAAACCTCAGTATTTTGTCCCGAAATAGCCCAAGGTAGATAGATCATTAAAAACCAACCAGCACGGCTGTTTCATCCAGTTTTGAGACTCTTCGGAAGTGCGCACCCACCATCCAATCAGGAATCAGACCCGAAGCCCCTAATCTAAAAATCAGTCTCCAGCTAACTGAAGGCTTCTGGATGGAGGTATGGAAGCCGTTTGTGTTAGGAAGGCGTTGGAATACAAAGTTTGACTTCCCGACAAAAACTGTAGCAATCAACCGAATCACAAATTCATGTACCACAAAAGCTTTATAAAGCCTCACTCAACAGCTGTATGACGAACGATACAGTATGCTAAGCCATTCACAGTGAAAAGCTCACCGAAGCATTTGATGTGAAGATAGGAGGAAGAAATGATTGCCTACCATCATTGATAATCTTCATAATTCTGGCAAACTGATTCATGCATTAGATCGTGGAGACTATACACTGAACTGACAAAATGACCCCTAGATATATGAATTTCACAGGTGAATTGTGGCATATATGGTATAAATTCAGTGATATACCAGCATGGTGAACACCTCATTTCTAGGGTGCATTATTACTTGTGGTTTCGAAGATTCAGCAGAGACCTCAATCAGAGTCGTATATGAAGTGAAATCAAGCTGTTGAAAAGGACTCCGCTTACTTCTTCATGCAACCATAGATCTAGAAATCCATGAAGAAAAAGCTAAACTTGATGTTTAGATACGTTTTATCCAGCCTCTTTTGCTGCCATGGCTTTAGCATCAACTTTATCTTCCTGATTTGTTGCATAATAAGCTCTATATAGTCTTTTTGTTTAAAAAAAATATATTTGTTCTTCGTTCTCTTGCTTCGTATCAGTTGTTTTCTAATGACTGTGTATCATTTAACTAATTGGCCATTAACTTACAGGGGTTATCCACTGTTATTCATACATTGTCATTTCTCACACACACTGATGTCAACAAACCCTGAAATAACTCAACAGCTCTGAAGAGAAGTTACAAGGAAATCACCTCTTTGCTGACTCATGTGGCCTTAATTGGTTTAAAGTTGGTGTAGAGAGCCACATTACAGCACTCAGCAAAAAAAAACAAAACAATATTCTGAACTTTGCATACGGGTCAAAGAAAGCGTTTCCAACAGATTACTGCAGAATTTGTCAATATATAACTTCATTGACTGGGTGATGTAGATTAGACGGTAAGAGGAAAACGATAAGTAACAAGAAACTGGCAATGAACCAATCAGGAACTTATTTCTTAACAAATCTGCATAAAGATAGATAGGCGTTAAGTGACATCCAGAGTGTTGAGTGGAAGCAGTGAGCTCAGTGTCTAACATTGAAGTGGAGGACTTCTCGTTGGAAGAAAATTAAGGCTTGTGGGAAGTCAGGTAGAAAGTATTCCAAAGAAACGAGTTCTATGGAGATGTACTGCTGAGTCTCTATGTTCTACTCAAACTGCAAGGAACGAATCATAATAATAATGAATTGCAACAAACTGTAATGTATCTCTATCACAATCAAATCGACACTTAGCCTTATCAGATTGAACTGAACTTGCCGAAAAGTTATTCAAATAAAAGTAAAAGTTCATGCACTCAGTCAACACAGATTTTAAAGCATACTATTCTGCTCATAATTATTCATCGGTTACCTTGATTCTTGCTTATTGACGCACTATCTTGATCTTATAGATCTGTCGGTTAAGCTAGTCATGAGTTTCAAATTTAGAAGAATTTATTATCATCTGAACAATTCGAGTGATCATTATGAGAATTATAGCCGATCACACTCAATACTCATCTGACTATTGCTTATTTTATATTGAATCCAATTACTTTATGCTGTTTTTCTCTTAGTATTCGCCTTAAGGTAAAGCGAAAGCTAATATTAGAGGGAAAATACTGTCACCATTTTTTTTATATAAATGGTGTAAAAATGGTTCGCGAATATCTCTACTATTTGACGCAGGCGCAAACTGTTCGTACTACTTAATGGGAGAACTTTAGATTTATCTTTCGTTTTGTTCATCATAATGACCGTTTAGGAGCCACCTTATAATCGATTCTTAATCGACAGACAGCAAATTTGAAAACTTCAAAATTGTCGTATGAATCTGATGAGATATCACTTTTTAACGACTTGAGTTTGTATGCAATCACCTTCAGTGAAAGGATGGGCAAATTATTTGAACCTACAGAATGTTTTTTTTTCAACGACGTCAATACCCCTAGCTGGCTCGAGAGAGAGTCATTTGCTGCGCCTGACATTGTGCAACTGGTTCTAACCAATTAGCGTGAATTGCAACTTCGTCCGATCTAGGTGTATGCATAATATCGACTAAGTTTATTTTTCCTCTGTGATTGAAAGCTACATACATCGTTCCATGGTGAAATCAGAAAACAATATAGGGGCAGTGAGGCTTTGAATTATTCATTTAAAGAAGTAAGGTGAGCTGCAAATTAATGACAACTGAACGGTGTTTTTTTAAATCTTCTGCAAGTAAAATTTAAGTAGATTTTTTACAATTCGTTATTTTATCTTACAACTTTTACTACTTTTGTGGGACAATAAACGGATATCATATCATAGATCTGTTGATATGTGACTCAGATCATCACTACGTCAGTAACCACATTTTGAATATTCGAGTTACAATTACCTGTCTGTTCTAGCTAACCCAGCTTTCTTCTTAATAAATTGGTCTTTCTTATATGTGATGAATGAAGAATTAACGTCACACTTCATTAATATATTTTGAGCCCTCTGTATATATATATATATATATCTTTTAGCTACTTTGTACTTCATTTCAGGAAATCAACTTGCTGAATTTTTGTGTGAAAGAAACTCATGGTTACGAAGTATTTTTCTGCTTGAATTTCCTAATACTTTTTAAAAAGGAGTCTGCATTTACTGTTTGGAAACTAGGTAGTGTGAAAAGCGAATATCGTTAAAAGCTTTAACATCGGAATTACTCTTCTAAAGCCAATGTGAACAAAGAGGAATATCAGGTATCGATCATGAATTTTCAGTGGGGAGTGAAAATTAGAGGTCAAGAATATGGATTGTAGTACCTACCTATTAAAGTAAAGAAAATGACACAAAGCAAGCTGAGAACGTCGTATTGTATCCGACAGTAGGTAATAAAAAGACCGTTTTGCATCTAAAGACAAAAAGACAATCGTTTAACACCACGGATAAGATCCCCACCGTATAACTTATTTATGATATGACGAGTTAGTCTACCTGTATCCATGAATTTACAGTAGATAAGAATTTCATAACAATATTCAGTACTGAGACCAGATGTTTTGAGTATCTTCAGTGTTATATAGAAGGTAGATAAATAAGTATGGTCGGATTGTAATCGGAAGTTCAAGAACTTTTGGCTTAATTATGAGTCATTGTAAACTACCGTTTTTTATATGATCGTATAACATTCGCTACAGTTCATCTGGCAAGGAAAGCGATTACACCTAATACTGACAGTCTTATGGTATACAGTGGTAGTGTGCATCTAGGTGACATTTCCGTAGAAAATAATGGCATAAGTAACATATTTTAATCAAAACAAATGAAACGGTGTAATGCGTTTGAACTTACTATCTTGAATGTATAATTTCTTTATCTTTCCAGAAGTCATTGGAGAATTATTTTAGATTTTGTGAAACACGTTTTGAATCGCATTTTTGTCAATCACCCAGCACAATTTTACGCTTTGAGTTTTGTGTTACTTGTTATTTATAAGTAGCATAATACTAATTTAGTTTATTTCGTTGTACGAATCCTAACCCGCTTGGTTTCATTTCAATAGTTTGTCTTCATCTTTTAAACGCTGTCTTTCCAAGGTATATCACTTGGTATATTACTTTTGTGAAAGTTATGTTTGTAAAATTTCAGTGAAATTGGAATGAACAATCCCATAGTTTCGTTTGGCAAACTGATCCGAACTTCTTCAGCTTTATCAATAGGAATAGTGATTTATATGTATAGGGAGGACACCTACTGTCTTTAAAAACTTTGTTCAATCATGTGAGTCATGAAACAGGGATCAAAATATAATAAACAAATTATTATAATGAAGTAGAATCAGATAAAGGAGCTCTAAACATTCTGCAATGTCTTGTAAAAAGACAAACTGACGAGAAACTAAAGTTCACAATATACAGGAAACCGACACATTCAAGCAAGTATTTGAATTTCCAATCAGGTCATCCAATAGGAATGGAAGTTTCAGTGCTTTAAATCTCACTAACAGAGCTAGAAATATTACAACAGTTAATGACGATATGGAGAACGAGATATCCAACATTAAACAGATTTTGATTGGAAATGGTTATCCGGCAAAGCTACTGGTTAATATTATCAGTAAAAAGGAGCATAGCCATTCCATATCAAAAGGACACGACTGAACAACTTCAAAGACTTTTTGCTTCATATAATATTAAGGTCTGTGTCAATCCCTCTAATTCTCTAGAGAAAGCGTTAGTGCATATCAAGGATATGGTTTCCAAAATGTCACAAAGTAATTGTGTCTATAGGATAAAGTGTTTAAAATGTGAAGCTTGCCACATAGGGGAGAGCAGTAGACAGGTTAAGGTTAGAGTGAATGGACATAGACTATGCACGAAACGTCCACCTAAAAAATGAAGCAGAATTAAAAAGTCTAGAGAAAAGATCGGCTATAGCAATGCATACTATCTATGGACAGTGGACATAAGATTGATTTCGACAGTGTCGAAATTCTAGGAAGAGGATTTCATTCACATAAAGAAAGGTTGACATCTAATGCCTTGCACATTTTACCCACATCGAATTCACTGCATAGGAAAGAAGGGATAGACTTATCACCTTCATGGCAAACTCTAATGAAGCAAGACAGATGAGAAAACAACGAAAACCTCTATGACCGTTATAAAAAGTGTTATCCTGTTTATCACATATGAATTGACGTCTTTTCAATATGACAAATAACATATACTCACACACATTCATACTAAAAAATATGCACAATGACAATTTGATGTTAGTCATTACAAATATATGATGACTGCTTACATATTTCTACTGGTACAAATGTCTATCGACAAGTGACCTTCAAATGAACTAACTTCAATTTATGTAATTTTTGACTATATTTTATGATGATTGATAAAATCCGAATAATTCTACTGAATAAGCTGTGACTTATACAGCGAAACGTTCAGAAAAATCTCACCTTGATTTTTCCTAAACACGCTGGGATTATTTTAAATAATTTATAATGATTCAATCTGACTCGGGGCTCAAATTATTCCAGGAAATTCATAACATCTACTGTCTGGAAACTTATAATAAACGAAATTGCATCACCTAGAATCAAAATTTGACCTCAGACTTACTAATATCAGTCTACTTTTGTTAGACAATAAACAGTATATACTTTTATTCATATGAACTTTGATCAAGATTTGACCGTGTAGTTGCAAAAGAATTGGGCGCCGAGTGAGAAGTAAACACTTGAAAAAAATTATATTTGTCCTTTACATAAGATTTTTAGTGATTACGTTCGACTTTATGGTTGTAGATAGCTGAATATGAAAAAATATATAATATGTAAATGCGATATACAATGGTGTCTGTGCATGTGTTTACGTGACAACAATTCTAAGTCATTGTTAGCTTCTCCACAAGAAAATATAGACAACCGAGAATTTAGATCGATTATGATTGGTTAGGGACGCATATCCGCTTTTGTTTATAAATCAGGGTTTGTCATGCATCAGCTAACATAACACCTTCATGTCAACTCGAACTATTGGTGTTCACCCATATATGTAGGGTTTCTGCAGTCAGTCTTTCTTCATACGAACCAAAACCTTTCTGTAGAACTGAGGTTCTACAGATGCCTATTTCTCACTCGGCATCCAATTATTTTGGAAATATTAGATCAAATCTTGATCACAGTTGATATGTATCTCACTTTGTTCCTTGTCATGATTGCTAGGTTCACATGCAATTGTGTTCGTAATTTATGAACTCTGCTCCTAAACTTTAATTTCTCCCTCTTTTCAAATCAGGTTCTCATGTTGTTCTACAGAACCACATAAATCAGATCACTTACTTCCCTATTATCATATTCTACATACAAAAATTGTAAGACTTAATTTCTGTGGTACTTAGGTGTATTAGTGGAAAATATATTGGACACTTTGACTACATACGCAATTGTTAGATATATTCATAAAAAATGTAACAGACTATCTAAGGGCTAAATTTTAAGCTGAAGTGGATGAAGTTACCGAGAATATCAATACGGGAAAAGCCTAAGGGATGCCTATGATAGAATAAAAACGTTTCTCTGGCTCCGGCTCCAATAAACTTAGGTTTATAATCTCATTAAGATACTTATTACATAGGCATTATACACATCTGAACAAACATTTAGGTAATGCTCTTGTATACTTCGGTTTGGTAATTTAAATACTATTTCCATTGCCTTGACAATCCATCCATCTAAGGATGATGAAGTTATTATTTTCGTTCTAAGTGTTAATCATATATTAATTAAACTCATCATCCTGTTGTTACATGTGATTAATTCCATTTAGAAAATCAAAATAACAGATTCACTGAAGAAACTCTTTTCAATGAATTTGTTATCAAGCTGTACAATCGTGTAATATGATTTTTTAAGAAGTTATATCCGATGAGGGTATTGAATCATAGATGTGAATGCATAAAACAATAATAGTATGAAATGCATATAAAGGGTTTGTGATTACAATCATAGTTCAACGTGAAGTGGCTAAACAATTAATTTCATACACAGAACAATTCATAAGATGAATAGAACTTGGAAGGGGTGTGCAATTCTAGGACTAGTAAGCAAATCGAATAAAATAAAAAGGTTGCTTAACATTGTGTGAAATTCGATAACATGGAATTTAACCTTCCAAAATAAAACTGATTTAGAATGACAAGTGGAACAAGTGAAATAATACTGGGGACAATTCAAAATGAGGATAGTAATAGTGACAATTGACGTAATAAAGGAAGAGTATACCAAATGAATAAACAAAACAAAAAATAGGTAGAGCTAAAATATAATTAGAGATTACTCTATGTTATGTTCTAGTTTTCCCGTCGCCAAATTGTTATGTACTCGTCGCTAAATTATTATGATGGACTGGTCGAGAAACTAATAGTCCTGACGCGAGAAGGCGGAAATCAGAAGACCACTAGGTTTGCGATGATACTTCTATTGTCCAAACACAAGGAGACGAAAATAAATGGTCTCACACCAAAGTGGTAAGTAAGTAAAGTAGTTGTAAAGTAAAGTAGTTCACACAAATTGTGAATGCGAATATATATAAATAATTCAGACAAGCGTGGGAAAAATCATTAGACAGTCTTAACATGAATGGCTAATTATAATGGAGTGTCGATCCAATTATACATAGCGAATATAGCAGACATGCCAACAAACATATATGGATATATGTCACCAAGCAACGGACTGTCAACAAACACTCATATTATATATAATATAATATAAGGAGAATACACATTATTAAAGGAGACAAGTCCATACAAGTGAAGTGGTCACAGACTAACCGAGCAAACAGAAAGAGAGACCAACATGCACACACACACATAAATATATATATGTGGATACATATCACCTCCCCTTTTGAGAAGATGGATGATTAGTAGGATGTTTACCTGGGGGTTTATCTGGGACCTTTGGGCTTGTTGTTGACGCCTGTCGTTTCGTCTGATTGTTGGGTTTGCGGCTTCGGCTCCGTCCGGAATTGTCTAGCATTTTATGCTTCTTCACTGTATTGCGTAGAGAATTTAGTGGGACATCAGCCAGATGCAAACGATCGAACCAATCAAGTCCCAAAACATTTAAATCATTCTTCGTGACGTAACAAATTCCTGTGAATTTGGTATTGCGGAAGGAAACAGAACATTTGAGTTCACCAATTAGTTTGAGCCGCCCACCACAGGCGCTGAGAAGAGACTGGGAAGTATTGGTGATAGGTGGTCTGCCAATATAATTCCAAAGTTTCTCTGATATAACAGTAATATCAGAGGCAGTATCTAGCTGCAGACGAGTATCATGACCATTCATCTGAAGGTCAATATATTTCCGCATAGCTGGTGTTGTGACTTGACAGGTTGCACGTAGACTCAGTGATCTTTTTGGAGATTTAGGACCGACATTTTGTTGAGCTTTTGCTGGATTATGATATCTGAGTTGGCGTGGCTGACAAAAACCATTTTTGTGACCGATGATCTTGCACTTGCTGCAACGATGATTTTTGTATGGGCAAGACTTTACAAAGTGCCACGCGCCACAATGCCAGCATGGTGATGGAGGGGTCTTCTTTGCAGTATTTTGTGAAGTTGGACGAGTATGTATAGATTTCCGCGGGACATTAGAAGAAGTAGGTGGGTCAGGAGTAGATGATGAGAGATTTTTGCTCTTTCGTAATGCACGAATATCAGAGCTTCTCGGAGGTGTTGATTCGACCAGGTGTGTGTCTTTCTGCAGATTAATCAGCCGTTGATATTCATCAGCTATGTCATGTAATGTTAACTTGGGATTTTGTTCTAGCTGATTGAGCAGTCGAGTTCGGATATCTGTGAAACGAGGAGATTGGAGACTGCATATGAGAATCAAGGCTTTGAACTGATCATCTGTTAAGGACCTGAGTCGAAATCTCTCACATTCTCGGTTGACTGTGCCAACGTGAGTAAGAAAATCATCATTTTCATTCATTGCCAGCTTGAGGCAACGATAACGTATACTGAATAATGAGGAGTGGTCTCCGAAATGTTCACGCAGCAACTTTATTGTATCATCGAAACAATTGTCACGTGGTTTCTGTGGTAAAATTAGGTTGCAGTACCGTTCATATTCTGCCGGACCCAATTTACGTAGCAAAACTCGCACCTTCCAGGCATCGTCTTGTGAGGCGAGATCAACAGTGAATAAATCCTCATAACGTTGATACCATGTGTCAAAAGTGACATTAGCCTCTGGGTCATAATTGAACTGTGAAATACTGTTCACAATTCCGTCGACAGATGGTAGCATGGTATGATTGGGATTGCTTGAAGGTGAAGCTGGACCAGTCTGTTGGTTGACGAACATTTCCATTAATTTCATTTGTCGTTCAAACAATAATTCCAATTTAATAGGATCCATAGTAAATTGTTATGTTGTTGCTGCTGTGTGGTTAATAGTAGTTTTTCCCCGTCGCCAAATTGTTATGTACTCGTCGCTAAATTATTGTTATGGACTGGTCGAGAAACTAATAGTCCTGACGCGAGAAGGCGGAAATCAGAAGACCACTAGGTTTGCGATGATACTTCTATTGTCCAAACACAAGGAGACGAAAATAAATGGTCTCACACCAAAGTGGTAAGTAAGTAAAGTAGTTGTAAAGTAAAGTAGTTCACACAAATTGTGAATGCGAATATATATAAATAATTCAGACAAGCGTGGGAAAAATCATTAGACAGTCTTAACATGAATGGCTAATTATAATGGAGTGTCGATCCAATTATACATAGCGAATATAGCAGACATGCCAACAAACATATATGGATATATGTCACCAAGCAACGGACTGTCAACAAACACTCATATTATATATAATATAATATAAGGAGAATACACATTATTAAAGGAGACAAGTCCATACAAGTGAAGTGGTCACAGACTAACCGAGCAAACAGAAAGAGAGACCAACATGCACACACACACATAAATATATATATGTGGATACATATCACTCTACTTTAGCATAGTGGGTTTAAGACCATAAAAGTTCGAGGGGTTGCATGAACGTTTTTTGTATACAGAGATCTGGCTTTTCTGTTTCGATAGCCAAAGCTTCAGAAATACAGATTACTCAGATACTTAGTGATTTGGGCAAATTATTTTTCGCCTTGTAGATGATTTTAAAGGCGGAGGCTGTCGAGGTACGATGATCATTATCAACCAGATATTCAATGATCGCCCTTCTTATTGCCCCACTTCCATTTGGGTGTTTGTCTTCTCACTCACAAATGAGTACCATTTAAGGGATAACCCGGGTGAGTGAAAACTGTCTTCTTTTGTCATTTTAGGAGTTACTTGAGATAAATTGTAGATTTTGTGAAACCACTTTTAAATCTTTCTTTTGCGAGTTCTCCAGACTAGTTTTATTCTTAATGTTTTGTGTTACTTATTAATAATAAGTACTATGGTCATTATCCTTATTGCTTCTTTGTACAGGTCTTCTGGCGGCATGAACGTCACGGTTTTTTTCATACGGTAATAAATGTAATATTATAAAATCATAATTTAAGTTTATCAGCTTACTTCTTTAACCTGCAAAAATCACTGATCACAGCACGCAAGTGAAAATCAGATCCTCGTTTATATGAAAATAAAATCGCTTACACTTGATATGGCAGTATTATGCTTGTAAAACAAATTAGATTTAAACAGTGGATAGGTCTGTCAGTTCTTGGAAGGTGGAATGCTTTCACCAGTTGATAGTATTTGCTTCAATTTTCAGAATAGCCAACTGAAATGGATAATTAGAAAACAACAGTATTTTTAATGTTTTATATGAAGAACCTGAGTACATTCAAGAACTTCTTCCTCAGGCTTTGCAGACGTTAAATCTATGAATATTAGCCCAAATAGCTTGTAAAGACAAATTATGCTAGAAACACACTTTTTGATAAATCAATGATTAAACTGTCTTAATCTCTCTCGTATTCCATCGGTTAACTTTTATTATTTCCACTTGTTTCAAAAATACCAAGCCTTTCTTGACTGTGTTTAAACTGAGGCATGAGACTGTGGTAATAATATATTTATTGTTACAATAATAACCAAGTATTCGGCGGATACCTTTATACGTAGAGTAACAGATTGGTCATAAGGTGACAAAATAAATAGTATTTGTGCGATGAGAATGCTAGACTATTGTGAGATGCGAGACGATGATAGTGATTAGTCATAACAGATTTACATGATGCAGCGAGCCAAAAATTGACAAGTTGGTTGAAGGTTGTAAAACGTATCTAGTGAGTGAGTGTCTAGTAAAGAACAGTATGTATTAAAGTGGAGGTAGGATGACTTCAGTGAATAATTCATCGTGAAATAATCAATATATGGGCTGAGATTATTATTATTGTTCACTTGGGTTCTGAGTGGAATATAGGGCTTCGACAACAAATTTCCACTTTCTTCTATTTTCTGTTTTCTTATTCAGCTGGGTCCACGATTTCCCATAATCTCGCATCTCTTCCTCCATATCACCTTCGGCCGACCCACTCCCCGCTTCTTCTTCGGGTTCAGCCGGAGGACCTGGCACGCGGTGTCATTCTACGGTCTCCTCAGTGTATGCCCAATCAGCACCTGCTTCGTTTGCTCCCAGAGTTTCTTGTTACTAATTCTCTCTGGCCATTTCGTCTACAATGTAGAGCCAGAGAAGGGGGCAGCTGTTGATAAAAGTCTTCAGTGACCTGTTGGAAATCCTTTTCGTGACTGACACGCAGTGGAAGTTTCTGACCCGTATAGAAGAGCTGACTGACCCACTTTACATTGATGTTGAAAATCCGGATCTTGTTGTATATGCCCTGGAGTACGGCAGATTTCCAAACTGATTTCATACTGATAAAGGCGTATTTCGCCTTTCCGATTCCCACTGGGTTTGATATCTTTATCCTTTCCCACTACCCGTAGTTGAAACAGTGCTTCCTGGCTGAATAGGTGAAGAAGGTAATCGCTGTTAAATCTCTCTCGTTGATGGTGGTTGGTAGTGGTTGCTGTTGTTGCTGTTGCTGTGATTGCCCAGTTATCTTCATCACCTCTGTCTTTTCTATGTTCACCTGCAGTTCTGTCTCCTCTGCCAGCCAGCCTCTTCTGCCACTTTGTTGGTTTTCGCCTATGTCTTCGAGTTTGTGACATTAAGAATATGTCATCTGTGAAATCCAGATCTCCTTGAGTCTTCTTATTGGTGAGTGCAACGTACTCTTGTCTTCTCAATTCCCATGCACAGTCTGACGAATAATATAGTCCACCTTAATTAAGAATATCATCGGTAATAGTAGGCAGACGGCTTGTTTTACTCATGTATTCACTTTGAACGCCTCGCTGAGTTTTCCGTTGTAGACCACCTGACACGTAGCATTGTCATATAGCCAGTTGTTGAATGCGGTTGATAAAGACTTGGGCACTGCACTGTATTGTATTGAAGCAGTTTCCGAATCGCCTCGCGGTCAACTCTATCGAAGACCTTTACGAAGTCGACCAAGTTGAGGTGGAGGTTTGACTGCTATTCTATTCTTTTTTTCGACGATGATGCGTAGAGTTGCGATTTGATGAGCGCATGGTTTGCCTTTCCTGAATGCAGCTTGTTCCAGTGGTTGGTGGAGTTCTGCATCTAGTACATCTTTCTATTCTCTCCAGGATGATGCGAATTAGGGTTTCGATTGGTGTGGACAAGAGCATGATTCCACTCCAGTTTTTGCACAGGTCTGGGTTGCCCTTCTTTAGCAGCTTGACGACGTATCATTTCTTCCAATCGGTAGTTACGTTTTCTTCTTTCCAAACCTCTTACAGTAATGGCGTGAGCACATATGCGGCACTCTCTGAGTCTGTTTTCAGTACTTCGGTCGGGGAAGGCGAATTATTTCTGGTCCTGTTGTCTCCCTGGACTTCAGTAGCTTGATTGGATTCAGGATTTCTGCTTTCGATATGAGATGAGAAGATATATATATTGAAAAAAGAGATAATTTCACTAATAACAGATCAGAATAGTATAAATGAAAAATTCGATAGTGCCAATAGAATGCTACAACGAAATGTATAAGTTATAAAACATTTTAATTGAAACTGTCAAGATGAAGAGGAAGGGAAAAAGAAATAAATAATCAAAAAAAGCAAAAGGAGACACGAGGAAAAGACACTATTTGAAGAGGAGAAGAACTTATAATCCAAGTTTAGCTTGAGTAGGAACGACTCCCAAACATGTTCTTTATGAATATAAAGTCGACCTTATTCCATTGACTTTAATATAGCCTTCAGGGTAATACATCATATTTCGAAGCCACCGTGACGCGCAGTTCGCCTGCGTCTTCTATGTATAATTAAAGCCGTTACAGCTTTCCTATTACACATTGTATGAATCTGTTATAACTAATCACCATCATCGTCTCGTACTTCACAATTTTTTTTATGATTGCATTCAGCTCAGCAGGCTTGTCACACAAATGATATTTATTTATTTTGTCACCTTGTAAATAATAATATGAATATATAATAGTAATAATGCTAGTAATCTATTTTTAGTTGAATTTTAAGACAGAAAGTTGCTACCTACCACAGGATTATTTGTACATATTCAATCAGTGGATCTAGGGTTAACCTTCAATATTAGGAAGTAGTAATAAATGCGTGAATAGAATGTGTTTTTTTTTGTATTACTCTTATTCAGACCATAAAACAGATTAAAGAATTGGGAATTGAAGGTGTGCTGTAAAATGAATCATTTTAAAGAGAAAACGTGACTAAAATCACCTACATTATGACTACTTCTTGTTTGCTCTGATTATCTTGCTTTAGAGTAATTCATGTTAAATTTGCTATAGACATTGTAATGTAAAGAGAAATGAGGAATGCTTATGACATTATTTTAACTTAGAAATGAGATAAAGATAATGTCAATTAGCATATGAAAGCATGAATTACACTGAGAAAGTGAATGCTAAGGCTTTACAAATCTGATAGTAGTTTGGACACGATGACGGTAGAGATTGGACTGTAAGGCTTCTTAAATGAAAGAATATTAACCATAATTTATTAACTGCCTATTAGTTACAAAAAAAAATTACAGATACAGGTAATATATGAAGAATGCTATCAGTTCAATGGTAGATCAGTAGAGAGCATGATATATATATATATATATATATATATATATATGTATATTCAGAAACACCTAGAAGATCAGGTACTGTTTATGCGTAGGGTGTATAACCAACTTGAAGAACAAGGCATTCAAACTGCTGACCCAGCTGGTTGTTTCAACACTTTTACAGAGTAATTTAACTTCCTATTTCAGCATCCAGATATTTTTGTTTAGCTCACTCTATAACCAGATCAGCTTTTACAGCTACAAAGCTTAGAGAATGAACAGTTTCAAAGACTAAATCGATAAGTGAACTATGCGCGCCGGTTCATAAATTCATGTATGATAAATAAAAAACAGCTGAATTTGTCTAGATGCTAAATTTTCTGTGTTACTGAAATATTTAAACAAAGTACAGTTAGTTTATATCAATTATCAAGGAAGGGAATACTCCACTAGATTATAATTCTGTGTCTTCGGACAACGTTGAGTGTGTAAATAATATGAGGAGTGGACTCTATAGGTTGAATACTTTCGAGCAATACTTCTTTATATCGACTCAAATACATGTGAGACTCTATAGTTTTAGTGTCACTTATACACAAATAACTTCTACGATAGTAAATGTTTTCATCAAATCTGATAGTCATATTAATATTTGTGTAAAACTTGGGAACTGTGGTGGTAAATATTCCATATTAGTTCGTTTATTAGATGTATCACACAGTGAAACAGTACTATTTACTGGATGACAAAGTTTCGAACAAAATTTATTGTTCATAATCATGCCATCAATTATAATCACACGACTTTGAAACTTGAGTTTTATAGTTTTCTTTGTCTTCTCCTATTTGTCGTGGTAGGGGTAGTAGAATTTTCCAGATATCTGGAACAGGCGTTGAATCACTCCTATTACATGTATTTGCAGTCGATCCAATAAACAAAGCTTCTGTTATCAATCTCTCCCCATACCCTGTGACATTAGATTTTAAAACTGTCATCCTATCCCATGTTATTGTATGGTTGTGTGTAACTGCATGTAGTGCTATAACTGAACTATTCTCTAGGTTTCTTATCTTATTTGGGTCAACCAATCTACATTTTGCTAGGTCTTTATGTTCAACTAGTCTGACTGTCCCTCTTCTACTAGCTATTATTATTATCATCACTATTATTATTTTCATTATCGTTATTATTATTATCACTATCGCTACTGTCATTATTTATTTTATTTTTACATTTCCTTACATATTTCTTGACTGATTTATCCAGGTAATTATTAAGTTTCGAGGCTTCTTTTATATGCCTCAATTCTTGTCTTACAGAAGGTGATACAGGAATAATAATAATATTAATGACGACATAAACAATAAGGAATCTAAATCATCAGTAGTAATTCCATAAAAGGAAGGAACCTCGGAAACCTTACGCAGAATTCTTAACAATTCTAGCAGGAATAAAAGTGGCATTCAAATCCACAAACTCAATTAGAAACAGGCTTTGTCGGTTAAAGGATCGTGTGGAGCCTTTAAAACAAAACAATTTAGTTTATCTAATACCCTGCTGGAATGATTTCCAGGTCAAATACATAGGTCAAACTAGTAGAACAGGTGCAGTCAGATTAGTTGAACATAAAGACCTAGCAAAATGTAGATTGGTTGACCCAAATAAGATAAGAAACCTAGAGAATAGTTCAGTTATAGCACTACATGCAGTTACACACAACCATACAATAACATGGGATAGGATGACAGTTTTAAAATCTAATGTCACAGGGTATAGGGAGAGATTGATAACAGAAGCTTTGTTTATTGGATCGACTGCAAATACATGTAATAGGAGTGATTCAACGCCTGTTCCAGATATCTGGAAAATTCTACTACCCCTACCACGACAAATAGGAGAAGACAAAGAAAACTATAAAACTCAAGTTTCAAAGTCGTGTGATTATAATTGATGGCATGATTATGAACAATAAATTTTGTTCGAAACTTTGTCATCCAGTAAATAGTACTGTTTCACTGTGTGATACATCTAATAAACGAACTAATATGGAATCTGATAGTCTGCTATTGAATGTTGGAAGTGTTAATGGCTTCATTAGCTGTGGGAAAACACTCATCTGAGAGGACGTGAAAACCTTTATCTTCAATCGTGCACTTGATTGCGTAATCTGTGAAACATATCTATAAGTAATTTGTTAAATTGCAGTTTTCAAGTGTTGGTTTGTAGGGATTTGATTTTTTTTTCAGGATTTCATCATGAGCTGACATTAGTTAGAGAACCACTGGAAAACCTGGGAGTACTGGACAGCCGTTTCGTCCCAGTTTGGGACTCTTCATCAGCACACACCTACCCTTAGGGTTCGAACCCAGGACCTTCTGGCTACAAGGCGAGCTCGTATACCATTAAGCCACTGGGACCCGATCCAATGGCCCATGAATTCTAACTTCTGCCAATTCACAACATAGCGCGAGCGCTAGCCAATGTCTTCGGTGAGTATTTGTCCTCACACCCGACCCGCTGCACCCTACTGGTCATGACTTCAGAACCATTGGATCAGGTCCCAGTGGCTTAATGGTATACGAGCTCGCCTTGTAGCCGGAAGGTCCTGGGTTCGAAACCCCGTGGGTGCATACTGATGAAGAGTCCCAAACTGGGACGAAACGGCTGTCCAGTACTCCCAGGTTTTCCAGTGGTTCTCTAACTAATGTCAGCTCATGATGAAATCCTAAAATTGCAGTTTGTTTGTATTTCAGTGATTTAACTCATGAATCGATATTAACATATAACAGCAGTTTAGTGTTATGAAATTTGGTCATCGTAAAACTGGTAATGAATTGTTGTGCTTTTTCATTCAGTACATCAACGGTGGAATGGTGGTCATACACGCAGTGTACTCTGAACTGTCTAATTTCTTCTTACTAGACAGTATTTAGCTGGGAAAAAGGGAAGGTTAAATGTTAAGCTAGTAGCCACACCCTTCAAAATCGAGGCTACTAAAACTTCAAGAGCTTGAAGCAAGGAATAAAATAAATCCTTATATGAACACTTTTGAAGTCATTTAAATTTCACAAATCACACTTAAGAAATCTGAAATCTTACTTTGTCTTAAAGTAAAGGTTATTTATTAGTTCTCTTTTTTATAATGTCAATAAGTGAATGCAGTTTGACCGTATATGGGACAAAAACTATGCACATATTATACACTGGAAGTTTCACTGCAGAAGACGTTTTCGGACAAGTAAAATATTTGTGAGAGATAATACAAATGTATTAAGAATATATCTGATATTTGTGGCTATACTTTACAGTAATTTTACATCACATGATATATGCAGACAACATTGTTCTGAATTCTATGATGACAAGAAAGTAACACTTGAAAATAAACGAGTAAGTTCAACATAAATATTCACTAAAATTTAGAGGATCACAAACAAATAGCTATCTAATAGCTTTTACGGTGAAAAAGCGTACACAACATATAATCAAAATGAAGTTAGAAAACTATTTGTTGAGGTGGAAGTGTTAGAGTTCTTGGCTGTTTTATCTTATTGGACTAAATTGCTCGATCTTGCTTAGCATGTTACCTTTAAATATGGACGTTACGATGGTGCGTTGCGGTTAACTTGCTGTTATTTGATTAACGGTGGCTAGCAGTGAAATCGGGTCGAATCCATTGCATTCTTTCACGTAATCACTGAAATACAGTTACATCTGGTAATTGTTATTCTTTCCTTGCGTCCTGAATGAAGCATTGGAGACTGACGGCGTGTCGCTATCGCTGTCAATTCTCTGAAATCACTTTCGACTTTCGCCACAACACTCAAGAAACTTTATATGATCACTTCCATGTTACACTCGA
Source organism: Trichobilharzia regenti (assembly GCA_944472135.2). Taxonomy (NCBI): domain Eukaryota; kingdom Metazoa; phylum Platyhelminthes; class Trematoda; order Strigeidida; family Schistosomatidae; genus Trichobilharzia; species Trichobilharzia regenti. Next base: position 88,194,398 of record OX235270.1, read on the forward strand.
ATCCAAGCTCAACCTCACCCCTCTCTTTCGAGTTCCAGACACATCTAACTGACGAGTGTCAAATAAGATAGAACGCACATACCGGATTTTATTTTTGGCCACTACCAAACATATAACATTTGAAATCAGTTGTTCAGGTGAATAACACTATAGTAACATGTTCATCACCAGAGTTAGATGTATGCAAACAATGTTGGTCTGTGTTCAATTTCATGCTATTAGAAAAAGACTAGCTGCTGTACTCCTTCCTTACAAATTTTCATTTTATAATTGAAAATACAAGCAGAGAGGATGTATTTTATGGCCCAAAGAAAAAGCGGAAAAGACTTGTTCATCACATTTTTCAAAAAGCCGATTTGTGGGAAAACAAGGTTTTCTTGATATGCAAACTGCTGCAGACGGCATTTCGATTCTCAGATTTCAGTATCACCGTGCGTTGGTGGCATAGTGGTCAGTACTCTCACCGACCATGCACATGGTTCGAGGTTCGATCCCCTGCCGATTCACACCTGATATCTATGGTCGGCCTGCAAAATTTCGGCTACCGATATCACATGCTGAAAATTCTATACCTGTACCAAAAATACAGTATGGAATCAAGCTGTAATCAAAATAAAATGATAAAAAATAGATAATGGCAACGGTTGATCAGAAAATGTAACCATTCCAAGTAAAAATGAATTATTTTGTTTATATGTATTCTATCTCAGGTAGCGAGTATTTTTTGATTACTGTCGTATAGCATCAGTTCAGGTTGCATAACAACAGTGAGTCTCCAAGCGTGGTTTCATAATGCGAGCTTTCCTGATAGAATTTGGACATCAGTAAAGACAATGTAATGTATCATTGGTTACCCCCCCCCCCAGTAATCAGTAAGCAAACACTCAATGATACGTAGTTATTAGTCAATCCATGATAAATGTTGCACATTTGTATAATTTTTGGAGTGTGATATGTCAAAATGACTTATTTAACCTTATTCTCAGGCTGTTGTCTTGATAAGCTGATCGTTTATCCTTGCCATGGGGTTGTTAAAGATAATTACAGTTGCAAAACATTTGACTTCATAATTTGGTAATTTTTCTAATCCCCCTTCCTATTCTGCATGCTCTTTAAAAGCTTCTTTCAGTGAAAGTTAGTTTTTTAACTTAATTCTGAATTAGAGGTTAGCGAACAAGCACAAACTGAAGATAAATGAGATTAGTCAAGTTATTATAAAGCTACTGTTAAAGTAATTACCGTTTGATGAAACTATCATGGACAAGGGAATAACACCTATCAAGGAATAGCGGGGAAAAAATAGACATTCCACTAACTTGGACTACACCACGTTATTTTCCTAGTGTACCATCGACTATGGTATTCATCTGGACCATATTGCATTCTTCTCCAATATATTCCATAAGAAACTAAGTAAATAATAATAATAGTGCATCGGTGGCACAGTGGTTAAGACTCTCACTGACCATGCACATGGTCCGAGGTTCGATCCCCTGCCGACTCACACCTGATATCTATGGTTGGCCTGCACAATTTGGGCTACCAATATCTCATGCTGAAAATTCCATACTTGTACCAAAACTACGGTGTAGAATCAAGCTGTACAAAATGTATATGTATATAAATTCACTCAGTTCTGCCACATAACTAGAAACTCTTCTTTGTATTTTTAAATGAAAGATACCTTTGTAGTACTTTGAAAAGGTGAAGGACCAAAAATAACCACCGCATTATCTTTGATCTACACCATGAGTAGTTCATTACTTTTATCAAGAGGATTATGAAAAATAAGCAAAAGAGTATTGATTCTTCTTCTTTTAGAAGTAAACAAAGTGAACGAACAAATATATCCCTCTTCAATTTTTCTACATTGATTAACATACAGCATTTTAAACAATGCGACAAGTGGTGATTTGTTAGTTAGCAAGAAATCATCCCTTTCTAGGGGTGAAAAGCGACCAGTGGAATCTGGTTAACAGTTAGAAGATAAGTGGGGAGAATGAACGAGTGGATTTACTAATTTGTTGATTGTTAAATATACTGATTATTAGTGTACTAATTCTATGTAATTATGTCGGAGTAATTGAATACGGATAGGATAGATGAAATTGCAGTTACAATGCCAATAACAAGTAATTAAACAACAATGATTAAACAGGTGATAAAAAGAATAGATAGGGAAAGAGGTCATTTCAACATAGTCTGTATATGTTACGCATTTATATAGCCTGCGTAAAGAATTTTATTGTAATACCCAACTTTAGCTGATGCAGGTGAATTCCATTCTCTTCTGCCTTTTTAGATCTGAGTGATTTTAACTACTGTGGAACAATGAGATGTCTTACAGGATATAAGAGGTAGCAAAAACATTTTGTTTCTATCTACTGCAGTCATCTGCACAAATATGTAAGTAGCTATCCAAAAGTAAATTCACGGAAGTAAAATGTCTTAGTAATATTTACCTGATGCAGTTATGTTTAACAAGTATGACGTAATTTTGGAAATCGGAAGTAACAGAACCTATCCCATAGAACATAGCTGTTGACTTTTATCTTGAAGAAAATACACGCTGAGTAGATGTTTATCGGTAATCAGTACAATTATTCAGATGTACGGTGTTATCAGATGTGCATGAGATAACGTACAACTTGAAGCACTAATTTTATTCTTTTGTATGTGATATTCTAACACACAGTGCTTGTAATTTGTAAGGTGTTGACCAGTACAGAGTGAGTGCATATGGAATGCAATCAGACCAGTGAAGTTCTTTAGTTGTACTAAGATGATGATAATGACAACATGCGGCCATTACTCTGTTCAAACCCCGTGTCGACTTACGTAAAAATATGTGATAACTTTTAGTGAAAGTCTCAGTGAAGAGGAAAACTCTGATTGAAAATATTTAGACTTAATAATGGCCGACTTCTAATATCTTACGGAAAGCAATCCACTGTAGTGTACAGCAGTTTTCTGACTTAGTCTGCCGATCGTGACATCTTCGACTGGATGACTGTGACTTTTACCCGCTGGTATCCCACGATTTTCAGACGTCAACACAGGATAACAGCAATACAACATTATTGGCCAAGGTTTGGATCAAGTGCTTAATTCTTCCACATGAATCTGTAAAGTATTTGTGTTTAACAGAGTATTTGCAAGTACTAGGCGTGTAGAATTGTAGATAGTCATAAAGCTTGATACATATGATTCCACTGTTCATAGTCTACTGGATACATAAGCATGATCACTGTTTCACTAAAACACTATTGACTTAATCACTAGAATGGAAGCTTGTGAGCTTAGCCTCGAAAATATATGATAAATTAAATTTAGCTAGCACAAGAAAAAGGATTATTTAATTCGGTATGTTTCCTTAGTGAAAATAATACATGCTAAATGCATACAAACTGCATTCCATCCTTTTATCAGAGACCAATCTATTTCTTTGTAATTTACTTTCTATTTGCATAAAACATCTGTATACTGATATGCATAATTTATGAATTTCCAGGCAATCGGTTATTGCATTCATCATATTGGCTATTCACTGTATTGGCAATTGATCGATATTAATAAAAAGATACTTGTGAGCCATATCTGTACATTCATAGGTGATATATTTCTCACCATTAGTCTAAAATGAATTACCATCATAAAAACCTTTAGTTCAAATTTTTCCGCAAAAAGTTTGCACTATTGCCTCATGGTAAAGTAGATTTATTTGTATGTATTTTTCAAAGGCAAAAATGTTGCACGTTGGTACTTCCTTTTTCCGAAAAAGTTTAAGTTTTTGCAATAATTCTCTATTCGTCTGTTGTTCTAATTTATCACTAAAGGGTATTTCATTAAAATCAGTAAAGTATCAATATTAATCCCATTGTGTATTCCATCTACTTATTCTAAACAAACACTATGTGGGGCGACTAGGTAAATATTTATTTTATCTTTTAGCTGCTATTAATTTTTAACAGTTGATTTTATGTGTGAACTTAAACAATAAGAGATTGTCAGTTGTAAAAACACGTCCTCCTATTATCTATTCCTCGACATAGCCATGGAACGCCTAGAAGACGATAGTCTTCAAAAGTCAATTTATCGAAAGCCCACATGGAAAGGACAATACTTGCATTTTAATAGCTTTTGCCCACATAGCTTTAAACGTGGTCTAGTCAAGACTTTGTACTATAAAGCGAGGAGAATATGCTCTAAAGAGAAACTAGAGGAGGAATTTGGGTTCCTTGAAAATATATTGAAGAGAAATGGATATCCTCAAAGGTTCATCAACAAGTATGGAAGATCTGAAGTCACAAATGTAAAACAAATCACAGTGGAAAAAATGTCAGTCTACCTTCAGCTTGATTATAAAGGTGAAAATATTGCAGCGATGATCAACAGAAGGCTGAGTACATCACTAGCCATAGCGTATCCTTTTAGTTTTTTTTATTTTTTATTTACAGCTTGATTCCACACTGTACTTTTGGTACAGGTATGGAATTTTCAGCATTTGGTATCGGTGGCCGAAATTTTGCAGGCCGGCCATAGATATCAGATGTGCGCCGGCGTGGGCTCGAACCCCGGACCATGTGCATGGTCTGCGAGAGTTGTAACCACTGTGCCACCGACGCCAGCTAAGCTCGTTCCCATCTATCGAACAACTTGCTCTTTGGTGCAGTCAAAAATCGATAGATATCCTTCTCATGTTACCTCCAACTGTGTATACAAATTTACATGTATCTGCGGGAGCAGTTACATTGAAAGGACAGAAAGAAGGGCATATCTGAGATTTTCTGAACATGTACCAAAAAGCTTACGTCTAAAGGGAACAAATGCTTTAAACAGTGCCATCAACAGGCATCTCCTCGACACGGGTCATGAGGTGGACGTCGAAAAGTCGTTCAAAATTATCAATAAGCAAAATAGCTCAATTCTCCTTAAGTTTGCTGAAGCCATTTCCATCAAGCGCCTGAAACCTGATTTACGCGTCCAGAAAGAAGCGGTTATCAGTCTTTCTTTGCCTAGTAACTGGATAATTTTACCTCTCTTTCCTCCGAATGTGAAATGCTAAAAGTTTCCATTGTGTTTGATTATTATTGTTGTTCGGAATAGTGGTTAATATTGCATATTTATATATGTATATATTTTTAGTGTATGAGTATATTGATCGATTGATTTTTGTTTAAACTTAACTCTGTGCAAGTATGTTAAAACTGTTGTTGTAGATATACTTAATAATGTCTTTGCCATGTAAGCAGCTGACGAGAAGGCAACGAAATAAAAGATGGTACCATTTTATTCTGCTAAAACTGTAGTTCTTGCTTTGTTCAAATTCATTAAGGGGAATAAATGTATGAAATATCTATTCCTACATTACGTTGTACCTTCCAAATGTATCGTGACAGTTACTATATGTATATGCCGACCTAAAATGTCGTCAGTGATTTTCACATTTCTGTTTAGACAAGCTGTTATTGTTGGTGAGAATTGAATGAGCGACATATAGTTTGCTTATTCGAACGGATCTCTTTTTGCGAGAGGTAGCAACGGCAGCCGTGGCCTGATCGTACGCTGGTTGGCAGGAGACTGAAGAAGAACGATCAGAAGTATTTGTGTGATTTATGCTGATATTTATTCATAGACTTTGTGATTAGTAAGTCTAACCTGACTGTCGGTGCAGAAATACACACTCCTCAAATCACTAGTCTGTTTTCTGAAATTCTCTAGTCGGTTGCCACACACAGTATTCTGAGGAAGCGATTAGTTTTCTGCACAAACTCTAGGCTCAGGTTTGTTTCAGTCTGGGGAAATTGATACAAGTATTAAAACAGTCATTAGACTATTAGTGCTCAACATATTTTAGTCATAGCCTAAGTGGAATTAGTTCTCTCAACATGGAGGTGTCTCAGGGAATACAAAATTACACTCGGCACTAGTGACCTAAAAGATGTAGTTGTTCAATAGATAATTGAATTTGCGGTTGAAATGCTCACAAACTCTAAGGCCACTGTTGTAAATCTCATTATATTATCTGTTAAGGAAATACAAATGCTGGTTGATTAGTTAATTCCTAGATGTTAGTATAACTACCCAAATCTATGTTTGTGGTCTGATATTTGTATCCCACTGCTTTGCTGAGCGAAACTTACTTGAGTTACTCACAGACACGAAATGTCCCAACGACAACAAAAAGACGATTATTTGCAATAAAGTTGGTGATACTCTTCAGCAATCATTTATCAAAGCTCAAAACTACCTCAACAGTACCATTACGCAGTTACACAGATCCAGCAGTCTCTCGAGTAAAAAAAACAGTACTATACAACAGAATTATTTAACAAAAATTGACTGAATGAAGTGTTTAAGAATGAAGAATAATATTCCCAACAATTGAGATCAGAACTGTATCGATAAGTATGGGGATTTCCGCATATACTTCAGGGTCATCCTGAAGTCCGACTCACTCAAATAAATTCATATCATAAAACAACACATGATCAGTGTATCGCACATCCAAAAAGAGAGTCATTTGAACTAGAGATTAAACATGCAAAAAGATAAATAATAAAGATTAAGTTTACAGATGATATGCGAACATCAAAACAATGATTTTCAGTCTAAGGGAAAAAGGGAAACCAATTTACAAAGTTTAAGAATTTTTCAAACAGTTGTTCCGTTACAGTTACTGAAAATAATGGCTTTAGTGTTGCTGAAGCTTCTGTATGAAATAACACCAACTCTGTGAACGAATATTTAGTCACTATGTGCGTCGGTGGCACAATGGTAAGAAATCTCACCGACCATGCACATGGTCCGAGGTTCGATCCCCTGCCGACTCACACCTGATATCTGTGGTCGCCCTGCAAAATTTGGGCAACCAATATCTCATGCTGAAAATTCCATACTTGTACAAAAAATACAGTGTGGAATCAAGCCGTATTCAAAATTTAAAAAAATAATAAATTAATATAGAGGTGATAGTGGAAGCTTATGCAAAACGAAAGTTGTTTCTGGTAAACTGTAGGCTGAAAAACGCAAGGAAAACTCTTAATTTGCATGCAGTTAAAATTTACAAAAACGTACACTGATAAAATACACTGTTTTTGGATGGGATAACGTATAGATTTTTGAGGTGTGAGCGGCTATAAAGTATACTCAACGAACATAATACCTGGTTACAGTACCTAGTAATCGTCGTCGCTGAATAAAAATAAAAATAAAATAAAAAAACTGAAAGATTAAAATGGAAAGTTTATAGGTTAGTTGTGAATGCCAGGGGAGGCGAGGTAGAGTTGGAGAAAAACAACATCCGATTATAATTCAAATACTTATATTTAGAATAACACATTTAAGCAAATAATATTGTTTCCAATTAGACCTCATCAGGCTTAACTCTATTATACACAAGTTTACAAATAAAATACAAAATATAAACCAATCCTGGTGTTTTGTCCATAGGATAATAAGATGGTGAATATAAATTGTGCAATTAGTCATAACAGTAGTAATGATAATAATAATAATAATAGTAATAATAATGGCCTTATCAATAATAAGGATGAAAAAGTTAGGCAATCTGTGATAACACGAATAATGAAAAACAGCGTAATTAGACAAACAAATGTTCAAGTGGAAGTAGTCGATAAAGGCTAGTGAAAACAAATACTTGAAAAACAAATGAACCGATTAAGTAATGTTAGATTATAAGGGAAGTTAATGAAAAACGTTTATAATGAAAATGTGATAAGATTGAGGGGTGATAAGAAAAAGGTTGAAAATATAAACAAGGGTTGGTGTAGAAGTAATTAGTTGCTTATGTCTTATTAGGCCAAGAGAGGGATAATAGCTGCACGAACTTCTTTTGAATGCATAGTTTAGGTTTAATAGCTCGAATGCCTATCGCCTCAGCGACTTCATACTCGTCTACTGCACACAGCTTCATTATAAACGTGTTTCATTTACTTCCCTTAGAATCTTTTTTTCCTTCACGTTCCCAGTGGAACATAGGGCTCCAAGCTATTGGCCTGAAGTTTCTGCAGCAGTGTTTATTTTACAGGATGGGGTTGCTAGCCTCATGCCCAATCTTACCTCTTTACCAGCATTGTTTCTGGCTAAGCGAGGTAAAGGAGTTCGTCAGCCGGGGATCGAGCCCCGGACCATGTGCATGGTCGGCGAGCGTCCTAACCGCTATGCCACCGACGCATTAATTACAATCTAACATTACTTAATCGGTTCATTTGTTTTTCAAGTATTTGTTTTCACTAGCCTTTATCGACTACTTCCACTTGAACATTTGTTTGTCTAATTACGCTGTTTTTCATTATTCGTGTTATCACAGATTGCCTAACTTTTTCATCCTTATTATTGATAAGGCCATTATTATTACTATTATTATTATTATTATTATCATTACTACTGTTATGACTAATTGCACAATTTATATTCACCATCTTATTATCCTATGGACAAAACACCAGGATTGGTTTATATTTTGTATTTTATTTGTAAACTTGTGTATAATAGAGTTAAGCCTGATGAGGTCTAATTGGAAACAATATTATTTGCTTAAATGTATTGTTCTAAATTTTACTATGGGAATATTTAATATATTGAAATACTTATATGTCATCGATGCACACAGGCCGCTACAATCACCAATATGCTTTAAATAATGGACCAGATGCAGGAGGTGGTATGTAAGAATAATTATCTCATCGTTTCAATGTAAATTATTTATTTAAACCTTCTAAATTTTTTTAATTTTTTTTGATTTACATCTTGATTCCACACTGTATTTTTGGTACATGTATGGAATTTTCAGCATGGATATTGGTAGCCCAAATTATGCAGGCCGACCATAGATATCAGGTGTGCGCCGGCGGGGGCTCGAACCCCGGACCATGTGCATGGTCGGCGAGAGTCGTAACCACTGTGCCACCGACGCACAAATAGACAAAATAAGTATTCGAGTACAAGCTTTGAAATTCGTATGTTTCACAGTCTTACTCCGTGAGAGATTGAAAATGTAACATGCACTCGGAAATCAATGGAACAAATATTCTAAATCTTTTAATTCGCAGAAATTTGATGAAAATGTTGGGCATAGTTGATAATAAGCAACCAGATTGTGAAAACAAACTTCACTGTGTGAATTTTGCATGAATAACTTAAAAATTATTTATTTTGATATTTCATATAATTAAGAACACAATATTCAGCGGAGAGACGTTTTCCATCGAATTTATTACAATCGTATATATACGGTTTTTTAAGAAATCATATCCGGTGAGGGGTGAATACATGAAATAACAATAGTATGAAATGCAATTAAAATGTTTGTGATTATAATCATAGTTAAATGTCAAGTAGCAAAACAACTAATGTCATATATAGGATAACTCATAAGGTGTATAGATGTTGGAAAGGGGCACATAATTATAGGATTAGTAGGCGAATATAAAATGCTACATAACATGGTGTGAAATTCGATAAGACAGAGTACACCATTGTAAAAATAAAAATTAATAATTTTGGGTCTAGAATGACAAGTGGGTCAAGTGGAAAAGATTCAGAGTGAGAAAAAGAGTAGTAATAATGATGATAACAATAATAAAAATAATCGAATTAATCAGTGAAAAGTATATAGAATAACTAAATAAATGAAATAAATAAATGTAGGGGTTGTACATACTTCTTTTGTACACAAGGGTCTGGCTCAAAGTCATGAATTATCAAGGTCTCCACTGTCTTTAGAAGTCTGCAACGAAGAAAACGCGGCAAATTAGCATGCATTCGGTAGATGATCTTAAAATCATGGTCAGGTTTGGCAGAGTGACCGCAGTCGAACAGGTGTTCCAGAATAGAGCTTCTCACGCACTTCCTTTCTCCCTTGTAAAACCATGCTGGAATATGTTCTCGTATCCGTGTGCAAAGCCTTTTCTGGTTACGGCCAATGTACCTTGCCCCACAAGAGCAGGTGAAGTGACAGATGCACATGGAGGCGGCCAGACGCGGAAGCTTATCTTATAGAGAGATGGAGAACAATTTGCGGTTGGTGAACGTCATTTGTAATTTGCTTCAAAGAACGTCTTACCGACTGCTTTAGAAAGACGGTTTTTGGGCATATCTGAAGCTTGATCACCTTTGAATTCCAAGTTCATGAATAAGGGTTTTCTTTGGAAGTGAGTCGGTGACCATTTTAAGCTGTTTACCTTTCACGTTACTTTTATGTGTTCTTAATGCTACAATGGGAATTATTAAATAATTCATATAATGACTACATTTTATTGAGTTTTGAACAGTATGGTGAGGTTATCTCCAATATGTTTCAAGTGTGAATATATCAAATATAATTCCTAAAAAACAATATAATTTCAAGATGCATCTTATGAAGCTCACTGTCTCTTAGGACATTACTACTTAATAACATTTTCGGTGTGTCAGTGGCGCAGAGGCAGGATGCTTCCCAGCCACTCAGGCTGTATGTGGTTCAATAAAACCACTGCCAGCCAAAATTTGAAGCGCTAGCCTGAAGCCCTATGTTCAACTGGGAACACAAAGGAATAAAATATAATTTCAAAATAATAAAATAATATGTCAAGTTTTCTCTTTAACTTGTCGATTATAAGGCATTCACTCTAAGTGATTACATTCCTCTGTGTTGATGTTAAATGACTGAAAGCAATTAAGGGGAAGTCCTGGACACATCAAATTGGTTAACCACTAGTGATTAATTAATGAATCCTCCATCAATGTTTACTAGAAGAGCATTCAGCTTCACTGTCAGTTCGTTGTTTAAACAATATTTTCATAGATAGCTGAATACGCCCCATTACAGTTATTTGATCATTTCCCAAACTTCATTGCACATAATTATTCGATATGTGAATTGGAAAGAAGCGAACTCAACTTTATTCATTAAATAATTAATAATTTAGGGAATCACTGTTGAGAAATTTGACGTTGGAATGGTTTTTTTCCCCTTTTCTTCAAATTGTTAACTTTTAGTAGACCTGTAGTTTCTCTACATTGATTTCAATGGATTTTACTTGGTTAAAAAGTCTATTCAACCTTCTGATTAATTTATCCACTACTTTAAAACCATATGTTGTTGAGAAGTTGTTCTTTTTTTCCTTGTAACAGAAGTAGCATTAGATGGAAGTAGAATAAATTTTAATTATTAATTTTTAGAAAAGAATGAAAACATTTTTGAGAACTGTTTCTAACAACATTGTAAATGTGAAGATATAAAAACAAACTGTTCAAAGTATTGCTTATGGTTGAATAAAATTAGACTTAAAATAAGAAATATATGAATCAACTGCGTTATTGTTATATCTCAAAAAATCCAAAAATATCTTCTACAATAACCATAATATCAAATGATATCACCGAGCATAGGCGTGAACCCACATAAAACTGTGGGTTATCTTTTTTATGAATGCGTATTATAGGTTAAGATTTTTATTTCCTTATGAAAATCTAAAACTGTAGACGACTGGTGAGAGAGAGATAGTAGACTAACATTTTTCTCAGGTAAAATCACCTACTGTCAGATAAGACTCTTTATTTTCGATTGTTATCTAAATAAAATGGGCTTATTCGGAATTCGGTCAACAACAGCTGAAACATCGGTTACTTGTCCTTTCAAATTAATGATAATCCATATCCTTGTGAATATATAGAATGTTGTTTAAGATTCAGTTTTATATTAGGGGTATATGCACATGCTTATCCATAGAGTTTCAGACCTTTATTAACAACTGTCTTCGCTCTATACTGAAGATCAGATGACCGGAAAGAATCACCAACAAGAAACTATGGGAACAAACAAAACAAGAACCAATCGCCAGCCAACATATATGCAGGAGAAAGTGGAGATGGATCGGCCACTCGCTAAAGAGACCGCTGGGTGACATCGCGCGTCAAGCCCTCGAGTGGAACCCGAAAGGGAAGCGGCGAGTGGGACGTCAGTGCAAGGGTGACATGGCGAAGATCGTGTGAAGAGGAGTTGAAAGAATATGGAGTAAGATGGATGCAGGTGAAAAGTAAAGCATCAGAAGACAGAAGCAAGTGGAGACGTGCAGTTGAAGCTCTATGTTCCACTAGGAACCCAAGGGAACAATAATAGTAATAATAATATCCATAGAGTGGCAAATAGTTTTTAGGAAATGTCAATACAAATCGCATTCAAACAGCAAATATGACAACATTTGTGATCGTATAAAAATTGATTTTTTTCCCTTCACGTTCCCAGTGGAACATAGGGCTCCAAGCTATTGGCCTGAAGTTTCTGTAGCAGTGTTTATTTTACAGGATGGGGTTGCTAGCCTCATGCCCAATCTTACCTCTTTACCAGCATTGTTTCTGGCTAAGCGAGGTAAAGGAGTTCGTCAGCCGGGGATCGAACTCCGGACCATGTGCATGGTCGGCGAGCGTCCTAACCGCCATGCCATCGACGCACTTATAAAAATTGATTGACAGAAAATGATCAGCATTAAGATCTAAACAGAATGAATTTAATTATTGCTCACAGATAAAGCTCAGTTCAAATGTAAACTGTTCATGATTTTTGTATTTAGACTTCTTTTGGGCCTATATTTGTAGATAACTTCAATATCATTTAGATTCGTTTGTTGAAAGGACCTCATAGCAGTAGTGATGACATTTTTTTGAAAGCTACATTCACTACATTTATAAATATTTCATAGACACGGTCTGCTGCCGTATTCAGCAGCTTGTTGTAGTTACAGCACGTGAGCATATTTTTATGCATTCGCTATGGCATAAAAAATGAGTATTTTTTTTAGTTAAGAGTGCTTCATAAAGTGAAGTATCTGTTTGGGACAACATAATTGTAACATGGTGAAATGACATTCTGCTTATTCTATGTCTGTCAGAACAAATACACTTTACATTTATCCTTTTAACAATAATATTAATGAATAAAACAATAATACAGTACCATCTGGATGACATTTAGAAAATAATCTATTGCTCATATTCTTATCAGTCACTGACATGCACCAGTCTTTTTAAAAAGTCACACGATGGTGAATATCTAGATTTAAGGTCATCTGATCAGTTTTCTATAGCGTCAAGTTTAGTTAAGGGCCTAACGAACCAGACGAAAATTCTAGTTATCACCTCAGAAAGCAGTAGGAGCCATTTGTGCTAACAAAATATCTTATAAAATACCAAGAAAGCTGAAGAACTACTCAAAGATGAAGATTTATATCAACAACTCCCAACAAATCCCATACAAACATTGGACAACCGCATCCAAAGGACCTTAAACAAGCTCAGCAAAACTGGACAGATCACAAAACAAGACCAATGGCGAATGAAATCCAATGGACCAGTCCTACGTCGATTCTACGGCAGACCCAAAATACACAAGGCAAATATCCCGTTACGACCAATTGTATCACTCCCAGGAACTCCAACATATAATTTATCCAAGGAATTATACAGAAAACTAAAACACCTAACGGAATCTTGTGATCACTTCATCAACTCTGCTATCCAATTCCTAGAGAAAATCAGAGACATCCAAATAGATGAACAAGAAATAATGGTATCCTTCGACGTGGCAGCATTATATACCTCTATCGGACAAAAACTAGCAAAAGAAACCATGGAGCAATTACTTAGCAACGACGAACAACTTCTACAACAATCAAAAATGCAACACACAAGCTGGATGGAATGCATAAATCTATGCCTAACAACATACTTCCAATTCAACGGCAAAATATATGAACAAGTCAAAGGAACACCCATGGGATCGCTAATATCAGGTTTGATTGCAGATACTTCAGGGTCATCCTGAAGTCCGACTCACTCAAATAAATTCATATCATAAAACAACACATGATCAGTGTATCGCACATCCAAAAAGAGAGTCATTTGAACTAGAGATTAAACATGCAAAAAGATAAATAATAAAGATTAAGTTTACAGATGATATGCGAACATCAAAACAATGATTTTCAGTCTAAGGGAAAAAGGGAAACCAATTTACAAAGTTTAAGAATTTTTCAAACAGTTGTTCCGTTACAGTTACTGAAAATAATGGCTTTAGTGTTGCTGAAGCTTCTGTATGAAATAACACCAACTCTGTGAACGAATATTTAGTCACTATGTGCGTCGGTGGCACAATGGTAAGAAATCTCACCGACCATGCACATGGTCCGAGGTTCGATCCCCTGCCGACTCACACCTGATATCTGTGGTCGCCCTGCAAAATTTGGGCAACCAATATCTCATGCTGAAAATTCCATACTTGTACAAAAAATACAGTGTGGAATCAAGCCGTATTCAAAATTTAAAAAAATAATAAATTAATATAGAGGTGATAGTGGAAGCTTATGCAAAACGAAAGTTGTTTCTGGTAAACTGTAGGCTGAAAAACGCAAGGAAAACTCTTAATTTGCATGCAGTTAAAATTTACAAAAACGTACACTGATAAAATACACTGTTTTTGGATGGGATAACGTATAGATTTTTGAGGTGTGAGCGGCTATAAAGTATACTCAACGAACATAATACCTGGTTACAGTACCTAGTAATCGTCGTCGCTGAATAAAAATAAAAATAAAATAAAAAAACTGAAAGATTAAAATGGAAAGTTTGTAGGTTAGTTGTGAATGCCAGGGGAGGCGAGGTAGAGTTGGAGAAAAACAACATCCGATTATAATTCAAATACTTATATTTAGAATAACACATTTAAGCAAATAATATTGTTTCCAATTAGACCTCATCAGGCTTAACTCTATTATACACAAGTTTACAAATAAAATACAAAATATAAACCAATCCTGGTGTTTTGTCCATAGGATAATAAGATGGTGAATATAAATTGTGCAATTAGTCATAACAGTAGTAATGATAATAATAATAATAATAATAGTAATAATAATGGCCTTATCAATAATAAGGATGAAAAAGTTAGGCAATCTGTGATAACACGAATAATGAAAAACAGCGTAATTAGACAAACAAATGTTCAAGTGGAAGTAGTCGATAAAGGCTAGTGAAAACAAATACTTGAAAAACAAATGAACCGATTAAGTAATGTTAGATTGTAATTAATGCGTCGGTGGCATAGCGGTTAGGACGCTCGCCGACCATGCACATGGTCCGGGGCTCGATCCCCGGCTGACGAACTCCTTTACCTCGCTTAGCCAGAAACAATGCTGGTAAAGAGGTAAGATTGGGCATGAGGCTAGCAACCCCATCCTGTAAAATAAACACTGCTGCAGAAACTTCAGGCCAATAGCTTGGAGCCCTATGTTCCACTGGGAACGTGAAGGAAAAAAAGATTCTAAGGGAAGTAAATGAAACACGTTTATAATGAAGCTGTGTGCAGTAGACGAGTATAAAGTCGCTGAGGCGATAGGCATTCGAGCTATTAAACCTAAACTATGCATTCAAAAGAAGTTCGTGCAGCTATTATCCCTCTCTTGGCCTAATAAGACATAAGCAACTAATTACTTCTACACCAACCCTTGTTTATATTTTCAACCTTTTTCTTATCACCCCTCAATCTTATCACATTTTCATTATAAACGTTTTTCATTAACTTCCCTTATAATCTAACATTACTTAATCGGTTCATTTGTTTTTCAAGTATTTGTTTTCACTAGCCTTTATCGACTACTTCCACTTGAACATTTGTTTGTCTAATTACGCTGTTTTTCATTATTCGTGTTATCACAGATTGCCTAACTTTTTCATCCTTATTATTGATAAGGCCATTATTATTACTATTATTATTATTATTATCATTACTACTGTTATGACTAATTGCACAATTTATATTCACCATCTTATTATCCTATGGACAAAACACCAGGATTGGTTTATATTTTGTATTTTATTTGTAAACTTGTGTATAATAGAGTTAAGCCTGATGAGGTCTAATTGGAAACAATATTATTTGCTTAAATGTATTGTTCTAAATTTTACTATGGGAATATTTAATATATTGAAATACTTATATGTCATCGATGCACACAGGCCGCTACAATCACCAATATGCTTTAAATAATGGACCAGATGCAGGAGGTGGTATGTAAGAATAATTATCTCATCGTTTCAATGTAAATTATTTATTTAAACCTTCTAAATTTTTTTAATTTTTTTTGATTTACATCTTGATTCCACACTGTATTTTTGGTACATGTATGGAATTTTCAGCATGGATATTGGTAGCCCAAATTATGCAGGCCGACCATAGATATCAGGTGTGCGCCGGCGGGGGCTCGAACCCCGGACCATGTGCATGGTCGGCGAGAGTCGTAACCACTGTGCCACCGACGCACAAATAGACAAAATAAGTATTCGAGTACAAGCTTTGAAATTCGTATGTTTCACAGTCTTACTCCGTGAGAGATTGAAAATGTAACATGCACTCGGAAATCAATGGAACAAATATTCTAAATCTTTTAATTCGCAGAAATTTGATGAAAATGTTGGGCATAGTTGATAATAAGCAACCAGATTGTGAAAACAAACTTCACTGTGTGAATTTTGCATGAATAACTTAAAAATTATTTATTTTGATATTTCATATAATTAAGAACACAATATTCAGCGGAGAGACGTTTTCCATCGAATTTATTACAATCGTATATATACGGTTTTTTAAGAAATCATATCCGGTGAGGGGTGAATACATGAAATAACAATAGTATGAAATGCAATTAAAATGTTTGTGATTATAATCATAGTTAAATGTCAAGTAGCAAAACAACTAATGTCATATATAGGATAACTCATAAGGTGTATAGATGTTGGAAAGGGGCACATAATTATAGGATTAGTAGGCGAATATAAAATGCTACATAACATGGTGTGAAATTCGATAAGACAGAGTACACCATTGTAAAAATAAAAATTAATAATTTTGGGTCTAGAATGACAAGTGGGTCAAGTGGAAAAGATTCAGAGTGAGAAAAAGAGTAGTAATAATGATGATAACAATAATAAAAATAATCGAATTAATCAGTGAAAAGTATATAGAATAACTAAATAAATGAAATAAATAAATGTAGGGGTTGTACATACTTCTTTTGTACACAAGGGTCTGGCTCAAAGTCATGAATTATCAAGGTCTCCACTGTCTTTAGAAGTCTGCAACGAAGAAAACGCGGCAAATTAGCATGCATTCGGTAGATGATCTTAAAATCATGGTCAGGTTTGGCAGAGTGACCGCAGTCGAACAGGTGTTCCAGAATAGAGCTTCTCACGCACTTCCTTTCTCCCTTGTAAAACCATGCTGGAATATGTTCTCGTATCCGTGTGCAAAGCCTTTTCTGGTTACGGCCAATGTACCTTGCCCCACAAGAGCAGGTGAAGTGACAGATGCACATGGAGGCGGCCAGACGCGGAAGCTTATCTTATAGAGAGATGGAGAACAATTTGCGGTTGGTGAACGTCATTTGTAATTTGCTTCAAAGAACGTCTTACCGACTGCTTTAGAAAGACGGTTTTTGGGCATATCTGAAGCTTGATCACCTTTGAATTCCAAGTTCATGAATAAGGGTTTTCTTTGGAAGTGAGTCGGTGACCATTTTAAGCTGTTTACCTTTCACGTTACTTTTATGTGTTCTTAATGCTACAATGGGAATTATTAAATAATTCATATAATGACTACATTTTATTGAGTTTTGAACAGTATGGTGAGGTTATCTCCAATATGTTTCAAGTGTGAATATATCAAATATAATTCCTAAAAAACAATATAATTTCAAGATGCATCTTATGAAGCTCACTGTCTCTTAGGACATTACTACTTAATAACATTTTCGGTGTGTCAGTGGCGCAGAGGCAGGATGCTTCCCAGCCACTCAGGCTGTATGTGGTTCAATAAAACCACTGCCAGCCAAAATTTGAAGCGCTAGCCTGAAGCCCTATGTTCAACTGGGAACACAAAGGAATAAAATATAATTTCAAAATAATAAAATAATATGTCAAGTTTTCTCTTTAACTTGTCGATTATAAGGCATTCACTCTAAGTGATTACATTCCTCTGTGTTGATGTTAAATGACTGAAAGCAATTAAGGGGAAGTCCTGGACACATCAAATTGGTTAACCACTAGTGATTAATTAATGAATCCTCCATCAATGTTTACTAGAAGAGCATTCAGCTTCACTGTCAGTTCGTTGTTTAAACAATATTTTCATAGATAGCTGAATACGCCCCATTACAGTTATTTGATCATTTCCCAAACTTCATTGCACATAATTATTCGATATGTGAATTGGAAAGAAGCGAACTCAACTTTATTCATTAAATAATTAATAATTTAGGGAATCACTGTTGAGAAATTTGACGTTGGAATGGTTTTTTTCCCCTTTTCTTCAAATTGTTAACTTTTAGTAGACCTGTAGTTTCTCTACATTGATTTCAATGGATTTTACTTGGTTAAAAAGTCTATTCAACCTTCTGATTAATTTATCCACTACTTTAAAACCATATGTTGTTGAGAAGTTGTTCTTTTTTTCCTTGTAACAGAAGTAGCATTAGATGGAAGTAGAATAAATTTTAATTATTAATTTTTAGAAAAGAATGAAAACATTTTTGAGAACTGTTTCTAACAACATTGTAAATGTGAAGATATAAAAACAAACTGTTCAAAGTATTGCTTATGGTTGAATAAAATTAGACTTAAAATAAGAAATATATGAATCAACTGCGTTATTGTTATATCTCAAAAAATCCAAAAATATCTTCTACAATAACCATAATATCAAATGATATCACCGAGCATAGGCGTGAACCCACATAAAACTGTGGGTTATCTTTTTTATGAATGCGTATTATAGGTTAAGATTTTTATTTCCTTATGAAAATCTAAAACTGTAGACGACTGGTGAGAGAGAGATAGTAGACTAACATTTTTCTCAGGTAAAATCACCTACTGTCAGATAAGACTCTTTATTTTCGATTGTTATCTAAATAAAATGGGCTTATTCGGAATTCGGTCAACAACAGCTGAAACATCGGTTACTTGTCCTTTCAAATTAATGATAATCCATATCCTTGTGAATATATAGAATGTTGTTTAAGATTCAGTTTTATATTAGGGGTATATGCACATGCTTATCCATAGAGTTTCAGACCTTTATTAACAACTGTCTTCGCTCTATACTGAAGATCAGATGACCGGAAAGAATCACCAACAAGAAACTATGGGAACAAACAAAACAAGAACCAATCGCCAGCCAACATATATGCAGGAGAAAGTGGAGATGGATCGGCCACTCGCTAAAGAGACCGCTGGGTGACATCGCGCGTCAAGCCCTCGAGTGGAACCCGAAAGGGAAGCGGCGAGTGGGACGTCAGTGCAAGGGTGACATGGCGAAGATCGTGTGAAGAGGAGTTGAAAGAATATGGAGTAAGATGGATGCAGGTGAAAAGTAAAGCATCAGAAGACAGAAGCAAGTGGAGACGTGCAGTTGAAGCTCTATGTTCCACTAGGAACCCAAGGGAACAATAATAGTAATAATAATATCCATAGAGTGGCAAATAGTTTTTAGGAAATGTCAATACAAATCGCATTCAAACAGCAAATATGACAACATTTGTGATCGTATAAAAATTGATTTTTTTCCCTTCACGTTCCCAGTGGAACATAGGGCTCCAAGCTATTGGCCTGAAGTTTCTGTAGCAGTGTTTATTTTACAGGATGGGGTTGCTAGCCTCATGCCCAATCTTACCTCTTTACCAGCATTGTTTCTGGCTAAGCGAGGTAAAGGAGTTCGTCAGCCGGGGATCGAACTCCGGACCATGTGCATGGTCGGCGAGCGTCCTAACCGCCATGCCATCGACGCACTTATAAAAATTGATTGACAGAAAATGATCAGCATTAAGATCTAAACAGAATGAATTTAATTATTGCTCACAGATAAAGCTCAGTTCAAATGTAAACTGTTCATGATTTTTGTATTTAGACTTCTTTTGGGCCTATATTTGTAGATAACTTCAATATCATTTAGATTCGTTTGTTGAAAGGACCTCATAGCAGTAGTGATGACATTTTTTTGAAAGCTACATTCACTACATTTATAAATATTTCATAGACACGGTCTGCTGCCGTATTCAGCAGCTTGTTGTATTTACAGTACGTGGGCATACATTTATGCATTCAATATAGCATAAAAAATGAGTATTTTTTGAAGAACAAGACATTTAAGCGAACAATATTGTTTTCAATTAGATCTTCTTCAGGCTCTACTCTAATTTACATAGACTTATATATATAAAATTTTAACCAATGACGGTGATTTAGTGGATCAAATAATAATAGTAATCATAATAATACAAATAATAATAATAGTAATAATAATGTGGTAAATGTTTTGAACGAAGTTAATAACGATGATTATAATAATAACAAAATATTGTTAATAAGGCTTATATAGGTGATAGGAATAACAAAGTTAGTATATGCATATATGTAGACAATTCAATAAATAAATAAATAAGGTCAAATCAAATGGAACGATAATCAGAGTTTAAATAAATATCATAAAAGTACGAAGGAGAGGGATGATAAGAAAGGGTGGGAGGGTTTTGAATAGAATTCACCTAGGCCAAGGGATAGACAGAGGTAGAACAAATTTCTTTTGTATACAAAGACTAGGATTGTTCTCTCGAATTCCCATAGCTTCGGCTAAGTGTAAAAGTCGGGTTCTGATTCCGTTCGAAAGGCTTGATGGAATGCGGTAAATAACTTTGAAAGCACTATTTTTGTCCACTTGGTGACCACTATCAATCAAATGTGCCAAAATAGAACTTCGTATGGACTTTATTTGACCTTTTCCGAACCATGAAGGAAGATGCTCATTAATGCGTTTGTTAAGCTGCCTAGTTGTTCGGCCTATATAGCTTTCTCCACAGGAGCAACTAAATTTATAAATACACATGGAAGTGGCACAACTCGGTAACTTATCTTTCACTTGAGCAATCAAAATTGGCCGGCTGGAAAATGACAAACAGAGGGTGGCGGCAGTATAAGTCCGTTTTATCGCTCTCGATAATCTCTGATGTAAGACTTCACTAGCCACGTCCCCATTAAATTGCAGTTTGATGAACAGTTGTTTCTTTTTAACTGTTATCGGTTTCTCTTTATTGTACTTCGCATTCATGTGTCTCCTGACAAATCTACTAGGATAACCCATTTGGACTAACGTATTTTGGATGTATCCTAGCTCATTCTCTAGAGAGTCATCTGTACAGATGCGTCTTGCTCTATTCGTCAGGCATCTGACCAAATTGATTTTGTAACGGATTGGTACATAACTGAGGAAATGTGTATATTGTCCTACAGATGTAGGTTTTCTATAGACATCTCTCTTTAGTGAACCATCCTCTCTTCTGCTCAATTGGACGTCAAGAAAATGTAGTCCACCATCATATTCTTCTTCACAAGTGAAGATAAGCGATGGATGTGCATCGTTAAACTTTTTTAACATTTCATTCTTGTCAGCTTTCACATCAAGAATAATAAAGGTATCATCAACATAACGAAAATAAGAATCAGCTTTTTCTATTACTTTTTTCAATGGACCATTTTCAATCTTGGCAAGAAAGAAATCTGCTAAAATTGGCCCCAACGGAGAACCCATGGCAATACCGTCGATTTGCCTGTAGTAAAGGTTGTTAAATATGAAATGTACATTCATAGTACATCTTAAAAGCAACTCTTTCAGACTACTAACCGGTATTCCGATGTCGATCTGTTTTTCTAGTATCTGTTGGCATATGAATTCCACAGTCTCCATAAGTGGTACATTGGTAAACAGTGATGCTACATCGAGGGAAAGCATTTGCTTTCCATTTACATTAATATCATCCACGTTAGCAATAAATTCAAAAACATCTTTAACACTATGATTTACTACCAACTTGTGTAATGGTTGGAGGAGTTCACCTAGCCACTTTGCCACTCCATGGTAGGTAGAGTTTGACATATCCAGGACTGGACGAAGAGGAAGTCCTGGTTTATGTATTTTGGGCAGACCGTACAGACGTGAAGTATTACTTCCAGTAGGTTTAAGACGGTTATATGCTGCCTCTGAGATTATTCCGCTTTTTCTCAGTTCCTTAAGCGTGTTGGTTAACTGCTTTTCAGCCTTTCCGTCCAGATCTATTGGGTTCATAAGGTTTTGGAACTTCGTTTCATCATTTAGAAGCGAATTCATTTTGTCTACATAATCACACTTATTCATCAATACTACTCCGTCTCCTTTATCAGGTCTACTGATTATAATGCTTTCATCGTTCCTTAACTTTCTTAGGGCTTCTCGATGCTGTTTAGTCAGTAAACTCTTACTAGAATGACTATTGTTTTTATACTGTTGACAGCTGTCGACTAGTGTTGTTTTGAACCTAGCGACTTCATCGTCTGATGTTGGGGTTAAATCTTTCGTTTGTAGGAGGAAGTTTTCAAACTGGATGTTGGTATCGAGTTGGTTGACCTTATACCCTTGGTCACAAAATCTAGGACCCAATGATAATGCTTCTAACTGTAATTTATCTAGTGTTACACTTGAAAAATTATGGACATACCGATACGGGTCTGAAGGGAATGAAGGGGAATCCTTTTCAGGATTTTGACTGTCTAATGATTTGACAAGTTTCGTTCTCCTTTTCTCTGCTCTATTTTGACTAACACTGTCGACATACTCAATGAAATCAAATAATAAATCCTGAGGAAGTTCATCGACTGCATATTTCTTCTGTGATAAATTTCTTTCTATATCCGAAATGTACATTTTTAAAGAGTCCAATTGGTTAAGTGCATAACGTTTCAGTGATCGGGAATTTGGATAAACTTTATTACGACGAAGAGATTTCCAGTAAATTTTAGGATATCGATTATTATTTAAACAGTCATTTATAAAATCTAAACAAGTTTTCGCTTCCGTGAGTCTGGCATTATACTTCAAGTACTCATTGAGTGCCTTTAATGCACTGGGATCCACACGTGATTTCAAATCTTTAAATATTCCCATTTATAATATTAGAACAAGACATATAAGCGAACAATATTGTTTTCAATTAGATCTTCTTCAGGCTTTACTCTAATTTACATAGACTTATATATATAAAATTTTAACCAATGACGGTGATTTAGTGGATCAAATAATAATAGTAATCATAATAATACAAATAATAATAATAGTAATAATAATGTGGTAAATGTTTTGAACGAAGTTAATAACGATGATTATAATAATAACAAAATATTGTTAATAAGGCTTATATAGGTGATAAGAATAACAAAGTTAGTATATGCATATATGTAGACAATTCAATAAATAAATAAATTAGGTCAAATCAAATGGAACGATAATCAGAGTTTAAATAAATATCATAAAAGTACGAAGGAGAGGGATGATAAGAAAGGGTGGGAGGGTTTTGAATAGAATTCACCTAGGCCAAGGGAGAGACAAAGGTAGAACAAATTTCTTTTGTATACAAAGACTAGGATTGTTCTCTCGAATTCCCATAGCTTCGGCTAAGTGTAAAAGTCGGGTTCTGATTCCGTTCGAAAGGCTTGATGGAATGCGGTAAATAACTTTGAAAGCACTATTTTTGTCCACTTGGTGACCACTATCAATCAAATGTGCCAAAATAGAACTTCGTATGGACTTTATTTGACCTTTTCCGAACCATGAAGGAAGATGCTCATTAATGCGTTTGTTAAGCTGCCTAGTTGTTCGGCCTATATAGCTTTCTCCACAGGAGCAACTAAATTTATAAATACACATGGAAGTGGCACAACTCGGTAACTTATCTTTCACTTGAGCAATCAAAATTGGCCGGCTGGAAAATGACAAACAGAGGGTGGCGGCAGTATAAGTCCGTTTTATCGCTCTCGATAATCTCTGATGTAAGACTTCACTAGCCACGTCCCCATTAAATTGCAGTTTGATGAACAGTTGTTTCTTTTTAACTGTTATCGGTTTCTCTTTATTGTACTTCGCATTCATGTGTCTCCTGACAAATCTACTAGGATAACCCATTTGGACTAACGTATTTTGGATGTATCCTAGCTCATTCTCTAGAGAGTCATCTGTACAGATGCGTCTTGCTCTATTCGTCAGGCATCTGACCAAATTGATTTTGTAACGGATTGGTACATAACTGAGGAAATGTGTATATTGTCCTACAGATGTAGGTTTTCTATAGACATCTCTCTTTAGTGAACCATCCTCTCTTCTGCTCAATTGGACGTCAAGAAAATGTAGTCCACCATCATATTCTTCTTCACAAGTGAAGATAAGCGATGGATGTGCATCGTTAAACTTTTTTAACATTTCATTCTTGTCAGCTTTCACATCAAGAATAATAAAGGTATCATCAACATAACGAAAATAAGAATCAGCTTTTTCTATTACTTTTTTCAATGGACCATTTTCAATCTTGGCAAGAAAGAAATCTGCTAAAATTGGCCCCAACGGAGAACCCATGGCAATACCGTCGATTTGCCTGTAGTAAAGGTTGTTAAATATGAAATGTACATTCATAGTACATCTTAAAAGCAACTCTTTCAGACTACTAACCGGTATTCCGATGTCGATCTGTTTTTCTAGTATCTGTTGGCATATGAATTCCACAGTCTCCATAAGTGGTACATTGGTAAACAGTGATGCTACATCGAGGGAAAGCATTTGCTTTCCATTTACATTAATATCATCCACGTTAGCAATAAATTCAAAAACATCTTTAACACTATGATTTACTACCAACTTGTGTAATGGTTGGAGGAGTTCACCTAGCCACTTTGCCACTCCATGGTAGGTAGAGTTTGACATATCCAGGACTGGACGAAGAGGAAGTCCTGGTTTATGTATTTTGGGCAGACCGTACAGACGTGAAGTATTACTTCCAGTAGGTTTAAGACGGTTATATGCTGCCTCTGAGATTATTCCGCTTTTTCTCAGTTCCTTAAGCGTGTTGGTTAACTGCTTTTCAGCCTTTCCGTCCAGATCTATTGGGTTCATAAGGTTTTGGAACTTCGTTTCATCATTTAGAAGCGAATTCATTTTGTCTACATAATCACACTTATTCATCAATACTACTCCGTCTCCTTTATCAGGTCTACTGATTATAATGCTTTCATCGTTCCTTAACTTTCTTAGGGCTTCTCGATGCTGTTTAGTCAGTAAACTCTTACTAGAATGACTATTGTTTTTATACTGTTGACAGCTGTCGACTAGTGTTGTTTTGAACCTAGCGACTTCATCGTCTGATGTTGGGGTTAAATCTTTCGTTTGTAGGAGGAAGTTTTCAAACTGGATGTTGGTATCGAGTTGGTTGACCTTATACCCTTGGTCACAAAATCTAGGACCCAATGATAATGCTTCTAACTGTAATTTATCTAGTGTTACACTTGAAAAATTATGGACATACCGATACGGGTCTGAAGGGAATGAAGGGGAATCCTTTTCAGGATTTTGACTGTCTAATGATTTGACAAGTTTCGTTCTCCTTTTCTCTGCTCTATTTTGACTAACACTGTCGACATACTCAATGAAATCAAATAATAAATCCTGAGGAAGTTCATCGACTGCATATTTCTTCTGTGATAAATTTCTTTCTATATCCGAAATGTACATTTTTAAAGAGTCCAATTGGTTAAGTGCATAACGTTTCAGTGATCGGGAATTTGGATAAACTTTATTACGACGAAGAGATTTCCAGTAAATTTTAGGATATCGATTATTATTTAAACAGTCATTTATAAAATCTAAACAAGTTTTCGCTTCCGTGAGTCTGGCATTATACTTCAAGTACTCATTGAGTGCCTTTAATGCACTGGGATCCACACGTGATTTCAAATCTTTAAATATTCCCATTTATAATATTAGAACAAGACATATAAGCGAACAATATTGTTTTCAATTAGATCTTCTTCAGGCTTTACTCTAATTTACATAGACTTATATATATAAAATTTTAACCAATGACGGTGATTTAGTGGATCAAATAATAATAGTAATCATAATAATACAAATAATAATAATAGTAATAATAATGTGGTAAATGTTTTGAACGAGAACAAACCTAGTCTTTGTATACAAAAGAAGTTTGTTCTACCTCTGTCTATCCCTTGGCCTAGGTGAATTCTATTCAAAACCCTCCCACCCTTTCTTATCATCCCTCTCCTTCGTACTTTTATGATATTTATTTAAACTCTGATTATCGTTCCATTTGATTTGACCTTATTTATTTATTTATTGAATTGTCTACATATATGCATATACTAACTTTGTTATTCCTATCACCTATATAAGCCTTATTAACAATATTTTGTTATTATTATAATCATCGTTATTAACTTCGTTCAAAACATTTACCACATTATTATTACTATTATTATTATTTGTATTATTATGATTACTATTATTATTTGATCCACTAAATCACCGTCATTGGTTAAAATTTTATATATATAAGTCTATGTAAATTAGAGTAAAGCCTGAAGAAGATCTAATTGAAAACAATATTGTTCGCTTATATGTCTTGTTCTAATATTATAAATGGGAATATTTAAAGATTTGAAATCACGTGTGGATCCCAGTGCATTAAAGGCACTCAATGAGTACTTGAAGTATAATGCCAGACTCACGGAAGCGAAAACTTGTTTAGATTTTATAAATGACTGTTTAAATAATAATCGATATCCTAAAATTTACTGGAAATCTCTTCGTCGTAATAAAGTTTATCCAAATTCCCGATCACTGAAACGTTATGCACTTAACCAATTGGACTCTTTAAAAATGTACATTTCGGATATAGAAAGAAATTTATCACAGAAGAAATATGCAGTCGATGAACTTCCTCAGGATTTATTATTTGATTTCATTGAGTATGTCGACAGTGTTAGTCAAAATAGAGCAGAGAAAAGGAGAACGAAACTTGTCAAATCATTAGACAGTCAAAATCCTGAAAAGGATTCCCCTTCATTCCCTTCAGACCCGTATCGGTATGTCCATAATTTTTCAAGTGTAACACTAGATAAATTACAGTTAGAAGCATTATCATTGGGTCCTAGATTTTGTGACCAAGGGTATAAGGTCAACCAACTCGATACCAACATCCAGTTTGAAAACTTCCTCCTACAAACGAAAGATTTAACCCCAACATCAGACGATGAAGTCGCTAGGTTCAAAACAACACTAGTCGACAGCTGTCAACAGTATAAAAACAATAGTCATTCTAGTAAGAGTTTACTGACTAAACAGCATCGAGAAGCCCTAAGAAAGTTAAGGAACGATGAAAGCATTATAATCAGTAGACCTGATAAAGGAGACGGAGTAGTATTGATGAATAAGTGTGATTATGTAGACAAAATGAATTCGCTTCTAAATGATGAAACGAAGTTCCAAAACCTTATGAACCCAATAGATCTGGACGGAAAGGCTGAAAAGCAGTTAACCAACACGCTTAAGGAACTGAGAAAAAGCGGAATAATCTCAGAGGCAGCATATAACCGTCTTAAACCTACTGGAAGTAATACTTCACGTCTGTACGGTCTGCCCAAAATACATAAACCAGGACTTCCTCTTCGTCCAGTCCTGGATATGTCAAACTCTACCTACCATGGAGTGGCAAAGTGGCTAGGTGAACTCCTCCAACCATTACACAAGTTGGTAGTAAATCATAGTGTTAAAGATGTTTTTGAATTTATTGCTAACGTGGATGATATTAATGTAAATGGAAAGCAAATGCTTTCCCTCGATGTAGCATCACTGTTTACCAATGTACCACTTATGGAGACTGTGGAATTCATATGCCAACAGATACTAGAAAAACAGATCGACATCGGAATACCGGTTAGTAGTCTGAAAGAGTTGCTTTTAAGATGTACTATGAATGTACATTTCATATTTAACAACCTTTACTACAGGCAAATCGACGGTATTGCCATGGGTTCTCCGTTGGGGCCAATTTTAGCAGATTTCTTTCTTGCCAAGATTGAAAATGGTCCATTGAAAAAAGTAATAGAAAAAGCTGATTCTTATTTTCGTTATGTTGATGATACCTTTATTATTCTTGATGTGAAAGCTGACAAGAATGAAATGTTAAAAAAGTTTAACGATGCACATCCATCGCTTATCTTCACTTGTGAAGAAGAATATGATGGTGGACTACATTTTCTTGACGTCCAATTGAGCAGAAGAGAGGATGGTTCACTAAAGAGAGATGTCTATAGAAAACCTACATCTGTAGGACAATATACACATTTCCTCAGTTATGTACCAATCCGTTACAAAATCAATTTGGTCAGATGCCTGACGAATAGAGCAAGACGCATCTGTACAGATGACTCTCTAGAGAATGAGCTAGGATACATCCAAAATACGTTAGTCCAAATGGGTTATCCTAGTAGATTTGTCAGGAGACACATGAATGCGAAGTACAATAAAGAGAAACCGATAACAGTTAAAAAGAAACAACTGTTCATCAAACTGCAATTTAATGGGGACGTGGCTAGTGAAGTCTTACATCAGAGATTATCGAGAGCGATAAAACGGACTTATACTGCCGCCACCCTCTGTTTGTCATTTTCCAGCCGGCCAATTTTGATTGCTCAAGTGAAAGATAAGTTACCGAGTTGTGCCACTTCCATGTGTATTTATAAATTTAGTTGCTCCTGTGGAGAAAGCTATATAGGCCGAACAACTAGGCAGCTTAACAAACGCATTAATGAGCATCTTCCTTCATGGTTCGGAAAAGGTCAAATAAAGTCCATACGAAGTTCTATTTTGGCACATTTGATTGATAGTGGTCACCAAGTGGACAAAAATAGTGCTTTCAAAGTTATTTACCGCATTCCATCAAGCCTTTCGAACGGAATCAGAACCCGACTTTTACACTTAGCCGAAGCTATGGGAATTCGAGAGAACAATCCTAGTCTTTGTATACAAAAGAAATTTGTTCTACCTCTGTCTCTCCCTTGGCCTAGGTGAATTCTATTCAAAACCCTCCCACCCTTTCTTATCATCCCTCTCCTTCGTACTTTTATGATATTTATTTAAACTCTGATTATCGTTCCATTTGATTTGACCTAATTTATTTATTTATTGAATTGTCTACATATATGCATATACTAACTTTGTTATTCCTATCACCTATATAAGCCTTATTAACAATATTTTGTTATTATTATAATCATCGTTATTAACTTCGTTCAAAACATTTACCACATTATTATTACTATTATTATTATTTGTATTATTATGATTACTATTATTATTTGATCCACTAAATCACCGTCATTGGTTAAAATTTTATATATATAAGTCTATGTAAATTAGAGTAAAGCCTGAAGAAGATCTAATTGAAAACAATATTGTTCGCTTATATGTCTTGTTCTAATATTATAAATGGGAATATTTAAAGATTTGAAATCACGTGTGGATCCCAGTGCATTAAAGGCACTCAATGAGTACTTGAAGTATAATGCCAGACTCACGGAAGCGAAAACTTGTTTAGATTTTATAAATGACTGTTTAAATAATAATCGATATCCTAAAATTTACTGGAAATCTCTTCGTCGTAATAAAGTTTATCCAAATTCCCGATCACTGAAACGTTATGCACTTAACCAATTGGACTCTTTAAAAATGTACATTTCGGATATAGAAAGAAATTTATCACAGAAGAAATATGCAGTCGATGAACTTCCTCAGGATTTATTATTTGATTTCATTGAGTATGTCGACAGTGTTAGTCAAAATAGAGCAGAGAAAAGGAGAACGAAACTTGTCAAATCATTAGACAGTCAAAATCCTGAAAAGGATTCCCCTTCATTCCCTTCAGACCCGTATCGGTATGTCCATAATTTTTCAAGTGTAACACTAGATAAATTACAGTTAGAAGCATTATCATTGGGTCCTAGATTTTGTGACCAAGGGTATAAGGTCAACCAACTCGATACCAACATCCAGTTTGAAAACTTCCTCCTACAAACGAAAGATTTAACCCCAACATCAGACGATGAAGTCGCTAGGTTCAAAACAACACTAGTCGACAGCTGTCAACAGTATAAAAACAATAGTCATTCTAGTAAGAGTTTACTGACTAAACAGCATCGAGAAGCCCTAAGAAAGTTAAGGAACGATGAAAGCATTATAATCAGTAGACCTGATAAAGGAGACGGAGTAGTATTGATGAATAAGTGTGATTATGTAGACAAAATGAATTCGCTTCTAAATGATGAAACGAAGTTCCAAAACCTTATGAACCCAATAGATCTGGACGGAAAGGCTGAAAAGCAGTTAACCAACACGCTTAAGGAACTGAGAAAAAGCGGAATAATCTCAGAGGCAGCATATAACCGTCTTAAACCTACTGGAAGTAATACTTCACGTCTGTACGGTCTGCCCAAAATACATAAACCAGGACTTCCTCTTCGTCCAGTCCTGGATATGTCAAACTCTACCTACCATGGAGTGGCAAAGTGGCTAGGTGAACTCCTCCAACCATTACACAAGTTGGTAGTAAATCATAGTGTTAAAGATGTTTTTGAATTTATTGCTAACGTGGATGATATTAATGTAAATGGAAAGCAAATGCTTTCCCTCGATGTAGCATCACTGTTTACCAATGTACCACTTATGGAGACTGTGGAATTCATATGCCAACAGATACTAGAAAAACAGATCGACATCGGAATACCGGTTAGTAGTCTGAAAGAGTTGCTTTTAAGATGTACTATGAATGTACATTTCATATTTAACAACCTTTACTACAGGCAAATCGACGGTATTGCCATGGGTTCTCCGTTGGGGCCAATTTTAGCAGATTTCTTTCTTGCCAAGATTGAAAATGGTCCATTGAAAAAAGTAATAGAAAAAGCTGATTCTTATTTTCGTTATGTTGATGATACCTTTATTATTCTTGATGTGAAAGCTGACAAGAATGAAATGTTAAAAAAGTTTAACGATGCACATCCATCGCTTATCTTCACTTGTGAAGAAGAATATGATGGTGGACTACATTTTCTTGACGTCCAATTGAGCAGAAGAGAGGATGGTTCACTAAAGAGAGATGTCTATAGAAAACCTACATCTGTAGGACAATATACACATTTCCTCAGTTATGTACCAATCCGTTACAAAATCAATTTGGTCAGATGCCTGACGAATAGAGCAAGACGCATCTGTACAGATGACTCTCTAGAGAATGAGCTAGGATACATCCAAAATACGTTAGTCCAAATGGGTTATCCTAGTAGATTTGTCAGGAGACACATGAATGCGAAGTACAATAAAGAGAAACCGATAACAGTTAAAAAGAAACAACTGTTCATCAAACTGCAATTTAATGGGGACGTGGCTAGTGAAGTCTTACATCAGAGATTATCGAGAGCGATAAAACGGACTTATACTGCCGCCACCCTCTGTTTGTCATTTTCCAGCCGGCCAATTTTGATTGCTCAAGTGAAAGATAAGTTACCGAGTTGTGCCACTTCCATGTGTATTTATAAATTTAGTTGCTCCTGTGGAGAAAGCTATATAGGCCGAACAACTAGGCAGCTTAACAAACGCATTAATGAGCATCTTCCTTCATGGTTCGGAAAAGGTCAAATAAAGTCCATACGAAGTTCTATTTTGGCACATTTGATTGATAGTGGTCACCAAGTGGACAAAAATAGTGCTTTCAAAGTGATTTACCGCATTCCATCAAGCCTTTCGGACGGAATCAGAACCCGACTTTTACACTTAGCCGAAGCTATGGGAATTCGAGAGGACAATCCTAGTCTTTGTATACAAAAGAAGTTTGTTCTACCTCTGTCTATCCCTTGGCCTAGGTGAATTCTATTCAAAACCCTCCCACCCTTTCTTATCATCCCTCTCCTTCGTACTTTTATGATATTTATTTAAACTCTGATTATCGTTCCATTTGATTTGACCTTATTTATTTATTTATTGAATTGTCTACATATATGCATATACTAACTTTGTTATTCCTATCACCTATATAAGCCTTATTAACAATATTTTGTTATTATTATAATCATCGTTATTAACTTCGTTCAAAACATTTACCACATTATTATTACTATTATTATTATTTGTATTATTATGATTACTATTATTATTTTTTTATTTTAGAGTGTTTCATAAAGTGAAGTATCTGTTTGGGACAACATAATTGTAACATGGTGAAATGACATTCTGCTTATTCTATGTCTGTCAGAACAAATACACTTTACATTTATCCTTTTAACAATAATATTAATGAATAAAACAATAATACAGTACCATCTGGATGACATTTAGAAAATAATCTATTGCTCATATTCTTATCAGTCACTGACATGCACCAGTCTTTTTAAAAAGTCACACGATGGTGAATATCTAGATTTAAGGTCATCTGATCAGTTTTCTATAGCGTCAAGTTTAGTTAAGGGCCTAACGAACCAGACGAAAATTCTAGTTATCACCTCAGAAAGCAGTAGGAGCCATTTGTGCTAACAAAATATCTTATAAAATACCAAGAAAGCTGAAGAACTACTCAAAGATGAAGATTTATATCAACAACTCCCAACAAATCCCATACAAACATTGGACAACCGCATCCAAAGGACCTTAAACAAGCTCAGCAAAACTGGACAGATCACAAAACAAGACCAATGGCGAATGAAATCCAATGGACCAGTCCTACCTCGATTCTACGGCAGACCCAAAATACACAAGGCAAATATCCCGTTACGACCAATTGTATCACTCCCAGGAACTCCAACATATAATTTGTCCAAGGAATTATACAGAAAACTAAAACACCTAACGGAATCTTGTGATCACTCCATCAACTCTGCTATCCAATTCCTAGAGAAAATCAGAGACATCCAAATAGATGAACAAGAAATAATGGTATCCTTCGACGTGACAGCATTATATACCTCTATCGGACAAAAACTAGCAAAAGAAACCATGGAGCAATTACTTAGCAACGACGAACAACTTCCACAACAATCAAAAATGCAACACACAAGCTGGATGGAATGCATAAATCTATGCCTAACAACATACTTCCAATTCAACGGCCAAATATATGAACAAGTCAAAGGAACACCCATGGGATCGCCAATATCAGGTTTGATTGCAGAAGCAGTGATGCAAAGACTCGAAAACATAATTCTACCAAAGATCAAACCCAAGATTTGGATACGCTACGTCGACGACACATTTGTAATAATCAAAAGAAACGAATTAGACAAAACTCACAACTTAATAAACAACGTCTTCAACGACATCAAATTCACAAGAGAAGAGGAATCCGAGAACAAAATACCATTTTTGGACGTCTTAGTCAGGCGAACAACTACAGGAGAATTAGAAACTCAAGTTTATAGGAAATCAACTCACACAGACCAAATACTGAATTACAACAGCAACAACCCAATAGCACACAAAAGGAACTGCATACAAACACTATTCAAGAGAGCAAGGACTCACTGCAGCACTCCCACCTTAAGAAAAATTGAAGAAAAGTATCTCATGGACGTCTTCCAAAAGAATGGATATCCACGGAATTTCATCAAGAGACATATACCCCCAAGCCAACCTACCAAAACAAAAGCCACCAAGGAAAACACAAAGAAAATCGCCTTACCATATATAAAAGATATCTCAGAAATCACTAAAAGACTCTTCAAACCTTTAGGAATTGACGTCGTACACAAACCAACAAAGTCGCTGCACTCAATTCTATGTCAACCAAAAGACTCAACAGCAAAAGAAGACAAAACCAACATCATCTACAAAATAAACTGTAACAACTGTGAAAAACACTACATTGGCCAAAGTGGACGTCCCCTTCGTCTTCGTATCCACGAACATAAGCTAGCCGTCAAAAGACATGATATACACTCCCTCATTTCACTACACACAGACAACCACGGACATCAATTCGACTGGGACAACGTTCAAATATTAGACAAAGGAAATAACAAGAATGCTAGAGAATTTTTAGAAGCTTGGCATTCCAGTGAATCATCAATCAATAGACACATCGAGATAGACAAAATTTATCAACCAATAAGAAAGAAACTTCAGACACAAAGGGCCAAAGTTCAAGTCACAGAAACAATCAGTTCCAACACAAGTAACCTAGAAGGTGTGAAAACACACATAAACAACCAATCACGTCCAAGGTCACCAGGAGGAATGATTAATAAACTCGTGGAGAAACCTAAAAGCTCACTTCAATTTGAAGTATGCGCTGAAGATGTCACCCAGTAGGGTGATGAAAGCTTCGCAAACTAACCATTCAGCTCAGAGAACACAACCACATCAAAATTATCCACCTGAGCTACAAATATTCTCTATCATAGTAGAAATGATGTTCGTTTTCGCAAGGTATTACTTGCATTTACTTGCAACGTATATTCAAGAAATGAATAAGTCTTGCAAAGACGTTCCAATAAAAAAATGCCATAGAAAATGAATGGATAGCATAGTTGGACACTACATTTTGGGCGAGATTATTAGTCGGTTTTCATTCACCAAGTTTTATACAACTCCCCAAGGGGAATTTGTAGACACTTCTGAAACACTAATATTTTGATTGGAGTAGTAATAAAGGCATATAACTGATGCACAAAAACAACAGAACATCCGAAAGACAGCGCTTATACACATATCTAAACAAACTTAAATGAATTATCAACTTTTAATTTGCAGCGGTTTCATTGGTTGCAGGTTTGATCACGAATTGATATCAGTCAGAGAACCACGGGAAAAACTAGGAGTACTGGACACCTGTCTCGACCTAGTATGGGATTCTTCATCAGTATGCACAAAATAGGTGTTAACCCAGCACTTTCCGGTTGCAAATCGAGCTCATAGACCATCCAGCCACTGAAAACAAATCCAGTGGCGTATGAATTAGAGCTTCTACCAATTCGTGATATATATTTAGTTCAACCACCATTCAGCATCATAGGCGAGTAATTGTTCTATTACATGATTTGTTGAACCTCGCTGGTTACGACTTCTTATATCAATCAACTTCATAGCTTAGACCAACTTAGGCTATGAATACTACAAGAAACACTGTGTAATCGGTGAAATCTATACAAATCTAAAAATTATTTTTCTAAATGTTCAGTTTGAAAATTAGTTTTCTGTAGTTTTTGTTTTTAATCTGGGCATATTTAAAATTATTTCAGAAAAGTTTTACATAGGTTGTGTATTTTACTAAGTGTTGAACTGTGCAACCAAAGTTCAGTAATTGCATCAATCATCGGTTAAAGCCCAGGATTTATTAATACTTTGCTTTAACTTTAGTCTTTGTCAGTGTAAGTTTAGCAAAAGCGTTTATCACAAATAATGTTATCACTATAGCAGTGATGTATTGTCAATGTAGGTGATTTAATTAATAATTTTAAACTTTTGTTTGTTATATTCGCGTTCTTATCATTTAAAAAATCTACTATTTTAAAAAAACTGTTTTGAGGGGAAAATAAAAATATCAACAGGTGGTTCTGGTTGAAATCTTTAATAATAATCGCTGAATTTAGTAATAAACAGAATATGCTAACACCGAAGTAACTATCCACCAACGTTAATATTGATTTTTTTATCAGTAATTTTAAAGAAATCATCTGGTGATTTTGGTAATCTTACGTTATAAATTTACCATAAGGCTGTAAACAGGGTATATGTATAGATACACATTTTTCTTATTATGCTTAATTTTGAATTTTATTTGTCTGTAATTTTTCTACCCTTATGGTAATTTGTTATGCATATTATTTATGACAGCAACGCTTTCAGAAAATTTATTATAAAATCCTGCCTATATAACACGAGAAATTAAATATAAAAACTTCACAAGGTTAGATTCTTAGAGAAAGGAAGATATTCGATTCTGCCAGAAAAAATATTAATAAGCAATTTCATCCATTACCGTTGCAGCTGGCTTTATGAATGTGTCATGAAGTATCAGTGTGAATATTTTGAAAATGTAGAAAGAAGTACTTATGTCAGATGTTTTGTACAAGTGCCAAAGAGCCTTCGATTAAGAGGGCTACATAATTTAAACCCATTAATTGTCAAACACCTGATAGAGACAGGACACTAAGTGGGCATATTGGTAGCATTTGAAACAACTGAAAGACAAAATAGTCCAAGTTTTCTTCGGTTTGCTGAAGCTGTCGTCATAAGACGACTGAAACCTAGGATGACGATCTAGGACTGCACGGTGTTATTAAAAATTTACTAGAAGTGTGAAAAAGTCAGATCAATCTACACATAAGGGTTGAGTAACAGAAAAAAAATGTCTAGTGAAAGGATTATTGTGGAAATAAGAACTAGAACAGAAAGAGCTATTATTACATTATAGCCACGTAAGATGAAAGAAGTAGGAAGAATTTCCTTTAGCAGATTTTATTGAAAACAGTGGATTAAGATTATGAAGGGAGGAGAGGCTGAAAAGACTTCTTCCATATGAAAAGTCAGAGCTTATTTGTTTCGATATCTAAAGCTTGGGTAATGCCCTGGAGGCAGACATGCATCG
The DNA here is from genome assembly GCA_944472135.2 of Trichobilharzia regenti. NCBI lineage: Eukaryota > Metazoa > Platyhelminthes > Trematoda > Strigeidida > Schistosomatidae > Trichobilharzia > Trichobilharzia regenti. Next base: position 88,230,946 of record OX235270.1, read on the forward strand.
ATTTTAGGATAACCGTAGAAGAGATTGCTGAAATCAAATGACTATTGTTTAAAAAGATGTTCAGTTATACGGTTTCTTACAGACCTGCCTCCGCCTGATTTTAATCCAGGTATGTACTTTTTACTAAGTTAAAATTTGATTTTCAGGTGTTATAACGCTGAAATTTGCATTTTGAAGGTATAATTTAGATTAAAGGGTTTATACTGGAACTTAACAAACTTACATCATCAGTATTTCTAAACATTTCCTAGTTGCAGAGGGAAATAATACTGCATAATAATAGGTTCGTTTTTACTATTACTTAGACACACAACAATATACAACTGATCATCAGAACACTGTTCCAGCACTGTGAAAGACACAGAAAACTATTCGAAAGGGCAAAGATTTATCACTCTATGAAAGAGGTCATTTCACCAGAAAATACAGCTAACTATATAGATAGTTTACACTAACAAATCACTGGATTAAGACACAAAAATCTATGTTTTGACGGGTGAATACGCACCATGAATACGCACCTGCATGAGTACCCTTTAGTTTGTGTCACGTTGATTGTTCGGATTTCACTTCTAACTGCCATCAAACCAGCTGAATGAAGTTCAAATTCACTGACACATCGAAGTCCATAAAATCCCATTTAACAAAGCGAGAAACAATGGAAAATCAGTACTATGGATAGATGATAGCACTACAAGTCAGTTGCATGTGAAGGGCTGTCTTAATTGAGTAGCCCCGTTTATTATAGTTATGTGAGTGAGTAGTGAACTTAAGCATGATGGTGATGAAAACTTTCGTGTCTGAACGAAGACACAGCTGGTGGGTTTCAAGAAGAAGTAAGGGTTTGACTTAAATTTCACTTGTATCTATCACAAAATAACTGACAGAATAAATTTCAACTGTTAATCACTAGTGATTTGTTTCATCGTATAGCATTTTTATTATTTTTTTCTAATGAGGATCCTCATCCAGTAGATTGAAAGATTTTAACAAATCGATTAGGTGTGATATATCTACCAGATATCTAGTTACTTCCATAGCTAGATGCTTACTGTGGTCTGGCAGTCTTCAGAAAACTAAAATGAGACATTCCAATCATTTTCCTCCTATATGGGTATCATTGGGCTTGCGATTAAGTATCAAACAGATTCAGATAATTTAAACAGAAAATTTTCCCACCGGGAAAAAATGTGACTTGAATGCAAATACTTTTGTTTCTGGATAATTTCTGTGTTTAATTCGAATAGTTTTAACTATAGATGTTCATGACTAAACTTATTCTGTATCATGCGTCGTGATAAATCTTTTAGAAAATATGTTTTCTCGAAAATTTACTTTTTCAAATATTTTTTCTAAGCATGAATTTCACATTATATAGAGAACTGTTTTGACTCACCCATATTAGTTACAGTGATATAGTTTATAAGTGGGGTCTGAAATGTCTTGGTCATTTTTATTACTGTGCATGACATAATACCGTCCAATGATGACTTCATTGTCTATTTTACAAATATCGTTAGTGAAAGAAAACTGTCTTTTTTCTCTGGATAGTTCACATCATCGTGCCATGATCTATTACTGTGTCATTTTGCGATTCATCAAATTAAAATTCCTGCAGTTGTCACTTATTGTCATACATTTTAATGTTGAGGTCGGTCTTAGATGAATTATATATGTACATATATATATTATTTTACTTATTTTATTTATTTATTTATTTATTATTTTTTTGATTTTGATTACAGCTTGATTCCACACTGTATTTTTGGTACAGGTATAGAATTTTCAGCATGTGATATCGGTAGCCGAAATTTTGCAGGCCGGCCATAGATATCAGGTGTGAGTCGGCAGGGGATCGAACCTCGGACCATGTGCGTGTTCGGCGAGAGTCCTAACCACTGTGTTACCGACACATAAAGCGCTCCCGCGCAGGGAAAAATGGGTCATCAGCATAATCGAAGTTGCCCAGTGAATTTTGCCAAGCAAGGTCGCATTTTATTCACTGAACTGTTCAAAACATAACACTAGAATAAATCAGTTATGCCTTTTTTCACTTTTCTACACTGTTCATCAATCGTTAAAATAAGTCCTACAAAATGTTCACGACAAGCTGTTCAATAAAAATATACTTTTATAGATTTTCTCTGAAATTATTCAGTTATTTATAGCCAGTAAGTGAGCAGGAGGATTTTTTATAAATAAATTTACAATTTTTGGTGTTCGTTTGTAGAAATTTGATTATTTGTAATAAATCAGTCAAATGAAAAAACTTCAGACGCTTTCCGTGAGCATTCAAAAACCTCGAATGCAGTTTTTTTCTAAATATGATCGTAGAATGCTACAATGAATTCCTCGTTTAGTTAAGACAGATAATCGTATTATTCTTCAATGATACTGATGAAATAGAGCGTTTCGCTCTACTATGGAAGGAGAGATCTGATATACAAGACTTTATCCAGTGTTAACTGAGTGGGAAAAAAATCTGTGGATGTAAACCTACACTTTTCCTTTAAGAAATAAGACAGATGCTTTCAAAAGTCATTAGTCAACAACCGGTCTTTTCTAATGGATATCAGAAGACTTCTATCTAGAGTAAAGTTCTGCTCAGATTTATCTAACAACACTGGGAGCCTGTGATGAACAACAGAAAAAGATCATTTATCTACAAAGTTGATTACTGAAGTCAGTCGTTCGTCTACTTGTATGCTGGAACCAAGCATTCCATGAGTACACAGGAATTATAACTTCTTCCTTACTTCAGACACTTCTGCTGTGATGATTTTTGAGTCATTCATGTTTACGGGAAAAACTGTATTCGTGTTAATTGAGGGAATATTCTCACTGAGCAACTTCGTTTTCAAGCTGTGCAGTCGTATTTGTATTTAAGGAGAAAGGCATTCAGGGGTAATAAAATACTCAGGATATATACATATGATACGAATAAATATAATTAAAATGATGTATTAAAGGCGTAGAGTTGAAGTGGATAAATTACAGAACTTTTAAAAATTATTAAATAGGTGAATAATTATTAAGATTTTATAAGTAGGTCAAGTGTTTTCAAAAAAGTGAAACTGCTACGATGATAACAATAAAGAAGGTGAAGATGAAGTGAAGTGGGATTAATTCAAGTGGTAGAATGCAATAAAATGTTTTTGTTTTTTAAAACAACACTCTATGACTACGGTATAGAAAAGGGGCTTAGCAAAAAGATTTTGAATGCATAATTTAAGTTTACGTCCATGTATAGCTATATCTTTCTTTCCTCCACTCATGTATAGTTATGCATACAAAATTTCAACTTGCACAAGAATACGGATTTGAAGTATACGCATAATGTTGTTTCATTATACAGCAAAAATACAGGCTGCAAATACTGGATTAAGATGATTTGAAGGGCGTGTTCATCCTCATCGCAATAAGTGGGCCAATTAATAACAGTAAGATCGCTCAAGACTGTTTATATTCTACCCGTGCGTTTAAATGATTAAGAGCGTGTCCTTAATAATGCTTAAGTAGTTAGCAAGGTAACAGTTGTTTACATTTAGTCACTAAAGTGGAAACATTGTCTTCAAGTATAGTATTTTGATCAAAACCTTTCGTTAAACATGCAATTCTCAGAATATTTTCCCGTGATCTATATGGGTCTCACACCTATCTCCAGAGCCGTATAAAATTCGTACATATTTTTTTCATTCTAACACATACTGAAGAAGAGCAGCAGGTCACCTATAGATACTGCTGCGAACTGAGATGCAATGCACACTTGTTTATTCTAATGGTCCCCATCACTAATGGGCGGAGGCTGCAGTGATTAAGAAACAACTAATTTCATATGCTATATTTAGAGGCAAAAGATCTTAACAGTCTAATCAAGGCAACACACATCCTGTATGGTAGCGTGTGTGATTACTTTTCCGCAGGTGGGTAAGAGAAATTGGAAAATTTCACAATCTGTTCACCAAATGGTACTTGTAATTTGATACATTCAGGTACACAATGATCAGTTAAAAACTATATTTCAAAAAAGGATCTTTACATGACAGAAATATTTGAAATGTTTATCTTAAATTTGGCACATGTAAATGAATACCTAAAACATTCATATGTAAAAATTATATTTGAAAAATCTCAGCAAAATTGAAATGCGTAATTCCAGCTTTTCGTTCAGCAAACTAGTCCGAACTTCTCAAGGGAGATTATTCGGAATTAAAGTGACAAAGTTTTTAGGTTAGATCGCGGAGAGAAGCATTAGAAACAAGAGAGTACTAATTAGCTGTTTCATTCTATCTCGAGACTCATCAGCAGTACACACCCATTGGATTTCAAACCCAAGACCTTCCGGTTACAAGGCAAGCTCGTAAGCCATTCAGTCACTGGTATCCGGTCCAGTGGCTCATGAATTCTAACTACTACCAATTCATGATTTTAACGCGATCACCATCGAGTGTGCCGTTGAATCAGGTCCAAGTAGCTGAATGGAATACTAGCATGCCTTGTAACCAGAAGATCCTGGGTTCAAAACCCAGTGGGTGTGTACTGCTGATGAGTCCCAAACTAGGAATTAAACAACTGTTTAGTATTCTTGGATTTTCAATGGTCCCCTAACTGATGTTAGTTCATGATGAAAGCCTGAAACTAGTATGTGTAAGCTTGAGGTCAAAGTTTGATCACAATTCCCACAATTGTGTTTATTATATTGTGATAACTGTTTCCTGACCATATGATTGGACAAATTTTTTAAAGAAGAAATGTCCTATATATATATATATATATGTAATTTTGATAATCTCCTTGAAGAAGTTCGGACTTGTTTGATAAACGAAACGTTGTAATTACTCACTTCAATTTCTCTGAGATTTTACAAATATAATTTTTACGTATGTCTTCTTCTCACTCGGTGCCTAACTATTTTGAGACTATTCAGTCGAATCTTGATCACGGTTCATATAAAAACACTCATTTTTATGCTTAGAGACTTTAAATCTGGATAAAACTGTCTGCTCTGCACTCAGTTCTTATTGAAGTATTATAAATATTTGGCCTATTAGTCATTCGCTGAGCACTGTACAGTAAATTGTCCTTTACTATAGAATAACTGTCCTTCACTTGATACATGTATTGTAAAACTTGAATGAGTTGAGAATGAGCTTTATTAATTACAGACGTTAAAAAAACAGATCAAAGGCTTCTTGAAAATAAATTACAGGTTTTATAAGAGTTTTTCATAGGGAAGACTACTGATACTGCAGATAATGGATAGATTATCTTTTTATCTTTCGACAATCACTTATTCTCATAAATTGCTTTCTACATCTGAAGATTTTCGGAATGTTTCACAAATAATTCCGTTTACACTGCGTTTTTGAAACGGCCGAGAAACACCTAACTATTATCAACAGTTAGCTCGGAAAGACTCAAGATTATCACTATTTATGATACACGATGGAAGTAAAAGTTCTGCAGCAAGTGCCCTTTTAACTGCAAGGCTAACATATTTTCATCAGGACAGGTGTGTTCCGTAAACTAGTCAGTAGTGATTCCTCGCTTCAAAGGTGATTACTTTACCATGGCTAGTCGGCGGTATTCCAACCATAAGAGTTATTTGTTAAATATGTCTGACTGACGAAGTTGTAATGCAATTTTCAGACTCTGCAGTGTTAAAAAAGAATTGTTTTGAAAATAGCTTGGCGGATTTATGTGCCACTATTTATCCTAAATTAACGAGATGAGGATAAAACTAAAGGACAAAACTGTCTCTCCCGATACAGCCATGTACACTTTCAAAAACGCATTTCATTAATCCACAAAATCACGAGTAACTAATTATCAGTAGGAACTTTTGATGTGCATTTCGTTGTAATCTCAGTTTTCACTATAATTTCAGTCTGCATCACATCGCATAAGCGTCGTCCTGACAAACGGTGGCTATGTTAGGTTGAACTGTTAAAAATGAAAATACCAGCTTTCTTTATCGTAGAAAACTTTAACTTTTAACAATTGTTACTTGACTTATTGTACATTATTGATTGCTTAGGGTATCCATCTATAGGTCTGATCAAGACAATCCTATAACAGATGAAATGGGTGTAAGGTAGTGTTTAGTTTATTCGTCATCAAGTTAGGCAAAAGAAATGTCAACTTAAAATACAGTGAGCATGTAACATTTTGTATGTTACTTGAGCTTCAGCCTGTCTCTTGGAATAATGCTGAGAAATATTTTCACACCTTGTACTTTAGAACAGTAGTTTGCAAAAGGTGCATAAATCCATGATGATTAGCAACACATTGTATAAAATCAAATATAAAGCATAATTTTATCTCGGCAAATAGTAGTGATTAATTTTTAGGTGGTAATATCACCTGATTATTCTCCCTTTATTGGGATCTTTTCTCAAACACTCACAATAACTACTGAACTCAGCTATCACACAAAATTTAAATAAATAGTACAACTTCAAGCTTCACACACTTTGGTTTTCAGTAGTTATCCATTCCAGCATACTCAGAAAAAACCCTAATTTTCAAAGGATTGTATTATGCACGTCATATAGCTGAGGCCATATACATTTGGACTAGTAAGCCTAAACTGTACATTTAAATGAAGTTCTTATATCTATAATTCCTCTCTTGACCTATTAATACCCTATTACTTATATTCTCAATCCCTCTCTTATGATTCTTTAGTCTTATAACATCATTAAAACATAGTTTATTTACTTCCCTGAAAATATAGCTTTATCTAACTGGTCCATTTGTTTTTCATAGCCTATGTTGACCAAGATTACCCAGACATTTTTTTAATTTAATCATACTGTTTATCGTTATTCTTGTTATCACATGTCGCTTCACATTTTTATCTTTGTTACTGGTAGAATGGATATCCTTGAAGATTCACCGAGAAAAACTTGAAATCAACGCAAAAACATGAAAGAGCTCAGACGGTGCCAAAGAAACTGCTATTCACGAACGTTCAATTTAAAGGTGAGATCCTGAAGAACCGCTTTTCTAGCAGAGTCTACTTTTCGTCTGGACTACAGACCAGTCTCAACAGCCGATAAATGATCAGTAGATGTATGAAGGATAAACTACCAATTTGGGCCACTCCATTATGGGTTTATAAATCGACCTGTTCCTGTGAAGCTAGTTATATCGGCCGTATAAAACGCTTACTTTTCAAACGCATCTCTGAACATTATCTCGCATGGTTTGCAAAGCACAAAGCAAAGCAGTTACTAGTACATTTCTCGAGCACTTGGTGAACTCAAGCAATGCAACTCCACCAGATTCATCTATCAAGATCATCTAAAAAGTGAGGCCGAACTGTGCAAAGGGTGCCAGATTTCGGCATTTGTGTATGGCAGAGGCGTTGGAAATTCGTCAATACAACCTCAAACTCTGTATACAGAACAAGTTTGTCCAGTCCCTCGTTCTGCCATGCTGTTAACCTCCTCATTAGTCGTTCCCTGTTATGTTTTAATGACTGCTTTGATTTTAATTCAATTTAAGGTTTTTCCATTGATTGATTGAACCGGAGTGCTCGGTCTGCCGAATGCGGGTACATCCAGTTGACGAATCCCAAATAGGACAAAATGCGCATCCTGGATTCCACTGCTAGTCACCATCCACCAATTCACTTACTTTGATTCTACTTGAATAATTAATTTCCCATTATCACGTTAATATATTCTTTTAGTACATGTTCACACCCTTTCCACACTTGTTAAGTAGACATTCAACTAAATTTCTTTTCACTCAATAACATTTTTAATTTTATCAAATTTCTAATACTTTCTTCCTTTGTGCTGTTGGGTTTTACGTAATTTTTGACTTCTATTTTTACTTTTGAAGCCATTTCTAAGTAATGATATCATTTATGTCACCACTTATACTTAACGATGGACTACTATATATATTTTTGATAAATGTAAGTACTACTGTACAGCCTCTGAAGATGATTCTGTCCAAAAAGAAAATTTTCTTAGCTGAATTGTCTTTTATTTCCTTGATGACGCGATGGGTATTTTCGGTGAAATGACACAAACACTATTATTACTGTTATTATTATTATAAATAATTTCACAATTTCCATGCAAATCTCACCATTCTACTGACAAATTTCATGATTGGTTTATATTTGAATCTTTTTTGTAAAGTAATATGTATTAGAATTAGGCCTGATGAGATAATATTGAAAACAAATTGTTCACTTAAGTGTATTGTTTTGAGTTAATATTTGATATCTTATGTGCTTATATATCTTAGGCGACACTGGTTACCAAAGTAATGAAAAAAGGATAGTACAACTAGTATTCGCATGTGTAGATACGAAAACACAAAGCTCCTAACAAAAGTGATATAATTTGGAACAGAACATATGCCTTGACTACTCATACTGTGGTGGTGTGATACAGACAATGTGTGCCGACGGAAAGTTATTCTCACATTTTCCCACATTCCAATACAATATTAGCAACAGAATATGCGATATCTACTTGAGCATTCTGTTTGTTGCTAGAAGCAGAATACTTTCCCACAGTTATATACTGCATTGGCAAGGGAATACTATGTATACTTGGACATTATAGTTTATGTTGTTTAATGCAAACCAAAATCATAAGCTCAGTGATTGGTTAACGAATATAAACTGTAGATATATAAACGGTGGTTTGTTTGATGAAAAATATACTATGGCTTCCGTGTCTCGCCTTCTGTTGTTACACTACTGGTTGTTGACAGCATTGTAGGTTTATCATTTTGCTATCACTACAAATACCAATCCATTAACAATAACATTTTAATCAACTTACGCGTAGAGAACACCATGCAGCTACTAATGGCGGTAATTGCTGACTTTGATGCTGTAACACAAATCTGCCTGGTCATGGACGATATTCATCTGCATGGAGTACAATTCACTTCTAACGTTACTGTGCGATGATACTGCTGAGAAAATCACACGAATATATTACTCGTTTTAAATTAATACACCATCTAACTATAAATCAAGAATAAGATTCGATGCCGTACACAGCAAAGTGAATTGACTTCAAGCTTTATATTTTTCCGAGTATTTGTAATGCGAAAAAAATATTCCTTTATTTCCTAATGTGTTCCATTGAATGACTAATTAGCAGACTCTTCCCACAAACTAAAGTCAAAAAGAACAGCAGCCATGTAAATTCACCATAAACCAAAATTAATTTAATTTAAATAATACTTATCCCTGTGGGTCACAAAGAATATTTACAACAGCCTGTTGCAGACCTTTATCAACAACTGTCTTCGCTCTATACTGAAGATCAGACGGCCGGGCCGGAAAGAATCACCAACAAGAAACTATGGGAACAAACAAAACAAGAACCAATCGCCAGCCAACATATATGCAGGAGAAAGTGGAGATGGATCGGCCACTCGCTAAAGAGACCGCTGGGTGACATCGCGCGTCAAGCCCTCGAGTGGAACCCGAAAGGGAAGCGGCGAGTGGGACGTCAGTGCAAGGGTGACATGGCGAAGATCGTGTGAAGAGGAGTTGAAAGAATATGGAGTAAGATGGATGCAAGTGAAAAGTAAAGCATCAGAAGACAGAAGCAAGTGGAGACGTGCAGTTGAAGCTCTATGTTCCACTTGGAACCCAAGGGAACAATAATATCCTTTCTGTGTATTGTTCGTTAGCTTTTCAGAATATAAGTTGTATAATGATTAAATAACTGTGATAATCATAGGTTTCTAGCGCCTTACGACACACCTCGCCATTTGAATTTACAAATGATCAGTATGCCTAGTTTGAGAAAAAGTAGCTAGATATATATTACAAAGGATGGTTTCATATATCGTTTATATACATGACTCGAATCTTAGATGTGTTACATCGAAGGTTAATTAAATCAGTATGCGCTCAGACTAAGCAAATATTCGTCACAAATAAATAATTTATTCGTGTTTTTGAATAAAACATCCTTTTTAAATCTAATAACAGTAAGACTTTATCTATTATCTTTTATTTCTGCGTAAATTAGTTATCAAGTTATTGATAGAATTTACGTGACAGTGAATTTTATTGCAACCCTTCAAACAGATATATTTGCTGTTAGTGTAACACTCCTAATCACTAGGAATTTCCTTAATATTAAAAGGAATTAGTGCGAACTGAGCTGTCAAATGAACAGACAAAACAATTCTGTCACTTTAGTAGTGTGTTACAACTAACTTCAGGTTTTCAAGTGTAAATATTATTTACGATACTGTTTACTTTTTAATTCAAAACTTCCAGTTTACAACCTACATTTGCAAAAACAATTTTGATAATATTTTCACTTCCATTTTTTTCAGCTTTTAATTGTAAACCTTATCAACCGAGTGTATAGCAAGGTGTATATTTATATTTGCTTTCCTAAAAATCTTTTTTGGCAAGGTAATCTGTTTTTTTTGTTGTTGTCAACACACATACCTTACAGATTTCGGATAATAAGTGCTAGGAGTGGACTCATATAGCGTAGCAGTATTATGACTGGAAGTAAACTGTCTAATGTTGTTGGTCAGCGTTAGTGAATCTACTGTTTCAAATACAGTTAAGATTTATTCTATTGAAATTTTTACTGTTATTCAACTGTCAGAATAAATTATCCAGATGCAGTTCATTAACTTTGTATATATAATAATCAGTTGTCTAATGATACACATAAATATGTATACATCAATTTAAATAACAATCACTGAAAATGTTTAAACAAACCATCAATATCATTTTCAAGCGTTTTCAGTGGAATATAGGGCTAAACAATTCAACTGTTTCTTAGTTTATTTCCAGTAAATAATAAGTGCAGAATAAGAAAAAAAATTATTTCACTTCGGTGTAGATTTTCATACTTTCAGGAATGAAATTAATTGTATTTTGGCATTTCTAAATGTTTGTTATCGCTGGGACTGAAATTTTAAATATGTGAAACAAGATAATTTACCGTTCTGTCGAATTTAATCATCTACGTAAATGTATTAAGATATAGTGAAGTGTCGTTTAATTGGAAAAAAACATTATTTCATACATTTGGTCACCTTCAAAAGTTTCAGTAAAAGAAGACCAGACTTTAAGTATAAAATGGTATAGTCATTCTATTTTAGAGATTCTCATCAGCTGCACACTGCCAGAAGTTACAATGATTATAAATAATGACAATAATATACTTCAATGTTTGAATAGTACTAAAGAAGACATTAAATCAACGCATCCAAAATATAGGCATTACAGTTTTCAGTTTACGATATCGTCAATTTATAAGCTATCAAAATACAAACCAAATGGGAGGAGGAGAAAATAGAAAACAGAAAAATCTAATAAATAGTGTTAGCATGTAGGTGGTTCGCATAGCAACTGAAATAGGTTAGACTTCGTAAAATTGAGAACTTGATCAGTGAGTTGATATCACTTATATGAATGACTAGTCAGTGTGATCAAAATGTGGCTACAAAGGGATTGAGAGATTGATTCCACTCTCTTTCTGTGTGCATAAATTTGGATTGAAACGTTTGTTTGCAATAGCTTCAGCGAATCGTAGTAAATTTGTTGTCCTCTGCTTGTTTATTATTTTGAAATATTTAGAAATCTGGAGGAGATGATTCGTATCCCCAAGGTGTGTGGTAAATATAAATTCATATTAACTTAAATTGTAATGCTTATTTGTTGGATGGGTAGATTTTATAATGTTGTCTTTACTGCAGTGAATTGCGTTACTGTCATTATATATGATCAATGTAATTTCAGGTAAAGTACAGCTGATGAGAGTTTGTGAAATAGAATAATATCATTTTGTACTGCAAATCTGGTCTTTCTTTCTTTATTGGAAAAAATCACTATCTATTATTTCACTTTTCATTTGTTAGGACATTTTTTTCTCTTATTATTGTTACTGTAGTAATGATGTGAGACGAGTCTGATAAGATTCCATTTAAAGTCGTATTCGAAAGATAACTTATAGATGATTAATGAACTAGATGGAAATTAAATTAATGTAGGAATTCCTCAGTGAAATATATATATATATATATATATATAAATATATAATGCATAAACGTCAAATTCTTACAGCAAACTGATATCATTTAGGATAGACTGATGAATATATAGCTTAACTTCATAAATTAAACATCATCTTTATCGTAAGTTGTCTTTGATAAAATACGTTGGTTAAATTTTTTTAATAATAATTTGCTTTATTCCAAAACAGTACTTGTGATACAGAATGGAATTCTTAGCATTTTACCAAAGTATTGCATCCAGTTAGTACATTTACAATAAATAAAATTCTACATAGATTAAGGCTAATCTCAGATTAGTTTTGACAACAACATATTGGCATATCGGTAGCAAAGCCAAAATTTAACAGTATTTGAAGGTGTTAGAAAAGTAAATGCTAGCATACTTACTGGCGTAAGTGGTAACAAAAAGGTAGAGATATACAGAATGTAAAAAGAATGAAGAAGAATGTTTTAAATATAGTTTGTAAGGAAGAAAGAAACAAAGCAGCACATAACAGAAAAAGAGAAAAGGAAAAGCGAGAAATAATATAAGTTGGGAAGACGAGATCCAGTTGTTCTACTGACTATTTAATAAGTTAAAGGTATTGTGGATGTTTCAGTCAGATGTTTTCCCCTACCTTAATTTTAAATGTAACCTGAATGTCTCTGAGTTACTTATTGAATAACAGGGTTGGCATTATATACCACTTGCAATAAAAACAATTTACTTGCATACAGTTTAATACATTCTCTTTTTCGGTGTTATATGACTATATTTAATTACTGCTATTCATCTCACACATGACGCATGTTGCTGCAAAACCTTTTTATGAAGGAGAATAGGATGTAATGGAACACAGGGCATACAACACAGTGTGATTTTCTGAGTGATTCATTCATGATGTATGGTATGCAAAGTTGGTTCGTTTTGTGTTTGAAAGAAGGAATAAATGCTGAATTTCAATAAAGATAATTCATTGAAGTTTATACCTTGATCATTACTAACAACTAATTTCATTTTATTTTGTTATACTTGAGTGCACATTACATTATGATATGTTATTTTTAAAAGTGCGTGTTGATTGAAAGTTCTATAATCAACTGTTACGGATTCCAAGCCCAAATTCACATCCTCACGGTAAAGCTTTTCTCTGGTTATATACTGTACGTGAAACACTTTAAATTTCAGAAGAGCAGAAAACTGTATTAGCTTTATTTCTTTCCGGATATTGATATGACAGAAGTAATAAGTTAGGAAAACTTTTATATAAGAGTAAAAAGCTAAGCAAAGTCATTGATTGAGCTAGGAAGCATAGTTTCGTACGGAAAAGAGAGATTAGAACATCACGTTAAACAGGGAGGTTTGTTTACCTAACTTTACTTAATTATACCATGAGGTTTGATTAATACAGTGAAATAAGACAGATTAATGTAATAGCAAAGATTAAGTCCGAAATATATAATATAACGGTACTGTTTCAATGATTTCTCCCTTTAAACATACTATCCGTGTTATAATTCCAGGCAAAACTAGCTGTTGTTTTTCTTGGGAGAAAACAGAGTGGGATTCGACTTTTTATTCTTGTTGTTCAAAGCTTCCATACAAGAATTGAACTCAACATATAAAACGGTGGTAGAATCATGATGAGGGAGATTTAATAACACTGAGTGAAACAAAAAAGGGCCCGATGTTGGCATCAAGGCATAGAGAGGTGTTGGAAAGACAATATGCTTACACGCAGATGATCAAATGTAGTTAGGAATTATATTACTTATTTCCCAATTATTTTGCAACAAAGTTTATAAATTAGTGTAAATGCGAAACAACAGCTAATACACGTTACATAGGAAAAAGCATCACATATACAAGACTGAAATTATTTTGCCAGAAGAGTGTACAGTTAAAAACATAAAATAGTTCATATTTTGTCGTTAGCTCCATTTCAGATTAGGCGTCACTGAGAGGCAAGAACTTTCGTTCCACGTATTAAAATTTGACTCTACGTTTACTTCTGAAATGAGTTACTGACCTTTCACTATAGTAAACATTTTTTCCTAGAAGTAATATGGTTTAAGTAAAGAATACACTTTTATATTCTTTTCCGCACTTTTCTTTGTCGTCATGTTCATCTCCAGTGATTGGTAATACTCTAATTGACAAGGTGAAAACACTTCTTCAACAGTCTATTCGGTATACAAGTTTAATTAGCGTTAGTTTCATCTTTGTAGGCAAAAAGAATTTTTTATAGAAAGGCATTAATCATTTTCAAGATTAAGACAAACGTTTTCTAAAATGTGGCAGTATTCGCAGACAAAAACATTTTGGAGCTACGAGTATCCATTTGTTATTACGATGTGGCTGATGTATCTGAGTTGAATGAAAAACATCTTCAAGGTCAACTTCAAGTTATTTGTAGCACCGACTTGCGTCAGTTCATTACGAAAAGGAATTCATGAATAATACATGAAAATGTGCTAGTGGAATAATTTAAAGGCTGAGTGACTGTTCTCGTTCAGTTGTGTCAAACTGATGATTGCCAACCACGCACATCTAAACCTTGCTAAATCGGTAGCAAAGTCAGGCGTGGGGCCAGCAGCCCTGTCTCATACAAATAAAAATCCCACTGTCAACAAAACCGCAAAGGTCGAAAACCTACATTCCACTCGGAACGTAAAGGAGCAAAATGATTAGTGAGTTAAACTACAGAGATAAGTTAAATTGCAAAACTGTTTCGAGCAAACAACCGCCTTATTCTGTAACACGACAGATTTGCAAAGGTCAGCTATTGCATAGCAGGGGGTCAGTTGGTTAATAAATCCTGAATTATGTCTTTTCGTCACAATACTTTATTTAACTTTTTATTCACTTTCAGACAGAGGTCGTTTATATTATTTTTCTTCTACACCAATTACAGTGTCCAAAGGATCACTTACAGAGACATGTCTATTAAATACAACAGTATGGATGATTAGCCTTTCAAAAAAACGCATCACCTACCATTTTATATATGATATTTATGTCCTTATACATCTCTACTGCGTTATTTTTGAGCCTACATTTTCTGCATTCGTATAAACGGGCTTCATTTTTATGAAAACTAATTCTGTACTTTGATTTCTTACGTCGATCAGATTGTTCCCTCTTTCTTTGCATTCACCTCTTTTACAATGATTAAATTTACTATTTCTACACAGAGTTACTACAATGAACTTTAATCTTGTGTACTCCTGATAAGATTACGGTTCTCCTACACACATTTTCTTCGAATTTTAAGTGACAGTTTTTGGAAAAATATGTAGTTAACTATGACACTGGAAATTCACAAGTACAATTTTTTCTTTCTCTCTAAAATTGAGAATCATTCCTTTCTTTCTGATGACGCTTTAGTATGTGTCATTTTTACTAGTTTTCGTCCTTTCAGTTAGAGGTGGAACAAGAGACAGTAGCAGTATATTTTCATTTAACTCTACTTTTCGTGATGGCTGTTGGCTGATTCCAGGACTATCGAATACTGCCAGTCAGCTGATCTTCATTAGTAAGCTATAGAAAGGAGCTCTTCATGGGAATCTAAAACAAAATTCCAGAAGTATACATACAAAATCTCAGAACTATATAGATGCAGTGACTTTATATTGATGATGAAAATCTGGATCATGTTCCTTGTTCCAAGTTCTGCAGTAGGAATCTCGATACTGATTTTGGTTTAACAGACGCTTGTCCTGCTTTTCTAATCTGAGGTGGTAATGGGTGACTGTCTTTGATGTCGACATCCCTGGTAGGTGTAGTGGGAAAGATGGTGCCCAGATATATAACATAAAATGTTTTATTTGTTCATGTATCTGATTGTGCACAGATGGCTTTGTTATAGCATTGGTTAAATAACAGGAAAAGGCATTTTTCGTGAAGTGTAAAGGCCAATAAATAGCCATTCATTTTTTTGCAGCTGAAGCAAGTATGTGATGCCACGCATAGACTTAATACACCTTATTATTGCAAAATACGTCATAAAAATACGTGAATAAAATTTCTTTGGTGGACAGCAGTTTCCATTTGGTGAAGTTACCTAATTTGTTGATTAAGAAGTTGTTTTCAACACTTTCCGTTGATGGAGTACTATTCAGTGAAATTACATAAGAACTTATGACAATCTCTGTTAACGAATTTTAACTACTAAGCCTCTTTCATAATTTCTTTCCGAATGACAAGGCAATTTCTTTATGACGTCAGTCAGACGAAATATGCAATTCCATATCTAAGAGAAACATTTTTTGCCTACACCCATAATTTATTAAATTTATGCACGAAAAGGTAGTTTCCGATAGAAATTTAAATCAATATTGATGCGGCAATATATCATCCGGTGTCAGTTCTGAGAAATTGGTTCATCCAGTTACATATTATGAAGTAATTTGTTATTCATTAACAACTGACTTTGCATAGTTTAGCCTTCATACAATTATTTGAAGATAAGTAAACACTTGGCGAAAAATTGCTCTACCCTGTGCTACCAGGGTTATCACATATTATTGCGTTTGAATCTGTAAGCTACACGAAAAGAATAACCCTAAGTTTTTTCTAATTGGATTCATAGATTGTAAATAACCAGAAGACTGATATGCTTTACAAAAGAGCCCAGGCCTACCGAAGTTAATTTACTCATTCGTCATAGATATTCATCATCAGAACCATAATGAATAACAGACGAAATATTCTGCCATGACTAGTGCTTGGTGAACCCTACTTTTCATTGTTTTTGAACAATCAGAATAGGAAACATCAAAATGTTAAAACTAAAAATTAGGGGAAAATGTTCCAAACAGTCCTATTAGTTTTGCGGATCTTATTATTATCTACCTCAATTACATGAGTACTCTGACAAGTATTTGATGATAAAAACTATGCACTCGATTGTAAACACACCTAAACGCACATAATATATATGACACTAGCAAAAGACAAATGTTTGGCAGATTCATATTAAATAATTGGATACAATTATCTGTACATATTAGACAGTTACTCTTATATAGCCTTGTTCTACTTACTCTGGTATTCCTGATCATTTGTTTCAAGAGGAAAAAACACCATCAAGTTAGTCAATACACATAGAAATTCTGAACACAATATGTGGGACCCTATAAAACAACATATCTGTGGGGATTAAATATTGTACATTTAACTGAGAAGTCCTAAAATGTTTAAGGCATGATATCTTGCAGCAGGTGAGGTTATTTTCGGACGAATCGAGTTAAATAGAAAAACCAATAAAGTATATAGATCTGAATACGATAAATACTGCGGAAATTCCTCAGAGAAATACCTCACCAACGACTAGAATAATGTGGAAAAAACATGTTAAGAGCTGCATAAAGTCTTTGAACTAATCATCTAAGAGAAATTCAGCATCAAAAGTCCTAAAACTTAATGTATTATATTATTAGTCACTTGGATTCCGAGTGGCAGCAGCACATCTTCATGTCAATTTTTTCTTTGCACTCTGTTTCAACTGGTTACACGATTGCTAATAAAGTTTCATCTCCTCCTCACAAACTCTCCTAAATATCACAGTTGGTCACCCATTCGAGTTTCACTCGAGAGCCTATCTGGCGTGTATTGTTACTCAACGGTCTTCCCAGAGTCTGTTTTTAAAACACCTCTACATATTTATTGGGTAATAGACCGTTGACTGGTTCATTACCAGATTTACTTGTTGACAGCCCTTTGTAGAGGGTCATCTAGTTGACTGTATGGGGTAAAGGCAACTGGTGCTGCTGAAAGTCTGCAGCAAGCTGTTTGAAAGGCTCTGAGTGACACGTCAACTCACTGAACTAGAAATCAGAATAGAAATGACATTATTGCTAGAGATCTTGAGCAAAAAATTGTGTTTGAAAATTCATTTAGTTATCAATATTGTATCACTGTGTTACATAAGATAGACTTATCTAATATTAAATTAGATCTTCTTCCTTGTGCTGTGTGGAGCAGATTTCCATACTGATTTCAGATTAATCAAGTTTTGTCTTACTTTTTCAATCCCACTATTGATATCCTGTAAAGTTAGATAACGAAACGAAATTTATAACGACGAAATGAACCAAATATGCAAGAAAAGAAATTATTAAAAACTTTTCTCTGAAGCATAGTAAATAAAAAACACTTTTTGTACTATTTGCATATGTTAAAACCACAAAAAACTAGGATTGTAAGCCTAGCAAATATGCGTATGGCAACTGGTAGAAATGAACACTACTAAGCTAACCGAGGAAAATAAGTAGACTAACTAGTCAGAATACAATTTTAATCGAATAAAAGGATTTATTAAATAAACGAAGTTTAGTCCGAATGACTATGCAGAAGTGAATCTATGTGAATGCATTCAAGTAGTCACTGCCTCCGCTAAATATTATTTGATATTAAAGATAACGAATAAAAGGCTGGTGAAAATTTATCTCCAAATGAAATCAACTCTAACTCAATAAACAGTGTTCTCGAGATGTATAATGTCAGAAATTACAGCCTGTAATTATGTTTGCTAGGCCAAAAATTAAAACTGTAGGTGGCTTTTCAAAAGCATATGAAGATCCGGGAAATAATTGTTTTTATATACAGGCATTCACCCATAATAATTTGTTTATCAAATATATCACACAATTAAACAGTATTATGCATTGAACCATGTTTCGAACACAACTTATTGTTCATAATTATATCAACATATGATGGAATTGTACTCACCTATATGTCAAAAAACATATGCTAATGCATGTTCACTTCTAAAATCCGTTCATCACAATGTGTGTATTATATTAAACAATGAGACTAGTTTTCTAGAGGTGTATGTAGTATATTTCATTCTAGCTACATACGCACCTGATATTCATGGTGGGCCTGCTAAATTTGGGCTACCGATATCACATACTGAAAATTCCGTACTTGTATCAAAAATTCAGTGCGGAGTCAAGCTATAATAAAATAGAAGAAAATAAATAAAATAGTTTATTGACTGTTGTCAAAATTGAGCCATTATGATTAACATGTTACGATTATTTGGCTTAAATAATTCTGATTTGGAGTTTTCTTTAGGCTGGAAAAGAGCTAAACCACACTATCCAGATAAACAGAAAGATGAAATATCCTTTTAATTTCTGAGAAAAAATTATGTTATACAATTCAGTATAGATTATAAGAAATATGGTCTGGAAGTAAAATGGAATTATGAAACCTATGGCAACCTATACATATCTCTCGACACAAGCATTTAAAATATGAGTACTGAAATAGTGTGAAATGGTGATGATAAGACTTTGATATGTGCTACAGTTTCCTAGACAGATGACGTTGGTCTGATCTGGATTCTAAGAAGATTTATGCCTTATTTTGCATCAGTTCGAAAATATACAAAGAAAAACCAGGAAGTTGACAGAAAAGTCAGTAAAAAAAAAAACATCTTTAGGTCAACGTAGAAAAAAACTGAACTGATGGAGATATACAACAAACAATAACATGTATCAAAAAGAAACTGAAGGAGGAGTCTGAAGAAAGTCGTCTGTCCCAATAACATGGACATCATCGTTCCAACAATAGTAGACACGGATGAGTAAGGCAAAGTCAAGGTCCACAAAGCTTGATAGACACTCATTACCCTGACATTGGTGTGGAACTCAACAGAAGTCAAAACCTGGAACAGGATTCCAATTTTTAGGGGAAATTTCAGATCGTCTCGTTTGTGTGGTTCAGAGATTTGGCATGCGCGTCACTCAAATTATGTCGAGTGGTTCACCGCAAACTTTTATCATTAAACAGCTTCATTCCCTCGTTCAATACTGAGCACCAGATGACTCTGCGGAATGGATAAACAGCAAGCGAGCTTGATAGGCAGTGGGGCGGTCAAGAATTTATTGTCCAACAAATATGCGGAAGGAAATTGGAATGGTGTATACATGCTCTGTGGAGGAATGAGAAGGGAATGGTCAGGCTAGAGTCAATGGGTGAAATGGAGGAGATCCCGTTAGCATAACATGAATGCTTGTAGATAGTTGTGGAAGTGGTCAGATTTAAATGTAGAAAACTGAGGGCAGAGGAGACATGCAATCGAAGCCTTATGTTTCATGAATAATGATAATAAATGATCCGCCATTAATGGTTTGAGCAAGTGAAAAGTAAAGAGGAGGATATTTTAATTTTTATTTACACGTCAAAAATTAGGCTATTAAGAGGAAAAAATCATTGAACAGTTCAGTAATGAGACATTTGAGTGTCATAGGACATCAAATAGACGTCTTGAATTTTTTAGAAATAATAAAAAACAATCAAGCTCAAGTTTCTTGACGTTTACAGAGGCCATCACTAACAACTAATTATAAGCTGACTTGTGAATTCAAAAGATAAAAGGTACTAAGTCTTTTTCTACTTTGGTAACCCATCTTTTAACGCTAATTGATTATGTCACCTCCTTCAAATGCGAATTTTGGCTTCTTTTCACTCTAACTTATCTACGTCATCATTTAGTGGGCGTCATGATTCTTTTATCTGATGTCTAACCAAAATAGCCTAAATATTAGTATTTTTTTCATGTCTTATTTATGTATTAACTGTCTTCTAGTGAATTGCGCTATCTTATAAGTCATGCACCTGAATATCTTTTTGCTACCCTTGCTCCCTATTTTTGTTTCAGACGAGAAATTTATCTCACATTACACATGTAAATATTTTCATAACTTAACATTCGATCAATCTACGTACCACGATCATTTTCACTTAGTTTTTCCTCACTTTGTCTCTTATGAACTAAAGTATGTTTACAATTGGTGGATGGTGGCTAGCAGTGGAATCCAGGATGCGCATTTTGTCCTATTTGGGACTCGTCAGCTGGATGTACCTGCATTTCTCAGTGAGTGATGACGTTCCCACCGAAGCTCGAACCCAGTACCCATAGTTTCAAACGCCAAAGCGTTATCCACTAGACCACTTGGGCCGCGAGAGCCACCTCTTGTGCAACGGGTCATATTAATTATTGAATTATTATTGAATATATATATATATATATAATCTCTGGTTAGGCTGGATTATGGCATTTAAATTTAACTTAGTAAATAGACTAAAATAATTAACACTGTAACAAAATGAACTTTACAGTAAAGAAAGATGAAAAGTTAATTCTGTGATATTATCTAAACATCGAAGGTAGCATGAATAACATTGTATTCTTCTGAACAAATCCGGTATTTAATTCTTTCCTTTCGGATTAAAACACATACTGCCATGAGAAAAACTGTCATTGTTAAACCTGATTTTAACGTTGAAACGGATATGATCTAAAAATTTTAGAAAATACAGTGTCTCGAAATTGATTTTTGTAAGGAAGAATAAAACAATTGATGAATGGGAGTATATCAGGAAATTCGTTTGGTCACTCAGTTTTTATGTCAAAGAAAATGATAGTTTAAATAAACTAGGAAGTTTGGATATTGGAAGTGAATGAATTAGCGTAGGATGCAATTAGTCGAATTATACATTAGAAATGCTACGAGGTGTGCTTAGCTCACTTTCTGGAAGAATTTGATTTCACGAATGATTGACTCAAAAATATTTTTAATCACGAAACAATTTTTGTTAGAGAAGCGTTAGAAACGCATGAACATAAGGCATTCCTCTTAGGAATACATTTTATTACTCTAGGAATGTATGTGAACGAAAAACACAAGTGATTGATTCACAGTCATCTACCGATTTTTCCAGTGATCAAACTAAGATGTTTATAACATCTTCACTTTACAGATAAATGTTGGAAATGTGGTATTCACGCTTTTTACTCAAACGTGAATGATACGATTTTATTGTTTATCTTCGTGCAAACAGACTAAGTCCACTGGCATCTGGAATTCTTTTAATGTGACATTATGGAACTAAGCTTTGATTACCAGATTATCCAGTAAACGATGTTATTTCATTGCATATTATTTCCACCAAACGAAGTCAAAAGAAGGATACAAGAATCCTGTTGTAGAAACATTTTATCTTCATTTCGTGAGTCATAGGTGATTTGTTTATTTTGCATATTTCATTTATTACACTTGTCAAATATATTTCAAACTAAAAACTTGAGAGATAACTAGGTTTTGTCGTATAACACTTGGAATCTTCTGTTGACCCTTATTTTTTGTTTCTTGTGTCATGACGGGTCTTTTCCATGATTTGAAAAATGACTCTGCTATTCACCGATTTTTGTTTTATACAGGCAGTTGAGTGAAGCTTAGGAGGACACCTAATTTTTCAATGTTTCACGAGTTTTTGTTTCCCACCCCACAAGTGACCAACCAAAATAACAATAACACTATACTATTATGCATATAAGAATTTTTAAACTAAAAATATAACCTAAATGCTGAAAAGACTTGTTTTTGATTTATGTTGAGGTGAAGAATATTTTGAAGTAAATGGTATTCAAAATTCATTCCCTTTTCAAAGTGATACTAGACAAATTAGAGGCAGAGACAGAAAATAGTGCTGGGTAATTCCAGCCTTTTAAATATTAAAGAAATCTTCAAATGAAGCCTCTCTATTGAATTATTTGTTATATTTCTGTGTCTAAATTGGTAATTTTTGCACATAGACGGGAGCTTGACATGAATCACTCATTACTGATGATATACAATCTCTTCCACCACAATGATTCGCAAATTATTAAGGATAATAAAATTTAATTTCAAAGTTTGCGTATCCTCATCTGAATAATGTGGATGAAGTATCTGAGGGATCATTTATACACTATTGTGTACTAAAATAGTACACGAGCACGATGATTATCTTCCTAATTCACAACCGCTAGTCAGAAAAAATCGCAAACCTTGTGTTACGCGGTTACTTCTCGAAACTGAGACATTAATATGTTGCCTAATTGACATTACTGCTAGTTTAGTTCGTCTTCTGACGATAACTTCTAGGATGAGGACATTCCTAAATACTCTTGGATTCATTCTTGCTTTTTGTTTCACGATAGTATTGACATTATCGCCAACTTCAAAAACTGTCTGAAAGTTGAACTAGAAATGAACACTCGTTGATACCCTAAATGTTTCGCCCAATTGTGTCAAATACAATCATAATCATTTTTAACGATGGCCAAGGTAAAGAAAGTGGTTGTACAAATTTCTTCTGAACAAATAGGTTTGGCTTCTTCAGGTGGATTCCTATTGAAAAGAAACTAATCATTTTTAAGACACAATGACAACATAAATTTTTCCTATTAAATATTTTATAATTCATTGTAAATCGAAGACAGTAGAGAATAAAATGTTTGAATAGTCTTAAGAGCATCTCTATAGTTCTCAGTGATTTAACCATTCTTACACAAACTACAATTAACCGAACCATTTAATTAAATTTTATGGAGATAAAATTATATCTTTGTTGTATTGAAATTCTATAATGTTTCATATAATTCAGAAATGATTTATTGCCTGGATACATTAAGTGTACTAAACCACCAACACTTATTTGATTGACGATGACTGGAAGTGGAATCCAACTTGTACAATCCTTCCTACTTTGGTCTCGTCACCTGAATTCCAGTGCAATTCAAGTGTGTGCTGATGTTCATACTGAGACTAGAACCCTTCCCCATTGTTTCCAATGCAAAAACATTGCCCAAGAAGACACTATAAGTGCAGGGTTTTAGCACTATCAGGAACACCATCACTCACTAGGGAATGACGCTATATCCAGCTGACGAGGACTGAATAAGATTAAGATCAAGTGCCCATTCTGGTTTTCACTGTCAGTCATTATCAGACTAAATGACACTTCGTTTACCCTCAGATATCGGTAGAGTGTCAGAAGTAAGACACAGAGATCGAGAATTTTAGTCCAACATAATCAATCAACTTGGAAACAAAGGTACTCCTCAGTAACTCCATCATTTTTCTAGTGAAGGGTGTATTTTATTATTAACTTATTCAGCATTGTGGTTGAGTCAAAGCGTACTCCTGAAGATATTTTACAAAGAAAAATAAACCTAATGAAGAAGTCGAAGGATTTGCTGATTAGACGACTGGAAAAAGTTATTTGAGTTTTAGTGAGATTTGTATTCACACAACACAGATGTATATGAGTAGCTTACTATACTAAACCATTGCTGCACTGAATTTACAGTTAATTCTGAAATAAAAAGAACGAAGGAAATATTGCACACACTGCATATTTATGTATAGGTTTTGTGTAAATGTTTACTGTAACTAAAGGCGTTTCAATGCCAAACAGTGTGTGTGTGTGTAACGTTGTTATTTCGCAACTTACCCAGAATTTTCTGGTTCACACAAGATATGCACATAGCGCATATCAAAAATATGTGCAGAATTGATTTTATAACATCAGGTAAGACGAAAGTAAGAGAATATGTCTGTTAGCAGTGATTTAAACCATACCGACTCTGTTATTTTAATCAAGGAATTTCACATTTCTACATTATACGAGAGCTTTATTAAAATCTCCCGATCTTATGCACTTGAGTTCAAATACAGATACGGCTTTATTTTTCTATCGCATCCTCCTATTATTATCTTTATTACTACTATTGTTATTGAGCATGGAAATTTCCTATAAAATCCATAATCTGGATCTCAGTATCCACCTTATTAGTGGCTGTGGTATGGACGTCCTAATGTTTTGGTGAGAAGTTGTAACCAGGGGATCTACCATGTATATGTATATACATTGATCATCAGTGACATTAGTAGACTCTAGTACTTTATCTCAAATTTGGAGAAATTGGAATTCCGCCGTCATTGAATTTCGGCTTTACGGTGAAATCTACGTTTAAGTTTATAGAAATTCCCACAAAACCTAACATCAGATTGTTACTACGATTATTAATACGACCACTATTATGGAGTCATGTATGTTCTTATTTTTAGACTAAAAAATCGATCAATTAAGCATAGTGTGAAATATGTTCCTTCTCATCTTCTACCCAAGAAATGACAATGAATTCTTTTGATTAAGTGAAGAAGTTTTTAATAGGGGATTAACTTAACCTCTGTTAGCCTGTATCGGATTCACATTATTGGCACTATCTAACAACTTCCATTAATATGTCTTGACCTTTGAAAATATTTAGGTATGATATCAAAGAGACAAGTACTCCCAACTGGAAACCAGAAAGCTGCTTTTCTGTGTACACCGTCTTAGTGAAATACGCTTAAGTGCATAACTGTGTGGCTTCATTATCGTAAAAACTTTGGTCGATTGGTTACTTAATGATAATTTCTGTCAAACACATATCTGTACACAGATGAAAATGTGAACATAGGTATTTTATTATTCATAATAAAGAAATCACCTTACAGTACCGTTCCCCAAGTGAAAATGACTCCAACAGTTGTTATTTTACATAGAAGTACATGTTTATTAGCAACGTCTTTAATGTATTTGTATTCTCTGAAATGATAGATTCAGTAGCGAAGCTTTCACTGTCCTTTTAGACAATATCTTCAGCTCAAACTTTAGTATAAAGTGGACTTTTCCGAATTCTTCAGTAATGATATAGTTGTATACCCCAGTAACTATTCTTATGATTGGTTTTCAATTTGCAATGATCACTTTTATTGTCAAAAGACAGAATCATATCATTCCTGAAGAATTCAAAAATGTTCACTTTATATTAAAGCCTGAACTGAAGATATTGTCCAAAAAGGACAACGAAAGTTTCGCGACTGAATCAACCGTTTCAGAGAACATAATTGAATGAAAATCATCATTCTCTATTATTTCCCAGCAATGTGTTCTGTTATTCGACACTAGTAACTAGTGTGATGCGTCTATTCCTCTGATTGGTGTAGACTGAATTCTATCAGTCAGGTTGTAAGGTGACCACCATTCTAGCTAGCTTGCCATCAGCGTGCACATTGATGCACATTCGTCCCTTCTTAGTGTCGAATACCCACTACAGTCCTACAGGAGGTCAATTGCGAGCCCGAATAGCTCAGTGGTAACGTCTCTGACTGCAGCACTGGGTGACGCGGGTTCGAATCTCAGAAGGGACATGAGTTCCTTCAAGGTCGCAGACACGCCTTGCTAATGAGTGCAAACCAGCACAATACCTAGGCCCAAGGCTTCCTGCCGATTGCCTCCAACCATCTAATACCATCAAATGTGTTCTGTTTTTTATTAAGCACGTAAGATACTTCACTGTTTCAATGGTTTCATTAACTATTATGATAATTCTGGCATCTAGAAGTGCTTTGTAAGGAAACAGCTATAAATAAGTTTCCTAAGTCTGTTGCGTGAACAAAGCCGACAATTTGTGTAGAGAATTATCGAAGATTACTGATCAGATGTTTACAGGACACAGTCATTCAGTGGATATATATATATATATATTTCAGTTAGCCTGTTGTTTAAAGCTACACATTAGTATGCAATTTTTGAAGTCATTATTGGAACAGTAATTTAAAGATGATCAGTGGTTATGCATTTAAGGTTATTCGTCAAAGCACAGACCATTCAGCACAACTTTAATGAATAATCATGACGTGAAGGGGGAAATATTAGAAAATTTACAAGTACTCAACAAACTAAACAAATATTTAATGTTTTTAAAGCAAGAGAGCCCGAATTTACAATGCAAAATCATATTTGATTTTGCATCAGGTTCTCATCAGCTGAAGACTACCTGAATATGCAGAAATAACGATTACGGAAGACTAGATGCACCACAGTAAAGAAACAAATGACATGAAAAAGAGATGGGACAGATTAATAGCAACTGACCAACCTAATAGGTTCTCATAATCCATAATTCTGAGTGATTTGACAGCAGAAAGAGCTGTATAACTATCGATTAGAATACAAATGATTGGTTGACTGATGTGGATTAGAGTTGTTCACTTCTATGAGAAATAAATCAATGCATTAGTCATATACTGGATTAATTGGTTTGTAAGAAATACTTATAAATATTTCAGTAGTCTTCATTTGGCTTTCTGTGTTAAAAAAATAAGTAACTATGAACATTAGTGTGCGGCTTAAACACATTTGTAGTGTCACAGCCCGCTCAACTACTGTACATAGAGATTAGTACTCAAAGTCTTTGTTTTCTGTCATTAGTCTTATTGTCAGTATCAACCTATAGCTTCATATTTGAATTACTGAATCACTGAGTTTACATATTACCTATTCCCTCCGGCTATGCTAACACTTACTTTTTTTCGTGGTTAGCAGTGATTTTTTACCATTTTATGGGTTATGACTGCTAATACACACTTGAACACCTGTCATTAACATATGAGCAAAACCGATATACTAAATCTGATTTATTTAAGCGAATTATAGCTGCCTAGATTCTTTTAAAAATGTAATCCTCGGAATAAAGCTTTTAAGACTGTAGAATTCTTTTAATTTATGATGTAATATATATATATATATATTGTTTTCAACCAAATTAGATGTATCTTAAATGAAAAAAGGAATTTTATGTCATTATCGTGATGCTAGGGAAACAAATGGAAGGCCAGAGAACTAGTGAACATTAGTTTCTGAAACAATTTATAGGAAAAAAATGAATTATGACATTCGAATTGGTAAAAATGTACTTTCAAGTGTAAAGTAAACTGATTTAATGTCCACTTGACATATTTAGAATTGATGAGGCGAAAAAAATATCCGTTTATGAACATCATGCTCTTATGAAATTAACCAAATAGAATCAGCTATTAGGGCGTGACTGACCAAAGCGATATACTCCACAGAAGACAATATGTAGCATAAAATGAAATAAATATTGTGAATGATGTCCTGAGTCAGGGTAAAGGTTTAAAAAAAGTTAAAAATATGGTTACAGAAAAATTTTAATTTCGAAGACAGATAATTTTTTTCTGAGGTTAGATGGTCACAGTACCATTAAAATTCTTAGTTTTGTCGTTTAATTTAAAATATTTATTAGTTCATACAACACTCACTCCGGAAAAACGGAAAGTATTCTTTACTTGAAGCTCAGTGCACCTTTGTATTTTTAGGGGGAATACAATTATATTGGTCATTCAATTTTACGCGTTTGAAAGTGTGCAGAATAACCAAATAAACTACGTAATACTGATGCCTGGAGGCTTCAGAAGCGTTCAGAAGTGCATATTCACCTATAATCACGTTTGTGTAAGCTGAAATATGTTACTAATCACCGAACCAGTAAGGTGGTGTCGAAAGGGAAAATATGCTTTGAATGAAAGCTCTGAATTGCCCATCATTTAACTGTTAAAATACGTTGCTATCACCAATCAGCTAAATTAATGAACGGCTAAATCAGAATGTTAAATAATACATAGCTTAAAAGATTTTATGCGTAAGATGCAGCCTATTACCAGGCATAAATTCATAAAGTATGAAAGAGCAGAGATACAAATCTCAATCAGTATACAAATTTAAACTTAGAATATTTTCAAATGTCATACAGGAAAATTCATAAGGGTACGTGGATTTTTAGTGAGGCTGAAGTACGTATGGCACGTATTTGGATTTCTTAATTAAGTAAAGAAAACAACTTTAATTTTAAACTACAGCGATACTTTAAGAAACTTTTTATGAGGACAAAGTTGTCTGTCAAGCAGAAACAGTTTATACATTTTTGTGCAAATGAAAACTGTCAGCCGAAATCACAAACTTATTGTGGTCTACAATTAGTGAAGAAAAGAAAACAGGTAATGAAGCTGGCGCCTAAAACAACGATTTCCTTCCATCATAAAATAATAAAAGTAACAGATATTTGCAGATTTAAAAACGTCTTTGTTTAAGCCTGTAACACTTCAATTGTTACTCTTTGAATATACTTATAACTTGTTATCAGATTCACGCCTAGTTGGAGTCAATATGAATTCATTTCTAAATATTATCAGTTTGTTATATGCAACGTCTGTGGACTAGTTATTGAAAGAGGTTAACAACGAACAGCCTGCTATGAGGCTAGAAAGCTGGTGAGCTTACAATTTTTTACAGTTATGCGAATTTGTATCAAAACTGCAGCCAACCTAAAGGGTGCAGGAAATGGTTTAAAGTCCATGGACAGAGTAATTTCGATTTCATGTAAGTAGCTAAATTCCTTCTAACATAAAAATTGACTATTTGTCATTTCAGATTTTTTTCATCTACAGTTCCTATCAATGAATCTTTCTTGTAATTTGTTTAACTATCGTAGTTTATGCAGTAAGTACTTCTGAAAAGAATCCTTTAGATAATTAAAAGAATGGGCTGAGGTTATCTTGGTGCACATGCTTCATTGAAAGTTTTCTTTGAAGATAGATTCATCAAGCATAACTGAAAGTGAAGACTGCAGTACTGGTCAAGTTTATGAAATTCCCTTACTGGCAGATTTAAAGACATAGATGTGGTTGTATAGTTTTGACAGATAAATTCTAAGTATGCTAGAGTCGCGAAAATTCACTTCACTGAGTTTCATGATAATGTAAGTCAGCCATATGAGACATTAGCTTTAATATCATGCTTATAGCATAAGTTGCGCGTTTATCAACTTTTGTCTCCTGAGTCCTGTAAAGGCTTAGGTAAGTTGTTTTAAGACCATCGAGATAAACAGAAGAAGAAGTAGAATTAATTAATTAAAATATACCTAATTACCTATGGTAAACAATATTAACCACATTTTCTACCATTCTACCAGTGTTAATCTGATTAAAACACTGTGAAAACCATGAGTTTCACCTATTTAATCATTTCGAAATGGCAAATTAAACCCTGAGATTCAATATATATATATATATATATATATATATATATATGGAACAGCTGGACATTTGTTTTCTGGAATGCATCCAATTAAAACTGAATTTATCGAAAAATGTCGAGAATAATCATATCAAAAAGTAATTATAATGCGAAATTAAAATCACTTTTTTCTCGGAAATAATATTCGAAATTCATCTGCACTATGCATATATATATATATATTTATATATGCAGCAGTGGATTAATGAAATTCATTCAACTGTCATTCATTATATATATATTGTAAATAATGTGATATTTAGTTTAAAAAAGAAATAGTTGTAATTATAATAATTGCATAGCTTAAATTTTAGAAACTAGATTCATTAGAGATTTGTAGTACATGGTTTGAAAAATATGTTATTTACCTAGATTTTTGCGTACAAAAGATAGCACTTTCTGGTTAAAACTGATAGAAATTGATGTCTAACTTCGGCACACTTGGCAAACTAATAAGGATATAGTCAATACAGTAGGTCTACTGGAATCGAGAAAATTTTCAGATGCTTCGACCTTGGATAATAAGAAAAGAATCACTGTCATTACATTCACAATTATATCCACAGATATCAATTTCCTTATTACATGTTATAAGAGAAAGAATATTTGAAAGACTCATTCAGAAGACAGCTGTGCATCTAAATTTTCTGCTTATTGTCACTCCTCAGCATAGTCTATTTGCAACCTAGTAGGAGTTGATATGCCCTTAGAGACTCACAACAGAGCTACCTAAAACTACAGCTAGAGATGTTACCAATGCAATATTCATGCCATATTGGATTTACTGTAGGTTTGTAAAAGGTACATTGGTCGACAACATCTAGCATTGTGACCATGATAATGATTGCAAGATTTTTATGACCGAGTTGCACACTTGAAGAACAGAGTTTATCCGGCAATCATTAATAAACAGTATAACAGTGTTTACTTTCTTGTGGCGAATGACTTTGTAAAGGGATAGATTAGTCACCAGTGTATGGTATTGTTTTCAATATGGAACATTTAGTTTGTGAAACATACTGTGACGTAATCTTATCCACTAGCTAATGATAAGAGCGTAGCTGATTTTGTTCCCGAGCAGTAAGAGGAAATACGAATATCATCAAATGAAATACGTTATTGCACTTACAGAACAGAGATGAATAATGAAGAATTTCAGTTGAGTTTACACAAGAAGATATCATAGTGGAATCAGTGATTCCTAGAAGTACAGCGTCTTTGAAACGTTTCTGTCAAATCACAGAATAGAATATCCTAAAATGTAAGACACTAGCATTGTACGATAACGGCAGTTCCATGCCTCTCAATTACTCAAAGATTGATGTGATCAATGAATGGTATCATAAAAAAAGAGAAAAAATAATGAGTGTGATCGGTAGTACGAAAGTAAAAAATATTTTTCTAATTTCCGGTTCGTTTAGGTTTTAACTTTAACTGTTGTCGAAATTGAGAATCTAAATGTTTAAATTTGAATTACAGTTGTTTTGTATTGAAATATATCAACTTAAAATATCAGCAAGGAAATGAAACCATCAGAATTGTTTTCAAATATCCCCTGTTAAAGATAACGAGTATCAGAATTAAAAGTCAGAAAATAGTAGTCTTACTGGTGGAATGTCCGTAAAATATGATGGATAGCATTCAAAAAAACTGTGCAAACATTTTTGTTTTAAACGTACACTTGTATAAATGAATTTCCTCTTCTTTAATTCTTACCTGAAAAATGAGATATTTTGCTAGGGAACATGTGTAATATTTCAACACGTCGAGCTACCTAACTGTTGTCAAGTCGTAATGGAAACGACCATTATTCAAAGAAAACAGTTTGGAAGTTATGTCGGGGAAAACAGTATTTTCATGACATGTGACGATGGATCCTCTTTTTGTTACTACATTCACGAGGCTTTCATTTTGCTGAAGATATATGCCGTTTGTTTACCTTCAGAAGGCGTGGAGAATATATGGCAGGTCATCTTACTTAGAAAGAGGTAAATAGGATTAACAGAATCTCTATCGTTATGAATTTGTTTCACACTACTGACTGGTATTCTTTGCATAATCTTCATTCACAGCTAAGGCTTGTGAAGCCATTCTATGCCAAACATTCGTGCAGCATCCTGTGGTAATTTTTACCTTGTAAAGTATATTTTATTTCATTGTAGGCATACTGTGATATTTCCCTAATTGCGTGGAAATGGAATCAGTATAACTGCATTTTTTATGCTTTGATTAATTTTTAACAGTTACACAAATCAAGAAACTCTGAGTTATGATGATTCATGTGTCGATGGCACAGCGGTTAGGACGCTCGCCGACCATGCACATGGTAGGGGGATAGATACTCAGCCATTGACGCACTCCTTTACCTAGCTAAGCCAGAAATAATAATGGTAAAGAGGAAAGGTTAGGCATGAGGTTAGCAACCTTACCCTGCGAAAATAAACACTGCTACAGGAACTTCAAGCCTCTAACTTGAAGCCCCATGTTCCAATGGGAACGTGAAGGGATTAATAAAAATAATAATAATAACTGCACTAGTAAAAATGCTTTAGTGGAATTAGAGTGAAAATATGCATTATTAAAGCGCTTTACTGTGTAAACAATCTACACCATGTCATTTTTAATGGACACTAAACAGAGTATGTCTGTAATCATAACAGGATTTAGCTCAAATGGGGGAGTGTTAGTTTATACTGCTAACTAAGCAACCAACTTTTCTCATAACACTGAATGAACTTGGAATCTGACAGTTAATGTTGATCCTTCGTGACATCTTGTATATACTCTACTGAACTCTCATATGAAATACTTTATGTGACTTAATTGCCTACATACTCTGGTAAACCCACCAAAAGTTGCGAAAAATTCATACAGTTACAGGTTACAGGAGATGCTTAGTCCAAAAACATTTTTTTCCATCAGACACGTTTCGTATTTAGGTCTAAGTTAAGGAAGTGAATTATAGTTTCAAAGTGTATTTCTTTATCCATTAAGTGTTTGATTACTTGACTAAAGTTTTTAGATAGGTAGAATCAGACTAAAAGATAAGAATAGCTTTTATTATCGTACTATTTCCTCCTGACTTCATTGTTTAAGACAGTAGAGATCTGTTCATCTATACGAGCACTTATATCTAGTATTCGACTAACGAAGAAAGCACTTAGGTAGTAAAATAGTAGAGTAGTCCAAATAACAACTCATTAGCTGTTAGAAATTGTAGGCATATAAAACAAAAATTGACAGTGGCCTTAAATAAAATGCCCGCACAGATTTCTTTTGAATTCAGTGTTCAGCAGCTAATTTTTTCCTGTGTACTGCAGACAACAAGAAAAATCTAAAACGATTTATTCGTCAACAAAATATTCTAAATCAACTTTTAAATATATCAAGAATTTCAAAGATTAATTAGAGTTATTACCATAGCAACCAAATTGAACATGAAGTGTAACCTCTTGTCTAATTAACGCAAATATATTATCTCGTAGAAGGATGAAGGGTGCAGGGTGTTTTACCAACAATATGAATCATATGATCTTGAAGACAACATATCTGACCAGAAAGAACGAATAATTTGTCCACTTGAGATTCAGATGGTACAGTTTGGTGTTTTATTCTAATGTGAGAAGGTTTAAGTTTTAAAAAATTAGTAAAGACTCTTGGATTTTCGTTCTTTTCAGCTTTCTAGAATAACCGATTATTTTATTCTTTCACCTTAACTTACTATGGGTACTTCGAACATTACCTGGTCACAAAGACCAACTGGTCATTTTGTTTTTATCAGTATGTTAGGATTAAGTGCGTGAAGATCATATCTCCAAACTAAAATGAAACTTACTACACTTAGTAAAACCATGCATATATCATTTCATGAAATTATGGCTAGAAATTCCCGTGTTACCTATTTTCATACAAACTATTAACACTCTTTCGGGTTTTTCTCTGCTAACTCATGTTCTTTCGAAAGCAATACTTTATCTTCATCCCTGTAATTTGTAAGTGACATCAAATTCAGATGCACGAAGTTGGAGAACGCCAAAGCAAAACTTACAGATCACTGCTATCTTTAAACTGACCTTTCTTCATTCACAGTAATATGCTATACAACTGAAATAGTTTTCTTGGGGATAGACGAGGGCATTGTCAGCTCTCAAAAGGAATATGTAGTTAGACATATCACAAGATGAGCTAGATCTAGGCGATAATGTAAATGGTGTATAAATATCAGAGGTATAATAAGAATAGCAGTTACTGAAGATCAAATCACAATGTTGTGGGCTGGATATTATGAAACCACAAGAAATTAAGGGATTATCAGCATTTTGAGAACGTAATTCAAAAGCATTAAAACCTCGCCTAGATTAATAGGTCGCTACTATTCTTGCCGGTCCCAAGCCCAAGTAAAGAGGGAGGGTGTGGTGGTAGCAACTCCACCCCTGTAAAAAAAACTAAATCGCTACAGAAACTTCAACGAATAAATACATTAAAAATTCTAAAAATATAAACAATAACCTTATTTTTCTCTGTAATTGGGGAAGTGAAATGACGCAGGCTGGTGAAAACCTTCGGGAAGCCAGTCAGCCGATGTGCCTTTTTTCGATGAAAGCAAAAGTAAGGATAGGGACATGGAATGTTCATACAATGTACGAAACTGGAAAGGCTTCCCAGATAGCCGCTGAAATGA
This sequence comes from Trichobilharzia regenti, assembly GCA_944472135.2. Lineage (NCBI taxonomy): Eukaryota > Metazoa > Platyhelminthes > Trematoda > Strigeidida > Schistosomatidae > Trichobilharzia > Trichobilharzia regenti. The sequence continues at coordinate 88,265,409 of OX235270.1, forward strand.
GAAGGTACAGAATAGAAGTGTTGGGAATCTGCGAGAGCAGATGGAACGGATGTGGACAGTACCAACTACCAACTACAGACACAATAGTCTATTCCGGTCACCCAGAGGACAACCACGAGCACACCGAGGGAGTGGCCATCATGATGTCACCAACAGCAACCAAAGCTCTCATGCAGTGGGAACAAATCTCCTCCAGGATAATGACAGCCAGGTTCAACTCAAAAGGAAGGAAAGTTACAGTCATTCAATGCTATGCGCCTACAAACGTCTCAGAACAAGAGAAGAAGGAGGTGTTCTACAGACAACTACAAGCAATAATGGACAACGTCCCAAATGGCCATATCGAAATCCTGATGGGCGACATGAATGCGAAGCTGGCAGGAGACAACACAGGAAAAGGGGCAGATGTGGGTTAAGACCACTATCTACTAGAAGGGACTTTCAAGGTGAAGCTGAAAGTTTGAGGATAGCTGGAGATAGGCCACAACGCAAGTTCAACACTCAAAAACTGAAGGACTTAACCACAAAAGACACTTTCACTGCAACTGTCAGAGCAAAGCAGGAAACACTACGCGACATCACTGAAGAATCATGCGTGGAAGAACATTGGAAGTCTCTGAAGGAGATTCTCAACGAAACGTGTTCAACGGCTCTAGGAAGAAAGAAGAGACAAGACAAGGAATGGCTCTCAACGGACACTTGTAAACTAATAGAAGAGAGGAGAATGGTGAGAGAGAAAATGATTCAATGCAAGGATGGACAGGAAAAGGAGACGATGAGCTCAACTTACACAGAACTGGACAAAGAAAGGAAGAAGAGTGCTAGGAAGGACAAAAGATGATTCTACGACTACCTGGCTACTGGAGCTGAGAAGGCAGCAGGCAAAAGGGACCTGAGAACACTATATCAGATAACCAAATCTCTATCCGGGAAGAGACCAACACAAGCGAAACCTATAAAAGACAGCCAAAGGAACCCAATTACCAAGGAAGAAAGACAGATTAGACAATGGGCAGATCACCGCCTGCAACCCGTCCAGAAATACCAACAACAGCACGTACACAACTCCAAGTTGACATCAATCCTCCAACGAAAGCTACAGTCTTGAATGCAATCAAGCTTCTGAAAGCTGGAAATGCAGCTGGACCAGATGGAATACCCCTTGAAGTACTAAAAGCGGACCCAGAGACTACAGCAGACATGCTGATTCCATTATTGCAAAAGGTCTGGAAAGAGGGGAAGGTGCCTACTGACTGGAGGAAAAGTGACCTCGTGAAACTACCAAAGAAGGGCGACTTACGTCTCGCTCTGCAAGAATTGGCGAGGAATCATGCTCCTGTCGACGCCAACTAAAATTCAGAGTCGTATCATCCTGGAGATAATAAAGGATGGACTGGATACAGAACTCCGCCCACCGGAACCAGCTGGATCCAGGAAAGTCAGGCAAATCATGTACTGACCAAATTGAAACTCTACGCATCATCATCATCATCGAATAAACCATGGAATGCCAATCAAATCTCTACCTCAACTTTATAGACTTTGAGAAGGCCTTCCACAGCGTTGATCGTGAAGTAATTTAGAAATTACTCGAGTACTACGGCGTACCTCAAATATTCATCAACCTCATTCAACAGCTGGTTGTGTGACAACGGCACATGTCAAGTGATCCACAACGGAAAACTCAGTGAGGCGTTTGGAGTAAACACACGAGTCAGACAAGGGTGCTTATTATCACCAATGACATTCCTAATTGTGGTGGACCAACCGGATTATGCGCCAGACAGTGAGAAACGAGCAGACAGGGATATCCTGGACCGACGTGAAGAGCCTAGAAGACCTGAATTTCGCGCGTGGATGATTTATGTTTGATGTCACACAAAATCGTAGACTTACAAACGACGACCGACAAACTGGTCGAAGAAGCAGCCGGCGAAGACAGGACACCATGTGAGCATAGACAAGACGGAGGTTATGGAAATAACCAACGAACCAACCAACAATAGCAGCAACATCCAGAGCCAATAACCATCAACGGGAGGGATTTGAAAGAGTTTACTTTATTCACTTATCTAGAGAGCATTGTCTCAACTACGGGCAGTTGGAACGGACGAGGATGTCAAATCGAGCGAGAATCGGGAAGGCGAGAAACACATTCATCAACCTGAAATTGATCTGGAAATCTTCGTCACTCAGTATCATCGTGAACCTGGTGTTTTTCTGATTTCCGCCTTCTTGCGTCAGGACTATTAATTACTCGATCAGTAGATAACAGTAATTTGGCGACGGGGAAAACTATGGATTCCTCTAAATTGGAATTACTATTTGAACAGCAAATGAAATTAATGGAAATGTTCGTCAACCCACAGACTAGTTCAACTTCCCATTCAAGCAGTCTGAATCATACCATGCTACCATCTGTCGACGGCATTGTGAACAGTATTTCACAGTTCAAATATGATCCAGATGCGAATGTATCGTTTGACACATGGTATTAACGATATGAGGATTTATTCACAGTTGATCTCGCCTCTCAAGACGATGCTTGGAAGGTGCGAGTATTATTACGTAAATTGGATCCCGCAGAATATGAAAGGTACTGAAACCTAATTACACTCCAAAAACCACGTGACAAGTGTTTCGATGATACAATAAAGCTGCTGCGTGAACATTTTGGAGACCACTCGTCATTATTCAGCATACGTTATCGTTTCCTCAAGCTGACAATGAATGAAAATGATGATTTTCTTACTCACGTTGGCACAGTCAACCGAGAATGTGAGAGATTTCGACTCAGGTCCTTAACAGATGATCAATTCAAAGCCTTGATTCTCATATGCAGTCTTCAATCTCCTCGTTTCACAGATATCCGAACTCGACTGCCCAATCAGCTAGAGAAAAATCCTAAGTTAACTATACATGACATAGCTGACGAATGTCAACGGCTGATTAATTTGCAGAAAGACACACCTGGTCGAATCAACACCTTCGAGAAGCTCTGATATTCATGCATTACGAAAGATCAAAAATCTCTCGCCATCCAGTCCTGACCCACCTTCTAATGTTCCACGAAAGCCTACACATACTAGTCCAACCTCACAAAATACCGCAAAGAAGACCCCATCATCACCATGCTGGCATTGTGGCGCGTGGCATTTTGTAAAGTCCTGTCCATACAAAAATCATCGTTGCAGCAAGTGCAAAATCATCGGTCATAAAAATGGTTTTCGTCAGCCACGCAAACCCAGATGTCATAATCTAGCGAAATCTCGACCAACTGCCGGTCCTAAATTCCCCAAAAAGTCAATGAGTCTAGTCGCAACCTGTCAAGTCACAACTCCATATATGCGGAAATATCTTGACCTTCAGATGAATGATCATGATGCACGTCTGCAGCTAGATACCGCCTCTGATATTACTGTTATATCAGAGAAACTTTGGAATAATATTGGCAGACCACCAATCGCAAATGCTTCTCAGACTGCCGTCAGCGCCTGTGGTGGGCGCCTCAAACTAATTGGTGAACTCAAATGTTCTGTTTCCTTCCGCAATATCAAATTCACAGGAATTTATTACGTCACCAACGGTGATTTAAGTCTTTTGGGACTTGATTGGTTCGATCGTTTACGTCTGGCTGATGTCCCACTTAGTTCTGTATGCAACGCAGTCAACAAGGATAAAAATTCAGCCAACTCCTTTCCTGATTTATGCAAACAATTTGCATCTGTTTTTCAACCCGGATTAGGTCACTGTACCTCGCTGCAAGCTACCTTTCGAGTATTACCAGACGAAAAACCGGTTTTTTGCCTAAAGAGGCCAGTCCCATATGCATCCGTAGCAAAAGTTGACGAAGAATTGGAGAGACTGCAACAACAAGGCGTATTAACACCAGTCACGTACTCGGCATGAGCAGCACCCATCGTCGTTGTCAAGAAAGCGAATGGGTCACTACGTATTTGCGCTGATTTCTGTACTGGGTTGAATGCAGCATTAGAACAGCACCACTATCCTTTACCTACGCCGGATGATTTATTCACTGTTTTAAATGGTGGATCTTATTCGGATTTTCAATACAAACGTAAAGTCAGTCAGTTCTTCTATACGGATCAGAAACTTGGCGGGCGGGTCACAAAGAATATTTCGAACAGCCTATTGCAGACCTTCATCAACAACTGTCTTCGCTCTATACTGAAGATCAAATGGCCGAGCCGGGAAGATTCACCAACAAGAAAGTATGGGAACAAACGAAACAAGAACCAATCGCCAGCCAACATATATGCAGGAGAAAGTGAAGATGGATCGGTCACTCGCTAAGAAGACCGCTGGGTGACATTGCGCGTCAAACCCTCGAGTGGAACCTGAAAGGGAAGCGGCGAGTGGGACGTCAGTGCAAGGGTGACATTGAGGAGATCGTGTGAAGAGGAGTTGAAAGAGTATGGGCTAACTTGGATGCAGGTGAAAAGTAAAGCAGCAGAAGATAGAAGCAAATGGAGACGTGCAGTTGAAGCTCTATGTTCCACTAGGAACCCAAGGGAACAATATTAATGATTCAAAAGCTTTATAATCTTCAGATTTCTCTGTCACAGAGTTACGGAGTGCATAATTATGAGCTTATCATATTGCCAAAGATGAACGCTCTCGTATCTATTCAAGTGAAATAGCTTCTATATTGAAATGACTGGAAAACCTCAGACTTCACGCGAATCAGAAAAACTGCTATTCCTAAATAAATTTGTATTAAAATTGAAACACTCTAATATATTGAAAAGACATTTCTAGGTTTAACTTCATCAATATGTTTAGATGATAATTTGACTGGTTCATTTCTCTTACCGTCGAAATGTTTTTTTAGGATTAAATCTTCAATGTTTCAATATAATCGTGTTAAAATTTACATTCTTGCTTCTTTGAATAATATGCTTCAGATAACACACATTTTTTTATACAAGTTATCATTTTTAAATTAATATAGACAGATGTTTTTCTTGCCTATGCAATTTCGAATACTTTGCATGTTTTGTATATACAAATTAGATTATAACACGAGTCAGATTTTTTTTGTCACAGGAAGTGTGCAAATCTAGTAATCGTAATCGTCACTGGATATCAGTAGATCATACGGATATGAAGTGAGATAAGTGAAATGATGGGAAGTATAAGTGTTAGCATTCAATCTATATATTAAGATATAATATATGTGTGTGAGAATAACAATCTGACTAAACAGGTGTCAACCTCTGATACATGAAGTGGAATGAAAACACTTGCTGATGGTTTGATCACAACTTTCTGGATTGATATAAAACACTTCATATCATTCACTCCTTCCACAGAGTAAAAAAATGTCTTGATTCTTTTTACTTTGTTAAATCCACAGATAGTTCTAGCTCAAAAGCGATCAAGAATAAGCACTTTTCAGTGCTCTATCAACTTCACTTCACTTATTATTGTTTTAATCTTCAAATCATATCCTTGAAACGCAGTGTACACTCGTACATATTTTCATTGGGCTCCAGACTACTGCTGTGCATTTGGATAAGTAAGTGAAGGAAAAATGTTATAGAGAACTGAGTCGTGTAAGGAAAATTTTGGAAATTTTGAAACTAAAAACTAAAAAAAAGTATGTAACATAAAATATTGTAGTAACTTGGCTGCTGGACAATAAAGCAGGGGTTTTACTACTACTACTAATAATAATAATGCCAAAAACTAGTAATAATGATAAAAATAAATAAAAATAAAAACTCTCAAGAAGCTAAAGTAATCCAAAACTTGGACTGATGCCGCGAATGCATTTCCCTAAAGATTGAAGCAGGCTGACAGATATGTAACGAGCCATGAAGAAAGTTACTATTGGGAATGGAGTAAATATTCATCAGAGAAAAACTAGGAGAGTTATTGAACGTGGGCATGATATCTTTACAAATTTTTTTCGGAATCATGAATAGAAGAATTAAACCTCAGGATTTCCGAATGCAAGTTGGTACTTTATGAAAAGTAAAAAAAATACATAATTTGCATTTGTTTGTGTGAAGTTGGTGCTCGTAAAATATAGATTTAAGACTATGAAAAATGTCAGTTGCATATTTCAGTGTTTCACTGCAACTGCTAATTATACCTACTCGAAGTCAAAGTATTTAATGTTATATCATACAACTTGTTCCCATTATTGGTTACTTTGTTGTTTCTTTGTGCATACTAAAAGTTAAGCCGTGAAGTTAATTTAATCACTTTATTCACAGCTGATAAGCATAAGACACACGGTCAGTGATCTTACCAGTGAGGCTTTTTAATCTGAAAGAAACTGAAGTGGTTCAATTATACCATAAATTCTTGTCTTATCATTGTAGTTTAAGCATATCACTACTACCTGTTTCCTTTGAAGTTTCTTTTTGTTGATGTGAGGCGTCAATACACACAGTAAATGATTTTGACACTTTGAGTGATGGTTAGACACTGTTTAATCCTAAAGAATAAAAAGCTATAGTAGTTTTGTATCAGAGGAAATATGGATGATTTAATAGTCATCCGAATAATATATGCGAAAAATATTCACAATCTTATTGACCACACAACATCTAATAAACTGAAGCGAATACAGGAATTTAATGCCTTAGCAAAAACAAATAAAACCTTGAAGGTGATTCAAGAGTTTTTTCATACTTTAGTGGTAAATTTTAATAATTATTCGGTGGTTTAGGCTGCCTATTGATTTGAAGCAACCTAAATTTAAACTACGACCATGTAATAAATGCAGATAGCGCTTTTATCTTAAATAAACAATCATTCATGACGAAAGGAACACGCTAAATTTTATTAAAAAAAAATAATATCACACTTAAAAATTTCATTTAAATTAAGATATAGGCGTAATGTTAAAGCACAGAGATGTTTACGAAATAAAAACAGTTTTGTTTTCAAGTCCCTACACCTTACAAATACTGACTTTATCAGAACTACTTGCATTCTTTTTGTAGAAGCGAGTTAAACATGAACTGAAGCAACTGATACTCACTTAGGAGTTAAAACGTTGAAATAAAACGACACTAATTGTTAGCTTTCAGTTAACATTTTTTTCTCTGCAGTCAAAAAACTTTCAAACAGTCGCATATACCAAGTTAATTTAATAAGCATAAATTAAGAATGAATTACTTTGTTCATAGAAAACATCTGGAAACTAAAAGAAGAGTCGTTTCGTTTATTTTACATATTTTCGATTTATTGACCGTGATGTTATTTATGAATAATAAATTTATAATGACTGAACAGAAAAACACCTTAATTTTATTAGTCTGTTTAAGATAAACAAATCTGTTTATTGATATTTACTAAAATAGCGTAGAGTTTTTTGGGCAGAAGTGACAGCTGACAGATAATGAGGTTGGGAATGTCTGTAGCCGTTAAAGTATAGTTTTAAGTTAACGTGACCCTTGTGTTTTCATCCTTCTTTTCTCTAATGTTCTTACTTTATTAAAAGTATTCAAGTAACCTATGTATTCGACGACAAAAATGCATGGTAGACGTCAGCTGTTCCTTAATTTTCCATAAAAACATCGGAAAATATGTGGTCATGGTGTATAATCAGTTATAAAAAATTCTGACGGCTAAGATGAACAACAAGTTTAGTGAAAGCTGCTTTAGGGTAATCTACTGACTGTTAAGTACATCTTGGGGATTTTAAAGTTAAAAAGGTGTAATCGCTTTGTTTTTCTCTTAGTTTCACACAACATATTGAGTTGAATTATACGTCTTCAGAGATCGCTGTCAGAACACAAACAGTTCTTTGCAGTTTGCCCGAAATAAGCTCCATAAGTGAAAGTCTAAATTTGACAGCATTGGGATTCTAGCTAAGCTCCTTTTAGCTGACAAGGAGTGGTTTCAGCCTTGGTTCTAACTGAACTCTGTCACTCAGTGATCTGGAAGGCTGCCTCCCCTTAATGCACTTTGAATTGACTTTGTGTGATTGGAGGCATATGACAAAATGCTTCAGATATATGTTTCCTGCCATTTAGCAAATACAAACATTACTTGTTTACAGCATGGAAGAAACTGACATCCCTTCAGAAGTTTGAAGGGATGTAGCGGCCGGTAATAGGTTTGTTGTATCCATCCACAGTATTTGTTTCAACTTCGTTCATTTATTTTATTAAAGTGTGTGTTGTTCTTAACAACTGTGACGATAATGAGAAAATAATAGTGCGTCGGTGGCACGGTGGTTAGGACTCTCGCCGATTGTGCACATGATCCGGAGTTCTGTCAATGGAACGTTCAGAGTTCGATCCTCTGCCGACGCACACCTAATATCTATGGTCGGCCTGCAAAATTTGAGCTACCTATATCACATGCTGAAAATTCCATACCTGTACCAAAAAGTACGGTGTGGAATCAAGCTGTAATCAAAATTTTAAAAAAAATCCCTTTTCTGTTTTTTTCTGAGTAAAATATTTTCACTGTTTATTCAAATGTAAAATGTGCTTGATCTACATCCCTTGTCATTTTTCGAATTCCAGATGTAGCTCCATATTAGATAATTTTATTTGAAATAATACACAGTGATGAAGTATTAATAGCTGGATGACGTAACTGATTACATAGGTCACACTAGTCGATTGAGGTCAATTAGATTATTGGAACATAGAAATTTAGCTGGACTCAGAATGACCCTGCAAAGCTGAATAAACTAGAAAAAAGCTCGTCCGTAGCATTTCAACTAATTGCATGTAATCACACAATAGGGTGGGACAGGTTGGTAGTATCAAAAAGTAATTTAGTTAGGTTAGGAGAGAGGAATTACATTCTACCAGAATGCCCAAATTCTACACTTACACCAGATTTAGTTACATAGTAAAATCTCTTTCAGAAATAAAAGATGAATTCTGTTGACTAGATTGATGTCAACCTTTACTAGTGTTGGGGCTATTTACGCTGGTGAAGATGAACCGACGGATATTTCATGCTAAACACAGCTGAATATCATGAATAATGATAAAAGGCAGAAGTACCGAAATAGGAATAAGTAGATTCACGGTTTTCAGCACTCACAAAAAATAGCTTTGTGAAATCTTCCATGTTGTGTAGTTTATTGACTACAATTCGTTATTTTCTTATGGCGCTTTGATTAGCCAAATTCAACCCTGATAATTTCGAGATTTGTAGTGAAAAATATTTGCCAACTGCCGACATTTCCAACAAGTTGATAAAACGTTTTATTGGGCTACTGTACTTACAGCTCTTATTTAACTTGGAGTTTGGCTGTCCTGAGATTCGATAACGTTGCCATTTTTCTCATATTCCTAATTTGATCAACATTGTTTCTTTCTGTTTTTCCTGGTTTGTAATATAACCAAGACACAGATGAAGTTGAATAATCAGGTTGTCACTGGTTGAAACATTTATCGTAAGTAAAAACCGTTAGAAATAAGGTTAAAAGTTACCAATAGAGATTTGGAAATGAGCCCACTAAAAGAAAACATATATGTGTTGTATGACAGGCAGTCAGTAAATAACAGCCAACAAAATTTTGATTTACATAAAGGCTATGATAACAAAGTGTGAGAGAAGTAAAAAATTCATTAGACGAAATGGTTTAACGGCTTCTTGTTTGGAATATTTTCTATGGGTCAATTAATATGCTATTTCCACTTTGTGAAGCTCTTGTAAGCCGCAAAAAAGAACACATCAATACCCAATATACAACACTGTCTATTGACGGTGTTTACGTCTGCTGTTTATTACTGACTGTTCAGAATTTCACTCACTAGCATTTATTCAGTTTCAATACTTACTATTTCAGTGAACATTCTTTGTTGTTAAGTGAAGTGGATACGAAGTGATGGTGAGTGGAAGACAGAAGTTACAGGATTTCATCATAAGCTGACATCAGTTAGAGAACCATTGGAAAACCTGGGAGTACTGGACAGATGTTTCGTCCTAGTTTGGGACTCTTCACTGGTACGCACCCACCACCGGCGTTTGAACCTAGGACCTTTTGGTGACAAGGCGAGCTCGTATACCTTTAAGTCACTGGGACCCGATCCAATGGCCCATGAATTCTAACTTCTGCCAATTCAGGATATAGCGCAACCGATAGCCAATGTCTTCGGTGAGTATTTGTCCTCACATCCGACCTTCTGCAACCTACTGGTCACGACTTCCCACTACGTACCTGAATAGGACCAATTGCCAATGAGCATCTCATTGGTATTCGAGTGTTGGTTTGTTGGGATTTGGTTGATTGGTTACAGGATTTCATCATGAGCTGACATTAGTTAGAGAACCATTGGAAAACCTGGCGGTACTGACAGCTGTTTCGTCCTGGTGGGTGCGTACTGATGAAGAGTCCCAAACTAGGACGAAACGGCTGTCCAGTACTCCCAGGTTTTCCAATGGTTCTCTAACTGATGTCAGCTCACGATGAAATCCTGAAACCAATCAAATCCCTACAAACCAATACTTGAAGACAGAAGTATTTGAAACTTTTGGAAGTATGATTGTCTTTCATCATGTATAACACTATATACTGGTGATTTATTATGATGAGTGGTTGGATATCTCTGATGTCAACGAGTAGTGGTTGCTAGCCAGGCCTTTGTTATACAAACATCAGATTGTTTGGACCGATTCAGCCAACTGATGAGCTGGGCCTTAAACCAGCGAAACGGTGTTCTGAGCCTAAGGTCACTTTGATATGACTAGCAGGAGTTTTGGGGTTGATGTGAGTAGTATCCAACTACTCATGTAAATCAATCAGTAGTACATAGCATTCGGCATTTACGCTTCCTTTCTTGATTACCATTTCCAGTATCAAGCAGACCATCCATTGAGATGTGAATAATTTTGTTATGAAAACGAAATTGTCGTGAAATATCACTTCGAACTGTGTAAGTTGCAAGTCAGATTTATATTCCATCTTACCAAACGATATATAAATATATATAGTGTTGATAAATAAGAACATTGTTTTTTAGAAAGATCTCTTTAGTATTCATTAGAATGTCAAAATGTGATAAGCTGTATTTGAACAGAAGAAGAATGAAGACTTGCCCTACGTTAAATCTGATTTCAAAATAACCAGAATATATTTGTAACTGATACGCAAATACTTTTCATTCATACATCTCTGTTCGTTTTAGATGCATTTGGTCTTGTTAGTATTACAACAAAGATCATATAACCAGAGAATCACCCAGTTTAAGCTTGACATAAACATCTTAAAAATTCGTATATGATAATGAGTCGCGTTTTCACAACGAAATGCATAATTTTAATGAACTCAGAATTAGTGTGGTTGTATTTTCCCTCTCTGATTTATGCCAACTTTAGATGTTTTTTCTCATGCTTATATCGAGTCTGACAATTAGAATTCTATTATTAAATCATTTCAGACAAATAACAACTAAACTGCCATTAGTGGGAGAAATCTAAATATATATCATCTCTTTTGTTTACATAGGCGGTCTCGTATCAACTATGGGCTGAGACGATACGAATCCCAAAGCTAGTCAGTAGAAAGAATATGAGATATGCGTTCGCTATAACCGGCACGAAGACATTAAGTCAGCGTAAAAATAATCCAAGGAAGGAAAGATGCCTGTCGACTGGAAAATAAATACTTTGTGAAGTTGATAAAGAAGAGCTGATTTAAGCCTATGCAAGAACTAGTGAAGAATCGTGGTCCTGTCCACCATGAGCACAATATAGAATCAGAAAAGCATTGCTTAGTCTGAAATAAGTATAGAGATCCGCGAATATATCAGAAGTTTTTAACAATTATGTCAAATCAATACCACTATGTGGATCAACAACTTGGCATACGCGTCACCGGCAGCATTTCCAACACTCTTCTGATAACTTTCATCGCCCAGCAGCTGCCTTCGCTGGCTCGATGCTGAGTATAATATGGCTGGCTGGAAAGGATAAGCAGCAGGCAAATGTGGTGGCAGACAAATAAACGAGAATTTTTTGCCCAATATACATTCAAAGTGAAGTGAAAATGAATTGGACATTCTCTGGAGAAATAATAAAGTGTTGTCATAAGCCAGGAAGGCTGTCTAGTGGAATTGGAAAAGGAAACCAATGATTCTTTGATCTAACGGTGACACAGAGATGATGTGAAGTGAAAATTATTGTTTTTAGTCAATCATGACGCAAGTTGAGAGTGACGATGGAGAACAGAGAGCAATAGGTACGTGGAGCTGAGGACTTATGTTGCACCCGGAAAGCAGGGAAAGAATACTATAGGGATAAGACGATACTGGGTGGGTGTTAAACGAATATAACGGTCCATTTAATAATACACCCGGTATCTTTTTATTCATTTGGTTAAACGTATTCACTTTTCATGATGCAACAGTTAGGTGATAATATCTATTTCTCCTGCTTGATTTCATTTTAGTGGGAATACAATAAGATTTAATCAGTTCATCTTAAAACTTGTAAGATTTACCATGGAGATTGGATCACTAATTACCTCCAGTCATTGGATCTCAGTCTGAGGGGATAATATATTGATTGGAAACGAAAAAGTAAGTCATGTCATGCATCTAGTTCCTCGTTTGGTGCAGACTAAATTGTATTATTCTATCACTTTGACTGATTGAATTCAGTTAATCGCGATCTCCATTAGCTCATTGGTAATCTGTTTGATTGCAACACTGGGTTAACAGGGTTTGAATCTCAGGAGGGAAATTAGTTCTGATACGTCTTTCCAACATGTATCAACGAGCAGGAAACCCGGGTCCAAGGCCTCCTGTCGATTGCCTTCAACCATCTAACAGCAATTCAGAGAAAACAACTGTTGAGAGGAAAAAACAGCAGCATGTCTTAGTTAGGTTTTGCGTTTGTCTGTCTTTAAAAACGACTAATATAAACACAAAAGGAAATGTAGGTTCTTCATGCATTTATTCCTTTTGATGAATTTGAATAAAGCAAGAACAACAGTGGTTTGTGCACAATAATATGGTACCATCATTTATTTCGTTGGCTTCTCATCAACTGCTTACAGCCTACATAAATTATGAGGTTTAAGTACAGAAAAGTTTTAACATACTTGCAAATTTTACATCTTGTCAGTTGATAGAAAGTTCCACACTTAATGAACAGTGCTCAGAAAATTGCGCTTATATAGCTTTTACACAGGCAGTTCAAGTTTAAACAAAAAAATAAACATATGCATATAATGGTAAAGGAGTTACGTAATAAAGATGAGATGTGCGTTAGATGCATAGTGACTAACAAATTAGGTAACAATTTACTGAATCCAACTCAAATCATAGAAAGAAAAGACAAGCAAAATTAGAGATTATAAAAAGGGGTTGAGGTTAAAGACAAAGATTACGTGATCAGATGAGGGAATAACGACATACAGTTACCAAGTCAAGGAAAGACTAATAACTGCTTCTTTCTGAACACATAAATCTGGTTTCAAGCGTTTGACAGAAATTGCTTAGGCAAAGTTGAGGAGAATGGAGCTCCTCTGTCTATTGATAATAATGAAGGATTTCTCGATTTCCACCTCATGACCCGTGTCGAGGAGATGTCTGGTAATAGCGCTGCTATAAGAGTTTGTTCCCTTGAGACGTAGGCTTTTCGGCACATGTTCAGAAGATCGGAGGTGTGCCCTTCTTTCTGTTCTCCCAATGTAACTGCTCGCGAAGATACATGTAAATTTGTATACACAGTTGAAGTTAACTTGAGAAGGGTATCTATCGACTTTTGACTGCACCAAATAGCATGTTGTCCGATGGACGGTAACCAAATTAGCTGCAGGATAGGCTCTGGCTAGTGACGTTCTCAGTCTTATGTTGACCATTTCTGCAATGTTTTCACCTTTAAAATCCAGCTGAGTGAAGACAGGTTTTTTTTCAGCTGTGATTTGTTTGGTGTTTGAGCCTTCACATCTTCCATATTTGTTAATGAATCTTTGAGGATAACCATAGTTTTTCAGCACCTTTTCGAAGTTTGTAAATTCTTCCTCTAGTTTCCCTAAAAAGCATATTCTCCTCACTCTATAGTACAGAGACTTGACTAGTGCTCGTTTATAGCTATTCGGACAAAAACTATTAAAATGTAAGTATTGTCCATTCTATGTAGGCTTTCGGAAAATTGACCTCTGGAGACTACCATCTTCTAGACGCTGCATGGCGATGTCAAGGAAATGGAACTTTTCATCATTTTCGTGTTTCATAGTAAATACAATATTTGTGTGCGTTGTTGAATAGTCTAAGTAGGTAGGAGCCATGAGTCTGGTTGTTGCATACTACAAATATGTCATCAACATATCTATAATAGGAAGTTGTTTGATCAATTGGATGCTTCGACTTTGTTTTCTCAACGTTTGACATGGACATATATGCTAAAACAGGGCTAAGTGTACTGCCCGTAGCTACACTATGTATTTGTCGGTAAAGAGTGTTATCAAACTGGAATTTTACACCCATGGTACACATTAGCAGTAGGCGTTTGAATTCTGACTCCGGTAGTGGGAGAAGATCAGACGTTTGACAAGTGATCTCAATGATTTCATTGATTGGGATCATTGTGAAAAAGAAGGTTGCAGCAAATTAAGCCGTGAACTTATTTGAAACGTTCATGTGATTCACACATTGAATGAAATGAAATGAGTCTTTTATAATATGAGTGGCTAGCCGTCGGCGAATAGCTTCCAACTTTTCCGCAAGCTAACGAGCCACCTTATGTTGGGGAGAGTTGATCATGGAGAGTATAGGTCTCAGAGAGACTTCTTTCTTGTGTGTCTTTGGAAGGGAACTGTAGGTGTTTGTTCTCCAATACTAGTAATCATTTGAATGTGCTATAACCTGTGATTCCTTGAATGAAATAGATAAGTGAAGAATGTTAGTTAAGAAACTTCTCAGCATCACTAAATATTCATTATTTTTTCTGGTTAAAGTTATTCTGGCTAATTGCAAAATTTATATTATTATTTATATAAGTATAAAACTTGGTCACTGTGGTAGAGTATAATTCCATTATAGATAAGATTTTTATTTTCATAAATCGCACAGTGTTTACAGTTATCAGTTCATATAACTGTAAACACTGTGCGATTTATCAAAATAAAAATCTTATCTATAATGGAATTATCATTTACTATTATTATATCCTTTCATTCCTAGAGGAACATAGGGCTTCAGCTAAGCACCTCCATTGCCTTCGATTTTCTGCCAACATTTTCACCCTGCTCCAAGTCTGCCCACATGCTTCCATCTCCTCTTCACATGACATCCTCCAAGTCACCCTTGCAATGATGACTAACTCGCCGCCTCCCTTTCGGGTTCCGCTCGAGCGATGGCTTGTCTAGTGATGTCACTTGATGATTTTCCTCAGCGTATGGCCAACCCACCTCCATTTCTTCCCGCCTATTTGTTTCACAATCGGTTCCTGCCGGGTTGGTTCGCTCATTGCCAGAGATCCCTGTTGCTGATCTTTTCTGGCCGGCCATCTGATCTTGAGTGGTATTGAGCGAAGACAACTGTTGATGAATGTCTGAAGTTTGTTTGAGATGCTTTTTATGACGCGCTGGCCAAGTGTCTGATCCGTATAGTAGCACTGGCTTTACATTGGAGTTGAAAATCCGGATCTTATTTTTGATGCTGAGTGCTGTTGACTTCCACATAATTTATATGCACAATCTTATTATCTTATAGATAAAACACCCTGACTGATTTATACTTGAATTTTTATTTGTAAATTTATGCATATTTGAGATAAGCCTGACGACATCTAATTGAAGACAGTAATGTTCGCTTAAATGTGTTGTTCTAACTTTTACTATGGAAATATTTAATATTTTAAAATTAAAACCACAGCTCTTGATTTTTTTCTGTATTACTCTAATTATATTATTATTATTATTGCTCCCTTGGGTTCCTAGTGGAACATAGAGCTTCAACTGCACGTCTCCATTTGCTTCTATCTTCTGCTGCTTTACTTTTAACCTGCATCCAAGTTAGCCCATACTCTTTCAACTCCTCTTCACACGATCTCCTCAATGTCACCCTTGCACTGACGTCCCACTCGCCGCTTCCCTTTCAGGTTCCACTCGAGGGTTTGACGCGCAATGTCACCCAGCGGTCTCCTTAGCGAGTGACCGATCCATCTTCACTTTCTCCTGCATATATGTTGGCTGGCGATTGGTTCTTGTTTCGTTTGTTCCCATACTTTCTTGTTGGTGAATCTTTCCGGCTCGGCCATTTGATCTTCAGTATAGAGCGAAGACAGTTGTTGATGAAGGTCTGCAACAGGCTGTTGAAAATATTCTTTGTGACCCGCCCGCCAAGTTTCTGATCCGTATAGAAGAACTAACTGACTTTACGTTTGTATGGAGATCCGAATTTTGTTGGTGATGCTGAGTGACGAAGATTTCCAGATGAATTTCAGGTTGATGAATGTGTTTCTCGCCTTCCCGATTCTCGCTCGATTTGACATCCTCGTCCGTTCCGACTGCCTGTAGTTGAGACAATGCTCCCTAGACAAGTGAATGAAGTAATCTCTTTCAAATCCCTCCCGCTGATGGTTATTGGCGCTGGATGTTGCTGCTGTTGTTGGTTGGTTCGTTGGTTATTTCCATAACCTCCGTCTTGTCTATGCTCACATGGTGTCCTGTCTTCACTGGCTGCTTCTTCGACCAGTTTGTCGGTCGTCGTTTGTAAGTCTACGATTTTGTGTGACATCAAACATAAATCATCCACGCGCGAAATTCAGGTCTTCTAGGCTCTTCACGTCGGTCCAGGATATCCCTGTCTGCTCGTTTCTCACTGTCTGGCGCATAATCCGGTTGGTCCACCACAATTAGGAATGTCATTGGTGATAATAAGCACCCTTGTCTGACTCGTGTGTTTACTCCAAACGCCTCACTGAGTTTTCCGTTGTGGATCACTTGACATGTGCCGTTGTCACACAACCAGCTGTTGAATAAGGTTGATGAATATTTGAGGTACGCCGTAGTACTCGAGTAATTTCTGAATTACTTCACGATCAACGCTGTGGAAGGCCTTCTCAAAGTCTATAAAGTTGAGGTAGAGATTTGATTGCCATTCCATGGTTTATTCGATGATGATGATGCGTAGAGTTTCAATTTGGTCAGTACATGATTTGCCTGACTTTCCTGAATCCAGCTGGTTCCGGTGGGCGGAGTTCTGTATCCAGTCCATCCTTTATTATCTCCAGGATGATACGACTCTGAATTTTAGTTGGCGTCGACAGGAGCATGATTCCTCGCCAATTCTTGCAGAGCGAGGCGTAAGTCGCCCTTCTTTGGTAGTTTCACGAGGTAACTTTTCCTCCAGTCAGTAGGCACCTTTCCCTCCTTCCAGACCTTTTGCAATAATGGAGTCAGCATGTCTGCTGTAGTCTCTGGGTCCGCTTTCAGTGCTTCAAGGGGTATTCCATCTGGTCCAGCTGCTTTTCCAGCTTTCAGAAGCTTGATTGCATTCAAGACTTCAGCTTTCGTTGGAGGATTGGTGTCAACTTGCAGTTGTGTACGTGCTGTTGTTGGTATTTCTGGACGGGTTGCAGGCGGTGATCTGCCCATTGTCTAATCTGTCTTTCTTCCTTGGTAATTGGGTTCCCTTGGCTGTCTTTTATAGGTTTCGCTTGTGTTGGTCTCTTCCCGGATAGAGATTTGGTTATCTGATATAGTGTCCTCAGGTCCCTTTTGCCTGCTGCCTTCTCAGCTTCAGTGGCGAGGTTGTCGTAGAATCGTCTTTTGTCCTTCCTAGCACTCTTCTTCACTTCTTTGTCCAGTTCTGTGTAAGTTGAGCTCAGCGTCTCCTTCTCCTGTCCGTCCTTGCATTGAATCATTTTCTCTTTCACCATTCTCCTCTCTTCTATTAATTTCCAAGTGTCCGTTGAGAGCCATTCCTTGTCTTGTCTCTTCTTTCTTCCTAGAACCGTTGAACACGTTTCGTTGAGAATCGCCTTCAGAGACTTCCAATGTTCTTCCACGCATGATTCTTCAGTGATGTCGCGTAGTGTTTCCTGCTTTGCTCTGACAGTTGCAGTGAAAGTGTCTTTTGTGGTTGTGTCCTTCAGTTTTGAGTGTTGAACTTGCATTGTGGCCTATCCCCAGCTATCCTCGAGGCTTTTAGTTTCACCTTGAAAGTCCCTTGTACTAGATAGTGGTCTGAACCCACATCTGCTCCTCTCCTTGACCTTGTGTCCAGTAGGCTCCGTCTCCACTTTCTTGAAATTGAGATGAAGTCTATTTGATTTTTGGTGTTTCCATCTGGTGAAATCCATGTCGTCTTGTGTATATCCTTGTGTTTGAACACACTACTCCAATCACCAAATCATTGAAGGCACAGAAGTCTGAGAAGAGTTCACCATTGTCGTTCATTTCACCGAGGGCCTCACGACCCATGGTGAGTTCTCTTCCTGTGTTGTCTCCTCCCAGCTTCGCATTCATGTCGCCCATCAGGATTTTGATATCGCCATTTGGGACGTTGTCCATTATTGCTTGTAGTTGTCTGTAGAACGCCTCCTTCTTCTCTTGTTCTGAGACGTTTGTAGGCGCATAGCATTGAATGACTGTAACTTTCCTTCCTTTTGAGTTGAACCTGGCTGTCATTATCCTGGAGGAGATTGGTTCCCACTGCATGAGAGCTTTGGTTGCTGTTGGTGACATCATGATGGCCACTCCCTCGGTGTGCTCGTGGTTGTCCTCTGGGTGGCCGGAATAGATTATTGTCTCAGTAGTTGGTAGTTGGCACCTTCCAGTTCCGTTCCATCTGCTCTCGCAGATTCCCAACACTTCTATTCTGTACCTTCTCATTTCAGCGGCTATCTGGGCAGCCTTTCCAGTTTCGTACATTGTACGAACATTCCAGGTACCCATCCTTACTTTTGCTTTCATCGAAAGAAGGCACATCGGCTGACTGGCTTCCCGAAGGCTTTCACCAGCCTGCGTCATTTCACTTCCCTGATTCCAGCGAAAAGTAAGGCTATTGCCTTTGTTTTTAGAATTTTTAATATATTTATTCGTTGAAGTTTCTGTAGCGATTTGGTTGTTTTACAGGGGTGGAGTTGCTAGCACCACGCCCCAACCCTCCCTCTTTACCCGGGCTTGGGACCGGCTAGAAAACTAGTAAGCTAGTAGCCTTGCATGCTAGTATCTGTCGAGGTTGTATTACTCTAAAGTGGGGAAATATTTTGAGAATTTTGTCAAATTGTCTAAAACCTTTTAAGTACATGAAGTATGAGACAAGAATATCTAATTCTTAGTCATACAATAAAATGTGTAGGCGCCAAGATGGTAAACGGGAATAATGGTACATAAATTTCCTCATGTTTTGCTTCACTTTTTCCTAAAACATAGGGATATTGTAGAATTTAAACATACTTCATCAAGTTTAGCAGATTATTTCCATGCAACAGAATTTCGACAATGAGACAGCACAGCTAACAACAGCATGTCCGAATTTCATTTGTTGTTACTTGAGATTTGTGTAAATAAACAGCAGTTCTGCTGCGAGAAACAAATAGATCACAGTATTTGCATTTTTGTGGAATAAAAGAATTTAAAATGAAAAAATTGCTTCTTATAGAGTTAGACCATCGGAATATTTATTTTGTATAACATTTATATACATAGTAACATAGTCCAGCATAATTTTTGCGTATTTGCCTCAGGAAAATACCTAATATGATAGTCAACAGAATGAATTTCTTTAAGTGCACTGGTCATTGTGGCAAAATGTGTACTTCACCCTTTAGAAGCACTGTTACTGAATACGTAATCTCTAACTAATGTATTGGTTTATTGGTTCTTTTATAAGATAGTTTCAGAGAATCACATTATGGCAAGAGAATGTTACTCTTTGAGATAGGCAGTGTTCCTCTTAAGTATATTTAAGTTTTATCATGAATCGGATTAAACAGTATTTTGATGTAGTTGTGTTCTCTGAGCTTGTTGGTTCATTTGAGAGGCCTTCACTGCAATACCAGGCAACATCCTTAGCGCATACATCAGTTTGAATTGAGCTTTCAGATTTCTCCACGAGTTCATCTGTCATCTCTCCTGATGATCTTGAATGTGATTAGTTGTTTTTATGTTTTCACACTCTCTAGTCTAAGTGATTTGGTAGTGATTAATTGATTGTTAATTGCCAAATCACTGATATACCAGGCTTCGAAAAATTCTCTGGCATTCTTGGTGTTTCCTATGTCAAATATTTGAACGTTGTCCAAGTCGAATTGATGTCCTTGGTTGTCTGTATGCAGCGATATGAGAGAGTGGATATCGTGTCTTTTGACTGTTAGTTTATGATCATGAATACGAAGACGAAGGGGGCGTCCAATTTGGCCAATAAAGTGATTTTCATAGTCATTGCAACTTATTTAGTAGATGATGTTGGTTTGATCTTCTTTCGCTGTTGAGTCTTTTGGTTGGCACAGCGCTGAGCAAAGTGATTTTATTGGTTCATGTGCGACATCGATTTCCAAAGGTTTGAAGAGTCTTGCAGTGATTAAACAGTATCCTTTTTATATGCGTAACCGTTCGACATATAAACTTGTTGCTTATCAGAGTAAGGTAGGGTTTTAAATGCCACTAACCAACAGACATATCCCTCTTACTTTTTAATCTTGTAACAGAGTTTTTAATAGATAAAGACCAGACTTACAAGATAAAATGATATCATTCTTTTTCAGATTAAGTGAAGTTACAACGGTTATAAATAATGAAAATAACACACTTCAGTCCCATTATGGATATGATTATAAGCAACAGAAAAGAGGTGTGAGTGACTTGAAATGATTATGAGCAGTAATTTGTGCTCGAAACCTTATCAGCAAATATTGCTGTATAACACTGTGTGTTATATGGAAATAAAGTCTTATCCACAATGGAGTTATACTCTACTACAGTATCCAAGTCTTATAACACACTTCACTGTGTGAATAGTACTAAAGAAGACATGAAATCAACGCATCCAAAGTATAGGCATTACAGTTTTCAGTTTACGATACCGTCAATTTATAAGCTATCAAAATACAAACCAAATGGCAGGAGGAGAAGATAGAAAACAGAAAAATCTAATAAATAGTATTAGCATGTAGGTGGTTCGCATAGCAACTGAAATAGGTTAGACTTCGTAAAATTGAGAACTTGATCAGTGAGTTGAAATCACTTATATGAATGACTAGTCAGTGTGATCAAAATGTGGCTACAAAGGGATTGAGAGATTGATTCCACTCTCTTTCTGTGTGCATAAGTTTGGATTGAAACGTTTGTTTGCAATAGCTTCAGTGAATCGTAGTAAATTTGTTGTCCTCTGCTTGTTTATTATTTTGAAATATTTAGAAATCTGGAGGAGATGATTCGTATCCCCAAGGTGTGTGGTAAATATAAATTCATATTAACTTAAATTGTAATGCTTATTTGTTGGATGGGTAGATTTTATAATGTTGTCTTTACTGCAGTGAATTGTGTTACTGTCATTATATATGATCAATGTAATTTCAGTTAGTGTACAGCTGATGAGAATTTGTGAAATAGAATAATATCATTTTGTACTGCAAATCTGATCTTTCTTTCTCTGCTGAAACTTATGACGGTAACCAAATTTATGAAATAGGGTTTTTCTTCTTCTTTGCCATAGTGCTTCATCAAAAATATTTTTCAGACGCAGTCTAGGTCATTAGATGTTACATTGTTATTAGTTGTCTTCTGAACATTCAGCAATACAATATATTTTGCAGTCGAAGTCGACATTTTGCTTCCAATCTCAATTTTTGTCATCAGTTGGCGTCATTACTGCCATATATTATTGTATTTAGACAGAAAAAGAACCTTTCAGGCATTTTGTGCTTGATAAATCTTACTACTGTGTATTTCAAAAGCTATTGGTTTCGTTTGTGAATAGGGGAAAAATGTGATATTAACTGTGTTGAAAGCATACGAGGATAACAATAGATTTAATTTACTTCAGTACAATGTACATACTGGTTGTATCTGAGCCAGATTTTAAAAGACTCGTTTTAGTTTATGTACAACATTCGGTTCAGATCTCGTTGTTGTCAGCTATCTGCTCAAGAATAACGAATGTTTCATTGATATGTTGGTAATAAACAACCCAATATATCTCCTACTTGTTTCGCGGTACTAATTTCAGGCTTAGCAAGGAGAAGAGTTTTTGATGAAGTATGCATCTTATCTGAAATGTGTAATCACATGTCTACAGAGATTATTGGCCTGTGTGATACTTATTAAAATATGAATTTAGATAACCTTGATATCAAGAGATAATTTCTTTGACCTTTTACTACTGTTACTATTGTTATTCGTTCTAGGTCAAACATATAGCTTCAGCAAGACATTTAAAGTGCATTATGTTCTATTCCGTCCCTATTTTTAACTAGTTCCACTGTTGTCCACAAGCTTTCACGTTAATTCACCATACACTCTCCATTTTTGGATGAATTATGGTTATTTTTAAGCCTAGAAATATGGTTTATCAACAAATATGTCTGGACTTCTGTACTGCATAACCAGAACACAAATTATATCATGAAAATAAAGTGAACCAAATTCGCAAATACTATTAATGTCTTTTCAAAGTTTGGATATTATTTAACCAAAAGAGATTCTGTAAAATAAAATAAAAGTAACCTGCTAAAATGTGTGTATTTATACACATTTTTAGCCTTAAGCAATAATAAATTCATTCTATGAGCAAAAAATTCACACCTGAAATGCTAATATACCTCTGCGCTATAATAAGCATTCAACAAATTCATAGTCTGATGAATTGTTAAACTGAAACATTTGTTACTTAAGTAGGTATTTCCTCGTAAAAAAATAAAGAAAACAAATTCGATTTGCATATTCTTAACAACGCAGTAATGGGTTTTCTTCCAACTTTAAGATGAATTCAATTATATCAAGTGCTTTTCCTATTGTTATCACATAGGAGTAGATTCCGTAGAACCTGATAATTTAGTAAGCCATGTAAATGTATACACAAGAAAAAATAAAAGTAGGTGAATAAGACAGTAATGAGTAGTTTTGAGGGTCAAAACTGCCTGACTCTCCTTAACAAATGCGCAATAAGTTTTCATATCTGCAGTGGGATTTGGTTAAAAGTCAGTTCTCTGTTCAGGTTCTTACAATCATAAAATATAATACTTGTTATTGTCGTTACAATAATGGCCAGTTATGCGGTGGATACATTTTTAACGTAGAACAAAAGATTAGTTATATGGTGTCAAAATAAATAGTCGTATTTGTGTGACATACGTGCTAAGCTGAAATCGATTACAAAATATTGTAAAATAGGAGACGTTGGTGGTGATTAGTCATAATAGACCACTGTCTCCCATTTTACAATATTTTGTAATCGATTTCAGCCTAGCACGTTTGTCACACAAATACAACTATTTATTTAAAAGCATCCATCGCATAACTAGCCATTATTGTAAAGACAATAAATATTATATTTTATAATTGTAAGAACCTGATGAGAAATTATTGAAAAGAATAACATTTCGTTCAGATTGACTTTTGATTCATGATATGGGTATATTTCAGACTGCTAAGTCAGTTCTCTGTTTCATGAAACTCCTAAAAGAAGCATAGACAACAACATACTCAGTCATTTCGTTTTCTATCCTCAAATTAGTGGTAAATCAGGCTAACGCTGATGAAAGCATACCAAATACGAGATATTCAAATTTCAAACCCAAGTATTCATAATACTATATTTTGTTAGCATTTTCACCTAGTCAGCAAGGTCTTTGTGTGGTGGAAGTTCAGCTCTTGAGAGATCAAACTGATCCCTTTGAACGCATTTACAATAAAATTGTATAAGGACAATGATACAACTGGTCCTTACAACTTTATATAACAACGTTAAATAGGATTTTATATAAATAAGTGATTTTCTAGTACAGTCCCACGTTTAGTAAGCAACATTTGATAATCATTTTCTTCAATCAGAAATTACCGTTGAACCTTCCGTTTTCTTTTTGTCAAGGCCCCTGTCAGATCAAGAAATCTGCCAAGTAGTCTATACCAATAAGTATTCCTGCATTTTAGAACCTGTGAAGAGATTAAAATTTAATTAAGATACCGTTGTTCTAGCCTTAAAGCCGATTATATTCACTAAGCCTGTTTTTCCTGAGCTTCACTAAGATATTAAAAACATTTCTAATTTAAAAAATGACTGAGTTATTTCAAGAAAACCGTTTTTTCTTTATATAAGCTACAATAGTGAGACGAGCTATTTTGAATAACGTTGATTTCTAACATGAATACCTGTAAGGAGGCAGCTAGTACAAAATGAAGTCATATGATTAGCAAAGAATATTCTACAATTACCATTCCGAATGAATGCTTCATTAGATTAATAAACATTTTGCACTTTGTTAAGCATTGTCTAGAAGGATAAATGTTACCAGCATACTAAGGATGATTCCTTTAATAGGTACATGAGGTAATTTTCGAATTTTGTGCATTCAGCTGATGGCAAAGCAAGCAACTTACGCTTAATTTATGCGAAATTCTGACAGCTGGTAAACAGTAAAATATGTATATTTATCTTTAGGAGTCATCGAATAGTCGCCTATACAGCCAAATAGAGAATATATCCATCAGACTTAAAATGAGTGAAGTAATTGTTTGAATGACATGTTTTCGCATTCAGTCAGTGACTAGTGCTTCATGCTACTTATATTTAGTTATCGACCATATGCCATTAGTATAACCTAGTAT
This sequence comes from Trichobilharzia regenti, assembly GCA_944472135.2. NCBI lineage: Eukaryota > Metazoa > Platyhelminthes > Trematoda > Strigeidida > Schistosomatidae > Trichobilharzia > Trichobilharzia regenti. The sequence continues at coordinate 88,290,136 of OX235270.1, forward strand.
TGTGACGAGGCTAATAGATCGACAAGTACTTGCAAACCATTTACAGGCAGTATTCAGCACACTGTAAAACAAATGGTTATAACTGTAATTTATTACAAATAGTGACGATATAAATAAAGATAGTTTGTATCACTTCATCTAAAAAAATAATACAGGTATACTGGGTTTGTGAAAGCAGCAAAAGTACAATAACTGGCATACTTTTACAAACAAAGCCCAATTTTATCCAGTCAACTGGCAATATACAAGGAATTACAGATTTAAGCAGAATCTTAAAGAAATGTCAGGGAACCAAACACTTCCACTGTCTAGTAAGCTACAATTATGCAGTTTAAAAAACATTGGTGCATCTGAAACTTAAATATGTAGCCACTGTAAAGGTTTGTATCACAATATAAATCCGAGTAGCTTTGTAATCAGATATAATTTTCAGTTCGTTTAGTGCATCGGTGACACAGTGGTTAGGACTCTCGTCGACCATGCACATGGTCCGAGGTTCGATCCCCTACCGACGTACACCTGATATCTATGGTCGGCCTGCAAAATTTGGGCTATCGATATCCATGCTGAAAATTCCATACTTGTATCAAAAATACGGTGTGGAATCAAGCTGTAATCAAAAATAAAATAAATAAATAATAAGTCGAGTCACGTTGTATGAACAGTTAAATACATTTTCTTATAAATGGGTGTTCTAAATTATTGTTATTTTGTGATTGCCTGTGTCAGTAGGTTTCATTACCTTGTATATAAGATACTACAAGTGACATTCCTGCCATTCAGCCTACCAGTAATCTCTGGGATAATTATTGCTGAAAGACCCTCCGTATCGATAGTATTCTTGTTATGCTTATAGACCAGTAGTAAATGTCATCGAAGTTATACCACAGAACTAAACTCTGACATATTTTTGGTTGAATGTCAACCACTGGCTTTACATTCAATATGGTGTCTATTACTTACAGTTTAAAAATAGTTATGTAATTTGATAGTACCATTTAGGCATTGAGGAAACAACAACTAAGTCAGGTGATTCACAGCATTTCAGCTAGTTTCTCACCGAAAATTCCACATTATTGGGACAGATCATTAACGTAATTCGTCTGACTTATGTCAGTTACGTATTGACATACTTCATACAATTTTTCTCGTTTAGAAACTTGAATGAAACAAAAGTCACAGATGTAACATGGTAAGGTGGGATTTTCTTTCACCACTTCACGGATTTATTTTAATTGCCTAAAACTTACATATACCAATATATATATATATGAATTACAAAAAGTTCGAACAAACTTTCTTCATTTCGATGAGCTGCTGACAAGAACTATGGTTAACACCGATTTGGGATGATGTATGTACTTAGGTTTCGAAGTGTTCGGTGGACCGACTGCTTCTAAGATAATTAGAGAAATATTCTTGAAAAAAGGAGATAGAGTTAGAAATGTGGATAGAAATAGAATTTAAGTGTAACAGTTCGCGTGACTACGAAAAAATATTTTGCATTAGCAAGAAGAAAGAAGCGATGTTATGGTCAAAGATGGCAGTTAAAGGGTAATACTGTACAAAGTAACCATACGTATGACCTCTCATTATCTTATAAACTACCTGTCATGCAACAACCTTTTGTATGCTTTTACATTGTGAATTTGATTTCCGTGATTCCTTTTCACCCATACCTTACCTTAAAGTTAATAATTTCCAGTCAACTTACATTTTACAGTTAGATTGGTATAACGTTTTCAAAAAAAAGGTTCAGTAACCTTATTAATAAATCCAATACAATTTACGCTTTCTTATCGTTAAGCTATTATCACAAACTTTGGTGGAAGTATGAATTGTCTTCTTATGATTTCATTTCACATTTTATTCACCCTATCATGAATCCGAAGTAAAATTTTTATCCTACAAACTTCTATTCGGTTAAGTGTAGTAAAATTAAGGGGTTTTAATGTTAATGTATTTACAAGTAAAGTTTAGTTGAGTATCTCATGTATCCTGCCAACTTTGTAAAGAAGTATACATATGAAACTACACAGGAAACCAAGCGAGACACTGTAAGTAAGAAAACACTTTACTTAAATATACAATCCAAAGGCAACATAACCAGCAATATGTTACACCGTAGATTAACGAGATCAATTGAAAGAACTTTTAATGCCGCAAAACTGCATGTCAGTTTCTCAACCAAACCGATATTGACACTGTGCATTAAAGATGGATTACCCAAAATGGCAAGATCAATGTGTGTATATAAATTCAACTGCTGCTGTAGAGCTAGTTATATGGGTCGTACCCAAAGGAATTTATCTTTACGCCCTCGTGAACATATTCGTGTTTGGTTTAGGAAAAGAGCAACTAAATCGTTAAATAGTGCAATTCTGTCTCATCTAGTGGATAGCGAACACAGCATCAAAGTAGATGAGTCATTTACAGTTGTGTATCGAGCACCGAACAATCTCCCCAAAGGCACACGATTACTACTCCTAGCCATAGCTAAGGCTTTAGAGTTAAAAGAGAGAGACCAGACCTATGTGTACAGAAAAAACTTATTCACTCTCTTTGTCTACCCTAGCGCACTATAAGGTCACCAGGATCATAATTTTTCACACTATTATTATTATCATTTTGTGATATCATGTCTTAATTATCCATTTCTCCACCCAGTTTATTTCACCTCATTGTAACCCTTACTTTTTGTCAACCTTTATGATTTTATACTAAGCCTACCAATTCTGTAACATCTTATTACAATTTGCAATTTAGCCTCTTTATTTTATCATTAGACATTATCGGTCAGTCGTCACATACAGTGACTCCTTTGTTAATGTGTGTTTTTGTATGGTTTTTGTGGTTATCGCATTTCTGTCACCTCAAGGACACGTGTTTTCTGTTGACTATAAAACAACACTATATCACCCAATTGTTCATTCACACTTCATGACATTTTTTCTGACTATACACCCTATACACATTTAATTGACTATGTTAACTAATGGGCTATCATCTCAACTTACACATGCACCCCAATACAGTTTCTGATATTATTTTCATTTGCCTTTATTGGCTATCTGTACTCTATTATTCATGGATTTATAACTGTGGAGCCTGAAGAAGAAGTTATCGAAAACAATTGTTCGCTCAAAATCTTGTTTTGATATCTCATGTATATTGTAGGTTAGCAAAAGGTGAATTCAAAAGATTGTACGTCTGGATGCCATCGGATAGGACATGTCGTGAAACCAGGTTTCAGGGGTAATCACTACAAATATTCCTGTAATTACTAATAATTATTTTATCGCGCAACGGATAAAGCGCATGTATGTATGATTTATTTACAGCCGAATGAATACCGGAAATTTGTGATAGGATGAAACATCAAGAAACATTTTCTATAATTATTGTCATCAAACACACATTAATGGCGTCGCATATACATACATAAAGTATACTTTTAATAGTCTGGAAGATTCTATAAAAATGGTGTATAAAATACAAGGAATTTTAGATTTTGTGGCATAGCAAGCTCGGAATCTTGGATATTACTTTCTAGTCACTAAAACATGAGAAACAATTTATGTTAGAACGAAACGTTTTCACAGCATCGGATGTAGGGAAAGGTGAACTCCAAGTAGTTGAATGTAGCTGTTAATATTCCACTTAAACAGCTAGATATGCTTATTTATTCATATCTATTCAGCGATAAATTTCGGATTATGACAAAATGCAGAGTCTTCTGAACACATTGAGCTGCAATCTACGAATGTTTGGCATGAGATTCGCTCTCGCCAAATGCAAGATGATGTTACAAGACTGGACTGCAGCGACTCCTAGATTAGAAGTAGGAAGTGAAGTGGTAGAGCACGTTGACAGCTTCACTTATTTGGGAAGTACCATCAGCCAGTGCCGACGAGTTGATCTCTGACGAAATCTCGGCACGGACACAGGGGGCTCGTTTCGCATTTGCCAGTTTTCGCCGTCTCTGGCGTGGAGGAGATGTTCGACTATCGACCAAAGGGCGGGTGTACTGCTCATCAGTCCGCTCCGTCCTTGTTTATGGTCGGCTGTGAGACCTGACCATTGAGAGTGGAAGGCATGAAAAGATTAGCTGTCTTTGATCATTGGTGCCTCCGTTCTGTCTCTCGTGTGAAGTGGTATAATAATGTGAGCAATATTGAGATTAGGCGTCGGTCGAGTTCTAGGTAAGGAGGGGAAACCAATCGACGAAGCTGTGAAGTTACACAGATTGAGATGGTTAGGACACGTGTTACGTATGCCTAGTCATCGCTTACCTCGACGAGCAATGTTAGCGGATATAGGGTCAGGCTGGAAAAGAGCTAGTGGAGGTCAAACAAAAACATGACACCAGTCAATGAAATCTACAACAGTTAGTTTAAGCCAGCCACGTAGGAAGGTGTAGACTTCCTGACTGGTTGGGTTCCTCGGGACGGTAAAAACAAATGGTTGGAAACAATTGGTGACATGGCTCAAAATCGCACTCAGTGACGCAGATGCATCCACTCCCTTGCGACTTATGATTTCCAATTAAACTATGTTGTTCTTCGTTACTACTATTCCTTTGTCTCACACCTCTGATTACTGTCTCTATTATGCCTTTCTTGTACTTTCTTCTCTTACTTTGTGTGCTACAAAGAGGGAGTGTGGCGACTTGAAGTGCCGCACATATGTGCAAGGTTCTATGTCGAAAACAGACAGACAGAGACAGACTCAGCGATAAAATATTTTTAATAACATCTTTCGCAAACTATATGACTGTATTCATATTTAGTTTTCCCGGTTGTTAGATCTGCAAGTCACATATTTCTACATAAAATTACTTGCACACACACAAATATTGAATGCATGATTAGAATTGTTACACCTATATTTTGAGTGATGATTGTTTTTAGCACTGGGTAATATAATTGCCGTGTAAACTAAGCTGTTCAGAATTTGTAACATCATTTTTAGAAACCAAAGATTGGAATGAAACTGTACACTTATAAAAGTCTGTTATCGGATGGCCCCGAACCGTTTCATAACAATTGATGTTTTTTGTAAAAATAAATGAATATTAATTCTCTATACATCCTATAAAGATTACATTGATTGTATTCGTTTTATGTTAGTTTACTCAGTGGTTTTGGATATCTTCATGTTATACGAAATTTAAAACACAGACCTTATAGCACCAAGGTAACTGGTCATTTGAAAATTAAACAAACAGAATTTACAAAAACTCAAATGTGTGTGTTCCTTGTTCAGTAGTTCACGCATAATTGTAATCAACTGAAAACTCGTTTATCTGGAAGGCTTGTCTCAAAGACCAGTAAAACTTTTGAAGCACATCGTTGGAACATTTGTAGACATTCTAATATGAATGCAATGACAGTGTTATGCTCTAAGATGTTTTCAATAACCAGTCAATAGTTTCTTCCAAAATTCATGGATTTTATAACTAGGGTAAATTGCTATTGGAGTAGAGTTTGAACGCTGTGGAAGAGCATAGTTCCATTATAGGACAATTTTATTTGATAAACAAACACAGTGATACAGCGTTATTGACTGGTGACGTTTCAAACAAATATTATCGCATGTTATCATCACATCAGGGCGCTTACATGAATTTTAAACTCTGCTCATATAGTTGCACTATTTTTCCATTTAATTTTTTTAAGATTATTATTTTACATACATCCTGCATATGCATTGATCTATTCCTATTGCAGGTGTTTCGAAAGATTTACAAATCAACCTCTTCTTCCACTTGATTGTAATACCTTTTAGAATTGTATCTCTGTCTCATTCTATTGTGTAATAGTGTGTTAGCGTGTAGACTGCGATTGCTGACTTATTTAGGCTGTTTATCTTCCTGATTTCAGCTAAATTCCTGTGTCCCAGTAATGTAGATAACTCTGCTCACCTGGAGTGACCCATGTACTTTACCCTGCACTCGTTGCGATGTATGCTGTAGATTAAATTATTTAATTTAATTGCTATAATAGCCTGCTACTAACTCACTCAGACACAAGCTGATTAGGCTAAAAGACCCTAAAGCTAGGAACACAGCAGATGTAATCATCGAACTTATACCTAGCGTATTCAACACAAATAACAGAATCTGGATACCGGAGATATGTCAGGTGATACTCCCAATAAAATTGAAAGATACAAAATAGTGCAACTATACGAACAAAATTTAGAAATTGTGTGAGTAGCGTGATATGATGCTTTTGAGCACTGAATTGTGTTTGAAACGTCAACAGTAAATAATGCTGTGTCACTGTGTTTATTTATCGGATAAAATTGTTTTACTATGAAGTTGGGGTAATTTGCTTTTCACATTTACAAATATTGTCCTGAACATAAATTGTTTTGCAGCTATGGTGACTGCAAATACTCAACACCGTTCATCTACACCAGAGTATATTCTGCAGGTTCTATTTGTGTTTTATGTATTAGTATTCATTTCAATCTAATGTGGGCATATATGTTTTTAATCTTCTTATTATTATATCCTTTCATTCCTAGAGGAACATAGGGCTTCAGCTAAGCACCTCCATTGCCTTCGGTTTTCTGCCAACATTTTCACCCTGCTCCAAGTCTGCCCACATGCTTTCATCTCCTCTTCACATGACCTCCTCCAAGTCACCCTTGCAATGATGACCAACTCGCCGCTTCCCTTTCGGGTTCCGCTCGAGCGATGGCTTGTCCAGTGATGTCACTTGATGATTTTCCTCAGCGTATGGCCAACCCACATCCATTTCTTCCTGCCTATTTGTTTCACAATCAGTTCCTGCCGGGTTGGTTCGCTCATTGCCAGAGATCCCTGTTGCTGATCTTTTCTGGCCAGCCATCTGATCTTGAGTTTTGAGCGAAGACAACTGTTGATGAATGTCTGAAGTTTGTTTCAGATGCTCTTTATGACTCGCCAAGTGTCTGATCCGTATAGTAGCAATTACTTTACATTGGAGTTGAAAATCCGGATCTTATTTTTGATGCTGAGTGCTGTTGACTTCCACATAATTTATATGCACAATCTTATTATCTTATAGGTAAAACACCCTGACTGATTTATACTTGAATTTTTATTTGTAAATTTTTGCATATTTGAGATAAGCCTGACGAGATCTAATTGAAGACAGTAATGTTCGCTTAAATGTGTTGTTCTAACTATGGAAATATTTAATATTTTAAAATAAAAACCACAGCTCTTGATTTTTTTCTGTATTACTCTAATTATATTATTATTGCTCCCTTGAGTTCCTAGTGTAACATAGAGCTTCAACTGCACGTCTGTCTTGTTTTTCCGATTCTTGCTTTGATATCCTCATCAGTTTCGCCTGCCTTTATTTCAAACGATGCTTCCCAGATCGGTAGGTGAAGGAGGTTGTTTCTTTTAGCTTTCTCTCATTTATGCTGGCTGATTGTTGTCTGTTGTTGCTGTTGGTGTTGGCCAGAAATCTTCATCACCTCTGTTTTATCTATGTTCACCTGAAGTCCCTCCTATCTTTGATGCTTCTTCTGTCAACTTGTTGCTTTTCACTTGCATATCTTCCAGTTTGTGGGAAATCAGACATATATCATCGGCGGAGTTTAGATCCTCCAGGTTTTTGTGTGAGTCCATTTTATGCCTGTTTCCTCATTGTCCGTTGTCTGTCTCATTATCTAATCTACTGCAATCAGGAAGATCATTGGTGATAATAGACAGCCTTGCCTCACTCCCGTCCTCACTTCGAAGGCTCCCGTGAGTTTCCCGTCGTGGATTACTTGGCATGCAGCATTGTCGTAGAACTGTTGGATGAGATGTATAATTGTCGATGGGTCCCCGTAGTAGCGAGGTAGTTGCCAAATGACCACTCGATTGACGCTGTCGAAGGCCTTTTCAAAGTCGAGGAAGTTGAGTGAGGTAGAGACGTGTTTGTCATTCCAAGCTTTGTTCAGTGATGATCCGTAGAGTGGCGATTTGTTTATGTCTAATCTTGAAATAAAATCGAATGATAATATTTTAGTCTACTTTCGATTACACACTGAAACTGAATAACATTTCCATCTTAGATACCATATATGATAGCAATTTGTTGGTTATTTGTATTGTGTGTGAAAATTATCGAAGAGAAACACAATAATAATTTCTTTTAACCTCAAGCTTGATAAAATCGAATGAACTGAAACTATCTAGTTCATTGTAATAGGAGAAGAGTCATATTCTTTTGTGTCATTTCACTTTTTATGAGTTTGAATTAGGAAAAAACTGTCAATATGCTGCACAGAAATGTCCCTATAAGCAAATGAAGCGATGAAATTTTTGAAGCATTTCTTGCCTCGAATATATGTTTTCCATAATCTAAAATAATAAATTTCATTCAGGCACTATACTGATTTACATAAAGTGAAAAATTCTGAATGGAAATAATTACGGAAATTGCTTTACAAACGCTTATTAATTTTTAAGATGACCTTTATAAGTATGTCCTAAAATTCTTATTTCCATACTTCACAAACAATAAGAAAAGCAACTCGAAATCCCTCTTCATTCGATTTTTTATCAACTAGTTTAGGATGGTGCTGTTTCAAGTAATACGGCTTTACAAATGCCAGAGGTTCAAAACAGCGGGAGTCAGCATCAGGTTACTTCACATTAAGAAACTTTCTGTTGTTAACAACAATGCAACAATGAGTAGGAACGAAAATGCCTAATGAAAAATGTCAATTGTAAATTGTTTTTACGAGCATAGATACATATCATTCACAATGCCATTGTGAATACAATAAAAATACAAAGAATATATTAATTTTATAAGGTAAGATGTTGCATTCATTATTCATAGCCAACAGCATTGCCTAATTGAAGTGAATTCCGATTAATTCTATTGCAGGCGATAAGAAAACTCGTGAGGTATGGTTAATACTAGACAGAATATAATGTGTAGTCTGAAAGTTCTTTTAATATTTGACTGATATCTCGAATAAACAAGCTGTGCAATTGCGAAGTTTGCATACTACTCTTAACTCTTCTTCATTCGATACCTAATTTTGACAGAAAACTTTCTGATACCATATAAATGTAGGCGTTGAAACTATGACGATAAAACAAGCATTATGAACACTTTTTTAGTTTGCAAAATTTTTCTTTGTGCGTTTGTATAAGGCCAATAATGCTTACTATGTGACTTACAAAAATTCGAGGACTGTAGATCTATGGCTCGTCCACTTATATACTATTTAAACTAACAATCTACGTGTTTATATAGATGAGGAAGAAGGATATTCATTTTCATTAAATGATTGATACTTTGGAACTTCAAAACCCGTCTGAAAATCCTAGTTGATTAGTTTATATCTGTCATTTCACTAAAAGACAAAAGAGCTTCTTTTTTCCAGAAAAAATGTTTTATTTTTAAGTATCTTTATTGTTCACACATTAAATCAACAAGTTAAAGAAGCTTCAATGAATTATACTTTCTACTGGATGCAATAATGAAGTCTAAATTGATTCAAATGTATATGATTACCATCCTTAGTGGTATCTGAAACTAAATCGTCTAAGTGTAAGCCATGAACTTTATGCAACCACTAAGATTAGTTGACGTTACCTCAAGAATTAAATTAGTTATTAATTTTACTGAGATTTGGTGTTAAAAGTAATCCAGGAAAAGAATAATACTGAGGAATTGTCATGCATTTGAATCTGTCTTGTGAATATACTAGTTTTCATGCAGTGCTTATCAGCCCAACAGTAATACATCTTTAGTGGCCTGCCTGAATCAGTGGGCTACTTAAATTTCCATCCCTTATGATGCTTTAACTTTCTTCAATTTCATACTGTTTTAATTATGCAATTATATCTTTTGATGTGAACTTGAGCTTGCGTTAATTTTTAATTTGCATTCAACAAAGCGTTGTGCAGTTATTGAAGGAAATGAAAGAAAAATAATCGTAGTGAATTTGTTAGTTCTTCATGTAGAGCAGAGGTGTGATGATTGGTATACTAGTGATTATTATTTTACTTGTAGATCTTGTGGAAAAAGAAAATATTTTGCAACTTAGCATGCTAAGGATTTCTGTACTATGTGTTAATATATTGTTTGAAATAAAACTTCGTTATTACTTAAATTTCACGTTCTAGAATATCCATTATGAGACATAATAAAGATAAATGAAAATGGTAAATTTTTTGGGACAGTTCCTGAACCTAAGGAGATTGTAAGATGAAATGAAATAAGGTCACTCAGCTTGTGAAGGTGAAATTCAATCTGAAAGACTTCAAATCAAAAGAAATTCCGGGTGAAATAATTTTAAATGAAACCTCTATACTTAACATTTCATGCGGAAAGACTGAAAAATAGGGCATCAGTAATAAATGTTTCCACTCTTTGGTTTATCTCATCCGAAATCAATTCATGAAGTATGTTGTTAATACATGAAATGACATCATTATCAATAGTTTTGCAATGTTGTATTTAAGTGCATGCCTAATACCAGGAATAAGACATGTTATCGACATAGTGACTACTTGCAAGACTTCTCCGATTTCTTGGAAGCTATTTGTACAATAACAGTGATGTATTCATACTTTACTACATTCCGAAACAAATTCGTTACAAAATGAAGGTTTATGCAGAAAAACTATTAGCCGCCGACAACAGGTTGGATTTCAATATATTCTATCTGGCGTCATTTAAGATATTATATTCAGAAAGCGGAATAGTCACCAACTAAGCAGGGAAACATTTGTTGAGGTGAAAGTGTTATAAAATATAATGGTAAACTTTTGTGCAAGATAATTGTTCTTGCTGAATGACAGACACGATAAGTTGGTTATTTTAAAACCAGAAATAATATTTTACTTAACAGATAGTTTTTGTTAGTATTTGTTTACTCCAACCTATACGATTTAACAGTGTTTGTAAAATAATCATCATTCCCCCATAAATACACAGGTTAAATTTGTTTCAGTCATATTTTGTGCTTTTTTCAACGGTGAAGCTGAGAGTAGTTCCTGCGCACATATTTAGAGGACAGTTATGGACTGTGAATATGTAGAAAACATGAATTCCAATATTAAATGTTGTGATCCCGGGTATTCAAGTATTGGATTGTAGCAACATTGAAATTTGGCGTAAAATAAAATGCGGTAAGTAAAGATGGACACTTACTGTCTTCATCATCAGTATTATTCACTATTAAAGGGAAAATAATGACAGCTTGAAGTAACCGATGCAAGTAATCAGTTTCTGTTGTGATGCAGAAAAATGCTAGCAATGGAATTATTAGGTTATCACTTAGGATTTAGAAGACGGAGGATGTTGCTGAGTGCGCGGTGATTCATTTGTGTTCACATTTTCTTTGACCCCCAGTGTACTTGTTCTATATGACTAGGGAACTTTTAGGAAGCCAAATCAAGAGAATAATGGAAACATCGAAAATTAGAAATATATTTCTGGATCGGTAAAGTAGCTTAGTGATCCTTGCGTGAACCTACAACCAAAGATAACGCAATTACAAAGTGAATGACATAAATTTTCACAGCGTACCTTTATTTTGATCAGCCTATTTAAACCATTAATCAACTTTGGGAAACTACTCATCTCTACAATGTGTTGTTGCCTGACTATCACCTCTTTAAATTAACTTATTTTGAAAATAAAAAAATGGATGAAAACGTGGTAAACTTAATCTTCTTGAATTGTTCATTTCTTCACATTATGATACTTTTACCTGGTGTGTTTTCGTAAACTTGATAGGCATGTTGATTGCTTGAAGATGTCATTGTGTTCATTGAAGTATTCTTTTTACTGAGAACATTTCTGCCTTAGGCTTAAATAAAGTAGGAAAGCTTCAGGTAATCCTCAGCTGTTAACGACTTTTATATATGAAAAAGGGCAATAAAACAAGTAGTTTTGTGGGCGAGAATAGGTCACAGCCATTTATTTGTACCACAAAATATACGATTAAAATTAGACTGTTCACATTTAAAAAGAATCGTATCTCAATTGCAAAACGTCATCACATCAATGAGAAGCTCATTACTATACCTTAAAATACTAACGAAAGTTTTGGAAAATTTATCTCAATTATATAATATGAGTCTTTTTTTAACTAACATAAAATACAGGCAGTATTATGTAGTGAGTAACTAACAAAATAAGAAAATGTCCTAAGGCAGATTCAATTTCTCTTCCTACGAGGTTGGATGATTTTCCATACAATTTAATTTGAGAAATCAGATTATTGTCGCAAATCAAACAATTTCCGCATATACGTGTACACATGCCTTAAGTGCTCAAAATGTATAAACTACATGTGCGTCGAAACACAAAATGCATGATTTTCCACTTCAAGGGGAATAATCTAATGTTAAGAAACCTTTTCATACTGGTTTCAACCATTCAAAAAGTTTCATGTACATATTTCCTTTTATGGACATAAAAAACTAAGAACAAAATGAATAAAACATGTTCAATATGAGGATCAGTTGACAAGTTAATGTACAGAGAAAAGAAACAGCATATGTGAAAAGGATTTCACACTTTCAGAATTTGTTGAATATGGAGAACTGTAATACAAAGTATGTTCCTTATCAGAATCGGCACTTTATGTGAACTGTTACATAGAGAGCGAAGTAATTTTTTTCCAATAGAGAAAGAAAGACCAGATTTGCAGTATAAAATGATATCAATCTATTTCACAGGTTCTCATCAGCTGCAAACTACCTGAAATTACGATGGTTATAAATAATAACACTTCATACTTCATTGTTTGATAGGCAATAGAGAAAACATTATAAGATGAACGCATCTTGAATATAATTATTACAATTTTTAGTTTAAGTTACCATCAATTTATATACTATCAAACTATGAAAAAGAAAAAGGGATGTGTGAGAGAAGACAGAAAACAAAAAAATCAAATAAACAGTGTCAACATGGCAAGTGAGTGAAATGATTAATGTTCAGAACTGTTCTTGAGTACTATTACTACTTATTATATCATTTCTACAGTATGAATTCCATGCTAAACAGCTGATTTTATGGTAAGTCAGAATTCAAATTTTTTCGGTTAGCCAGCGTCGGTGGCACAGTGGCTAGGACTCTCGCCAACCATGCACATGGTCCGGGGTTCGATCCCCTGCCAACGCACACCTGATATCTATGGTCGGCCTGCAAAATTTGGGCTACCGATATCCATGCTGAAAATTCCATACTTGTACCAAAAATACAATGTGGAATCAAGCTGTAAATCAAAAATAAAAATAAAATAAAAAAATAAAAAATAAAAATAATTGAAAGAATTTCGGATCGATAAGTCTATCAAAACTTTACTTATTCTTACCATTATTAACTTAAAAACAGGAAATATTATTAAGTATTAGACAATGAAATATTATTCATAATGCTTAGTATGCTGTGAGTGTTCTGTTATTTACAGAAGAAATGTTAATGATTGCTTTGCCGTTGAAACTTCTGTTTGATAAGAGAAAAGAATCTGCTCTCAACTTAAAGAGAATTAAAACTGGAAGACAGAATTCTAAATTATTTTCTTCTTAACCACTTAGGGGTTGAAAATATAAATGATTAGTTATTAATTGGGGGACAACAGTTAGACTATTCTCCGGCAATTTATAACCTATTTCACTATTGATATGCGGAATTATTGCAAGGAAGGCAATTGAAAGTTGTTTGATCATTTATGTTAAGCGTACACAAATATGTAACCACGGGTATTAGAATTCTGTATCTACAGAAAAACATGTAACTGCAAGTATCATTAAAATGGGATCATTTTCGGCTACATGAATACACGAGGCTGTCAAGGCAAATATCTATTAAAAGTGACCGTATACATTCTTGAGTGTATGACAGAGTTTTCTATTCTCGAATAGGAATCATACCTTATGTCCTACGTAGCATGTGCCGCTTAACATTTTGGGCCCCAAATTACCGTCCATCTTCCGTCCCTGACTCTAGAATAGATTTGTGTCCTCCCTGTGTATACCAACAAGCGTAATGAAATCTGAAGCCTCTATATTTCAACCCTCTATATACTCAAAGACGTAAAATTAACCGGTTTTTATCTAAAATATTTTTTAAAGTTTGTGACCATATTGTAAGTTGATGCTGAAGTCGTTATTTGTAGTTGAAAAGAACCCGTAAAATACAGTGGCGTCATATTACCTTACTTAATTTATTGACGCTGTTGTTCAGGTATTTCGTTTCGATCGCAACTGGTTTGCAAAACGAAAGACGTTTCTACGGGTTGATCACTGGTATCAATCCGTGATCAACTCGTAAAAACATAACTAACCCTTACAAACCAAACTATAGAAAGACGTTTCGTCACAAGTTTAAGTATCACCGCTAGTTTTCTTAAACCCAGATCACAGCTTGAGATCGAGTAGAGTACCTGGATTAGTACGATGTACTATCTCGGCACTCTGTTCACTGCCAGACGCTGCAATAGCACCTCTCAACCAACGGAGTCGAATCACGCCATCAGGTCAAAACACAAACAATTCATTCGATATCGTACAATCCAAAAAGTCCGACAGAATTAGAAGATAAAATTAATACCATTTACAAATTAAACTATATAAACTGCAGTAAAAATTACATCAGTCAAAGTAAGCATCCTCTTCGGATTCAAATTCAAGAGCACAAATTGGCTGTAAGAAGACATGGCATATATTCTTTCGTATCAATGCATTTAGATAATTGAGGACACTAATTTGATTGGGATAATGTAGGAATTTTAAACACAGTAAGCACCAGAAATGCCAGGGAATTTCTAGAAGCCTGGTACTCAAGTGAATTAGCAGTTAAAAAACACATTATTACAGACCAAATTTACCATCTAGTAAAAAGTTAATCATATGGCAAGAAATTTAAAATTTCAAGTCAATAAAAGTGATCAATAGAGACGAAAATTAACAACCAGCCGCGACAGTGTTCGCCAGGAGATACAGTTTTATCACTCATTGAGAGTTCAAATACCAAAGCTTACGCTGAAGATGTTGTTTAGAGGGACAACGACAGCTTTGCAATTAAATCAAGCAG
Source organism: Trichobilharzia regenti (assembly GCA_944472135.2). Taxonomy (NCBI): domain Eukaryota; kingdom Metazoa; phylum Platyhelminthes; class Trematoda; order Strigeidida; family Schistosomatidae; genus Trichobilharzia; species Trichobilharzia regenti. The sequence goes on from OX235270.1 coordinate 88,305,192, forward strand.
ATGAGAGAACACAATTGATTCAATATTATCCATCTGTTCTACAAATATTCTCCATTATTTTGAATTCGTTTTTAAAAACTGAGTGCACCAAAACAACTATTAATCAATAATAAGGGTTTCTAAGAGGAACTATCCTCAGAGGAATCTGCAATCAATAGGCAAATGGAAATGTATCCGCTTTGTCAAACAATGAAAAGGAAATCACATATATACGTGCAGACACTTGTAGAGAACAATAAAATATATTGTGTACAGCGAAGTTACTAGCTTTGTTTGCGAGCAAAATCTGTTCTAATAAATTTCACTAGTCTGAAAGCAATTTCAGGAATGTTCTTCCTCATTTAATCCTCTCAGCTTTTATGTACCTCAATGAAATGTTGGTGTATTTTTGAAATCGCCTGCGCGCACCTATGACCAACGTGTATTTTCCACATCTTCGAGTAACCTCTACTTCTTTGGGCAGTCTATTTTTGTTCTGCATTTGATTCCGACTGATTTTGCGGATCTGCAGTTAACTAATGTATGGATACTGCTAACATTCAACAATCAATAAATATTACTTTTACAATGAGCAGGTAAAATATTAGGTAAAAGAGATAATTAGCATTACTGCAGGGGAATGAAGTGAAGAGGAAATTCCCAGTAATAGCCACTAATATTGGAATTCATCAGAAAAGACATCTATTTTATTCGTGGGGAATTCTTAAGAGTGAATTCATTTTGATATTAGCGTAGTACATGTCGCCTATGTGGACAATGAATGCTTCACAAATGAACTACATAGCTCATATAAAATAATACCATCATGAAATCACATTTTAAATCAAAGCACTAATTTCTTACTGTTCATTCTTTAAACCCATAGATTTCTTAAATTTAGCTAGGTAATATAATCTTCAAACTTATCTCTATCACTTTACATTTGTTAAGTTTCTAATCAGTCAAATATTTAGCCTGTAAGGTGTACGTTGGGGGCATCACTTATTTTTTGTACTGTTTATTTTTTTCAAACTCTTGATGAGTTTGTTAGAGAAAAGTTATTTTTTTTAATTTTTCCTACCTAACGAACACTGTATGGATTATGTTGAATGTTTTTGTCTTTCTTCTTATGTAATATTTACTTCATAACACTGAAAATGATTTCAAACAGTCACGGTGTATTTGTCGTTAAGTCTGAACATTTCATGCTGTTGATGGCATGAAAAAAGTGGAAATTCAGATTCTTAGATTTTAAGAGAAAGTGACGTTTTGCATTTTAAAAAAACGGATATAGGTCGTGAAAGAAAATATTAACGAGGAAAAATACATTCGACTGGAAATTATTTTCACTCAGAATCATGCTAACTGAAAAGAAAATATTGATATCAGATAACGTGCATCCTTCATTTGTAGGTGTATTAATTGAAAAAAGTTGTATAATTTATAGTTCTCTTGACTGAAGTATACCTGAGCGGTGGTGTTCATCTGTTACAAGTGGATATCTACATATATCATGTGAAGAGACACTTATGTGACTCAAAGTAGTTGTCTAGGTTTTTAAAAATTTATTATAAGGCAGCTGAACACGTCTGTTTTCGATAAAGAAGATCACTGTCTACAAAACAAGCTTATTATACGTGGTATATAAATCTTGTCTAATAGGACATCCCCCATACTTCGCTTCACTGTTTGACATGAAAACATTTTCTTTGACGTCAGTCTACACAAATTTTGATTTATTTTCGGTTGGATAACCTATTTTGATAAACAGATTAAGCAGTATTTACCTAAGAGATGTTTACTATCTGTGTCGCTTTTGTTAATGTCATCCTACTTTTTCAGTAGATCTCTGAGGCAGTTGTTATTTAGTGAAGGTTGACATTTTATTATGGATAAGATTTTATTTTGACAAACCACACAGTGTTGTACAGTAATATTAACTGATGACTTTTCGAGCACAAACTACTGCTCATAATCATATGAGCATATGATTATTAGCAATAGTTTGTGCTCGAGACGTCATCATTTAAATATTAGTGTACAACACTGTGTGATATGTCAAAATGAAATCTTATCCATAATGGAATTATGCTCTACCACAGTGCCCAAATTTTATACTTATATCAATAAGGTTGACATTTTTCAGATTTGTAGGTAAGTGACTCATATGAAAAGCAGAATGTTAATTAAAAAGATCTGCTATGTGCAACAGAACCAATCAGAAGAGGACATTCTATGCAATTAAAGGTAAAACAACTGTGAATGTGAAATAAAAATATTAGAGTTTGAAGTAATGTCAAAAGAACCCTTGGAAAACATATATGAAGATGTAAGAATAGAACTTTACACCTTTACTGAATAGCACATCCTAAATGAGTAGCTTATTTGACTAATAAAGACACCCTAGAAGACCTGCATCTTGCGGATGATGTGTCACACATAACACAAACTCAAAAATATACAAACGAATATCAGCAAGTGGATAGATGAGGAAGAGAAGACAGGAATTCAAGAGAGGAGATGGAAGTGATGAAGGTATCAGATCAACACTAAAAACAATCACCAATCGTCATGAACAGGAGAAATCTGAAGACAGTTACCTTCTTACGTTAAATGAACAGCATCATTCCATCTGCAGGCAGGGTAAATAAATACGTCTATATTCGCAGAGTAAGACAGGTGTTCATTGGTCTTAAATCAGTGTGGAGATCCATAGCATTCAATACAAGGGACAATAGGCGCTTATTCGAGTTTCAGAGACCTGACATGAGCGTCATCGAAAGCATTTCCAACAGGATACAGATATTTATCAACCAACAGCTGCCTTTTCCGGTTATACAATGGAGATGAAGTGGTGGGTTGGAAGCGGTAAACAACAAGTGTAAAATGCAGGGAACAAACCGAGGGCTTGCTGCTCCACAGACCAATTGAAAATATACTGAGAAAACACTGGAGCGTTATCACACTCCAAGCAAGCTGTCCAGCAGAAAGGGAATAGGAAGTGACGAGTTGTACGTTATAGTGTGACATTAACGTCATCATGTGAAGGGGAAATGGAAGTTGTCAATCAGTCGCCGAGCTGGGTGGAAGTGAAAACAGACAACAAAGTGGAATGGACATACATAAATTATAATTATATTTCAGTAGTTTACATACAATGATGATACTTTGTTTTTTGGTAATATTTCGAGCGAAACTACTCCTCGTGATGACACCAACTGTGAAATCGTTTTGTTTTTAGTTCAAGCATTTTACTGAAACCAGTGAAATGTATATGCCTAGCTGAAGTCCTATTTCCCATTAGGAACCCAAAGGACTAATAGTAATAAATAAACAACATGACTCCCATCTACAGTTCACGTTCCAAACATTCATTATTGGAAACGTACTTGGTACTTGCATACCAGCTTTTTCATCCTAGTTCGAACAGACTGAAGCATTTTATCAACTAGTGCTCACTGATTTCGAAAGGTTTTTACTCATAAGATGGAGCTGCCTGCATTTATTCAAATGCATAAAAAGGGGTGTGTATGAAGTTATTCAGTCGTTTATACACGCTCTGATCAATCCGTTAGGTGTTTCGATTTGACATTTTAGGCATGAATCAAACAAGGTAATGATCTGTGACAGCACTTTAGGCAGATAGGATATCGCATAATATTATTCTCTCTCAGCACTTTATATCTGTGGAATAAAATGTCTAAATCACCATGAATATGAGCACTCCCTAATAATTATTTTTTGACATTATGTCAATCAATTTCCAGTGGGTAAACAAATTTATATCAAAAAATACATCAGTATTTTTCATTAATATTAATATATGTTCGACGAAGCTATATTTATGAACAGAAGGCGTATTATGCTAATAATGAATATATAGAATACAACTCATATTTCGTAAACTGTTATATCACAAGTTTTGATAATATTATACACGTCTTATTAGTTATTCCATTCTATCACAATATGGCGATTCAAAAAAGGATTTAGTCAGTGACAGCAGGAAAGGTAAATATTGCCAAATGGGAAACATTTAGCCAGCAGAAACGATTGTCATGGTTTGATAACCAACTTAACAGCAACTCACCATCGATATTTTCACGCCAGTAGACAGAAGTCTATATATATAATCGCTTCGATAGCAAAATTCACCATTCGTCCTTTTATACTAAACTCAAGACTAACTAGTCCCATTTTCATTACTATTGTATGGTTTCTCACAACCCTTCCTGTAGTACTTTAGCTGAGCTATGTTCTAGATGTCTCATGTTATTAGGGTTTGTTAGTCCAGATTTTTAAAATTTTTTTTGTACTCAGCTGGTCCAACCGATCCTGGTCTACAGCTATGACTTATGTCTTGAACATCACACCAGTTTCAAAGTATATTTCGACAGAGAAAGAAAGACCAGATTTGCAATATAAAATGATATCATTCTATTTAGAAGGTTCTCATCAGCTGCAGACTACCTGAAATTAGAATGGTTATGTAGATGATAATAGTATACTTTAATGTTTAATTGGTAGTACAGAAGAAATACTATAAAAGTGACATATCCAAAAAAGTAAGTAAGTATTACAATTTTTAGTTTAAGTTTTTATCATCAATTTATGCGCTTTCAAAGTAGAAAAAATGGGGGGAAGAGTAAGACAGAAAACAGAGAAAATTAACAAACAGTTTTAATTTTTAGGTTCACATAGCAGCTCAAAGAACAAAAGCGGTTACAGTTTACAAGACTGGGATCTGCTCAGTGAGTTGAGATCACTAAATTAGAGGACTCATTAATGTAATCAAAATCAAAATTCAGTTACCAAGGCAGTGAGAGATTAATCACACTCTCCTTCCGTATGCATGAGCCTGGTTTTAATCATCTGATATATTATACATTATATATATATATATATATATTACAAACTAAATTGTCTGATGGACTCCACAGAATACTTAAACCAACACAGTTTTATTGCACAGTAGAAAAAGTGTATCCAATAGAAACTCAGTGATGCAGTATTATGTACTATTGACATTCCGAGCACAAATTATTGCATTCATCTAGTTTTAAAACTTTGTTTACATAATTCTCTTGTTTCTTATCCTTTGATTTTATTGCTAGTACTATACACCATATGTCTTATATCTGCGTTTCATTATTCCTATCGAAGGTGTTGCATGTACATTCTATGAGTACTGAATCATTGTATCTTTGTTATTCACACCTACACCTAAGACGTGCGACAAAAATGAGGCCACACAGATAGCATAGTGCTCAAATTTTATTCCAATATCTGAATCAGCTTATGCGTTTGAAGTTCGCTTTAATTCCTACCATGCTGTGAAGTCTACATGATGTTTCAGTTTCCTTCTTTGTCCGGCAGCACTACTGATGTTTTAAGTTCCTTCACTCTGACTATACTATTTTGTTTTGTATGCTTCATATGCCTCTTGTTATCTGTTTTATTTTTATTGTTTCCCTTTTACTTGCTGATTATTTAGTCAGGATGGTTGTCAAGTGTAAAAGCTGAGGTAAATTTTATTTCTTCTACAATATAGGTATTTCATCTTTTTATTTAAAAGTTTCACCAAACCTATTTACCTTGATAGAGAGAGGAATGAACGGATATACAAATATTAGTCTGGATTTATAGCTTTTCAAATAAACAGTAGTGTGCGTCGGTGGCACAGTGGCTAGGACTCTCGCCAACCATGCACATGGTCCGAGGTTCGATCCCCTGCCGACGCACACCTGATATCTATGGTCGGCCTGCAAGATTTGGGCTACCGATATCCATGCTGAAAATTCCTTACTTGTACCAAAAATACAGTGTGGAATCAAGCTGTAACAAAGAAAAAAAATTGTAGTGTTTATCTTTCCATCTTGTTTTCCCTTTCATGATGCAATCTCATCTTCGAGGCTCGTAAGCCAGTTGCATTGCTTCTAATATTGAATTTATGCGTTCGTATCCTGTGTATCTTTTTAATAATGTAATTGTGTTATATACATACTTCCAGTGCGAATAACATCAAAGCATTCAAATTTCGTACATATTTTATATCTTTGACTTTTTAGTTAATTGTTACATTTAAACACAAACTTCTCACTCAAACTGGATTTTACTGCTAGAATTTTAAAGCTGGTGAGCACATTATAAAAACACCTATTCAATAATTTACTTATTTAAATAACACTTGTTGTCTGTGTTGTACTAAATAATTTGTACCTTTATAAACTAACTGTTTTGAATTACCGCTTTGATGATGCAAATAGGTATACCAATTGTCAAACTTTTGTCAAATAAGCATTGAGTATATTTTAATGATGTGAATAAAAATGAGACAGTTTCGCGGCACAACCAGACAAAGATTTTCAATATACACATTTACCATAAAGATAAAAAATCTCTTTATCTAACCAGTATGAAGAAACTGCTAAACCAAAAACTGAACATTATTATTCCACAGGTCAGAAACATCTGTACATTCATTCATTTATATTCCCAGTGGGACATCGGGTTTCAAGTTTGTGATTTGAAGTTCCAGTAGCGGTTTTCTTTTCAGATGAGTGAGGTTGCTAGCCTGACGATCAGCTTAACCTTTTTCTCAAGTTTACTAAAAGCTAGGCGAGATTTTGGAGTGTGTCGGCCAGGAATCGAACCCAGATCATTTACGTGGTTGGTGAGCATTTTAACCAATAAACAACCGTTGAGTTTATATATATATATATATGTAAAGAGCAGTAATAAAAATGAATCATGATAAAGCAGATTTTTTCATTCCGTCGGTGTTCAAATTCAATACTCTTATTGCACTCCTAGCATACTTGAGTTCTTTGCGAAGTGGAATATAAAACAACAATTGGGAATAGTCTTGTTACGTCGAATAATCATAAAGGCAAGTTAATAAATCATACTAGATAGCATCAATTCTATATGTAATGTAACAAAAATTTCATGAAAGAGAGAAAGGTTTCGACAGGACGAGAAGGTTGTAAATTGTATCATAAATGAGTCATTAGAAAATGTCAATGAACAAAATATTCAATACATAAAGATTTGAGTTAAACTGAGAGATATGAAATAGAGTTTAAAACATAAAAACATAATTCAGTAAAAGTGAGAAACCAAATTTCGCAATAAATAGATGATATGATTAATCAGAATTCGAGACCCAATTTACTAGAACAGAAAATTACCACAGCTTTCTTTTGAGTGCATAATCCAGATTTTAGCTGTAAGATGGTGTCACTCATTGCGAACTTTAGAAGGATAAAGGTGGTTAGCTTGTTTACTGTAACTGGAAGGCTCAAGACACCCACCTGATGTATCTTGTCAGTCAGATAACACGTGACCTGATATTTCGGGGTTATATTAGTTATAATTGTATTTCATATATTGTCTACACATTGTCACAAGTTTTTACTTTGAATAGTGTTTCGAGCAAACGTATTGCCAGTGATGAAAAACAGTTCCAACAGTTGGTGTGTTCACGGGCAGTAGTTATATAGGAAATATTACCGAAATCAAAAACTTACATTGTGTGTATACATCCAGTGAAATAGTGTTATACGCAGTTGACCTATTCCACAGTACACACACCTTTTACAGACATTACTCAGAGTTATACTTCACTTGAATTGTAGAGATATTGGTATTCATCAAGTGTTGGTTTAAAGGAATTTGATTGGTTACGGGAATGATAGTGAGTTGATACCAGTTGGAGAACCACCGGAAAACCTGGTAGGCCTAGTAAGCTTTTTCGTCCTAGTTCCAGACTCTCCCTTAGTATGCGCTCACCGGAGTCCGGATTTAGGTCCTTCCGGTTACTAGGCAAGCTTGTAAACCTATCATGCCCTGGTATTTCTCCAGAAAATCTAGGATAAGATCCACTTTCTGCTCTTTCAACGCATGTGTGAAATGCCATGGTCCTACTTGAAGGCCCAAGGAATATGAATAATACACATTTGTAGATAAATGAACATAATATAGCATTTTAACAATAACAAGTTGACAATATCAATACAAATATATGATGAGAATTCACACTCACTCAGTGAACTTCTCACAGGTTTATTTGAGCTTGCTAACAGTTTGACTGTAAATACTGATTTTTAATAAAATCCAAGTTATTCTGATGAAGAAGCTATGATTTACACTGAGAAACAGTCAGAAAAATTTTGTTTTCTGTTTTTTCTGAATGCTTTGTGATAATTTAATCTTACTAGGTGCCAAAATTATTCGAAAGAACTAACAAAACCTATCGTTTACACTTCTGTAATTTTGTTTTTCATTTTAGTTTGGAAGATTTATCCAGTGAGACAAATAGATTTTCTCTAATTACTCTGATCCCTAAGAAATAATTGTGAGGAAGAATCAGATTAATAAAATGGATTAATTTTCTTTCGTGTTTTCAAGTTAGAATATATTCCTTGTGGGAAAAAAAAACAAAAATCCTGCTTTACTACGGGTGCTAACAGCGGATGTGCAACTTTTGAAGGAAGTGATGTTTGTTACTTCCTGAATGTTAATAAGAGGAAAACTGAGGAGACAGAGCTTTCTGTCTAAAAGAAGGATAACAAGAATTTAAGACCGACCTAAATTGAAACCTATTCTTTCATTCTGACCAATAGCTTTACAGTTCGTAGAAATAAATAAATAAATGAAACTAAATCAGAGTAATTTTAACTGATACCATGAAACGCTGAGATGAATTCTATCCTTAGTAAAGTTAAACCTTTACTTTAACACTTCACAAGATATAATTCTCAATGAAATGATAATTATTATACTCCGTTCCTTGCATCTGGACCCTCAGGACACACACTGACTGTCACCAGTTCTCTGATAGCATTTTCACTGGTCTTTACGGCTGCCCAAAACCTTCCATTTCTTCTTGATATGGTCTCCTCGGCGGAAAACTTGAACGCTCATCTCGACACTTCCCATCCCAGTCCACAGCCCATCTGGTATGTGAATCCACTTGGATATCCCTTCGGCTTATGGACAATAAACCTCTGTTTTCTTCTGCATATTAGTTGGACAATAAGGTCCTTTACATTAGGCTGGATCTCACAGTTCCTTTTTGCTTACAATTTTCACCAGTGAACAAACGTCATGTTTCTAGATCCAATCCTAGGTGGCTGGCTTTGGCATCGTCATCTGTTAAGCCTGTAGTTGAATCGATGTTGACTGTTTTAGATTTCTCAGAGTGGTTGTAATTGCTGCTTGTTGTTAATCGCTGGGTGTCCTCAACAAATTTATCTTCCCCGTGTTCGCCAGAAGTTTTGTCTCCGGTCTTTCTTCTGCTGACCTATCGGTTCTCACGTTTATATCTCCAAATATGTGCCAGATATGATGTAAGTCATCGGAAAAATCAAGATCTTCTGGGATCATTTTGTTATTTCGATGCACAAACACCTTCTAACCATTGGTTGTCTGCCGCATGACCCGGTCCACTACAGTCAGACAGAACATTGTTGACGCAGGTTGCTTTTTGTTACTCCAGTTTTCACTTTTTTTATTCACTTGACATGTGGCACTGTTGTATGGCTACTGAATGCGTCTTTTAAATGTTTTGCGATAGTGCATGCAGCAGTGTCAAAGTAGCTCTCATATTACTTCATGCTAGACGATGTTAGTGGCCGTTACACAGCGAGTAAATTTTAGAGAGAAGGCTGCCTGCCTTTTTCAACTATAATGAGTATGATTAGAAAAAATATTCTTCGACTTTAAAAACTAATTTCCACTCAGTTTTATCCTCAGGAGGAAACAGTGTCAAAACATAAGTTTAATTTGACATCCTTAGCCAGTTTTATTGATTAATCACTAAATTTTTCTCCAGTGGATCCAAGTATTACATACTGACACAAGTAATATATATATATATATATATATATGTCAATACTTACCACGCCAGATACTAGCTTGCTAGGCTACTAGCTTACTAGTTTTCTAGCCGGTCCCAATTCCGGGTAAAAAGGGAGGGTTGGGGCGTGGTGCTAGCAACTCCACCCCTGTAAAACAACCAAATCGCTACAGAAACTTCAACGAATAAATATATTAAAAATTCTAAAAACATAAGCAATAGCCTTACTTTTCGCTGGAATCGGGGAAGTGAAATGACGCAGGCTGGTGAAAGCCTTCGGGAAGCCAGTCAGCCGATGTGCCTTCTTTCGATGAAAGCAAAAGTAAGGATGGGTACCTGGAATGTTCGCACAATGTACGAAACTGGAAAGGCTGCCCAGATAGCCGCTGAAATGAGAAGGTACAGAATAGAAGTGTTGGGAATCTGCGAGAGCAGATGGAACGGAACTGGAAGGTGCCAACTACCTACTGGAGAGACAGTAATCTATTCCGGCCACCTAGAGGACAACCATGAGCACACCGAGGGAGTGGCCATCATGATGTCACCAACAGCAACCAAAGCTCTCATGCAGTGGGAACCAATCTCCTCCAGGATAATGACAGCCAGGTTCAACTCAAAAGGAAGGAAAGTTACAGTCATTCAATGTCAATGCTATGCGCCTACAAACGTCTCAGAACAAGAGAAGAAGGAGGCGTTCTACAGACAACTACAAGCAATAATGGACAACGTCCCAAATGGCGATATCAAAATCCTGATGGGCGACATGAATGCGAAGCTGGGAGGAGACAACACAGGAAGAGAACTCACCATGGGTCGTGAGGCCCTCGGCGAAATGAACGACAATGGTGAACTCTTCTCAGACTTCTGCGCCTTCAATGATTTGGTGATTGGTGGTAGTGTGTTCAAACACAAGGATATACACAAGACGACATGGATTTCACCAGATGGAAACACCAAGAACCAAATAGACTTCATCTCAATTTCAAGAAAGTGGAGACGGAGCCTACTGGACACAAGGTCAAGGAGAGGAGCAGATGTGGGTTCAGACCACTATCTAGTACAAGGGACTTTCAAGGTGAAACTAAAAGCCTCGAGGATAGCTGGGGATAGGCCACAATGCAAGTTCAACACTCAAACTGAAGGACACAACCACAAAAGACACTTTCACTGCAACTGTCAGAGCAAAGCAGGAAACACTACGCGACATCACTGAAGAATCATGCGTGGAAGAACATTGGAAGTCTCTGAAGGCGATTCTCAACGAAACGTGTTCAACGGTTCTAGGAAGAAAGAAGAGACAAGACAAGGAATGGCTCTCAACGGACACTTGGAAATTAATAGAAGAGAGGAGAATGGTGAAAGAGAAAATGATTCAATGCAAGGACGGACAGGAGAAGGAGACGATGAGCTCAACTTACAAAGCATTGGACAAAGAAGTGAAGAAAAGTGCTAGGAAGGACAAAAGACGATTCTACGACAATCTAGCTACTGAAGCTGAAAGGCAGCAGGCAAAAGGGACCTGAGGACACTATATCAGATAACCAAATCTCTATCCGGGAAGAGACCAACACAAGCGAAACCTATAAAAGACAGCCAAGGGAAGCCCATTACCAAGGAAGAAAAACAGATTAAACAATGGGCGGATCACTTCAAAGGACTCTTGAACCGACCATCACCTGCAACCCGTCCAGAAATACCAACAACAGCGCGCACACAACTGCAAGTTGACACCAATCCTCCAACGAGAGCTGAAGTCTTGAACGCAATCAAACTTCTGAAAGCTGGAAAAACAGCCGGACCAGATGGAATAACCCCTGAAGCACTGAAAGCGGACCCAGAGACGACAGCAGACATGCTGACTCCATTATTGCAAAAGGTCTGGAAGGAGGGAAAGGTGCCTACTGACTGGAGGAAAGGTTACCTCGTGAAACTACCAAAGAAGGGCGACTTAGGCACTCTGCAAGAACTGGCGAGGAATCATGCTCCTATCGACGCCAAGTAAAATCCTGAGTCGCATCATCCTGGAGAGATTAAAGGACGCACTGGAGACAGAACTCCGACCAGAACAAGCTGGATTCAGGAAAGGCAAATCATGTACTGACCAAATTGCAACTCTACGCATCATCATCATCATCGAACAAAGCATGGAATGGCAATCAAACCTCTACCTCAACTTTATAGACTTTGAGAAGGCCTTCGACAGCGTTGATCGTGAAGTAATTTGGAAATTACTCGAGTACTATGGCGTACCCCAAATATTCATCAACCTTATTCAACAGCTGTACGACAACGGCACATGTCAAGTGATCCACAACGGAAAACTCAGCGAGGCGTTTGGAGTAAACACAGGAGTCAGACAAGGGTGCTTACTATCACCAATGATATTCCTAATTGTGGTGGACTGACGGATTATGCGTCAGAGAGTGGGAAACGAGAAGACAGGAATATCCTGGACCGACGTGAAGAACCTAGAAGACCTGGATTTCGCGCGTGGATGATTTATGTTTGATGTCACACACAATCGAAGACTTACAAGCGAAAACCGACAAACTGGTCGAAGAAGCAGCTGGCGAAGACAGGACTCCAGGTAAACATAGACAAGACGGAGGTTATGAAAATAACCAACCAACAACAGCAACAACATCCAACGTCAATCACCATCAACGGGAGGGATTTGAAAGAGGTTACTTCATTCACTTATCTAGGGAGCATTGTCTCAACTACAGGAGGAGCGGACGAGGATGTCAAATCGAGAATCGGGAAGGCGAGAAACACATTCATCAGCCTGAAATCAATCTGGAAATCTTCGTCACTCAGCATCACCAACAAAATTCGGATTTTCAATACAAACGTAAAGTCAGTTCTTCTATACGGATCAGAAACTTGGCGGGTCACAAAGAATATTTCCAAAAGGCTGCAGACCTTTATTAACAACTGTCTTCGCGCTATACTGAAGATCAGATGGCCGGGAAAGAATCACCAACAAGGAATTATGGGAACAAACAAAGCAAGAACCAATCGCCCAACAAATATGCAGGAGAAAGTGGAGATGGATCGGACACTCGCTGAGGAGACCGCTGGGTGACATCGCGCGCCAAGCCCTCGAGTGGAACCCGAAAGGGAAGCGGCGTGTGGGACGTCGTCAAGGGTGACATGGAGGAGATCGTGTGAAGAGGAGTTGAAAGAATATGGATTAACATGGATGCAGGCGAAAAGTATAGCAGAAGACATACATCAGTCCACTCCATGGAGAATTTAGCTTGTCGTTTGTATATATTTTAATTAACTCATTATTGCTTTCGGAAAATCAGTGAAAAGTAAATGCAAGTCGCCATGTTAAATATCGTAATAAAATAATAAAAATTAATGTAGCAGAGCTGGTGCCATCGTAATAAATGTGAACACAATGTGACCTAAGTTGACTGATGCATGATATCTGTCCCCAGAAAATTATCCAAAATTTAAAATTTATTACATATGATTACCACTTAAATGGGTATATATATATATATATATATTTCGTTCACTTTTAATATCACAAATATCTGAGTGAATAGTAGGGAAGCAAACTTAGGCTAACAGATTGATTTTGAACTAATAACTGAAATAACATTTTCTAATTCATCTGGATATCCGAAATCAGAAATCTTTTGTGCTGTCTATTGACTAATTTCTGTTTACTTATGCTGATAGATTTATCTGTCATGTCTTATCTTTGACTAGTTTAACATCACCTTTTTCTTAGCAAGTTAACTCATTTATACCTTTAGTGTAATTCATAAAATATGATCAAATGAAGTTCATGAAAAATGCAAATTCGTGACATACCCGCTACATTATTAGAGTAGGACTTTATCTGTAATATAAGCGACGCGATTATTTTTCTCTCTTCCTTTATCCTTCAAGAAATAAGTGTATTTGATCTGTATTGGTTGCATAAATTAGCCAATTTGAGAAAAGCATTCACAGACCCAAGAAACTGGCAGACAAAACCGTTGACAAAAGTATTTGTTAACGGCAGCTTCGTTGACAAAGTATCTCCCATTTTAAAATGACTTAAAATTAATATCCTGGTGCACTGTTTCTCATTTACTAGGTTAGCATTGTAAAACAGGAGAAAACATAATTTCGGAGCTACTCTAGTAACTGGTTCAATAATAAAGAAGAAATAATTATTCACTTACTGACATTCCCAGTTTGATTCCAGTTACAAAACTATCAATACAGTCAGTAAATATTTGAAAGAGCATCTAAATAAGTTAGGGCATGAGAGTAACATCAGTCATACATAGTACTTAAGTTAAACAAGTTAGCAACGAAATTCATCCGATACGTGTAATGTATAATATAACACAGTCCAGACATTTTGATTAAGTAGGTACTTATCATGCATATGTAAAATATGTCAGAATATAAAAGGTTAATATTTAAATCAGTAGGGTTTAAATCAGTAGCATTTATACTCACCAAATAATATATATTGTAGTCCATCACTGAGTATGAAGGGTGATATTATTGGTATAATTACTTAGGAGTGGTTTCAAAAATAAAAACAAAAATTATAAATTACGTAATACCCAACAGCACAAAGGAAGAAAGCACTAGAAATCTGATAAGGTCAAAGTTTTTTTTGAGTCAGCAGAAAGACGACTCTGGCGGAGGTCCGTGGCTTGAGTTCACCAAGTGCTCGAGAAATGAACGAGTAACTGCCTTTCATTGTCCTTTGCCTAGCATGCAAGATAATGTTCAGAGATGCGTTTGGAAAGTATGCCCTTTATGAGGCTGATACAACTGAATCCACACAAACAGGTCAATTTATAAACCCTTAATGAGATGGACCAAAGTTCCAGTTTATCCTTCACACATCCATTGATCATTTGTCCGGTGTTGAAACTGATCCGTAGCTCAACCGATAAGAAGGCTTTTCTCAGTGATCTGAATAGGCGGTTCTTCTGAATGTCATCTGCGGTGTCACCATTAAATTCAACGTTCATGAATAAAAACTTCTTTGGAACCGCCTGGGTTCTTTCGGGTTTTGGCGTCGCTGTCATGTTTTCTCGAAGTGTGATTCTTTAAATTGATTTTTATTTCCTTGGTGCCTCAATAGGTATTTTCGGTGAACGATTTTGAGTAATTTGACAATTAACATGCACAATCTCACCATTCTGTTGACAAAGATTCGTGATTGGTTTATATTTGAATATTTTTTTGAAAAGTGATTTCTATATGAATTAGGTCTGATGAGACCTGATTGAAAGCAATTTTGTTCGTTTAAATGTGTTGTTCTAAATTTTACTATGGAAATATTTGATATTTTAAGAACGAAGTGTCAGTTACAGATTAATATTGATTCCTGTTTCTTTTTATCTGTG
This sequence comes from Trichobilharzia regenti, assembly GCA_944472135.2. Lineage (NCBI taxonomy): Eukaryota > Metazoa > Platyhelminthes > Trematoda > Strigeidida > Schistosomatidae > Trichobilharzia > Trichobilharzia regenti. The sequence continues at coordinate 88,320,402 of OX235270.1, forward strand.
TTTTTGACCGCTAATCTGACAGCTTGACCCTACTGATTTAAATATTAACCTTTTATATTCTGACATATTTTACATATGCATGATAAGTACCTACTTAATCAAAATGTCTGGACTGTGTTATATTATACATTACACGTATCGGATGAATTTCGTTGCTAACTTGTTTAACTTAAGTACTATGTATGACTGATGTTACTCTCATGCCCTAACTTATTTAGATGCTCTTTCAAATATTTACTGACTGTATTGATAGTTTTGTAACTGGAATCAAACTGGGAATGTCAGTAAGTGAATAATTATTTCTTCTTTATTATTGAACCAGTTACTAGAGTAGCTCCGAAATTATGTTTTCTCCTGTTTTACAATGCTAACCTAGTAAATGAGAAACAGTGCACCAGGATATTAATTTTAAGTCATTTTAAAATGGGAGATACTTTGTCAACGAAGCTGCCGTTAACAAATACCTTTGTCAGCGGTTTTGTCTGTCGACATTTTGATTGTGTTTCTTCCGTCCTTTTGGTTCGCTGTTATGTTTTTCACGATGAATCTTGAAGGATATTCATTCTATCAATTAAAAAGATGAAAATTTGGAGGAGAAAATAAGAACAGTAACAGTACACCTTGTCAACTCTGCACGTCGAGTACAGCCGCATGAATGCTTCACAGTACTACACAGATTCCCTCAACATCATATAAAGGGACTTCAAACAGGTTATGTGTATATAGTTGAATCATTGGTTATTCGGGATCTAAAACCAAACCTCTGCATTCAAAAGCGCTACATACATTCATTTGCTCTACTGTGGCCAGAGTTACTTTCTCCTGTAATTTTGCTCCTTTTTTATTATGTAAGTTTACTATTATTATTATTATTTTATTATCATTTTTATTCCCATCACCCATATTTTATTATCATTCTATAACTGTTTGTTAATAACGCTGCGTTTTCATACAGATTTTATATAAAAACACTTTGTCATCTTTCCACTATTTCCTGTCCATTTTACACAAGCTTACCGATTAGTCATTTTCTCACACTTATTGCGTCATGATAACTTCTGCCTCTTTCCTAACTTCCACTTAGTCACCCCTCATAGGTTACATCTCACAATGCTTTATACTTTTTTCGAGGACATATCTTGCCAGTGTCTGATAGATCTTATGATTTCTTTGTTAAATATAATTACGATTGTACAGCTTATGAAAACGAATCGTCGAAACACTAGTTTCGGATATTTTACAGATGAGGTCAACTGCACCGATAATCCTGTATTCCACAATTTCTTTGTGCAAACGTCACAGAATCTTAACTAATCACTTTCCTGTCCAATAAAATGGTGAGTTATAGATGCCTAAAACTGGATTAAGGGGAAGTCTCGGTTTATGCACTTTAGGAAAACCCTAAAGACAGGGACTGATGGTACCTGTCGGTTTCATAAACTCATGCATAGCTGCTGCTAATACTCCTATTTGGTTCAGTTTTTGAAAGAGTCTGTCATCAGTTTCTCAGATTCTACACTGAGGTCTTTGGAACTACCAAGAGATTTGAATTTAGTTTGGTCATTCGAAATACCTTCAATTTTCTCAGCGTAATCACACTGGTCCAATAAAACTACACCCTCACCTGTATCTATCTTGCTAATAATTAAGATTCCATTATTTCTAAGTTCTCTTAGAGCTTCTGTGTGTTGCTTAAATAACAGAATATTAACTTAATGTCTGTTATTTTTTTCACTGTTGGCAAATGTCAACTAGTGTAGTTTTGAACCTAAGTGGTTCATCGTCCGATGATGGAATTAGGTCAGACGTTTGCAAATACAAAGTTTTACAATGTAAATTTGTGTCTAGTCGACTATCTTTACGACCATAGTCACCATACTTAGGACCTAGTGGTAACACCTCCAGCTGAAACATTTTAAGCCCAATACTGGAGAAAGTGTGAACATACCGGTCCGGAACTGACAGAAATTTCTTTTCAGGCACTTTAATTCCCGGAAATTTAACGAGACTGGTTTTTATTAATTCTTTCTGTTTACTTTAACTTTATTAACATATTTCAAAAACACGAATTACAGTTCTTGAAGTAAATAATCAACTGAAAATCGTCTTTGTCATATGTTCCTTTCAAGATAATTTATAAAACGTTTGACGGAGTCCATCCGAATGTGGAAATGTCCTGTTAAACTCCTAGAATTAGGATAAGTCTTAATCCATAGGTGGTTATGTTGTTGTGTTGTCTTCCGATGTTACAGTTGTATCATAATGCGTAACGGTAATGCTGATTCAGTATAGTGAGTAGGATTTTTCATCATTTCATCGTCTTAACGACCTCAAGTATACTTTGGGATTATGTTCGGTTTCTATACATTCCCAAAATTTATCCCAGCTATTTTACCATTTCAATGAGCCTTGCATTGAATTTCGGGAATTCAGTGGGCGCCTTAAATGCAATACGATCCACATGAGATTTCAAAAAGTTAAATATTCCCATAGCAGAATTTGGAATAACACACTTAAGCGAACAACTTTGCTTATAAATATATCACCAAAGGGGGTCCAGCATAATAATTCTTAAACAAAAAAGATATGTTTAAACCTCTGCTCGACTACAGCTTAGGTATATTACAGAAACCTGTTTCATTTATCAGTTGAAAAGCAGTGTTAAATTTAACCAGGTGACTTACTCATATGATCTGCTTTGTAGTTTATGATTTTGAGCATTCGGTTTTAGGGTAATTGGGGTCAGACATTTTGATTTCTTGTTTTAGCCACTTACATATATACTCTGTATGTCAAGTATGCAAAAACCTACATGTATCTAACCAGTGACCGATGCAAATGAATAAACGCACTGGGCTGTGACCCCATAGTTTAAATATTGTTGCGGCTTATAAGATATAGTAAATTTTATTTCCTTTATAAATATCAGCTTAGCTTCATGTTACATTCTGCAGAATGCTATTTGAAGTGTTTGTTTGGCGGCCAGAATTTGACAATCCTTCAAATAGGGTAAAGTTTGTATGAACATTCCAGTTAACGACTCAGTATATTGTTGGAACCATTCTGCTTAATTCATGTATACTGCAATAAACACAAACTATTGTGACTTATTTATTGTTTCACTCACGCGATGTTCATTAGATTCATCATTCGACGAATTATGTTTATACCTAGCAAGTATATTTCCTTTCATAAATTTGAGCTTCATCCATCATCCTTATCAAGATAAAAATGATCTAAAGAATTGGGTTTTTGGAATAATTATCTTTAATTAGTTAGTTTTCTCACTTGGGATCCGAGTGCAATATGGGGGTTGACACAAAACATATCCACTTTCTTCTGTTTTCTGACGTCTTATTCATCTGGTTCCACGATTGTCCATAGTCTTTCATCTCTTCCTCACACGATCTCCTCCATGTCACCCTCCCACCTACGACCCACTTGCCCCTCCTCATTTGGATTCCCCTCGAGTGAGGACCTGCATTGCGCACCATTTCTTTCGACGGTTTCCTCAATGCATGCCCGATCCATCTCCATTTTCTCCTACATATATTCCATGAGCTATCGGTTCTTGGTTGGTTTGTTACCAGCCAAAGTTTCTCGTTGCCTATTCTTTCTGGCCCGTTGGAAATTTGATCTTCACTATGGAGCTAGCGAAGTCAGCTGTTGATGAAAGTCTGCAGCTTGTTGGAAATCCTTTACGTTACACGCAGTGCAAAATTCGGATGCGTACAGAAGAACCGACTTGACATCAGTGTTGAAAATCCGAATCTTCTTCTTTATTGTGGTGGAGTGCAGAAGATTTCCAAAATGGTTTCAAGTTGATGAAGGCATATCTTGTCTATCCAATTCTGACTGGCCAGCTTTGACATATTCATCTCTCCCGCATGTAGTTGAAACAATGCTTCCTGGATCTTCTAAAGTCTTCTTATCAGTGGTCCAGCCTATTCCTGTCTCCTCACTTACAGGCACATTCTGACGCTTAATCCAGTACACCACAGTGAGGAATACCATCAGTGATAATAAGCAGGCAGCCTTGTCTAACACCTGTTCACACTTCGAACGCCTCACTGAGTTTCCCGTTGTGGATCACCTGACTAACACGTAGCACTGTCATGTAGCTGGCTGTTCAATGAGCTTGATAAAGACTCTGAAACTGCACTCATTTGTGTCGAGGTAGTTTCCAAATTACCTCTCGGTCAACGCTGTCTGTTGAAGGCCTTTTCGAAGTCGATGAAATTCGATCAGCATATGATTAGCCTGTTCTGAATCCGGACTGTTTCAGTGGGCGGCAAGGTTATTTATCTAATGCATCTTTTGTTCTCTCCAGGATGATTCGACTTAGAATTTTACTTAGCGTGGACAATAGCATTATTTCATGCCAAATCTTTCAGAGTGAAGTGCTAAGTTGCCTTTCCTTAGTAGTTTGACAGGGTACTTTTCTATCCTTCCAAAACCCTTTGCCATATTAGCCTGAGAACATCTTCCGCTATCTCCAGGTCCGTTCTCAGATACTGCACGAAAAACAATAAAAAAGAATCTGCCTGTCGAAAGATAATCAAGAAAAACACTAACTGTCCGTAATAATGGGACATTTGCAGTTTGAAGATCAGATTCATAATTTTATTATGAAGATGAGTATTTTATGGACCGATTCGTTCATAGTTCCTGTAATTCAGATAACACAGTGATAACTGAGGAATTACAGTTGTTTTAAATTGATGTAGACATGTTAGCCATAATCCCAGGTCTTATAGTGGTCTTATAACCGATGTAAGTTCATGATGAAATCCTGAAACATAAATTCCAGTGTAGTGTCAATGATTCAGCCCAAAATAGAAATTCAGTTTGCTGTCTTAATGTATGAAAACGTTTCTTGTCATATAAATTCAGACAGTGAGATGAAAGAGAAAAAATAGAATAAAATGAAGTAGTTACCAAGTCTTAGACTTTAATCAGCTTGATTTGTTCAGTAAAGTGTTATGTGATTACAGCATACAAATAATAGCTAAAAACAGTTATACGTCGTATTATTTTTTGCTTGTTTTCCAGGAGTAAAATACACATTCAGCCACACATTTCCATTCCACTCGGTCTTCTGCTGTGTACATGAAGTCTTTAAAGCCAATTTAAGCAACGACTTCATATTACCATTGCGAATTTTGTTACTTCACAGGATGCCGAGTTCTACTGAGCTCCACACTAGACGAATTAACGCTTGTCTTGCTTTCACAAACAGATTACGGCTGGTTGATTGGCTTTGACATCACCATTTGTCTTGCCTGTAGTTGAACACATGTTGTTCATATCAGTCAAATCGGACGACTTCCTTTAGGTTACCCTCATTGATAATGACTGGCACCTGCTATTGCCTGGATGGCTATCCTCATCAACTCTCTCTTCTATATGTTCACCTGAACACCTGTCTTCTCCTGCCAATATGTTGGTTTCCGCCTGCAGACCCTCGAGTTTTGTGGCACTAGACACAAATCGTCCACGAAGCCCATGTCTTTTTATAGTCTTCTTATAGGTCCATCGTGTTCTTATTTTCTTACTCATCAGGATTCCCTGCATAATCCATTCCAGTAGAATAAGAATATCTCTGGTTATGTTAGCAGTAATTTCTTATAACAGTCTCCTCTTCAAATGTTCCATAGTCTTTCTATTATTAATAAGCCGAAGTGTATGAACTCTGTATAGCTACTGAATATAGTTCATGATTGTTTGTCACAATACACTCAACAGTGTCTAAGTAACTACCAAATTACTTCACGTTCAACGTTATCGAATTTCTTTCCAATGCCGATTAAACTGTGCTAGTAGGTTAACTACCATCCAATGGTTTGTTCGATGATAATGAGTAGTACTGCAATTTGAATTTACATGATTTCTGCAGAAGTCTACGGTTTTAGTCTATCATTCAGAGAATATTTTCGTCTCTTCAGAGTGACTAGGTTTTATATTCTGCTTGATAGCACACTAGATTTTGCGTGATCCTATGTCGCCTTTATCTGGCAATTTGATAAGTTATCTTTTCCCGCCATCGACATACATCTTTACTTCTATTATGATTGATTACTTTTAATCCTTCTTTTTCATCTCTTATGTACCATTAAAGATTTTCTACCATAAAGTTCGGTTGATCTTGCACTCAGGATACATCGATGGTGTCACTTAGTAATAATGATCTTACCATGAAAACTGCAGTGAAATGTCTTTTGTAGAAGTACATCTCAGTTTTTGAGTGTTGAACTTTGACATGTTTCAACTTGAACTTGAAAATTCCTTTCCCTAGATAGTTGTTTGAGACTTCATCTCATTGTCTTTGCTGTCTCATTTCCAGTATGCTGTGTATTCACTTCCCTGACATTGAATGAAGTCTGTCAAGTTTTTTCGTGCTATATGTTGAAGTCTGCGTTACACTGTGGATATTTCAAACCAATAATTTAAGGCTACAAAAAGGTATTCTAAAACAGCTAAACAACATAGCCGATAGGTAAATAGCACAACTCACATTGCACAAATTAGAGACCGGAGATTATGACAATAACTATCTTGTTCCAATAGGGTGACCGAAGAAAGAAATGAATGAAATCAGTGAAACAATATTTTTGCATCCAAACAGAATCCTACATAGAAGCAGCCAATGTTCTCCAAGCAAGAAACGATATCGTCGCAACATGATACCCGTGTTCTCAAATAATACCTTAGTTAGATGCAAAATAACTTGGTAGAGAAATACTCACCAGCGTTTGGGGTGGAAACCCCTTCTTCAGCAACTAGTTTTTATTCGCTAAATTTTACTCCACTTTTCTAGAAATCACAGAGAAAAAATAAAGCATCCATGACAAGGCTTACTTATGGCAACAACTCGATCCTGGTAATAATTTGATGAAGCAAGCTTATGAAGGGTACTATTTTCAGAATTTTCGCTATCAAATTAGAAATTTCATTGCTCACTCATGTAATCCATTCTACAGCTGCATAAATTAATAAACACGGTAATAAATAAATAAAGCAGTTTATCAGGTGTGAAACGCTTGGAATTAAAGGATTTAGTATTCTACTGGTTATTATACTTATGTCTTACACAATACCGTAACAGAGTTTTGGATCCTACTTACTAATAAACAAGAAATAACTTACAATAGTTATTGTATCAGAATTACTGGAAACACTAATATTCAAGTGAGTCAGTTAAGGGCATGAATGCAATTACCATTTATATCAGTTATGTAAAACGCTCATAGCTATACAAGCTTTACGAATATTAGATGACTTATCAAAGTGACTATTTGTAGCACACATTTTGAAAAGTGAGCTCAGAAGAAGCAATTAAAAAATGCATTTTCCGTGGAAAACTTGCATAACGTTGTTTCTATAATCATTATTATTATCATTAGTATTTCTTCTATTTTGGAAGGCGTAACAAACGATACTTCGTATTAATTATGAATGATTAGTTGACTTCATAATTTTAAATGCCATATTTTGTTGATCCATGAAAACTGATGTCTTTCAAATATATATAACCGAATAAATGTTATTATTATTATTATATTATTATGCTTGTTTAAGTTAGAGTGGTATAAACCAGAGAACTGTTGATTAAATTCACTTTCTTCAACAACTAGAAATGTAAAGCAACAGTAATAAACATATTCACGGTTCTTTTTTAGATCATAAATTGCAGATGTGTGTATGACATGATGAGAACACTAATCATAGGAATTACAAATTAATGCGATGTTATTCGGGAAATTGTTGTCAAATTCTACAAAGATATAGGATCAACAAAAAGAATACCTTTTATTTTTTCTGAATTTCCAATTTCGTTTGAAAAGCAGTCAAATTAAATTTTTCACAAATTTTTTTATATGTGCTGTTGAGAACTCATAACTTTCCATTGTGTTTTGCACTGTGCGCAACAGAACAAGGATAAAAGAAAAGAGTTTTAGCTCATTTCTTATTTCATTTCCCATAATAAATATAAGATGTATTAATTAATTGACCAGGCAGGATAAGCTCATTTCCCGACTTTAACTCTACGATTGAATAGTAGTGCTGGTAGGTTACTTCAAAGGATATAGCTCATTCTGTTAGTGCCTTACTATACAAGTTTATTTGACAGAGAACATAGTGATGCAGTGTCAATAACCGGGTAACATTTTGAGCAAAATCTATTGCTGCTCATAGTCATAACAGTGTATTCTCATGATTTCTTAAGTGGCGTTATATAACTTAACTACCACTTGTTTTTAGTCTCATCTTCCATATATTCGGTAAGGAAGTTGCTATTTTTCTGTTGTACCTTTTCAGGATGGGTCCGATGAACACCTAATAATATTAGAAGTTAGTTGATTGGTGGTGATTAGAAGTGGAATCCAGGATGCACATTTCATCCTATTTGAGATTCGTCATCTGGATGTACCTACACTCCACAGTAAGTGATGATGAGTGAACAGAAACTAGGCACTTTCTTTCGTTTTGTTGAAAAGATATTAGATCTAGTACTGTATGCACAATATGTAACTGTAATCTCACAGTATAAATAAATAAATAAATAAAAATATGTTTATGCATTTGCCCACATAACAGAAACAATTTAAGTATTTTATGACATACTTGGTCGTATAAACAATCAAAACACGATGTTTCTGACCACCTGGTGTTTGTATTACTGCGTAATAGTTCTACCTTAACACTGAAATTACATTTAGATATTTATGTTAGATAATGATGAAAACATTTTTATGAAAACAGTCATATCAAGACCTGACTTATCTTTGGTTAGATTAGGAGAAAACAAATAAATTCTTTCGCTGTGAAAGATTTACACTGGCGTTAGATAGATATATGTTTGTTAAGAAATATTTCAGACGAACTTAGTACTGTCTTTTGAATGGAATCCAATATCAGTCCATGTAAACTACTTGATATAAATGCTTGGTGTTTGACAGTATTTCAGAATCTGTTGAAGTTTACTGTGACTACCACACGAAGTACTGCAATTTATAACAATTTGTATACACTTCAATACTATAATTTGTTTTCATTCTTCAATAATTGTATTTTATGTCTTTTCTAATCGAATTCACTGAAGGAATGGAATATTGGTGAAAACCCAGATTCGAAGACGCTTAAATTTAACTTCGACTTTGAATTTATTGGGAATGATTTTGGTGAATATTCTTCCATCACACTATGACTTAATCAAAGCTGTAGTACCTTTTTTTCAAAATACTACCTGTCCGTTTGAATTATCCGTGATGCATATTAATCTCCTGGTTTCTTTGTTTAGTAAAATCTTAATATTTTCAACTATACGACTGGTTTTCGTTCGGAACACAGTTTATTTGATAGGAGATGTTGAAATGATGAAAACTGACTGAAAAGTGGTGTAAAACGACGGCAAAAAGAAGTCTAGACCCTGTTAGTAAATTTTCTGGGGCGATCATGATGGATTTTAAAACCTGTGAAAAAATCACGGAAAATACCCATTGAATCATGAAGAAAATAAAAGACGAATTCAGCGAAGAAAATTTTCTTTATCGATGAGATCATCTTCAGAGGCTGTACAGTCGTAATTATACTTAGAAAAATGTATAGTGGTCTATTATTGAGTAATAGGGAGTGACATAATTGATATAATTAATCATAAGTGGCTTTAGAAGTGAAAATTAAAAGTTGTAAATTACATGGTACTCAACGGAACAAAGATAGAAGTTTGACAAGGCTAAAATTGCTCTTGAGTGAGAATAAAGGTGGTAGTTGAGTGTCAATTTAACAAGTGTGAAGAGAGTGTGAAAATATACAAAAGGAGCATATGAAACTAATAATAGTGAATAATTATTAAAACAAAAGCAAACTAAGAGTAAAATTAAAGATTAAGAACAAAAGAAAAATCAAAATTTTTTTACAGGGAACGATTAGTGAAGAGGTTAAGACCAAGGTAGAATAAGAGACTGCACAAACTTTTTCTGTATACAGAGTTAAGGGTCGTATTGATGAATTGCCAGCGCCTCCATCAGACACAAAAGCCGAAACCTGATGCCCTTTGTACCATTTGGCTTCACTTTTAGATGATGCTGAAAGACGATTCTGGTGGAGCTAAGTGGCCTGAGTTCACCAAATGCTCGAGAATTGAGCTCGTAATTGTCTTGCATTGTTCCTTTGCTAACCATGCCGGATAATGTTCAGAGATGTGTTTGGAAAGCGTGCGCTTTGTGCGGCCAATATAACTAGCTCCACACGAGCAGATGAATTTATAAACACACATTGAGGTGGCCCAAAGTGGCAGTTTATCCCTCACACATCCGTTGATCATTTGTCGGCTGTAGAAATTGAAACGTAGCTCAACCATAAAGAAGGCTTTCCTCAGTGATCTGCATAAGCGATTCTTCAGGATCTCAGCTGCGGTATCACCTTTAAATTCAACACTCATTAAGAGCAGTTTCTTAGGTACCGTCTGGATTCTTTTAGGCTTTTCTCTTAACTTCATGTTTTTCTCGATAAATGTTGGAGGATATCCATTCTTTATGAGAACTTGTCTGAGTCGCTCCAGTTCCCCATCGATTGTATCACTTGAACATAACCTCCTTATTCTTGAGGATAAAGAATAGGTCAGATTTCTCTTTCTTCTCAAAAGGACCCAGTTATGGAAATTTGTGCACTGACCATTCCATGTAGGTTTCCTGTAGATCGATCTTTGAAGAAAACCATCAGATCTCCTCTTTAGAAAAACATCCAAAAAACGGAATTCCGAGTTAACCTCTGATGGCATGATGGCAGCTGTTGAACTCCTTAGTTATCAATTCGATGTCAGTGTTGTAGTCACATATGATGAAAGTATCATCCATGTATCTTTGGTACAGATGGAAACTGTCGATAGTAGTTATCTCGTATACTGTTGCTAGAATAGTATTGAAATGTGGGAACATGTGAGATTCATATTCCGTTGGCATACATTGTCTGTATCACACCGCCAATGTATGAATTGAGGCATTACTAGGTCTTTAACCTCTTTAGTTTGGTTTGAGCAGTTCAGTCGTCAAACTGTGCTGATTAACTTAGTTTAGTTTGTGCAAAGTAACCTTTTACTGATCGAATATTTCAAAAAACAGCTTGAAGACTTAAATTGTATTGCATTTGTAATGTATTCGTACAATACATTTTATTCTCAACATTTGTTGTGTTCATATAAATGTTAGCGCAGTAAAAATTCCAAGATTGAATCAGTACCTACTAAAACATTAATTCAGGTAAAGAAATCATAGATGGGAGGTACAAAACGAGGAAATACCACCACGTAAATGACATTTTTATTCGAAAATTGAATTCCCAGGGTAAGCAAAGTACGACAGCAAATAATTCTTAAACACACTAAATTAGTTATTATTTTTTTATGGTGAGGTATTCAGAAATCTGTCTCTATGATGGAGCCACTAATAACAGATGCTGAGTATCTATTTACAAAGTCACTTGGGTGAGACATTGTCATCTGCTATCTCAACCATTTGAAAATATGCTATGACGAGACGGATGCATTCTCCTTATGATAATGTAACTGAATGTGTATGTGAATTGGGATGCGATACTATCGTTTTAATTTTACTAGACATAACTAGACAACAAAGGTAAGTTTGCTCTATTACAATGATTTTGACCAATTGGTAAATGTTGTACACTATTATTCCTAAGTCCTTGTTCAGTGATCACATTTTGTCAATCATTTAAACTGGACAGTATTTTTTTTTGACAAAACCAGATGTTCAGGTTATCAGTTGCAATACAAGTAATTTTGTGACAACCACATGTTTTATTTTCTACTAGATTGGTGATTAGAAGATACGGAATAGTGAAATCAGGTGGTGTAGATAATATATAGCTAGCAGAATAGAATTAACCTAGATTATTAAGGACTAGATGTATTCTTAAGAAAATATGTTAATTCTGCTATCATTTGTTTCGCTCAGTTTACGTTATGTTATCAAGTGAAAAACCGAATACACCTTCTTTCCTGAACTACATGTTTTGTTTTCATTAATAAATTTAGCAGTAAGAACACAATATGTAGCGAAGAGACTTTTTTCCAGGAATTTATTACAATCGTAGATGTATGGTTTTTAAGAAATTATATCCGTGAATGGATTTCCTCAAATGTATGAATACATGCAATAATAATAATTGTATGAAATGCAGTTAAAATATTTGTGATTATAATCATAGTTAAATGACAAATAGAAAAATAGTTAATGTCATACGAAGAATAATTCATAAGGCGTATGTAGGATTAGTAGGCTAATTTAAAATGTTGCGCAACATGGTGTGAATTTGATAAAATAGAATTCAATATTGTAACAAAAAATTCTTTTGTATTTAGAATGATTAGTGGAACAAGCGGAAACAATTCACAGTGAGAGTAATAATAATAATAAGAATCGTAGTAATGAGATGAAAGTACATAGATTGACTAAATAAATAAAATAAATAAATGTGCATCCCTTTACGGTCAAGGCAGAAGTAGGGATTGTACATGCTTCTTTTGTAAACAAAGATCTGGCTTGAAATCATGAGTGGTCAAGACCTACACTGTCTTCCCAAGTCTATAGCAGAGAAAACTAATACTATCTCATGAATTCACAACTTTGATGTTATTCCCTCACTGGATATAATTTCTTAAAAACCACATATCTACAATTGTATATCTTGATAATAAATTCGTTGAAAAGCGTCTCTTCACTGAATATTATGTTCTTAATGCTACACTGGGAATCAATAAATGAATATTTCCAAATCTATGTTATTAGAATGGGAAACTTTTTTCTTCTCATGGTTTTACGCAGGATTACCCCTCAGATATATCCTGGGACACCTCATCGAATCCAGACACCAAGTTGATCCACAAATCAACTTGCTAAGAAGTACGAATCAAACTTCTTGAAAACGCAGAAGCAATGATAATTCACACGTCGAATCCCGAACTTTGCATACAGATGTTTGTACCGTAACTAAATTTCCAATGGACTTGATCTGTCTTAACACCGAATACATCATTTTCGTTTTTAATTCTATTATTTTATCTCCTTCACCTCCTATTAAATTTGTACCCCTGTTACCACTTGACTCCCATTCAATGCCAGCTGAATTCTGTTACTGTATAACACTGTGTGATTTATCGAAATAAAATCTTATCCATAATGGAGCTATACTCTACCACAGTGCCTAAGTTTTACACTTATATGAATTCTATTCAGTCCTGTCAGTTATCTTACGTCACTCAGTTTGCTTATTTGATTATATTTTGGTTTCTACCCGGCTGATGCTTTGTATACTACGTAATTTGTTGTCCAAATTTATAATTCCAATGAAATATCTTTGGAAATATATATTTGGTTGTTAAGACAATTTATTATATATTTGTGATCATATAGTTTGAGAACCTCGCCGAGTTAACTAGCTTGTTAGTTTTCTAGTCGGTTCCAAGCCCGGGTAAAGAAAGAAGGCTGGGCGTGGGGTTAGCAACCGCACAACGCTAAATCCTTCTCATCTCTAAAGAAACTTCGAAACACAGAAAATACATTCGAAATACAAAAACTTCAAAAAACAACAATCTTATTCTTCGCTGGAATCGGGAAGGAGGGGCGGTCTGGTGAAAGCCTTCGTGAAGCTAGTCAACCAGCTGATGTCTTTTCTCTCGATGAAAGCAAGAGTAAGAATGGGTACGTGGAGTGTCCGTACAATGTACGACACTAGCTAGGACGGCTGCCCAGGTAGCCAAAGAAATGCTAAGATATGGCTTAGAAGTACTGGGTAAATGCGAAAGCAGATGGAATGGATGTGGATTGACAGCATTGTCAACGAAGAATCAATAATCTACTCCGGTCATTCAGGCAACAACCACGAACATACAGAGGGAGTGGCTATCATGATGTCACCAGTGGCTGATAAAGCTCTAATGCAGTGGGAACCCATTTCACTCAGGATCATGATCAAGATTTAACTCAAAAGGAATGAAGGAGGGTTACAATTATCCAATACTACGCACAGGGCTACAAACAACTCGGAACAAGATAAGTAAGGAGATTTCTATAGAAAATTACAAAAAGTAATTGACAACATCTCAGATAGGGATATCAAAATCCTTATGGGCGATATGAATGCAAGCCAAACTGGGAGCAGACAATATGGGAAGAGAACTCATGATGGGTCGAGCGGCTTTGGCTCAGAGAAATCAATGAGAATTCTTCGCAGACTTCTGCTCTTTCAACAATTTGGTGATCGGAAGCGGCATGTACAATCACAAGGATATACACAAAGAAACATGTATTTCGCTAGGCGGGTAGATTTAATCTCAAGAAGTGGAGACATAGCATGCTGGGTGAGAGCAGATGTGGGGTCAGACCATCATCTATTTCAGAACCCTTCAAGGTGAAACTGAAATCCCTCAAAACAACTAGAGACAGGCCACTGTAATTCATGATCAACATTCAGAAACTGAAGGACAAAAGTACAAGGGATGCCTTCGCTACAGAGCAAATCAGAGCAACGTTGGATGCACTACGTGGCACCTTTAAGGAAGCTTGAGTGGAAGAAGACTAGAACTAACTCTCTGAAGGTGATGTTTAAGGAAGCGCGCACAAATGTTCTAGGGAGAAGAAGGGACAAGACAAAGAATGGCTGTCAAATCGAATCATCCTGCAGAGAACAAAAGATGCATTAGATACATAACCTTGCCACCCACTGGAACAGTCCGGATTCAGAACAGGCAAACCATATGCTGATCGAATTGCAACTCTATGCATCGTCATCACAGAACAAGGCATGTAATGGTGACCAAGCTTCTCTCTATCTAAATTTCATCGACTTCGAAAAAACCTCCAGCAGACAGCGTTGACCGAGAGGTAATTTAGAAACTACTTCGATACAAATGAGTGCAGTCTCAGAGTCTTTATCAAGCTCATTGAACAGCCAGCTACATGACATTGCTACGTGTTAGTCAGGTGATCCACAACGGGAAACTCAGTGAGGCGTTGGAAGTGTGAACAGGTGTTAGACAAGGCTGCCTGCTTATTATCACTGATGGTATTCCTCACTGTGGTGTACTGGATTAAGCGTCAGAATGTGCCTGTAAGTGAGGAGACAGGAATAGGCTGGACCACTGATAAGAAGACTCTAGAAGATCCAGGAAGGATAGTTTCAACTACATGCGGGAGAAAGGAATATGTCAAAGGTGGCCAGTCAGAATTGGATTGACAAGATATGCCTTCATCAACTTGAAACCATTTTGGAAATCTTCTGCACTCCACCACAATAAAGAAGAAGATTCGGATTTTCAACACTGATGTCAAGTCTGTTCTTCTGTACGCATCCGAATTTCGCACTGCGTGTAACGTAAAGGATTTCCAACAAGCTGCAGACTTTCATCAACAGCTGACTTCGCTAGCTCCATAGTGAAGATCAAATTTCCAACGGGCCAGAAAGAATAGGCAACGAGAAACTTTGGTTGGTAACAAACCAACCAAGAACCAATAGCTCATGGAATATATGTAGGAGAAAATGGAGATGGATCGGGCATGCATTGACGAAACCGTCGAAACAAAAGGGTGCGCAGTGCAGGTCCTCATTTGAGCGGAATCCAAATGAGGAGTGGCAAGTGGGTCGTAGGTGGGAGGGTGACATGGAGGAAATCGTGTGAGGAAGAAATGAAAGACTATGGACAATCGTGGAACCAGATGAATAGGACGTCAGAAAACAGAAGAAAGTGGATATGTTTTGTTCAACCCCCATATTGCACTCGGATCCCAAGTGAGCAAACTAACTAATTAAAGATAATTATTCCAAAAACCCAATTCTTTAGATCATTTTTATCTTGATAAGGATGATGGATGAAGCTCAAATTTATGAAAGGAAATATACTTGCTAGGTATAAACATAATTCGTCGAATGATGAATCTAATGAACATCGCGTGAGTGAAACGATAAATAAGTCACAATAGTTTGTGTTTATTGCAGTATATATGAATTAAGCAGAATGGTTCCAACAATTTACTGAGTCGTTAACTGGAATGTTCATACAAACTTTACCCTATTTGAAGGATTGTCAAATTCTGGCCGCCAAATAAACACTTCAAATAGCATTCTGCAGAATGTAACATGAAGCTAAGCTGATATTTATAAAGGAAAGGAAATTTACTATATCTTATAAGCCGCAACAATATTTAAACTATGGGGTCACAGCCCAGTGCGTTTATTCATTTGCATCGATCACTGGTTAGATACATGTAGGTTTTTGCATACTTGACATACAGAGTATATATGTAAGTGGCTACAACAAGAAATCAAAATGTCTGACCCCAATTACCCTAAAACCGAATGCTCAAAATCATAAAATACAAAGCATATCATATGGGTAAGTCACCTGGTTAAATTTAACACTGCTTTTCAACTGATAAATGAAACAGGTTTCTGTAGGGTGATATGGAGGAGATCGTGTGAGGAGCAGATGAGAGTTTACGAGCAATTGTGGAACAAGATGAATAGCACATCAGAAAAGAGAAGAAAGTGGAAATGTCTTATTGAAGTATATATATCCAAACCAAGTTCACTTTTAACGGTTTGAAAAAATTTGGGCATTGGGTATATGATATTCATTATAATAGAGGCTTTTTGTATTTCCCAATGAATGAAAAAACAAAACGAGATTTGTTGTCTTATTGAAGACCTATATACTACTCGGAACCCAGAGGAATAAAAATATTATAATAATAATACAATTTCAGAATAATTATGAGTACACACTTTATTTTTGTAATGATGTCTCATTTATTCATTTGAAACGAATTTCCTTGAGATGTTTCACTACAAATAATTTCGTCCTAACATTATTTACCGTTGCACACTAAACTTATCGGGATGAACTGACTGCAAAGATTCACTATTTTATTAATGCATCTTCTTTGAGTTAATTTCACGATTCTTATTGGATCGCACGTTTGTTATCAGTAGTTTGCAAATATCTTCTGTGAAGCTGGAAATAAACAGAATTTGGAAGTGGTCTTGAGTTCCGTTCTCAGCAGGCATTCTCTCAGTGTCAGTGAGATAACATCCTGCAGTTTTCTGACTGCTCTACCAACTGGATAAGCTCACAGCGCTCCTCTTCACCATTTTTGTCGTTTTCTTGACATCTAGAATTGCTACATTGATAAAAACGAGTTAAATCAGGGAATAACACTATTGAAAACGAAATGTTACTTTTAGGGTCAGTAAACATATATCAGGTATCGGAATGATAAGGAATTAAATTGGCAAAGTCTCTGTGAGTTCTAGACTTTTCTTGCTTGGACCGAAATTCACCTAATGAACCATGCAAGTAGCCGCCATTTATCAGAAATAAAAGATAAACATTATTACAAAATATTCACTTTGAACCTTTGAATAACGTAACGAGTAAATATGAATCCATTTTGAGTGGCATATTATTATGTTTGTTGATTGGACGCTAGTTAGTAACTATTATTAATCTGCTCCCTTTACAGACTGAATTCTTTTTGTCATTTTCTCAATGTGTCCAATCAGATTATCTGCTACAGTCCTGCAGGACGTCAGTCTTGAGCGCGAGCATCTGATTGGTAAAGTCTCTAACTGTAGCATTGCGTATTTTCTTAACTAAGGGGTTTAGTTCAATTCACTATCCAAGTTTGTAGGCCCATCTAGGAAATATCAAATTCTAAACATATGTTATTCAGTGTGTTAAAGAATTACACTGAATCTTAGTGATAGTATGTAATTAAAAGTCGTTGTTGTTGTCTAACGATATCAAAGAGAGAATCGGGAGAATGTGACAGACCTTTATTAGTCCGAAATCAGTATGGAGATCCACTGCATTAAACACCCAGAAACAAGATCTGGTTTCTCAGCACTAATGTCAAATCAATGCTTCTCTATGGTTTATAGACTTAGCGTTCACGTCACTGAAATCATTTACATCAGGCTACTTCAAACTCTCATCAGTAGCTGCATTCACTGCATACCTAAGAACAGAAGTCCAGAAAACATTGGCAACAAATAAATTTGGTAGCGAATCCAGCGGGAACCTGTCACCTACAAATAATCAGAATGGAATGTAGATGGATTGAACTCTCGCTGGCGAGACTGTTGTGTGTCATCACATGCCATGCAGGCCTTCAAGTGGAAACCAAAGAGGAAGTGACGAGTTGCGCGTCCGAAAGTGACATGGAGGCGATCCCGTGGTGAGGAAGTAGTGAAAGCTTATAGGCGATCCTGGAGCCAGCAGGTCTTTGCTGTAAATGCAGGGAAATTGTGACACACAGCTGAAGCTCTATGTTCCACTTCAAGCCCGAAAGAATAATAATAATAATGTCAATAACTGAAGAATTTGCTGAAAAATATATTCTTTATTCACTATTCAGAATGGTAAATTAGTTCACTTAGATACCAATGATCGAATTAATTCGGCCTACTGAAGTTCAGCTGTGTCATATCTTTCTGAGTAAAATTAAAATAGGTCACAAAAATACCTAAAACTGGTTAATTGTTTAGTGTTTGCATATTTCACATGAAAAAATGAATATCGGAGAATAAATACGCTGGTGCGTGTTAGATTTTCATTTTGGCTGCAAACACAGAGGGATCGTAATAAAAAAAAACGCTAAAAAATACTCAACTGTCCACCAAATTTCTTTCGTTTAGACCTCTACTTTTGTGTTATAGCTAAGCAAAAGATCTGAGATACCAGAATATAAAAGTTTTGTTTGGCACTATATTTACATAATAGAAATATGCAAGAAGTAATAAACTCAAATCCAGGCAGAAAAGCCTCCATCTGCCCTCATTTCCGAACTCTAAGGTTAGATGGAGTTCACACAATCCATTGAGAAATAAATTGTCCAACGCTCCTTTTGCATAATAAAAAATTATCACAAGGCTTATAAAAGTAGGAATTGCATTTTGCTAAATATCCTGTTACCGTAAACCACGTCTAGGAACTTATCCATTAAAAACCTCTATAAATGAAGTAAAAAATGCGACTAGATAGTTTCATGCAAAATTAAATTTCAGTGCCTTAGATCAATGCCACTCTCACCTTAATATCGGCTGCTTTCTTTCCTTCAGAGCTTAGCCTAAATATTAGGAATGATCACTTTTTTTCAAGACTTGCTGGAATAATATGCGTTATTCCTTTGAATTATGTGGAGAAATCGTAAATTTAATTGAATCAAACTATTTTTTTAAAATCCTGTTGTCTTGGTTATACTTTCGGATATGAATATTTTTAAGATAAACTAAAGAGAAAAATTCAGAAGAACATACACCCCAAACTCTTGCTTTGCAAATTACATAGTTCGAAATAGAAGTTCAGTTTTTCTAGCTGGAAATGTCTAGATAAACTATTTTCTCCATGTTTACAACATCACATTTAAGCAAACAATATTGTTTTCAATTAGATGTTATCAGGCTTGGCTCTAATATACATAACTTCACAAATAAAAATTCAAATATAAACCAATCATGTTGTTTTGTCCAGAGGATAATAAGATGGCGAATATAGATTGTGCAGTTAGTCACAACAGTAGTCACAATGATAACAATAATAATAACAAGACTGAGTAACGCTATCAATGGAACAAAATACTACCGTCGATACGTCGATGATACTTTTGTTGTTTGTAATGACGTGAGTCATGCATCCGTAATATTTGACCGCCTAAATGAGGTCCACCCAAACATTAAATTCACCATGGAATACGAACACAACGATGAGTTTAATTTCCTGGACCTAAATGTAAAACGAAAAGAAACGATGGAACGGTCGAAAAGTCCATCTACAGAAAAGAAACTTGAACCGCAAAATATCTTCATTATAACAGCTTCTGCCCTATGAGCTACAAGCGGGGATTAGTGAGGACACTATACGACAGGGCCAGGAAGTTATGTTCGCCTAACAAGGTAGAAGAAGAATTGAGCTTTGTCGAAAAGTGCCTTAGGGAAAACGGGTATCCAAAAGGATTTATCCTAAAGTGCAGCAAAGAAAGAGATGAGAAAGAGAAATCTCCAACAGTTGAGAAGAAGAAAGTGTTCATTTGCCTCCCATACAAAGGAGAAACCGTATCGCAAAAGATTGAAAAGAGGATGAAGGGAGCAATAAAGAGATGCTTCCCTGCAGCCAGTGCTACATGCTCTATAAGGCAATCGAAACTGGATAAGTACCCTGCTGATGTTACCTCCAACTGCATTTATAAGTTTACGTGTACCTGCGGCAGCAAGTACATTGGAAGGACAGAAAGAAGGGCTTCTATCCGGTTTTCAGAAGATATTCCAAGAAACCTATGCCTTAAAGGAAGCAGATATTTACAAAGTGCAATTACCAGACACCTTGTGGATACAGGTCATTTTGTCGAGATTTCCAAATCCTTCAAAATATTAAACATACAAAGGACAGCGAATCTACTACGATTTGCTGAAGCGATTGCAATCAAACGCCACAGACCATACAGAAAGAGAGTGTGGTCAATCTCTCACTCCCTTGGTAACCATATCACTTTCATTACACTGATTAGTCATACACACTAGTGAGCTCAACTCACTAAGAAAGTTTTCAAATTGATGAACCTTGACCTTCTTGAGTTGCTATGTTGACACTTTATCAGATTTTTCTCTTTTCTGTCTTCTCTCACCCCCTCTCTTTTTTCTTCTTTCATAGTTTGATAGTATATAAATTGATAGTGACTTAGATTATATTACTTATATTCAAGATGCGTTCACCTTATAATGTTTTCTCTATTACCTTTCAAATAATGAAGTATGAATTGTTATTATTTATAACCATTGTATTTTCAGGTAGTTTGCAGCTGATGAGAACCTTTGAAATAGAATGATATCATTTTATACTGCAAATCTGGTCTTTTTTTCTCTATCAAAATTTACCAAGGGAACCAAATGTATGAAACAATCGTTCTGTTAATAATGAAGATTAAAAACTGAGGCGATCTGTGATAACACGAATAACGAAAAACAGCATGTTTAAACAAACAAATGTAGTCAACAAAGGCTATGAAAACCGAATGAACCTATTAGGTAATGCTAGATTGTAAGGGAAGTAAGTGAAATACGTTTTTCATAAATATGAGATAAGATTAAGGGATTATAAGAGAGGGGTTGAAAATATAAGTAAAGGGTGATGGAGAAGTCATCAGTTGGTTTTGTCTTAATAGACCAAGGGAAGGATAATGGCTGTACGCACTTCTTTTGAATGCGTAGCTTAGGTTAAATACTTCAAATGTCCATGACCTCACTTATCCACAGTAGATGAATATGAAACTTACTGGATAAATTTGGTGTGATAAAATGAAATACATTGAAAATTTTCGTTTTCTCCACTACATGTCCCCTATCAACTAAATGTGACAAAGTTGAGCTACGGATTGTTTTTGTCTGTCCTTTGCCAAACCACGATTAGAAGTGTTCAATAACACGTTGGCTAAGCTGTCTAATAGTACGCCCAACATAGATGTGCAGTTGAATTGATAAATGCACACAGATGTGGCAAAACTATCTATCTTATCCTTCGTTTGCGTTCCAGTTATGACAAGCAAAGGTATGTTGCGTAAAACGTTCTTCTTACACTCCTGGAAAGTCTTTGGAATAAAATCTGACTTGAATAGTCACCATTAAATTTTAACTTAATAAAGAGAGGTTTTTTACGTGTAGTCATAGTCTCAGGTTTTCTCTCTGATGTTTCATATGTTTCTTTATGAAACTAATAGGATAGCCCATCTCCGTCAAGGAATCGTGAATATATTCAAATTCATTTTTTAAGAGGTCATTAGTACATATCTTTCTTGTTCTGTTCGCAAGACATTTAACATTTCTTTTAAATTTGATGGGCACATAACTAAGGAAGTGTGTATATCGCTATCTGAATGTTGTTTTTTCTATGCATGCTTCCCCCCAAGTGACCTATCTTCTCTCCTACTTAGCATGAGATCCAGAAAATGTAGTTTACTACCCTACTGCTCTTCACAAGTAAAGGTAAGCGAAGGGTGGACGTTGTTGAATGTCATCAACAATTCATCTACGCTTACGTTCTCATTAACTATGATGAATGTATCATCGAAATAATGGCAGTGCATATCAAACTCCTTGATGATGTCTTTCATTTTGCCGTTTTCAAGTTTTGCGAGGAAGGAGTCAGCTAATATTGGGCCTAATAGTGAACCCATAGCTATTCCATCTACTTGTCAGTTGTATGATTTACCAAAGACAAAGTGCACATTTATTGTGCATATAAGGAGTAATTACTAATATTGTGACTTATTGCACATTTTATATTCACCATCTTATTATCCTATGGATAAAACACCATGATTGGTCTATATTTGAATTTTTATTTGTGAAGTTATGTATATTAGAGCCAAGCCTGATAACATCTAATTGAAAACAATATTGTTTGCTTAAATGTGTTGTTCTAACTTCTACTATGAGAATATTCAATATTTCTCCATATTATAAATGGTCGAAGATATCAAGCATTATAAAACAATTATTTATGCCATTCACATGAAACAACAGTGTATGCTGGATGAATGAAATTGATATAGACAACAAGCTGCCTTCACGCTTATTTTGTACGAAGCTCATTCGAGCAAAGTAGTCGAATAGACCTAGCTTTGGAAGCTCAGTTGTGTCAAGACAGTATTCTAGTAAATACGTAAACTTCTTGCAAAATGTTTGTAACCTTTTAGTGTCTATTTTTGAGGTGGAAGTTTTCATATCCTTCTATGTGTCTTGACTATTTATTAAAATAGATTATTTTTTCACGTGGAAGCAGCATTTCCAACTTCTCCATGAGGAAGAAAGTGACGGGGCTTCCAAAAATTTTAAGAACCGATGGTAATATAACATAGTGCACGTTTTTTCTATCATTGTAAAATCCTTAATTCATTCACATCCAGTAGTGTAGAGAAGTGAACAATAAATTTTGAACAATGTGTCGTGATTTCTACATTCACTCCATGTGTTTTATATCAAGTAATATTTCAATCCTCTAGCAATAAACTAGTCTACTCCGCTGTCTGTGGTAAGCCATGAAATGTATCACTCCTCTCTGAGAGTAATTAGCAATATATGTCTACATACCTATTGAGTGATTGTGTTAAAAAACAAACTCCTGTGGAGTACGTACACTCTTTTGTTAGATGTTGAAATTAGAGACATTGTACATGACATTCGTTTAAAACTATTCATATTTGAATATAGATTAATTCCAAGTTCAACCTGAAATACAGTGTACTGCTGGCAGTTTCGTCTCCTCACTAGTCTATACTGTCTACTTGCTTCACTCATAACCGTGTTGTATAATTCGGATTTTTGCAAGAACCTCTTATCCTCATCCGAAGACTATTCTACAACCGGTACACAGCTTCTACCAGTAGACACAACCCCAGCAGTGAACGCTTGTCAAATATTTTATTAATTCGTAGCAATGGATTTTAAATGTATGTCCAAGTAACTGTTTAGTTAGTATAACTCATTACTGTATTTTTTATAATAAACTGTTACACTATCATCTCATTAACTTGGATTGTTATTCACATACCTGTTCTGTTACTGAGCTCGCTAGATAGTTCGTTACACACTGACTCAGCATCTATTGTCTAAAACTCCAAGATGTAATCCACCATGCCATCGCATCACAACAAGTACCTCTTGTGCAAGGAGTGGCGGTTTTAATTTATTGAAGTCATTTCGAAATTCACGTATTTCGTTATGTTGGACTAGAATGCTTCGTCTCCTGTGAAACAATATAATTACAGCAAACAGTTAACAAGACCACATGCAATCATAATCTTTTATAACTATGAAGTTTAGTGACACGAGTATTTGCTTTTGAAAATCTGAGAGACGTTGAATTAATGCAAACAAAAGACTTAGACCAGTGAAGAGACTCTTTTCGGTGAATTCATTTTCTTAGCTGTACAATCGCAAATATATATATATGTTATTTTGTATGTATGTGTACATTAAGTTTGTCAAACAAAATTACAATTGGTTATAGTTATTTTAACTAAACAGGTGATACAAGTCAACAAAACTAGGTCTTGATGAAATTAGGGTAGTAACAAATGTGATGAGTATACAATTGGTGGATGGTGGCTAGCAGTGGAATCCAGGATGCGCATTTCGTCCTATTTGGGACTCGTCAGCTGGATGTACCTGCATTTCTCAGTGAGTGATGATGTTCTCACCGAGGCTCGAACCCAGTACCCATAGTTTCAAACGCCAAAGCGTTATCCACTAGACCACTTGGGCCACGAGAGCCACCTCTTGTGCGACGGGTCATATTAATTATTGAATTGAATTTTTGATTTTCCCATCGATCGATTGGACCGAGCACTTCGGTCCAATCGATCGATGGGAAAATCAAAAATTCAATTCAATAAATGTGATGAGTTGTCACAAATAGTTGTTTAAAGAAGTTATGTGATAATATGAATAGTTTGATGAGTGAGTTTTACTCAGGATAATCAGTTGTGCATTGTTTTTCGATCATGTTAGCACAGTTTTATTTTCATTGGGCTATGAATATCCCTTGACTGACTGATGGAGGGTTTATTCATATAACTGCAACAGTCTGTTACTTCGGTAATATGCAGGTTAACTGAGTGTAGTAATCCGTCAGATTTCATCTAGTTTACTGCCACTTCAAGATCAAATCAGTAAATGGAAAGCTCTAAAAATAAATTATAAATAAATATTTGAATTCATTAGCTTCTAAAGTAATATGGAAATCTTTTGATGTTAGTTGTGAACATTTCATTACCAGGCTTGTTGATTATCTTCAGCACAAATTTCATGAAACACTTCCTATCAGCCATCCAAAAGATGTGAATTGTTAGTTGTTTGTTTTGTAGCTTTAGCTGTGCTGTACTCAGCCGTTTCAACTGTATTGCTCCGCTCAACTCACTTATCTTAGTTTCTAGTCTGTTAGTGTTCTCTATATTGCGCAATTGCTAGACATATATTGCCAGACTGCGTCGACAATTCTTTCCACAACCATTTTGGATACTGATGATTAGCGACACAATCCTCAAAAAGTCAACTTTCTCACTCCCAACAGCAAGCTTGACAGAGTACCACAGAAACTCATTGAGTTCCTTAACTGTCGAAAGGTCCTTGCTACGTTTTAATTCATGGATAATACCTATCCAGACGTTAATGAAAACAAAACATGTAGTTCAGCGAAAAGTCTCTTTTCGGCGAATTAATTTTCTTAGCTGTACAATAGCAAATGAATATGAGTTATTTTGTATGTATGAGTACATTAAGTTTGTCAAACAAAAATACAATTGATTGTGGTTATTTTGATCAAACAGGTGAAAATTATTAAGTTTCGGGTGGAGTTACGTAATACAAAAAGGGTCAAGAAATTTAGGTGTTAATGAGACTAGTGTATTAACAAAGGTGATAAGTCGTTACAAACAGTTGCTAAAAAGGAGTTACTTACTAATATGAGTAGTTTGATGATTGAGTTTTACTCAGGATGCATATAGGAACAAAGTAGATAATGCGAAATTACATAAGCGTTCTAAATGAATACAAGAATTATAATCAGTTAAAGAATTAGCCAAACAAACAAAATTAAGTCATCAAAAATCAACATAGTTGCTACCATGGCAGTAGAAGTGGTTGAGTAATTCCCTTTTGTATGCACAACTCTGGTTTTTCTATGTGATTAGCCAGAGCTTCAGTGATACAAAGAAGACGAAATTGTGTTGCCTTTGGAGGTTATTCTTCATTCTGTAGATTACTTTGAAGGAAGCGTTTGTTGAGATAGAACTGTCAGTGTTAACCAGGTGTTCAATTATTCCACTCCTTATAGCACCACTAATCCCTTTTCGTAATCATGCTGTATGGTGTTCTTGAATCCTCTTGGACAGGAAATGCGTCGAACGACCGATGTACCTGGCTCCACAGCAGCAGGTACACACAGAAGTGATCAGATGCGGGATATTGTTTTTAAGGCTTCTGTGGAAAGGAAGGGCGACTGGAGAACAGTATTCTTAGTGTTGCTACAAAGAATCTTTTTTCAGAGACGATGTGATCCTTCTCTTGGGATCATCGTTTGTTGAATCTCCCTTGAAATCCAAGTTCATGTAGAGTTTCTTTTTAGGCGCAATTAAAGTTTCGTTTCTCCGAATTATTGGTTTATATTTTTGTCAATGAATCTTATTGGGTATCCATTTTGGATGAAGATTTCTCTGAAAGATCTAATTCTGTTTCCAGAACGTCAGGACTACAGATGCGTCGGATGTGGGTGTCAAGTGATTTAATTGAATTCCGCTTTTGTTGAATGGGTACCCAGCTATAGAAGCTTGTTAGTTGACCACTCCACGTAGGTTTTCTATGGATTGATCTTCATAGACTCCTATCAGTTCTTCTTGTTAGTTCCACATCAAGAAACGGAATTTTCGACTGGTTTTCCATTGCTGAATGGTGACTGTTAAATGTCTTCAGTAGTAGATTGGGGTCGTTGTTGTTGTCAAAAATAATGAAAATGTCGTCTACGTATCTTTTATAAAGTCGCAAATTGTCAATGCTTGGCTTTAGTGGACCTCTCTCAAGGTTTGCCACGAAGCAATCTGATAGTAGGGGACCCAATGAAGATCCCATTGCTATACCATCTTTTTGTCTGTAGATGGTGTCGTTGAATGTCAAATGGACGTTCAGAGTGCATTTCAATAGTAATTCCTTCAAATATGTTTTTGGTGTTCCACTACTGAGGTGGTTGTCATCTATATATCTGCATATGAAGCAGACTGTTTTCGTGAGTAGGACATTAGTGAAAAGTGACTCACTGTCGAAGGACAGCATAATTTTGTTAGTTACATTCATCTCTTTTATGCAGTCGAAGAAATGAAAGGTGTCACAGGGCGAGTGCGTACATAATTGTTTCCTTACAGGTTCCGGAATATCTGCTAGCCATTTTGCAATAGAGTGCTAAGGGAACCTGACATATCCAGAATTGGACGAAGTGGGAGACCAACATTTGATAGACCGTAAAGTTTTGGTATTATTGAATCTGTTGGCCGGATCTATTCATAGATATCCCCACTGATTAGTTGACTGGTCTTCATTCTCTTCAAGATGTCTGTGAGCTGCTTCTCAATTTGTTCCGTTTTGTTTCTTTCATTGGAAGGTTGGGAAAATTTATCTTCATTCGATAGTATATCGTTCATTTTCACGACATAGTCTTTTCGATTCAGAAGCTATACAAAAGAAGATTACTCAACCACTTTTACTGTCATGGTAACAACTTTTTTGTTTTGATTTGATTTGAGTTTTTTTATTTTGATGACTTAATTTTGTTTCTTTGCCTGTTCTTTAATTGCTTAGAATTCTTGTATTCATTCAGAACTCTTAGGTGATTTCGTATTATCTACTTTCTTTCTATGTGCATCCTGAGTAAAACTCACTCATCAAACTATTCATATTATCACATAACTTCTTTAAACAACTATTTGTGACAACTCATCACATTTGTTACTACCCTAATTTCATCAAGACCTAGTTTTGTTGACTTGTATCACCTGTTTAGTTAAAATAACTATTATTATTATTGTATCCTTTAGTTCCTAGAGGAACATAGGGCTTCAGCTGCGCACCTCCATTGACTTCGGTTTTCTGACAACTTTTTCACCCTGCTCCAGGTCTGTCCACATGCTTTCATCTCCTCCTCGCATGACCTCCTCCAAGTCACCCTTGGACGACCAACTCGCCGCCTCCCTTTCGGGTTCCACTCGAGGGCTTGTCTAGTGATGTCACTTGATGGTTTCCTCAGCGTATGGCCAATCCATCTCCATTTCTTTCTGCCTATTTGTTTCACAATCGGTTCCTGATTGGTTCGCTCCCAGAGATCCCTGTTGCTGATCTTTTCTGGCCATCTGATCTTGAGTATTGAGCGGAGACAGTTGTTAATGAAGGTTTGAAGTTTGTTTGAGATGCTCTTTATGACTCGCCAAGTCTCTGATCCGTATAGTAGCACTGACTTCACATTGGAGTTGAAAATCCGGATCTTATTTTTGATGCTGAGTGCTGTTGACCTCCACACAGATTTGAGAGTAATGAAAGCTTGTCTTGCTTTTCCGATTCTGGCTTTGATGTCCTCGTCAGTTCCGCCTGTAGTTGAGACGATGCTTCCCAGGTAGGTGAAGGAGGTTGTTTCTTTCAGGTTCTTCCCATTTATGCTTATTGTTGTCTGTTGTTGTTGCTGTTGATGTTGGCTAGGAATCTTCATCATCTCTGTTTTATCTATGTTCACGTGAAGTCCTATCTTTGATGCTTCTTCTGCCAACTTGTTACTTTTCACTTGCATATCTTCCAGTTTATGGGAAATCAGACATATATCATCGGCGAAATCCAGATCCTCCAAGTCTTTTGTGTCAGTCCATTTTATGCCTGTTCCCTCGTTGGTTGCCGTTGTCTGTCGCATTATCCAATCAATTGCAATCAGGAAGATCATTGGTGATAGTAGACAGCCTTGCCTCACTCCCGTCCTCACTTCGAAGGCTTCCGTAAGTTTCCCGTTGTGGATTACTTGGCATGCAGCATTGTCGTATAACTGTTGGATGAGGTGTATAATTGTCGATGGGACCCCGTAGTAGCGAAGTAGTTTCCAAATGACCTCTCGATCGACGCTGTCGAAGGCCTTTTCAAAGTCGATGAAGTTGAGATAGAGAGGTGACTGCCATTCCAAGCTTTGTTCAATGATGATCCGTAGAGTGGCGATTTGATCAATACATGATTTGTTTCTCCTGAATCCAGCCTGTTCCGGACGAAGTTTTTCATCTAGGGCTTGTTTGATTCTCTCCAGGATGATGCGACTTAGTATCTTGCTTGGAATGGACAGAAGCATAATTCCACGCCAGTTTTTACATTGACTTAAGTCTCCTTTCTTTGGAAGTTTGAATAAGTATCCGTTCTTCCAATCCTCGGGTACTTTGCCCTCTTTCCACACCTTCTCCAGCAGTGGTGTCATCAAGTCCGCTGTTGTCTCTGGGTCTATTTTCAAAGCCTCTGCTGGGATTCCATCTGGTCCCGGTGTTTTCCCAGCTTTAAGCATCTTGATTGCATTCAGGACTTCTGATTTCGTCGGGGGGTCAGTGTTCACTGGTAGTTCTGCTTCCGTTGTTGGTATTGCTGGACGTGTTGTAGGTGGCGGACGATTTAGAAGTCTTTTGAAGTGTTCAACCCAGTGCTTTCTCTGTTCCACCTCTTTGGTGATTGACTTTCCATTGTCGTCCTTTATTGGCTTAATCTGTGTCGAACGTTTGCCCGAAAGGTTCCTAGTTGTTTGGTAGAGTGTGGCGAGGTCTCCTTTGCCTGCAGCTTGTTCTGCTTCGTTTGCCATGGTTTCATAATATTTTCTTTTGTCTTCCCTGGCACTTTTCTTCACTCTTTTGTTCAGTGTATTGTAGCTTGCATTCAGCTCCTGTTTTTGTTGCTCGTCAGTGCACTGGATAATCTTTTGCTTCACTGTCCTTCTCTCTTCTATTAGTTTCCAAGTGTCCGTAGTGAGCCACTGTTTGTCCTGTCTCTTTTTTCTGCCTAGAATTTCTATGCAGGTTTGGCTCCACACCGTTTTCAAGTTGTTCCAGTGCTTTTCGACGCCGACCTTTCGCTGGTGTTGATTTGTGTCTCGGCTTTGTCCTTTATGCTTGCAATGAAGATGTCCTTTGTAGCCTGGTCCTTCAGCTTTTGAGTGTTGAACTTGGCTTGTGGTCTATCTGCAGCTCCTGATTCCCTGAAAGCTTTTAATTTGATTTGGATTGTCCCTTGTACGAGATAGTGGTCTGAGCCAACGTCTGCTCCTCTTCTTGCTTTTGTGTCCAGTAGGCTGCGCCTCCACTTCCTTGAGATTGAGATGAAGTCGATTTGGTTTTTGGTTTGCCCGTCTGGTGACACCCATGTAGCCTTGTGGATATCTTTGTGCTTGTATACACTGCCACCAATCACCAGTTCGTTGAAGGCGCAGAAGTCGGCGAAGAGTTCTCCGTTTTCATTCATTTCTCCTAGAGCTTCTCTACCCATGATGAGTTCCCTTCCCGTATTGTCTGGTCCCAGTTTGGCGTTCATGTCTCCCATTAGTATTTTCATGTCGCCAGCTGGAGTATTGTCCATTGTTGCCTGTAGTTGCCTGTAGAATTCTTCTTTCTTCTCGAGGTCTGCGTTGTTTGTGGGTGCATAACATTGTATGATTGACACTTTCCTTCCTTTGGAGTTGAACCTGGCGGTCATTATCCTGGACGAAATCGCCTCCCATTGTATCAGGGCTTTCGTTGCCGTTGGTGACATCATGATAGCCACGCCCTCGGTGTGCGTGTGGTTATCTTCTGGGTGACCGGAGTAGATCACTGACTCACCTGTTGACAATTTGGTGAGTCCACTCCCATTCCATCTGCTCTCACATATTCCCAGCACTTGTATTCCGTATCTTTTCATCTCGTTGGCGATCTGGGCAGCTTTCCAGTCTCGTACATAGTTCGGACGTTCCATGTTCCTACACAGACTTTTTCTTTTGGTGCAAAGAGGTTCATTATGCTGAAGGTTCTGTAGCAATTTTGTTTACAGGGTGGGGTTGCTAGCCTCACGCCTGAGAAAAGAATGATTACATTAAGTAAAAGTTTAGAGAGAAGCAACTTTTTGGGTTGCTCCCCTCAAAATCAGAAAATAACGGACAAACAATGAGAACAACATCAACAAAGGAAACAGTTCACAGAAAAAAGGGCAAAAAGCGACGACAACTATACAATAAGACAACATGCAATATAGTTCAGTACAGTTAACTAAAATGATATCTTAACCATAAACTCACTGACTTGGAGCAACTTGAACATATAAATCCAACAATATATACAATTATAGATGTGTTTATGTTTAAAAATTCCACAAATCCAAACAGTTAGTTATATGTATTATCTGTCAATAAGATTGTATTTTTTGGATTCAGTGTTCGAAAGGTTAATAATTGTGATAGTTTCCGCAGACTCTTGGCATAAAATTTTACAGAAATTAGAGTTTTTATTAATGACCAAAATGTAGCGCAGTAGTCGAAAAAATAACTATAACCAATTGTAATTTTGTTTGACAAACTCAATGTACACATACATACAAAATAACACATATATATTTGCGATTGTACAGCTAAGAAAATGAATTCGCCGAAAAGAGTCTCTTCACTGATCTAAGTCTTTTGTTTGCATTAATGCCTGAATGGGGATTATCCATGAATTGAGATGTTGAATTTTTGTGACTCGCTTTGAAATATATCAGTTTTAGTGTTGTAAAAGGATAAAAATTTAATACCGTAGGATATTACTAATGCGTTTGTAGGCTTAACTGGAGCCAGCTAGTTTATCATCCATAAACACACTTTTTCATCTAACATCAGAAATGTTTACCTTGCAAGAAACTTGTATTTTTATTGTGTTCACAGCTTATTGAATCCTGTGTTTTTGAGGTGATTGACTGTTTTGAACTAGATATACGTTGTATTTATATTTGCATCGAATTACGATCAATCACTGTTCGGTTATTCACTAACGGATACCTAATGCACGGCCTTTTAACGCCGAATTAAAAATATGCCTAAAAAAGTAGATTCGTATAAAAATGACTGAATATCAGCTGACTAAACGCCCCTGTCGTTCATAAACTATCATGGTGTTTCAATAACCAATCATCCGAGCAGTTACAATCGTCTTCTGCTTCTGATCAATATGTTGGGCTTCAGAAATCTTAGTTCAACCATTTCTGGCACGATAAAGCACTTACCTTTTGAATAAAGCAGGAACAACAAACTAAGCCTTTATCAAGTTCATCAATGGTAAAAGCTGCACTTATATTTTCCCTAAATAACTTTATCCTATTAGCTGGCGTGTATGTTGCCTTCTAATCCATGAACCTTAGTAACTGTAACATTTTGGTTTGTGTTTTGTTATTAACACTTAGAGTCGAAGTGAGCTAGCGAATAAGTTTCGGAAAGACTGGTTAGATGATAAGAGATTGTGGTTAAGTCTTCCCTACCACTGGCTTTTAGTAATTTTTGTTGTGCTAACAGAAACCACTGTTGTCTACTTTTTGCAACATTTTGAAAACAGTTGTTTGAGTAAGATAAATTGTACTTTTTATTAAATCGGTATCGATTTTTAGTGGGATACTTTTGTGGAAAAAACCTACTTGTTCAATAATGATGCAAACTAAAACTGAATACGTCTTAAATGAAACTACCCGTTGTCAATACAACTGATGAGCAGTTGTGTATTAATTTCAAAGTATTTTGTAAATTATCTAGTATTTAAAAATTAACAATTCCTACAGAGTTTACGGAAATCTTATCAGTTTAAGTATTTGTTTTATATCCTTGAAATCTTGTAGTATCTTATCAAGCAGTCGGATGCATTCCACAGTTCATGTCTATCTCGTAGCCATCTGAAATAGATAAAGCCTCTCAGATATGTTTTCACAGGTACTACATGTCTAACCATGATTCCACTATCAGTTTGCCTTTTATTTTATTATCTCAGCGTTAAAACTATAGTGAATACAGGTCTTGTTTTCAAGCAACACTCACCAGTATATGCGTGAACGTTTCTCAACTCCTCATTGTTAAATTACATCTCATTTACGTTTAAACTTCAGTATGTATATATACATAAATGTGAAGTACGTGTTGATTTTTTATGTTGTAGCTAGCTGCTTAATTACATTAGTCCAGGTTTTTTTCACCAAAAACACCTATTTTCTTAAAGAATAGTTATTTTAATATATCTTTCAACTCCCTAAGGGCGTCACTTAAAATAGACCCTTATGATTGTGAAGGAAAAGTTACTAGTGTCATTCAGGGGTCATCACAACTCCGCAGTGCACTCTTCTTCTTTCTATTTGAGTGAAGTTAAACAAAAACGTAAGCTAGGGTAGTTGGTTCCAAGCAGGTTTCTTCAGCTTTTTCCAAGTGAAATACCAAAAAAATATTAATACTGTTGTGAGCGTAACTGATAACAGTTAGTAAGATAATAACATTATATTTGCTGAATAGCCCTCATCCAGACATCTATAAAAACAAAGCACGTAGTGTATGAAAGAGGCTCTTCTCCGCGAATTCCATCTCTTTGGCAGCACAGTCGCATTAATACACCGTTCTTTCAAGAAAGAGGGTAGTAACAAAGGTGATGAGTTGTCACGGATACAGTTGTTATTATTAGTTATGATCAATGGTTTGATGAATGAGTTGTAATCAGAATGCACACAAAAACAAAGGGGAATATAGAATGACTTAAGAATTCTTATGAAATACAAGAGTTCTAAGGAATTAGAAAAAACAAGGAAAGAAACATTAAGTCAGTAGAAATCAATAAGTTTCTTACCACGATAGTTGAGTAGTTATCTTTCGTGTGTATAGCCGTAATTTTTCCAACCTAACAGCTGAAGTTTCATTAGTGCCAAGGAGAAGAAAGCCTACTGACTTTGGAGAGTCGTAGACTATATTGAAAAGGGCGCTCGTTAAGATGGAATGACTAGTGTTTAAAAAGTGTCACGGAAACTTTCTGGAAAGCAGTTGTTTGAATGTCCCCAAAAATGCTTGTCTTTATTAGACTAGTTTGCAGAGTTCAGGTAAACTTTTTAACAACATTACGTCGTCTGTACAAAACTGTAACACACTATTAAGCCCTTATGGATAAAATTTATTTTGATAAAGTCTCAAAGTGTTATAAAGTAATATTTACTGATGACGTTTCGAGTACAATTTAATGCTCATAGCCATATCAAGGTGATATGATATGAGCAATAAATTGTACTTGAAACGTCATCAGTAAATATTACTTTATAACACTTTGAGACTTTATCAAAATAAATTTTACCCATAATGGAATTACACTCCACCAAAATGCACAAATTTTATTCCTATATCAGCTATTAAGCCCTGTTCAACTAAAAATAACAGTTAAGAGTGAAATTTCATTGCTTAAAACAATAAAAACAAACTTAAAACAGAGGAGAATGTATTTAGTTCTCCTAACTTCTCTAGTCAACTAATAAGAACAAAGTATTCTTCAGATTGAGAACATAGAGTATAAATGTGCTTCAGAGATACTTCAACTTTGGACAAGTTCCACTATAAACCACAGACCATTTAGGAAGAAACTACGAACAGGCAATATATATACCATAAACTACATTGCGTTAATACTCTGAACTTTGTTTTCTTTACAATATGTAAAATGCATTTATGAAAAAGATGCGTTCTGTAACAAGAAGTAGTGACATCAATAAAATACAAATTAGAGTAGGTTACATCGCTCAGTTGTTATGTGATATCTCACTTCTGGCTGTCCAGAGCACTTTCTAAACTGAATCTATTTTCCTAAGTTAAAACATACCTTATCTTTCAATGTCGAAGATTAAATAACGATTGATCACAAGCTGACATCAGTTAGAGAACCACGGAAAACCTCAAAGCTCTAGACTCCTATTTCATCCTTATTCTGGGCTCTTGAACATTATGTACCCATGACCATTTCAAGGTTGTAATCAAGCACCTTGAGGCTACCAGGCTAGCCTGCTGACCATTTAGCCAATGGGATGGAACTTGGTGGTGTATAAATTCTAACTTCTGTAATCTTACAGCTCCCGTGCAATCGACAGCCACTAATGTAGGCTCGTATTTGTCTTTGTATCTGACCTTTGTGTTACCCTAACGGTCATGGCCTCTCTCATTTGTCCTGGAGTTCATCACTAGTTGGCATTAAATTAGTTTCCAAGTTTTGGTTTACAGGGATATTTGCTACACAGTCTAGTGTTCTGAAACTAACCAACTTGAGGCACTTTCCTAACCCGAACTAGGTGACTTACTGAAATAATCAGTTAGTCTTATTTTACCATGGTATATGATAATAAAGTTGTCTGGTACTCTTTTACTGTCAATCATGCCAGTCGTAATACTAGTGTAGATAATCTATCAGGTGATATTATCATGCAACATTTTTTATAAATGCATAATTTAAATTTATCGAGGCGAAAAAATATTTTCTAGCTTTAATGCTGAACAAACGTATTAGTTAAGAATTTCGGTTTCTCAGTTCTTAAATCCATGGCTTTCATGACGCAAAGGCATTCTGACCTATTTAAGCGTAAAACACATCTGTCTTTCCCGAAATATATATTCTAAAATAAGATATAGTGAAAGCAATTCTGAGTTGAGAATAAACAGACTTGAAGATAGAATTGATGCAATTTCATTTCTTATGAAAATCAGCATACACTTATCTTATATGAATGGCAGTCTATTAGCAGACATAGAAATAGTCTACAAAAAGGGGATATTAGATGTCAAGTGAAAGATTATTCATTCAATTAAATCTTACATACGAGAGGCTCCATTAGCACTACCGCGTTATTTGGCGAAACCAGGAAGGCCCTAATCACTCGATTATTTTGAGCAATTGTTTCTTCCCTCTAAAATCTCTATCAGTTAATTTCAAAGAGGTTATTGATCAAAGGAAATTCAGCACCGCAGTGCATGTTTTGCGTTACTCTCAGATCTCTAAATCCTAGACCCAGAATTTACGCTTGCGCCCATTGCCACATGGGACCTGGCATCTCAGTGGTAACCTTATTTTTACCACAGTACTGGGTGATTTGGAATCAAGTTTTATAGAGTTCTCCACTTCCTTCAAAGGTGCAAATATACCACAATGACAAGTAGGAATAACCACGTAAGCTAGGTTTATGACTTCCTGTCGATTGTTTGCAACTATTAGATTACAAAAATACTGTAAATATTTCTGCTTGCTGAATTCCTAAGGGCATCCGACTTAAAAAGTAGACACTGGTGTGGTCGACATTCATACAAAACCTATAAAAAGTTAAAACAATTAAATGAGAGCAAGGAGTCTACATGTATTCCTTCATGCATGAATTCCAAAGTCACTAATCAGTATCCGGGAGTTTGAAGTGTAGTATCATTTAAAGTAGGAACTACTAAAACATTTTACATCCTTAACATGTAAAAGATGTTCCCAATAACCCCTCATTACACAATAATGTTGTAATTAAAAATTTTGAATCATTCCACTTTGGTCAAAAATAATGACTCTATTTGATAATTGATAGGAATTTTCCAATTAAGAAGAGGAATGTTCTTTTAGTGTCAGACAAATATGATTGACAAAATTGTGATACGTTTTTTTCTACAAAAATGGTCAGGATAAATGTTAGTGATCCTAGTGAAAAGCAACATTAAAAGTGAAAGGGTATAATTACCTTAATTTAAATCAGTTAGTTTCCTTTTATAAATTTTCTTGAAGCAAGAATGGTAAGCATTGTGCAATGAAGTGAATTCATATTCACTTCTTATGCTCTAAATCTTTCACAAACTCACTGAAATGAATAATTGTGTAAAATCTAATAATTTGAGATATCATTATCAAATCCAAACAATTTGATATAATTCAGTGGTACGGTAGACCCAAAATAATTATTATCACATCTGCACAACAACATATAGGGAAGAAAATTGGTGGAAATACCCATGGAGTCATGAATGTAGGAACAACGAATTTCAGCGGAGAGTCTCTTTTCAGCAAATTCAATCCCTACGCTGTAAAACAGCATTTATATATGATTGTTTTGTGTATGTGTATATTAGGATTGTCAAACAAAAATAAAATGAAAATTGGTTATGTGTACTATTTACGCCACCAAAATGTTTCTAAAATGTGACGAATAATCAAAATTATAACTAGGGGGTGGTGAAGACTGGTAAGTATTGACAAGGGTTGTGCAATATGAAATAGGATGTTAAAGGAGAGACATATCCCAAAAGTATATGATAGGTAGAAAGAGTTTATAAAACGTTGGTCAAAAAGATGTTACTAAGATACCATACAAAAACTCAAAAATCAAAAAAACATTAATAACAAAATAGTAAAACTTGGAATTACAGCCAAGGTAGAAGGAGGGTGTGAAGAAGTTTCCTGTGTGTGCATAAATCAGGGCCCCAGCAGTCAAAGTATATGGAAGCTCACTGTTTTCGAGGGGCTTCTTTTGACTTTTTAGATGACTCTGAAATAATTCTCTGTGCATACTGAGTGACCAGTGTTGACTATATGTTCACTTATAGTACTCTTAATTGACCAACTGTTACCTTTTCTTAGCCAAGCGTGATGATGTTCTTTGACTCTTTTGGATAAAAGATGCATTGAATGACCTATGTATCTCGCTAAACATGAGCGAGTAAATTATTAGTAACACATAGAAGCGGTTAGATACTATAGTCTATCTTTGGAGTTGTTGAAGAACAACGGGCGGCTTGAAAATACCCACCACTAAGACAAGACCCAAGACCTTGTGCTTACAATGCAAGCTCGTATACCATTAAGCCACTGGGATTAGAATTCATGGGCTGGCCATTGGTTCGGGTCCCAGCGGCTTAATGGTACACGAGTTCGCCTTGTAAGCGGAAGGTCCTGAGTGTTGTCTTAGTGGTGGGTGCTTACTGCTGAAGAGTCCCAAACTAGGACGAAACAGCTGTCCAGTACTCCAAGGTTTTCCAATGGTTCTCTTACTAATGTCAGCTCATGATGAGATCCTGAATGCTTTATTCCTATTTAGTTATGAACCAGTCTTCAGTTTTCCTCCCCTCCCGAAGATACTTGCAATAACTGCAAGATATACTTTGCCCATGAATTAATAAGTTGTCATTTTGAAGCAAACATTTACTGCATAAATATTTATAGTCATAGTGTTGACACATTTTCGTATGAAATTAGGATAATTTTCTTAGTTTATGTTTCCAGCGCATATTTCCCTACAATAACTATCCTATACAGACTAGGAATACACAATCTAACGGTACAATGAATTTTCGCTATGGCTACTCATATGAGTTATGTCGATCATTTTCATTCCAACATGTAGATACGTGGATGCATTATCTTCATTCATATTAACTTCAGTTACTTCACTCATTTGGCAACTAATAATTACGCTTTTAAAAGGTGCATACTTCCAGTACGACTGAATATGTCTGACCAGAGTTTAGTTGCAGAATAGACTTTGTATAGCAAACAGTAATATAAGTGGCATATTTCGACTGTCATTGCAGATAAAGCTGTCAAAATATAACTCAGCTTCTAAAAGACCCAAAACATTTATTAATGAATTAAAAAAGGTGAGCAAACGCTTAGCTACAATAATTTGGTTTAGAACTTGAAAATTTACTATTTTGCATTTGCGTTCAGTGCATCAAAGAAATACTTAGTCCTAGTAAATATATTACTTATGCGGTTCAACTACTTCTGAACAAGATATTTGCATTTTCAATTATTTTCTTTGAAAATTCTCCGCCTATTCACCACTTCCCTAAGTCAGATACTTAAACACTAAACTTCTTCACCTTGACCTAGTCAGTGATAGTACGGCACTGAAATGTGTCAGCATGAAGTGAGGAATTTTATCTTAAATCAATGTAAGCTGTAACATGGAAATCAAGCATACTTGGATAAAAATGCAAGTAGTTTATGCGAACGGCAGTTAGACCTGAGTTTTCTCTTTAATACTAAAAGAAGCATGAGAACCTAATCCTAAAATACTCTTCCGTTGTCCGGAAAAATTCACTTAACTATGAATTTAATTGGCCAATATTCCCAAGTGATTTGATTGGTTGATTAAATGAAATCCAAGCAATAAGTAAATCTGATGATGCTATAGTATAAAAAGTATCATTTTATCCCGAATTTTTCTGTACACATTTACACTTTATATATTGGAATATACTTTTTCTGATATCTTCATAACACATAATAATTCAGTTGTTTGTATAAGGTGTAAAGTATGTTCTAAACAATACTGTCAATCACTGGAGCGTTATTCGCCCAATTTACAATTAGCCTGAAACCTGTGATTTTATGCAACAACCCTCACAAGTAAGCGGAATTTTGTCTCTCTTACACTTTAATAATCATTCTCAATTTGGTTTACTCATTGTCTCATTCTGTCATTCTACCAAAAATGATATTTACTTGCAGATGAGAAATTCAGATGAAAACAGTAGTTAAAAAAACAATTTATTTTGTATACTAATATTTGTTTTCTATAACTGAAATTTATTTTTTCTTATGGATTTTCAAGGACGAAAACATTTCTGGGAAAGTATGTCTGAAGTGTTTTGTTTCTCGATTCTGAAGATGTCAGCTTAGCTGTATTCTATCAACAACAGTAAGAAATACACAACGGTTTGAATATATAACAAATATAAAATGTAAGAATAGAATTTAGGCACTGTGGTAGAGTATAATTCCATATTAGATAATTTTATCTGTTATAACACACAGTGATACAGTATTAACAACTGGATGACGTTTCGAGCACAATATATTCACACAGCTTCATAATATGCTTTATATATTTTCTGTCTCTCTCTTTCCTCTTATTGTTTACTGCAATTTATATGATTGTAAACAATAAATTGTGCTCGAATGTAATGAAACTATTAAAATTGTATCACTGTGTGTTACATCAGACAAACGTATCTAGTATGGTATAACAAATATGTAACAGAAAAATCATATTCAATTAGTGTAAAACGGTTTTTAATATTATTTAGCGTCAGAAATGCAAGAGATTTACTAATTGTAGAAGTGTGATCATAGCTATAGTGGCAGGTGTAGTGGTTTCAGTCTTCAAGTGAACAAATGAATAATCATTGAGATGGATAAGCCGCAATGATACGGTTCACAGTCTTAATTTATAACATATTCCTTCCCTTCCTCTCAAACAACATTGTCTTGCATAAATCAAGATGAAAATGTGTGTGTGTGTGTGTAATAAAAACCATGTTGTGATATTTAAAGTAGCGGTATTCTTAAGCAATTTATATTTTCATTAGGAAACTTATTTTTACTAATTCCATCCTTATGGATATACGTATATGTCTTAGAGTTCTGTTGGAGTGAATGCAACATTAATCTGAAGAAGGAAAGTGAATCATGAAGGAAGTGAAACTACTTTTACCGCTGCAACGATCAGAAATCTTATAATGAAAGAATAAAATGCTTCTTAGATATTTCAGTTGAGTATCCTAGATAAGTGCAACATTTTGAAAAACGATTCAACTTTAAATATTTGCTAGAAACAAGATGTAGTCACTGGAAAATCAAACATACAAAAGGGATGTGCTGTTTTTAATTCAGAATCTTCAGCAATATATTTTTGGTACGAAATTACTACTATTGTAAGTGCAGAACTTGGGTATTGTGGTAGAATGTAATTCCACATAAATTTATTGTAAATGTAATACAGTAATGCAGAGATAACTCCAATCATATCAGTTGACATGATTATGAGCGTTGCTTTATGCTTGAAATGTCATCCAGTTGTTAATATTGCATCACTGTGTGATATTTAAAATAAACTTATTTATTCTGGGGTGAAATTATTACTACTCACATACTGTAAATGAAAGTCGAAAAGGATGTCAGACTATTTCAGCGTATGTTTCTAGCATAACAAGATAATTTCATTCTTTTGATTCAATTGTTTCTGAGAACTGTTTCTGCTTCTAAGTAAGCTTGTGCTCAAATAATTGGCTCCAAGGAACTATCAGACGTATAGCAGGCATTTTATATCACTACGCTATGCAGAATTTAAAGCTGATAACAAGCAACTCTTTCTCATGTTTATGTGTACAAGAAAACCGCAATAAACAATTTGCTTCTTGTAACAGAATAACAGATTTACAACCGAAAAGACTAAGAAGTAAAAACAATAATCATTCAAAAAAAATTAAATTGGTTCATCAATACTGATGTGGAATTCGTTTCCGTCAGTGAAAATATATTTACTTCCACTTTCTACCTGAAGTATTTCTTTAGACTCGGTGTATTCTCATTTAATTTCGAAAAAACCCTCAGATATTAACAATGTTTGGTATTTTCTAAATCCTGAAATTACTGATGTGTTATTGTATTTGGTGATAAATAAAGACCTATTATTTGACTGAACAATTGACAGTGTTTTCCATATCAGAATGTTTCTTGAAGTGATTACTTATTGAGAAGTGTTCCTCGCCATTTCCACTAATCTGTCTTACGAAAAATGGCTTCTACTTCAAATCTGCTTGTTTCGGGTAAGTATGCTTCAACTGTGCTAGAACAACCACATTTAAACAGTATCTGCGTCTTCTTCATGCTGCTCCGGTCTCGTGGCATATTGTGTGGATACATATATATATATATATATGTACTTTTTCTACAAATTTCTGTCACCTTTTAGGTTACATTTTTTAGAAAGTATCGCTTATGTTTAAATGGCAGTTTGACGAATAAACAAAAGAATAATTATTGAAACGTTATCTGAGTATTCCTTCTGTGTTTTGCTGACCAAACATCCAGCGGCATATTATCTTCCACATTAGGCAATTAGGTACTTATGTAAACGTTTTATTTCATGCGACTCCTTGTAAACTACTGAGTAATAACTGGTCTTATTTACAGTTATATTATGGCCATTCTGACGTCTGATGACAATTCAACATTATTATCATGAGTTTCTGTATAATCCCTAACTGTCTTTGGATAAGTATAATGCTTTAACTTTGATAACAAGCAGCTCGAACAGTAACTGGCAAGTGTTACACAAAAATTAACATGCCACAGAGTGTCTGCTCTTCATTAAAATTAAGGTGACTTTAACATTCACACAAAGAGTTATATTTCCCTTCATTTTTATTATACAAAGCGAACACTTATTGGCTATAGTCAGATTAAATAAGTAGGATTAATGTTTTACAGACAATCTATGAATTTTAATAGTAGATCTTTATCTATCGGCCATCAGATCGTTATCATCGCTTGCTGATCAAGTGAGTGTCATGTTTCGTCACCTAACTTATATTCTTTTGCAATTCGTTTATCATTTTCACTGTTTATTGTCCGTTCAAATTTTATACATCAAAAATTGACAGGTCTGAAAGACATAAAACAATCTTTATAAAAAGTGAGGGTTTTAAATAATTTAAAACAACTAGTCCCTTTTATGAATTTGGATAGCGTTATTAGAAGACGGAGATTATCTGAAAAGTGTGATGTATTTGCGCCATACATTTAGAACAATCTGATCACACATTTCCTTGTCAAGTCTCTATATGTGAAAAAGTAGATACGAACATAAAAGATAAGAAAATGTATTCATTTAATGTTAATTCTTTGTTTACTAATGTACCATTGGTTGGGACTGTT
This sequence comes from Trichobilharzia regenti, assembly GCA_944472135.2. Lineage (NCBI taxonomy): Eukaryota > Metazoa > Platyhelminthes > Trematoda > Strigeidida > Schistosomatidae > Trichobilharzia > Trichobilharzia regenti. Next base: position 88,362,716 of record OX235270.1, read on the forward strand.
GATATTCTTTGTGACTATATATCTTCCAGTTGTTTTTAATTTCCTTTTCCTTTAACTTCTTTGAAAGATTTATTACTATTATGTACTGACAACGTCCATTTCACGTTTGAAGATGAACATTTTAGACAAGTGGATGGCGTTGCTATGAGAAGTCCATTAGGACCTTTGTTAGCCAACGTTTACATGTTTTATGTTGATAACTTGTCCCTTGATTTAATTTCTAAATTGCCCTTCTATACGAGATATGTAGATGATATCATTTTGATATGTGACGATCATAAAGATGCCAGTCGTCTATTAGACAGACTTAAATTTGCACAGATTCATATTAGTCTAACATGCAAGGAAGAAAGTCGCAACCAGCTTGGATTCTTAGACATGTTTCTGAGTATGTGAGAGGCTTAGTGAAATGTCTATTTTAGAGGATTCAGCGTATTTGTACGGCTGATGCTGTAGACAAAGAAAACGAAATATTGATGGATACTCTTGTTGAAAACGGATATCCTTTAACATTTTTAAACAGGTGTAGAAGTCAGTTAGTCTCTAAACCTACAATCCATACCGCCCCTAAGAAAAATATTTTCATCGAATTACCATATAACAGGGAAATAAACAGAAGGATTTAGAGACAAAGATTGAATTCGATCATCCGTAGAACCTACTACGCAGCCCAGCTTGTAATTGTGGAAAAAGCTAAAAATATGCCCCACTGCAAACCTCAAAAAGACACAAGTCATTATGTCACAACCCACACTATTTACCAATTTTCGTGTGTGTGTGTGTGTGGTCACACATACATAGAGAGAAGTAATCGCGCTTTGCACTTGAGGGTGGGAGAACGTATCCTAAAATGGCTGGAAAAAGAAAATAAACAAATGAATTGTGAAAAACCAATAAATGCATGTGTTAGGCTACCAACTTCGTCTTTAGCTAAACACCTAATTGAGATGAACCATAAGACTGATGTTAACTCAACCTTTAAGGTCATCTATACAAACGGTCAAGGGAACTTATTGAAATACGCCGAGGCTATAGCTATTCATAAACTTAACCCCCCCCCGTGTGTATTCAAAAACCGTTTATCATTATTATTAACCTACCTTGGTAATCCTTATTTGATTGGACTACCAAACGTTGTGTTTATCATTCTTAAACCCTTTTTTTTGTCACTTTGTTTAATTTAACTTTTTCATATATATTGACTAGACAAATAAATGTGTGATCAGATTGTTCTAAATGTATAGCGCCAATACATCACATTTTTCAGATAATCTCCGTTTCTAATAATGCTATCCAGGTTTTAAATAAGTTTCATTGTTTTATTTATTTGATCTACCAGTTCCTAAAACTGATGAGAATCGCTGAGTAGATTAAACAATGACTGCTGGGCAAAAAGGAAGTTTCTATGAAAATGTTTTAGCAAATATTTTCTAAGCAGTAAGGACAACTATGTTTTTAGGCTAATTTTTCGCTTTTTCCGTTTATTGATTATTTGGGAATGAAATGCTCTAATTCTATTGACATGTTCAACAAACGGTTACTCTTTTGGTTCTTGCCGCCTAGTGGAGAGCGCCTTAACGTCTTCAACGACGACAGCATGGTTCCAGTTTCAGTGGGTACACCATTTCTTATTGAGGAGAGAAGGTTAATCAATCTGGTGAGTTATAAACAGGAAGAATTCAGTATTTTAGACTCCACTGCTAGCCACAAACAACCAAAACAACATCGAAAAATACACCCCCCCCTCACCTGAAAAACTTTCCACATTTGACAATATAACAGAGTCTTAGCAAATCACTTATATCTTCTCCGACTATGCCTAACTATTTTCAGGTGAGAGCAGTAGTAATTATAAATAAAAACGGAACTAGACAATTTATAAAAGCCTTCAGCATACTCAAATTATTCTTAAATCTTTCTATGCGGATAAGTGTGTATGTAATGAAAAGTCAAAACTGATGTTGACGCTATTGTGAGCAGTGACACCAAAAGAATATGTGTGTGACTTATCTTCATTATTGATCACGTTTTCTTCGTTAAGAAATTCTTTTCGAAAAAGGATGACCCAAGATATATCTGGAACGTCCTTCATCTTGTCGTGATAGGCAGTTAAACAAAATAGTTAAGTGGAAAATACAAACCCTAATGGCGTATCATATTTATCTTGTTGACAAGCTTTAGTTTTAAAAGGTTTTACCTGTCCCTCATAAAAGGTGTTCACGATGTTTTTTCAAAGAATATTTACTATTTTAGCGTCCTTTTTAGACACATACACGTTTTGAGATCTGTGGAGAGTTGGACATTGTTTTCTCGTCAAAACCTCTGTTGATTATATGTAGTTGCAGTACGCAGTTACGGAAAGATTCAATTTTTGTTCTTTAAAAATTCCAAACTACACCAACATAAGCCGACTACAAGTAGACTGTTGCAAAGTGCTCAGAAAAAAAAAAGAGAAGTTCCCCAAAAACACTACGGAATTGAAGATAGAAGTAACAGTCTGAGTTAAATCTCAGGTTAATGACTGCTAGACGGAGCACATTTTTCATCAGTTTGCCTTCGATATAGGACATAAGGCTTCAAGCTCGAGCTCCGAAGGTTTAGCAGCTTTGATGTTTTCCATGGTGTAAGGCCCAAGCTTCATGTTTAAGCTTCGTTTCTCGCAGCTTACCACCGGCTAATTGGGGTTAAGGATTGTATCAGCCGGGAATCGAACCCGGATCACGTGCGTGTTTGCAAGCATTCTACCAGTGAACCACTAACGCACTGTGGGTAAACACAAAGTTCATATATATATATATATATATATATATATATATATAGTTTTGTTTTTTATCGACACAAGTTAAAAAAACTTAAGTCACATAAAACAGCCAGCGTGTACTACCGGCTTTGTGTGCAGTACTAACATATTCCTTTAAAAGACGTAAAATGACCTCACGAGTTGGTTTGTCTGACTTACATTTCAGGTGAGGTATTAGTTACTAAAAGGAACTAAGTCATTTCGCTATCCATAGAGAGCACTGATTAGACATACAGGCATATAAATGCTTAACACTAAGTTGTGATTCCAAGACCCACCAAGTGTCGCACTTGCGCATATTCACTGAGATTTTCAGTACAGTGACCTTACAATTTTGACAGAAGGTGGGAATGATCAACAGGTTTGCTGTAATTTCAGAAAGTACTGTTTTTAGGATAAATGACATGAGCAGTAACTGTTAGATAACAGCTTTCCAACTAAAATATTTCATTGATGTGTAAGATTATTGTTTTACTTTGCTTGTTATAGTAAAAGAAATTTTGTATCATCAGTAGTAGTGATTCATATAGTAGCCAGCTTCAAAGCATCACGTCTGCGCATCTACAGCTGTTCACAGAACATTTCTTTCACAGATCTGTGATTAGTGTTATTCTTTTGAGTACAGTAGACGATTAGTAGTACACAGTAAGGTTACAGTTTTCTGCTAAATTTCTTCCATAATCAAGTACGATATTTTACTACTAAATTAATAAATCGAGAGTTTACTGTGGTTGCAATGTGTATCATAATGTGCAGTAACCCTAACTAAGGCAAATATTTACAAAGATGTTTACATCGCTCTAATATTTGGTTATATTTCATATGTATGAAGAGATCTGTCAAAAAATGCATTCTTTTGTGGTCACTTCTAAAAAGTTGAAGGTTATCCTCAACGATTTCACTCGCAGCTAAGTTTTTCAGGGTGGTAGAAATTATTATGTTAAGCAGAATACGTTTTGTGGACAAATTTAGTTACACCCTGTTCTGTATTTTAAGGTTATGTATTTCTACATATTTTATATCTACATATTTTTTTTGATTTACAGCTTGAATACTCACTGTACTTTTGGTACAAGTATGGAATTTTCAGCATGTGATATCGGTAGCCCAAATTTTGCAGGCCAACCATAGATATCAGGTGCGAGTCGGCAGGGGATCGAACCTCGGACCATGTGCATGGTCGGCGAGAGTCCTAACCACTGTGCCACCAACGCGCATATATATATATGGCTGACAGCTTTCTGATTTCAGGATGGTAAGGCGTTTTCATTCCTCCCCTACTTAATGGAGCCTATACACCCTGCTCCATACAGTTAATTAGATCTGCCATTTGAAAGTCACGTTTATGGTTATTACATATAAAAAATGTTTACCAAACATTCCTCTTGTAAGGTATCTTATCTGTCGTTCCTCACTCTTCTGTTCAAGATATCCCGTGAAGCATACGCTAATATAAAGTTTAATGGACTTCCCATTACAACATCAGTCCGAGGATAAGAGTCCCAGTTGGATTTAAACGGTATGTTCTTGAACCACATGGTCTGAATTCTTCTTTGGAAACGTGGAACAATTCAGAATGTCGGCAAACAACCTCTTTAGATTATTCCAGCGGGGTCTTTGTAAATAATGAGGACTCATTGAAGGATACTACTACTTTTTAAGAAACGTTTGAATCTTTTGAATTTTCGATAAATTCGAAGCTTTCTTTCAAATGTTGAGTCACTAAATTTTCGTGAATTGGAAAACAGAAAGATTGAGCGAAGAAATATTTACTTTTCAATTAGATCATCATTTCTGGCTCTACTCTAATATATACATAGCATTTTTATTACAATACACAACAATTTACCAATCAAGTGGCGATAAGTTTGTTAACAATAATTAAACAGTGTCAAAATGTCAACGGGTTAATAATGAACAAAGAAAATTAATACACACAATTAAAAGGTAGAAATGGTCAGAATAAATTAATATTACAAGGATAACACGTAAATTAAAGATGAAGTGATGAAAATAAGTAAAAAATAAAATAATTTAGACAATTATAATTTTTTATAGTTTTTAAAGGTTTAGGGGGAGGGGGGCGAAGTACTCCTGTTTATATATTCACGTAACGATGGCCAAGGTAAGGAAAGTGGCTGTACAAATTTCTTCTGAACACACATGTCTGGCTTCTTCAAGTGGATTCCTCTTGCTTCGGCTGTATGTAGAAGACGTACTCGTAAGGCAAAATTCAAGCCACTAGCTTGAAGCCCCATGTTCCACTTGGAACGTGAAGGAAAAAAAAACATCAGACAGGAATTAGCACCTCTGGCAGACCGTTATCAGGGGACCACGTGGTCTTTTTATATTATAGAATGGTTCAGCTTCCTTTTAAAAGTTTTAGCAGCTTCAAACTCCAGATTTTAAATGTTTGTCTTCTGCATATTTAAGCCACAGGTGTTTTAGTTACATGAAGAACATGGGTTCTAGGTAGGTTATCTATTATATGGTGACAGCATATTTTCTAAAGGCTACCTACACAGTTGTCATTAAGTATTACTATGCACTACTTATACAGATTTCTTAGTACTCTGCCTTCAAAAATGTTTTTGTTATTCTTATCAGTAAACCGCATGGAACGAGGCAAGTTTTATCCTTTCAAACATAATCCTCCACAAAAATTGAATATTATTGTTTGTGAAAATTACACAATACAATTTATAATCATTCGATTACAGCGAACAGCTATCAAACTGGATCTGTTAAGAACCAATAATGAATCCTAAACTATGCACTGTTTATCTTACATATGTCAATTTGTTCAAAATGTAACTGTACTACCTATTTCTGATGATTTCTATGGCCACTACACGCAAAAAGAGGATTATGGGCTGCTCACATGTTAAGAGAGACATGAATTGTCCTGTTTCTTAGAGTGAAGTATAATGATTACGAACAACTTATATTTTCACATTCGCTGACATAACTGGACATGAACCACTAAATGACATTTATCTAATCGCAGTTCATTACTTTAAAACTGCCGTTTTCATCAAGTAGGTTAAACATTTGAATCCATCTTCACCCAGGGGAATATGAGATATCAGCTGATAACATCTCCTCTTCATTCACCAAATGTTGGTCACTGTCTATTAAAAAATTTGTAATCATTTCTAGACTTATACTCGATTCTTTTTCCTATTCTTCAAATTACTGATTGTTACGACTACTCATCCCATTTTTGTCTAACTGATTTAATAAAATGAACTTTACTACGCCATCGCCTAATGTTTGATACATTTCGGGTGATATTTTCAATCACTCAAAAACTGTCTCACTGCATATTTTAGTGAGAAAGCTGAAATTGTTTGCTCACATAAGTAAGAAAAGTACCCGAGGCTAATAAATCTCACAAATAATTCAATTTTTGTCCATCAGTTAAATGTATATTCTTACAAGAAAATAAATCAGCCAAAGTGCAAATAAATTTGAATTCAATCTATTATATCTGACAAAATGAGGGAAGATAATAAAATTTTAAACATATTTTATGGTAAAATATGTATTTCCTTGATAACAATGAGAAATGGAGTGTGGAACTCTTAAAATAATGCGTTAATAGGAATACTTTTGGAAGCAAGTATCAGTCAATGCACTGAATGCATATAAATTTTTATATGTGCGAATATCATCCACCCCATCACGTGCGCTATGTTTAACGTACATATTCAAAATGTGATGCTCGAATTTCGCCTTGACTTAGAATGTTGTAAATAGGTAGGTTATTCATGAGAAAATTCAGGAGAGTATTAAACAAAATATGACTGGATATTTTGAAGAGTAAGCTCACATTATACATAAGTTTGCTTCCATGCATGCACAAACTGCTATAATCCATTGCATCTCTTTCGTCTATTTATATAGATTGATGGAATTCCGAGATCAACATTTGTAATGTTGTTTCCTAAGTGTCTGTTTTAAACAAAATAAAAATGCTGACAAACAGTTAATTTAAAATAAATATTAACTGAAAGTACACGATCCCTGAACAGGTTCTTTATCTAAAAATGTATTTCATGAGATAAAGATTTACCTATAACTGATTTACATGGAAATCCGAGGGTGATATGGAGAAGATCCTCTGAGGAGGAAACGACAGCACATAAGCAGTCGTGCAGCTAGCTAAACAATGGCTACAGAGGACATGCTAAAATAGAGATGTTGTACAGATTTCCTATGTCCTATCCGGTACCCAAGGGAATATAATACGCACACTTGATATCTATAGTCGGCCTGCGAAATTTGGGCTACTGATATCACATGCTGAAAATCCCATATTTGTACCAAAAATACTGTCTGGTTTCAAGTTGTAATCAAAATAATAATAATAAAAATATTGATATTTGCCTAGCATGTCAAATGCTGTATATCTCTTTGCTTTGCACACTAGTATATTTTGACTATATGTCAGATTTTTTAAATCAATTATTGGACTATGAGGTACAAATACAATATTTTCTAATTCAAAAGTTAACCTACCGATTATCGAGTAAGTGAGTAGACTTACAAACACCTGTATGATCATGTATTTGTGATAACATTTGTGCTAAAATGATAAAAACACAAGGCAATAAGTAAAAAATTTCCACTTCTATTGGTTCGCAGTCTTATGTTTACCTTAGAGCCATTTGCTCAATTTGATATCTGAGATGGGTTCATCCCATATACATAGTTAATTTCGAAATATGAGACAAACAATACTGAAGGTGATGTAAAAAATATTTTCACTTTTTTTAATATTTTGAACACCTGACACTATATACGAATAGGATAACTTCGTTATCGTATACTCTGATAAAGTCAAAAAAGAATCATAAAACTGTTTCAAGAACACGCAATACCAAAGGCAAAAAGGCCTACATTTTATGGTCAACATCCTGAATACTAATTGAATGCTACTGTTTTACATGATTAAATTAGTTCTGAAAGCAACAGCAGAAATGCAGATGGATGCAAGCTTTCACACACACTGTGAAAAAAGTCAAGAGAAAACAAAAATTTCTTCAATGAACATGTCAGTGGCTTCCGTGATCACAAAAGGAGAGAAAATGGAGAGGTTCACTTGCATAAAATTAAACATATCTGTGAAACAATACTGACACCAGAGGAAATCATATTTTTTTTCTGATTTGATTATTAAAAATTATTTTCCCTAGTAAAGTATGTAAAACAAAGATTTTTGTGACTTCATTGCCTGCTTCAAATGCTCCAGAATAAGAAAGTCTCTACTTGCTTTGTGATACAATGAAGAAAACTGTATTCCGGCATTTTATTGCCAATTTATTTCGGTATTTAGATATTACCGAATTTCTTTTTATAAAGATAAAACTTTTATTCAGAATAGCCCGACTATGTTGACATTTTTATGATAAATCTGTTGGGTTCCAAGTGAACTTTAAGAGCACATCGCTATTTCACTGTGTTATCTGCAGTATTTTTCCCGACTCCACGAGTGCCCATAAGCTTTCACTTCCTTCTGACGTAACATTCTCCACATTAATATCAGGTGCCCATCTCATCATATCACATTGGGGATTCGCTTGTTCACCTATAGAATGAAGTTACTGAATGGTCTTCAAAGAGTATGTCCAATGTATCTCCATTTCCTTCTGCGTATTTGTTGGTTTATATGTTGTTGGTTAGTTGGTTGCCAGAGTTCCTTGGTAATTATTCATTTTGACCATGTGATATTCAGTACCGAGTAAAAGAAAACTCTCGAAGGGATTCTGAAGTCTGTTCAAAATGCTTTTGCTGATGTCTCGAGTATCTGAACAATGTGGATGCCATAACTTACTTGACACTAATGCTGAAAATTCTAATCTTGTATATTGTGCCGAGTGGAGTTGATTTCCACATTGATTTCGGATTAATGAAGGTTTGCCTTGCTTTACCAATCGTTTCTTTTGGCATCGTCATCTGTGCCTCCTACAGCTGAAACGATGGTGCCTAGGTAATTCGGAGGTGTTACTTCCCTAAAGTGGAAAACAGAAGATTAAAACCACTCAAGTTAGGAAAAAAGTGGTTAAAACGGAATCGGTTACTTATCAGTAACATGTGTTGTGAATACATGAACTAGTTAAGTGATATCTCAGTATATATATATATATATATTCACCATCTACACTTCGCATGCTCTTCACTGGTTTCCTTCTAGTGTAGGTGGCTGTCAAAGATATTTTTATTGAAATATGAATATGAAGTTATACTGCTTCATTGTAAAAAATCGAATGAGTGTGACTAAAAAGGATGCATAGATAAGTTTGACAGGGTTTTTAAGTTTAATTTGAATCACTGTTATAACTACTAGTTAACATTTATAAAAATTATCCATCAGAATTAACAATTACGTTTGAGGAATAGACCTTTTTCTAAAAATAAAAACCATTTCTCTCCAAAATAAAATTCAGAGTAATCTATTTAATTTATATAATGAGCTTCGAGTGCTGTTATACTAAACTAAGTAGTAAGTGAGTTGGTGTGTGTGTAATTAACTTCTCATTAACCTGTGGTTATTTTTGAATGATAATATCAGGTTACACTTTAGATAACCTAAGACATAAAATATTCCTACGTTTATGATAATCTACCTTAAAAAAATGGACTGACACAAAAGACTTGGAGGATCTGGATTTCGCCGATGATATATGTCTGATTTCCCATAAACTGGAAGATATGCAAATGAAAAGTAACAAGTTGGCAGAAGAAGCATCAAAGATAGGACTTCACGTGAACATAGATAAAACAGAGATGATGAAGATTCCTTGCCAACATCAACAGCAACAACAGACCACAATAAGCATAAATGGGAAGAACCTGAAAGAAACAACCTCCTTCACCTACCTGGGAAGCATCGTCTCAACTACAGGCGGAACTGACGAGGACATCAAAGCCAGAATCGGAAAAGCAAGACAAGCTTTCATTACTCTCAAATCTGTGTGGAGGTCAAAAGCAATCAGCATCAAAAATAAGATCCGGATTTTCAACTCCAATGTGAAGTCAGTGCTACTATACGGATCAGAGACTTGGCGAGTCATAAAGAGCATCTCAAACAAACTTCAAACCTTTATTAACAACTGTCTCCGCTCAATACTCAAGATCAGATGGCCAGAAAAGATCAGCAACAGGGATCTCTGGGAGCGAACCAATCAGGAACCGATTGTGAAACAAATAGGCAGAAAGAAATGGAGATGGATTGGCCATACGCTGAGGAAACCATCAAGTGACATCACTAGACAAGCCCTCGAGTGGAACCCGAAAGGGAGGCGGCGAGTTGGTCGTCCAAGGGTGACTTGGAGGAGGTCATGTGAAGAGGAGATGAAAGCATGTGGGCAGACCTGGAGCAGGGTGAAAAAGTTGTCAGAAAACCGAAGTCAATGGAGGTGCGCAGCTGAAGCCCTATGTTCCTCTAGGAACTAAAGGATACAATAATAATAATAATACCTTAGGTTCAGTTGCTTTATAATTTATATTATTAAACAAAAATCTCCCCTCGATAAAGGAACCTAGCAAATCTATCACCAGACATTGAGACAGTGAGTGAGCAGAATATTTTGACCTCATTTATCATTTTACTTGAAGCGGAAAGAAAGCTTCAGCAGCGCTGTATTATAATCGTAATTATTAATATTAATCTCTCTGGATGAAAAAAATGACCTCATAAAGTAATATCAATCTTTGTGAATCAAATGGCCGATGAAATCCCATATGCTGATATGTATATATATGTATATGTATATATAATTAGCATAAGTATAATATAATTTTACAGGTTATTGTAGCTCTACTAACCATAATGCGAACATTGTTTTAATTCCATATTAATTGTGATGCAACTTTTGTTTTAGCTGAAGCAGAATTATATGATAAATGTTCTGATAAATTACAGACAAGCGACAGTTATAAAAATCAAGGAATTTTCGGCTTTTTTTTACAAGTTAGACACTTTAAAATGATGGTGACAGTAAACTCACAATCTTTGTATTTATTAAAAATCCTTATTCACTAAGATTTCATTATCGGTTTCTAGTTTCCATGTGCCTGGTGACTTTTGATAAGAGTTGAGGAATACAGACGAAATGGCCCATTAACTATTGCCACTCAAATAGATTGTGAAATGACAGAACTATAGGTATGATGATTGAGTTATTTCAGTACAAGTCCCTAAAGTAACATAAGTTCACTGATAGCTGTGAATATGTTTTGGTGATAAACTTAAAAAGGCAGAAAATCTGTGTCAAAATTAGATTACGCTGTTTTAGTGACGAAGGCATTTACGTCGCCTAGTTTTAGCTATCTAGTCAAAATTCAAAAGAAATGAATAAATGAATGGTATGTACCCTTATTTATTTTTAATAATTTCTGATACATGTGATCATCGTGTATTTAATTAATTTTTACGCCTTCGGGAATTAATTATTTTATCTTCTCAAACAGAGCCTAATCAATTAGGGCATGTACTGTACTCCAAATTTTTTGTTTTTGTCTTTTACAAAAGTGAACAGACAATTTTATCCCAGGCATAAAGAATTAAGTGCAACTACCCATCATGGGATGAAGATGACAGTAAAGTGAAATTCTGAGCTAAGTTCATCATGATTTTTCTTGTAGGTGCTTAAAATGTGAGTATGCATAGGCTTACAGACTGATATTCAAATTTAAAAACTTTTTTATAACTTATTTGAGCCAATCACACCACAGTATTATCATAATTTGTTTTATCTTCCGCAAATCGGAATCACTTCAAGTGATACTGGGATTAAACATTTTAACTGGCCTTCTCAGATTTTCTGTGTAGTGCAACTATGCTCCTTGTGCTCACTTAGCTTGTTACCGTTGTAATTATTGAACAGCTACTTTTTCTCCTTAACCAAGATCCTGAAAAAAGGATTATGTATACAAAATAAATAAAAAGACAATTCTAATAATTAGACCACATGAAATAGACTGAAACGGCTCAGTCAAATTCCAGGATCTTAATTTCCGACACAAGCCATGTTTTTATTTCCACGGCACGTTGATGTTAAATTCATTACCCACAGTCATCTGATAATACAGGGATAATCGCACGGAAGATTGTACACAAACAAAGTAGTATTCCATCTGGGACTGTTAAAGTTGGTGAGTAATGAGCTACAGTATTCCTCAAAGAACAGATTTCTGTTGACGTTTTTACATTTAAAGTAGATGCGTGTGTATACATGGTGTAATAAGTTAGCTAATCTATTGCATTTTCTCACTCAAAATTTCAAAATCTTGGATTCTGTATTGAGGTAATTACTTGACAAACATTCATTCAGCGTGAAGTAGAGGGCGGGTAACTGGCCCCAAATTGTAACCGTCACGATTTCGTACAAAGATGTAGAAGTCATTTGATTTGCACCAGCGGCTAAATGAGATGACAACCTTAATCGCGAGAAATTTATTTTCTTTTTCATACATATATATACATACATATGCTAAACAGGTTGAACATCACGAAATGATGATGCTTCAACCCATATTAGAATTCATAAAAGTCCTTCTTACTGCGTTTGACACCAGTTTCAGTGCCTATAATACTTTTGTTCATAAGAATCTTGGAAAACCAGGCTCTATTATCCAGCGTTTGAATTTATCATTCATTACCTTCAATCTAAGTGAATGCTGGTTTAAAATCAAAAGGAGATGGCCTTTTTTAACGAGGCTTTTCATCAGATATAATGTTTCAGCTTTCTGAATATCCTCAACAACCCTACACCAGTATACATACATAGAAAAAACAACACAGATAAGTAGTATACTCTTGTATACCGGGTGACTGATATTAGGAAAAATATTTTATATTCATGATACGACGCAGGTAGTATGTTTGATGCAACGCGTAGAAAAAACAAAAAAATCTGTCATATTTTTCTGTAATAAATTTCATGTTTATCGCCCGTGACCTAGAGGAACTCTTTAGGAGAATACTGCTACTTTTTACTTTTGGCAGTGGGACACGAGAAATTTGTGGATTACAGATAAAAATATTGCAAAACGTTTTTCCCTAGAAACAATAAATGGCAGATTATAATTATGCTGACGCGTTTACTGAAGTTGGGCTTTTCTCAGTTGTGCTTATTTAAGCATATTCCCAATTTCAAAGGACATTCCTCTTTATACAAAAAAATATTGTAACTGCTCAACATATGTCTTCACCATGTGTTCTCATTTATTTTTTCTGCTAAACGAATAAAATGAGACGTTATTTTCGTTAGCCCATTGTTGAAGTAATATGTCTCATGCATGACAAAACATACTTAACAACAGTTAACACATTAATGATTAAATCACTGAAAATTAAAACTTTTGCGCAGTTTTCGGCAAAATAATTGTACTCAGTAACAAGGATTTTCAAACCGGTTATAATAGGTTCATATATGCTTGTTTAAATAACGTAGATTTTATCGAGTTGTCATATGAATAAAGTTGGATTTCAAATTTGTAAACTAAATCGGTTAGGCTGTTAATTTATAAGGTAAATCACATTACTTTGTTACAGTCCAAGGCTGGTATATTAAACTGTGTTGTTCGTCTAAAGTTGTCCTTCGTCAGTCTGTAATATGGGCAATTTTTGCTGATCAGTAAGAGAAACATGTCAAAATTACAAATGATGTGCTATGATGTGAGTAACAGCTTTAAATATTCCCAAAATGTGGTCATTCTTTCTATTTCGATAAAGATTTACCAAATTACCTGCATTGAGCCAGTTTTTAGAACAGACTTGAAGAGAAAATTTTACGCTATAAATATAGTTTAGTACAAGCCTTTTGAGTGTGGGCTGTTTGAGAACTTCAAAAGCTAAACAACTTTAACTAAACCAAATGGGTAAAAACAAACTATCTGTGTATTTTAGACTTACTGGTAATATTTTATCTACTAACGTCATACCATCGACAGATAGGAGGTAGTAAACAGAGGAGTATTATCTTGATGTCCAGCATGTCTGCTTACGCGAAAATATCCTGCATAGGTACATTTTTTTAATTAAAAAAAAGTGAATTCATGGCAGGTGTATCTACTCATGTTGACCAATATTTCAGAGTAGCAAAAATAATATTCCTTCGCCAAAACAACTTTCAACCACTTTATTCAAAAAGATTACTAGAATACTTCACTACAGCGTCCTAGTAGATTTGACATATTTTATGGTAGATAAAACAATAAACTTATAGATCAAGAACTACTAATGGTAGTAGTGAGCAGTAGCATGAAAGATGGAAAAAATCCAAACAAGAACAAACGTATGCATGTTTTACCTCCTTAATTGATCACCCCTTGTAACTGCTAATCACTTCCCGAATTCCCCATATTCGTAACTTAAACTTACACATGCATTTTTAGTCATCAGAGCGCGTAATGATGTCCCTTTCCAAATTATGAATCAGTTCATCAAAAGTATGTTTTAGGCGTACTGACCCACACTTAATGAGTGGTATCTAATTCTTTATCTATCTAAGGGATTATGCAAGTAAGTGCATTGTCATGATAGTTTTAGAGCATAGTTGGGAATTCTAGTTGCTCGTGAGAAACAACATCACTACCTTTTAGAAATGCCGGTAACTCAATATTTATATGAGGCCCTTCTTCATCTTTTACGTACAGATTTTTTAATTATAACTGAAGTAAATAAAAACTGAAGAACCACTGAAAACTGCTTTTACGTGACCGGTTGTTTTTTTCTTTTATCACTGTTATGAATAACCACACACTAAATACGACGTGCATTTAGTTTACCAGTCATATGAGATTCACCTTTGACTAATTAATGTTTTAGACAGAAAAAACTAAATAAATATGAACGAAGAGATTTACTTCACAATAATGGGATTATGAAAAAACTTAACAGACACATATTTATGAAAGTTCATCAGTGGAGATTTTGACTCTAAAACAAGACGGTTTTATGGTGTTTTTTGTTTTTTTTTGATTTCTCTGATGATGATAATCAGTTAATACATCCATCTAAAAATCTTCCAACTAGAGGAAATACGCCATTATGATTTAAACTCTTCTCTGACTCTAAATAAAATATACCAACATCACTAAAACGAAGAAAGTGACTGATTCATAATAATTTAATACCTGCTTCCTTGGTTTTTGTCGTAGAAACAGAATAGATACACAGAAATAAATTATCAACGATTTCGTATACAATGGCAGTAAATTATAAGGAATCAAGCGAAACGAATGGAAGTCACGGATAACTGCATTTATTCAGCTTTATAAACAACCACTGAAAATATCAGGTGGGAGGTAAACTTTCATGCTGTAGCAGTCAACTATAATTATCTCAAAGGATTTTTAGATTCCTAACAAGAATAGCATTCCTTATCTGCCTTGAAATGATGCATATTTATTAAGAGATGATATTTTCTGAATGGAAATGCAGTTATTCATCGTAATATTTTATTCCTGAAGTCTTCCAAAAGGAAACTTTGGCCCTATCCAAGGAAACTTAAAGACACCAGAATTTATTAATGCAAAATGACTAACTGTTTGAAAACAATACGTAATAGCTCAGCATTCAATTGTCACCATTGACTTTTGCTTTTCTTTCCTAAGCCCCTAGACGCAACATAATTAGGAAATTATGCAATGATTTTTTGAATGTCAACCAAAAAAGCAGTCTGTGATTTAACCTGTACACTCAGTATAAGACGTAAAGGTCAGAAAGTAGAATATTGTAATTTTACAGAAAACTCACAATTCAGCTACTATGTTTATTATTATCATTTCTCAGGGTTTCGAGTATAATATGGGGCTTCAAAGACACGTCTCCTCTTTTGCTGAGTCCATGAATACCCATAATCTCTCATCTCCTACCCACACGATCTCCTCAGTGTCACACTCGCAACAAAGATCCACTCGTAGGCAGACAGTTCTGTGTGTGCTGTTGGTGGTATTATCGGGCGAGTTGCAGGTGAAGGTCGATTCAGGAGTCTTCTGAAGTGATCAGCCAACTGTTTGATTTGTCTCTCCTTCTTGGTAATCTGGTTTCCTTGAGCATCTTTCATATGCTTCATCATCTGGGTTGATCTCTTTCCGAATAGAGACCTAGTTATCAAATATAATGTCCTGAGGTCTGTTTCACCTGTGGCCCACCTGTTCTGCTTCAGTAGTGTATGGTAGAATTGTCCCTTGTCCTTCCTAGCACTATTCTTCACTTCTTTCTTGATTCAGTGCAGTGTTCATTAAACTCAGCTTCTCTTTCTCCTGTTGCCCATCTGTGCATTTAATCATCTTCTCTTCCACTATCCACCGCTCTTCTTCTCGACTAGATTCCAGGTAGATGTCCGTTGTGGGCCAATCCCTGTCTTGTCCCTTCTTTTTCCCTAGAACACTTGTACGCGTTTCCTTGAACATCACCTTCAGAGAGTTAGTTCTAATGTTCTTCCACGTAAGCTTCCTCAGTGATGCCACGTAACCCCCTCAACTTTGCTCTGATCTTACCTGCTGTGAAGTCATCCGTTGTAGTTTTGTCCTTCAGTTTCTGAATGTTGAACATTAATTACAGTGGCCTATCTCCATCTGTTTTGAGTGATTTCAGTCTCACCTTGAAGGTTTCTAGCACTAGATGGTGCTCTCAGCCCACAGCTGCTCCCGTTCTTTACTTTGTATCTGACAGATTACGCCTTAATATTCTTCGGATCTATATGAAGTCCATGTGGTTTGTGGTATTTCCGTCAGACGAATTCCTTGTCGTCTTGTGTATGTCCTTGTGGTTCTACACTCTACCTCCGATCATCAAATTACTAGAGTCGCAGAATTTTGCGAATAGTTCTCTGTTCTCCTTCATTTTTTCAGGTAAGAGCGTCTCGACCTATGGTAAGTTATCTTCTTGTATTATCTGCCACCAGTTCGCCTTGCATTCATATCACCCATAAGGATTTTGACATCCCCATCTGAGATGTTGTCCATTACTGTTTGTAGTTGTCTGCAGAATTCCTCCTTCTCTTGTTCTGCCTTGTTTGTAACACTGTGCATAGCATTGAGTAATTGTAACCCTCCTTCATTCCTTTTGAATTAAATCTTGCTGTTGTGATCCTGGATGAAATTAGTTGCCACTGCATTAGGGCTCTGGCTGCCATTGGTGACAACATTATAGCCAAGCAGCGCTTCAGTGTGCTCGTGGTTGTTGTCTGGGTGACCGGACTGGAGTGGATTACTGACCCTTCAGTTGACAAATTTGACAATCCACATCCATTCCATCTTCTCTTGCAAATTCCCAGCATTTCTTTACCGTATGTTCTCATTCCTTTGGCTACCTCTGCAGCCTTTCTATTCTCGAACATTGTAGGTGCATTCCACGTCCCCATTCTTATTTTTGGTTTCATCGAGAGTAGACGTCCGCTGGCCAACTGGCTTCCTAAAGCCTTCCACCAGCCCGCTGTATTATTTCGCCTCTACGATTCCAGAGAAGAATAAGATCGTTCTTTGAACTTTTGTATTTTTTAAATATATTTCTTGTGCGTTGAAGTTTCTGTAGCAGTTTGATTGGTATTTTAGTCGCTAGCCCCACGCCCAATCCTCTCTCTTTACGGGTGCTGGAAAACTAGTAAACTAGGCAAAGTGAATCACTATGTGCAGAAATAGATAAGTGATGATTTACATACGATGGTAATTTTGTTTGCTAAAAGTGATCAAATCTTTATTCACGCTTATTAACCCAAGTGATCCTCTCTTAATTAACATATCTTTGCTTCATTCGTGTAAATATGAAACTGATAGAAAACTAGCTAAGTGAATAGACAAAATATTAACACCTAATAATTTTAGTGAATTGGCTTTGTAGGTGCAAGCGTCATCAATATTTGAAAGGGATATTTAAGGTGGAAAGTCAACAGTATTTCATCTCTTTTCTTAATGCCTATTCATGAATATCAAACTAAACTTTAGGCAATGTACATAATTGATAATAATGAATCCTGAGACTGCTTATTCGACTTCAATCTAAAGAAATGTTATGAAACCATTTTTTATAGCCGTAGCTATATTTCCTTTGAAAATTAAAATCAAATAAAAATAAATTATATAATAAATGCTCTTCTACTACAGCTATCTGTTTTACTTTGATATAATTATTTCAAAGTTTATGTGTTTCGTGCACATTAGTAATAACATAAATTAAAATGAAAACATTTCCCTAAGTACCAGTAAATGTCATCAGACTAATATATTTTATCTGTGTTCAGGCATATTTTAGTGCAATTAAGTTTACCCATCCAGGTGTTTTTATAATTCTTCCACTGGATAAAATGCAAAACAATTATTAGTCATGCAATCAAATAAATAATTCAATTGGAAGAAAATAAATAAGAGGGTTGAACACAAATACGGATAAAACTTGTCCACAAACTTTCAAATTATTAGAGTATGAGACAAGTCCGATATTTCTTAAAATTACTTTTATGACTAAATACTAAAGGGAAATGCTTCTTTTCAGACGATTTATTTATGTATAAATAGAGGTTATCTTTGTTATGTACTGCAGCAAATTAACTTTCCTGTATTCCACTTTCCTCGGTTTAAATCGCTCACTGTATTCTGGTAAACTCATACTCAATCGAAGGAGATGAAACATGGTATTCTGTTTTGTTCAAATGAGCCTCAACCCATTTTACTAAATTTTAGTTATTTAATGATCTACTAGTTTATAGCTGGGTCTTCTGCTTTTGATGACTTCATACTATGATATATTCAAAATTCACCACAGGTCATCCAGTTCCATCCATGTCCTTAGTACTCAGTTAGCTGGAAAAAATTTACCACATACCATACTATGAGCGATACTAATTGGGGGTAAATGTTACTTAAAGGAAGGGGTTGAAGTAGTTGGGGTTGGATAAGAACTTACAACCCATCATGTAAAGTCAGTGTATAAACCGACGGACGGCAGTTTCACGAGTCCCATACATAATGTTCGCATAACTTGGAGTTCTTGAGCACTTTATAATATTTTATTAACTGTAAAAACTCATGTATTATAAAGAAATGTCATCAATGCAAGCAGGACACATGCCAGCATATAGTTTCATTTATGTTTCTTTAAAGGGTGGCATCGGTGGTTCAGAAGTAGAATGCTCGCCATCCACGCGTGTGGTCTTGGTGTCAATCTCCGGGCGACTCACTCCTAAATTCCTCTGGCACGTAGTAACACAGATAAAGAAATAAGGTTGAGCATGTGGCTAACAATCCCACCTAGTTAACATAAACACCACTTTTAGTGAAACTTCAAAGCTCAAATCTTGGAGGCCTGTATGCTACTCAGGACGTAAAAGAATAAAATAGGCGACTGTTGAGACCACCGAATCAAGGCTTAAGATTGAAGATAATACACACAACCAATGACAGAGATTCTCTTAGCCCTAAAAGCCTATTGTCTAAAGCTGAAAGTAATTAAAATAATCTTTTATGAAACTAGGCATAGACCTATGCATACATAAGACAGCTACAACCTAAAGGGCATTATTTCCACATCAGTAATCGAAAGAGCAGCTTGTCTTCCAGTGAAAGGTATACATAATCTCAGTTAAACATATGTTATATATGAATCGTAGTTCTGACCATGCATGCTAACATGAGGCTTTTAACTCTATATTGAAATAACCGTAATTCTAAGATAACATGTTTATCGGAAATGTCATCATGTAACTAGGGTTTATATTTTGTGCACAGAATGTATTCTGACACTGATTTTTTTTTATTAAATTATGTAAATTACTCCTTAAGTGAACAGTCAAGTAGAAATGTGGACAGGCGAGTAACAGACACACAAAATACTTGGTTAAAGTAGCTGTTCAATTCATCTGTTTTACACCTTATCCAAAAAGATAATATGTAGATCATTGTAGATTATTTATTGTCAAAGTTGTTAGTGAAGTTTGTTCATTTTACTGTAAAATTCAAATACTAAGTTAGTTATTCATCCTAAAAATTAATTATAGACTATTTCCCAGGTATTTGAAAATGCTTTTGAAAGAAAATGAAATAATCAACTGAGAACGACCCTCATTAAGCACATACATCCATTTTTAAAAGTAGAAACAAAATCCGAGTGAAGAAAATCAACTGATTGTTGCCAAATATTCCCTTTACAAAGCATAGATCATTTAGTATTCATTCAAGTATGCTATTTAGTAGTTTTACCCTAGTTTTCAATCAGTGGCACACAGGTTCTCCGCGGAAACCCTTTATTTAAATTAACATTCTGTATCCCCGATAAGTCACATTCTACAAATTTGCTTTTTAATATACTGTTGAACTCATTTTCCACAATTTGTAGTGAAAACTTCTTGAATTTCTAGTTTAATCATTGATAAATCGACTCTCAGGTCTCAGTTATTCAGCTGTACATATCTCATTACTTTTTCTAAAAATAAAATAGGATCCTGAAATTTTCAAAAATGAACACATCACGCTCTTTATATTATGTGTGAAAATGATGTACAATTACTGTAAATTAAGTGGTTTATGGTTCATTTTTTAGACATAATAAGTTCCGCGTACACAGATATAAATGTGTAAATGATTTCAGATCACAAGAATCAAATTTTTTGACAGCTTTATTGTCTACTAAAAGTTTTCTTTTATGTTTAAAGTGCAGAATATTTTCTCAAACTTATGAAAATTGTTTGAACCAGAGAGAGTAGGTGGAGAAGTGATATATTTTCTAATTACTGCGTATTCATGCTTGTAATTTTCCGTTGATATATCTGGACTGCTCGATTATCCCACCTAGAATTGAATCCGGCTTATGCCTCTTGAAAGT
Organism: Trichobilharzia regenti; assembly: GCA_944472135.2. Lineage (NCBI taxonomy): Eukaryota > Metazoa > Platyhelminthes > Trematoda > Strigeidida > Schistosomatidae > Trichobilharzia > Trichobilharzia regenti. Next base: position 88,383,346 of record OX235270.1, read on the forward strand.
AACTTGATATGATTATGATCAATAATTTGTGCTCGAAATGTCATCATTTAATATTGCTGTACAACACTGCGTGATTTTTCAAAATAAAATCTTATCTATAATGGAGTTATACTCTACCACAGTGCCTGAGTTTTATACTTATATTAATGGTACATTTAAAACTTGTTTAATTCATGTAATACTAATTATCACATATTTGCTAGTATATAAACACTTCCAGGGAATTCAGACACACTTTTCATAGTTATAACACAGAAATTTACCAAGACCATGGTTTATTTAACAGTGGCTACTTTCTTGGTTTACTAAATAATTCTGAAATATAATCGACGTCTTTTTAGGTCCCGTATGGCTAAAATCGGGCACTTTCTGATTAAGAATCGTTCAATTTTTCCAGGTTAGCGTAAGTTAATCACACCAAACTAAGAGGGGAAACAATAAAACTGGTTTCTAATGGAACCAGTAAGTTTTAGAAATTTAAAAGACGTTTGAAAATGTAGACGCAGACACAAATACATTCATACCAAGAAACTTGTATGCAGTGACGACTTCTAGTATGATCTGCTGAGATTAGTGTGCCTAAAACACTTTAACTTGTGTAGACAATAGTGCAATTTTTATTAAACACATGCTTGGAACAAGATGTCAAAATATAAGTGCCCATGAATAATGAAGTGCAGGGATCAGATCTAACTGACTGATTAAGTTTCAAAGCTAAACTTTGCACAAAAGAACAGCGGTTCACTTTTACACACAAGAGTAGGAAAAATAAAAAAATCGAAAGAAATATAATGAGCAGAGATGTAAAGAAGTAAGAATTATGACATGAAGAACTTTACGAATCTGAATCAAATACATAATCATTCGTTTTATCATCCGCCACACGCTTTTAAACTTCACTTGAAGTCCAATGAAAATCAAATATAGCTGAATACGCCTAGATTATTATTCCCTCGTATTCTGAGTGGAAAATAGGGATATAAAAACACAAATCCACTGTGTTCTATTTTCTGCTGTCCTCTTCAGCCGGGTCCACGATTGCTCAAAATCTCTCATCTCCTCCTCACACGATATCCTCCATGTCACTCGCACTGAAGACCCACTCGTCGCTTCCTATTGGGATTCCACTAGAGTGATGGCCTGCATTGCACACCATTTATTTCGATGGTTTCCTCAATGCATGCCCAATCCACCTCCATTTTCTCCTTCATATCTGTCGAGTGATCGGTTCTTGATTGGTTTATTCTCAACCAGAGTTTCTCGTTGCCAATTCTTTCTGACCGGTTGGCAATTCCATCTTCACTATGGGGATAACAAAGCCAGCTGTCGATAAAAGTCTGCACTAGCCTATTGGAATTCCTTCCTGTGACACACGTGCAGTGCAAGTTTCTGACCACTATAGAAGAACTGACTGACTTCACATTTGTGTCGAAAATCCGAATGTTGTTGTTGATGCTAGTTGGTTTCAGGTCGGTGGAGGCGTATGTTGCCTTTCGGATTCTGGCTAGCCAGCTTTGACATCTTGATCTGTGATGTGTGCCTGTGGTTGAAACAATGTTTCTTATATAAGTGAATGAAGCAATCTCTGTTAAATATCACTCGTTGATGGTGATTGGTGATGGTAGTTGTTACTGCTGCTGTTGGTTGGTTATCTTCATCATCTCCATCTTCTCTTCTCCATCTATCTTCGCTGAACTGCTTCTTCAGCCAATTGGTTGGTTGTCGCCTGCCCATGAGTCTTCTAGTTTGTGTGACACTAATCATGAATTTTCGACGCGTGTAATCCAGATATTCTAGAGTCTTCTTATCGGTGGTCCAGCTTATCTCTTTCTCCTCACTCACAGGCACAATCTGACGCATAATTCAGTCCACCACAATGAGGAATATCATCAGTGATAATAAGCAGGCAGCTTTGTCTGACTCCTGTGTACACTTCGAAAGCCTCACTGAATTTCCCGTTGTGGATCACCTGACTAAGACGTATTACTGTCATATAACCGGCTGTTGAATGAGGTTGACAAAGACTCGAGCAGTGTAATGTATTGAGTTGAAGTAGTTTCCGAATTACTTCTCAGTGAACGCTGTCTGTCGAAGGCCTTTTGAGAGTCGACGAATATGAGGTAGACAGATGTGTGACTACTATTCTATGCTTTTCTCTGTGATGATGATGCGTAGATTTGCGATTTGATCAGCATATGATTTGCATTTCCTGAATCCAGCTTATTCCGAAAACGTCCAGGGGAAGTATTTAAATCTTGATGCATCTAGAGTATCTGTGTTGATTTTTATCCTCAGCTGGTCGCCAGGAACACATTAAGTGGCTGATCAATAAATCCACTATCAATAAAGCCTAACAGACTTTACGATAAAGGAATGATGAATAAAATAATTACATTTCACGTGTTGACAAATAACTGCTTTAACAGAAATACACATATTTTGTCGCATAATTTTTGAACTAAAAAGCAAGTATAATCATCGACTTTTGGTTAAGAATATACTTGTTTTGCTAATAAGATAGCCTAAAGAAGATGTGGTTAGGATGCCCAGTAGCTTTTGCGCTCTAGTTGCCAACTTTAACTTAAAGCAGTGAGCACGAACTTTTAAAATTGGGATTTGAAAATAGATTTTCATTTCAGTGAGATTTAGACGTCAGTGCCTCGTACATGGAATGCCAATAATGAAGTGATATAAGAGCGTAACATTAGCTGCTCAACTCCATGTAACGAGTCTTCTGCACTGAAAAGTTCATGTGTTTTTTTTCACCTTAACAGTAATTGCTGTGCTTTCTTTCCAGCTCAATGATGAGTAAATTGAGTTTACACAAGTCCGAAGGGTATTTTATATGTTATTGAAACAGTATCATCAACTTTAAGGTGAATGTTTCGGAAATGTTTTCAAAGAAAATGAATTTTTAGTTCACGGAAGCGATTGCAGGTTTGAATATTAAAGCTGAATACACAGAAGTGATCACACGTGATATACTTGACCTTTATCATTCTAATAGTAAGTCTAAGATTTCTGGACATGAAAATTGTAGTGAATTTCTATTTTGCTGTTTAAAAGTGAATTATTGTCCTTTGTTCGAATATTATTATCTACCATTATTACAAAGGTTTACATTCCTATTATATTTATCAAATGCTTTTAATTTTGTGATAATGTTTTTGAACTATTATCTTATTAGAATAAAAAATTTTCCTTATTTTGGTGCTTTTTAATAAGCTTTCACTGACTAAGACTAAACCATAAATAACCAAAGATCCACTGAATGCCATTTTATCCTAAATCCTTTATTGGTGAGTAAAACTGACTAATGTTCATTTATTTGAAGTCGTAAACAGTATTGTTGGTCCTATGGCTGACAATATTTGGTTGTTCATGGCTTTCAACAGGAGATACCCCATATAGAATATGAACGCCGTGCAACTGAACCACAAACATGTTTTCTTCATAGGAAAACAAATCTTTTCAGCACAATAAAATCCCATTGAATATAGTTATGCATACTGATTCACGTCATGTGAAATAATGCAATGATGTAAGATAACGTTTGCAGAAGTAGCCTGTCTATATAAAGAAAAGATAGATGAGAGTGATAAGGTTATTCCATAAATGAATGTACCATTTACATTTTTATGCCAATGATTTTGAACCCTAAAATTAACGCTAAACTGTTTTCTGACTTTTAATGGTTCTCTAACTGATATCAGTCCGTGGTCAAACTCGTAAAAAACAAATCTGATCTTTACAGACCACCTCTTGAAAATTGTTTTCTCGCCTTGTGTATTTTATTCACAGAACCAAGTTTTCAAATCGCTTGAATATGATACAGTATATTCAGTGAAAGCTTGCTAACTATTCCGATTTATAGAGCTTAATTAGAACTACAGCTAATTGATGCACTGCCCATAATTTCATACAGAAAACACTAACTCCGTTTAGCGAAACATTTAACCAGACATTTTTGCCTACTCGCAATACCATTCAAATTATGTAAACGAAATTCAATTTGCTTCATTACACCAAGCTACAAAGGATACTTACAACTCTTCAGATGGGTTATTTTCGAAGGTTTTTTCCGTGCTTATTCAATATTGTTTACATCAAGGTGAATAATGCGGCTTTTCTTTAAAACACTTCTTTGTTTTCTTGGTGTTTACCATCAGTAAGAGAATGAATAAATTTACTTTTAATTATTTTGCCTTTACACTCCACCAGTTTAGGCATATTTTAGTAATTAGCCAAATGCTTAATCTTAAATTTCATTACGATAAATGCTTTTTTGTTGGTCTAGACAAAGCAAAAGCATTATAAAACCTCGCATAAGATTAAATCAAATTTCCAAGTGGTAAACTCTTAAAGGATAATAGTTATCAGGAATATTAGTCTGGCGACAATCTATGTGAAGCTAAGAAGGAGACGAAGAGAAAATGACCTCATTGATAGTTAACAGAGCTGTAGAAAATAACACAACTTAGAAATTCCAAACTAAAATTTTAAGAAAATGGAATAAAAAGTTTTCGGTCTGTATGTAGAAGGTTCAGTTGTGATGTTCTGCTTCTCCACCATTCACTAGAAGAATACAGTTGATTATTGAGTAATAGGGGGTGACATAACTGATATAATTACTAGGAAGTGGCTTTAGAATTAAAAAATAAAAGTTGTAAATTGCGTGGTACTTCTAAAGCTACTTTCGAGTAATTATATCAATTATATCACCCCCCTATTACACAGTAATAGACTACTAGATATTTTTGGTAAATATGAATACGACTGTACAACCTCTGAAAATGATTTTGTTGGTAAAGAAAAGTTTCTTCGCTGAATTTGTCTTTTATTTTCTTCATGACTCAATGGGTATTTTCAATGATGTGAATACAGTTCACTGAGATGTAAATTCCCAACATAACCCTTCACTGATTAGTCTGTCAAGTTTTATTTGTCAGAAGATGCTTAACATACGTTAAATTATCTTGTTCAGTAACAAACTAATAATTGAGGCCATTTTTAAACACCATAGAGTAGTATACTGTAGTTACCAGATATTCTTTTAGAGACTGAAATCCACTCAACAGCTGAACTAATTAGATTTTACTGGTTTAAGAAGCTTACATAGGAAGCAATGTGAAATAAATTATTGTTAACGATTTGTGATCAATGAGATTTAAGCCGTTTTTTTTTGGGTTTTTGAAAAATTTTGATGCATCAGAATAAATGCATTTATATGGGAATACGTTTGAGAGAATTAAGGCTATATGGAGTGGAGGATGATTCAACTTTTAGCTGTGTTTTTGTACTTTTATGACATACTTTGCTAAAACCTGTATTTGACATATTTGATTTTTGAAGTTTGCTCTAGATTTAACTCATTGACCGGAATTTCTATTAATTCTTCTTGGCATATTTGACAAGTTAAATGATTATTTTTCATGATTGAAGACAAATATGTTAATAAATAATAGCTTGGAATTCATTACTGCATATTTTGATTCACATCAGGAGAAAAAGATTGGGAATACCGAAGAGACTAAATTAGTGGAAATCTGCATTATTAAATAGGCTTATTTTAATTATCATGCAGTGGTGCAGTATTAACAACTGTATGACCAAGTTTTGTGCATAAATTGTTGTTCATATTATTATTAACTTAGTCCCATGTTTTCACAATGTGTGTGATAATTAAAATAAGCCTATCTTATATGGAATTACATTCTATCACATTGCCCAAGTTCTACATTTATATTAGTGGAATTTTCCTAATGAAAAGTAATCTCCACTTTGTTCCAAAAAATGCTGAAATATTCAGTAAAGACCAAAAAATATGTCACAGCTACAACATAACCTGGATTGATTTTATCATCATTACAATCTAAGAAGAAACCAGTGAAGGGAAGTTAGTTAACCAATACACAAAAACTAAATCATTTTGTTGGCCACCTAATATTTACTCAAGTTGAATATCAATCACAGACACCAGCCTGAAAAGCTTAACTAACCTTTTATCTAAGGAACTGCTTTTGTGGCTGATAGTGTAAACAATGAAAGTAGCATGACTGGTCTGATGTTTTTTGTAATAAATATCCACCCAAGAGAGAACTCTTTACTGCTGTCCGCGAAAGCTTTCCTTCTATTATAAGCTAAGTTTCGGCAAAATGACACAAGACATTTTAGTGCTAGCAGATTCTAATTCAAATTTTTCTAAGTACAGGTAATCAGAAATCATGTGTAGTTTTATACAGCTAGGAGACTTTCATTTCCTACTTGTTTACAAATGTTGATTAGTAAATTACAGAATAAAGACATAACAGCTGCCTAAAGAGAAGAAAACTGTATAAATACTAACAGTACTATTTTATGCTTTACATCCCTAATTAAAGAAATATTAATGAATACTTTAGAGTTTAATAAAATTCGGCTTAGCAAATTATCGTTTCCGGCAAGTGGTATCTGTTATCAAGTTCTTTTCCTGTAACCATGACAAATATGAATTCATGTCTTTTGGTAACCGTAGGATTGTCGGAAAATTTTGAAACATATTTCCATGAACTTCAGTGGATAAACAGTCAGTTAAATGAATTGGCGTGGATTACTACGAATCGTGTGGCGGTATTTTCATTCATAGAGAGGCCATCACTTTCAAATAGACAGTAGGGTGGAGAGAAAGTAAATATTTCAATAAAAGTGTGATTCAACAAAGTAATTAACGGCATTTGAGTGTTGTGTTGATCTTTGTTGACTATTCAGCCTAAGCATTATTTCCCTTTCGGTTACATACTGTGATCACAGGGAGTCCAACTTATTCACCTAAACATTATCTTCGAAATCATCTGATACTGTTTATTTTTCTAGTTACAAGTTACCGGGCATAACGCAGCGGTTAGAAACTCAAGCGTCTTCTTTCCTAACAAAGTAATATGCCATCCGGAGATTCAAACGGTATTCAAATTCTAACGCATATTACTGTTCACTCAAAACTGTTATTTATTATTTCCAATTTTATTATCTACACGCACATTTTTATTCTATAATAAAACAATATTCTAGCTCACTTATCACTTATAATAATCCTGAAAACATTTTCATCAAACATCATCACGTAAGTCCTTGCGTATGTGTGTATGAAAACCTATTTACTTCTTCAGCAAGCGACAGCAAACTGAAGAATAATGAATTGCATAAACAAACATAAATAACAGAGATAAACATTTTTGCGTAAACAAACAAACAACACCACAAAAATTGAAATAGCACAACCTGAAAGGAAAATATTTTCTTTTAGGAAAGATTAATAAGGAGATTCGTAATTTTGGAAATATTTTAATAATAAATCTTAAATTAACTCAATTAATCGAAGTAAGATTTAATAGTGACAATAAACAACAAAAAGGGTCTTTTTATCTCCACTGATCACTAGTTAATGAGGAAATCTACATGAATGTTGTCGACTGAGAATGCCTTGAAATTTTTTAATTCCTTGCCTTCCGACTAGAACTATATGACTTCTAGCTTTTAATTTTGCAATAGTGGTAACGTTTTTAGATCCTACTAATGGCTAGCAAACTAGGCTTTTTAGGAGTGTATGAGCCGGGAATCGAATAAGAACATCGCGCGTGGCTGGTGATCAGTCTATGGTTTAACTAACAACCCATTAAGTAATGTTGGTGACATTCGAAATATAACAGGAATACGCGTGTTTTGATGAATATTTTTATCCAACTCGACCGGCGATGTCACACGTTTCACGAACATTTAATACACTACTTCAATCTTTGGTCTGAACTGTATCGGTTGAAAACAGTTGCCTCCTCATTACCAAGGTCTTATTTTAGTTGGGATCTGGTTACCACTTAAATTGATGTGTAAATTTGTTTTAGTTCATCAATTAGAATAATTCACTGAAATTATGACTACAGAAATATCTTTATGATAAGTGCTGTTAAACATGGGGTTATTATCCATTGACTGCGAACTTTTAACTGCTATGGACTTATGAGTTGCGCATTTCTTCTACTGGCTATTTTGAACACTATTCTTCTTCTTACATAACACAGTATAAACATTTCTCATATGAGAGGAAAACGTTGGTTCACACAAAAAACAAGCAATTCATTTCACAACTTTATTATAAATCCATACAGGTATAGTTGTATGCGGTTTAAGAAATAGGCGAATTTACTAGATTCCTTAGTCAATATACATAAGATAAAAGATAATGAAATTAATTTTTACCGAAATAGAAACTGAAATGGTTGAAATACAGAGAATATTATTGAAAATTGCGAATAGTTTTATGCTGTATACATTAGGTGAAGTGTTGTCATGAAAGGAAGCTGTTAGTTTTCAGTAGAGTGGGAAGTGTGTTTGAGAGTGGAATAGTTTTACTTCCATATGAACATGGTAACACGTTAATTTCCTGTAACTTCGCTAGGTAGACAGGCGATTTGTGTATAACTTGACAAATATGATCTCAGGTTGTATAAGCTTTTTAACTAGACATAAAATGAACAAAGAATATTGCATAAGACCAAGCATTTGGACGAAGTTTAATTCTGATCACTAAATGGACATGAGATCCTTATGGTTTCACCATTTTGTCATTTAAATTCAAATATATGCAAACATCTATTATCAAAATGCCATTTAATGTACAGGCAAATTGTTTCAACTCTATTACTCTGTTTGGCATGAAAAATAGTTGGCTCATTAAAACATATACAGAGTATATCGTTTCGATATATTAATCGAGAATTTCAAAAGTTTCTTTAAATGGCTGTTTAAAAATATATGACTTTAGGTAGCTGAAAACTATTCTTTTTTTACTTTACCTTTTAAGGTACAAAGTTATTATTCATCGTCAGGTTAAAGCCATTTCCCTATCAGAACTTAACTAGGTATTAATAGCTAGTAGTTTGCCTGTGAACTGCTTATGTGACATTTCTTCCGAATGAAGTCAATTTACGATGCACATAATTTAACTATTTCGGCAAGACACTATTCTGAAAAAAATAAAGGTAGGATAGTTTTCTCTAAATGAGATATTCTCACCGTCTAAAGTGACTTCTTACACTTTCTGCACTCTATGGTCAGAAAGATAGGATGATTGCTTGTCTTCACCGGGATAATAGGCTTGAACCCCTCAATAATATCGAAAGTCTTCAACAGGTTGATAGGAGTCATAATTTAGTGCATAGGACTGCATCAGTTGACTGGATATTCATATGTAAAACTTCGGCACCCTTTGCATGTAGAAGCAATGTTTCACCTTCACCATTACAGGATTTTTCAAGGCATTGGGATTCCAAACAAAAATTTAACAGAAAGGTAAGTTGGTCCGAGAAAATCTTAATTTCCTTCTGTGTATTTGTACACTACTTTCTATGTGGAGGTGTCAGCGGTTTGTTTATTTCTAAAATGAATATTTCGAGAACGTTCGTGGTTATATTGCTTTCCGTCTTTTGTACATGCTGATATTATTGTATTTAAGCAATGGAATTTTAATTGAGGGTTAAAATTCTAAAAAGTAATCTAGGTAGGTGGAGAGAGAGGTTGATTACTGAATCCTTGTTCATCGAGTCTACACCCAACACATGCAATAGGAATGACTCGTCACTCATACCTGAAATATGGAAAATACTATTACCAATCAAATCAAGTGAAAATCAAGAGAAAAACAATGGAACTATATAAATGAATTTAGGAAGTCGTGTGATTACCTTGATATGATTATGAGCAATAAATTGTGCTCGAAACGTCATCAGTAAACATTACTGTACAACACTGTGAGACTTTATCAAAACAAAATTTACCCATAATGGAATTACATCTCCTATTCTGATGGTAAATTCTGTTGTCTAAGAAAGAAGTTAAGGATAAAATAATTGGAACTTATCTTCCTATCAGAAAAGAATGCAATCGAATATGATTTCCTCCATAAAAGCGCTCTCTTCAATGCAAAAAATTAACTTAGGAAAATTCGCAACTCTTTTACACTTAAAGACCTTGAAATGACCGGCTACCTAATCGCCCCTGAACTAAACAGATGAAATATAAACTTTTTTTTCGAAAAGCGCTTATACAATTATAAAATATTTATTTTCTGTGTGTAATATAACTCAGTTATTTTAAGCGCATTTATTTTTACTTGTGGTATTCACTAAGAGTTCAAAGCTACTAACTTGGTAAAGCTAATCAGTTACTAGTCGAACTGATCTGTTAATATGTTATGCAAGTTTTATATTAATGACAACAAAGACAAAACAAATTAGTTTCCAGCTCGCTGACTGTTATTGGGTGTATGTCCTGAAGCTATACTGAGAAGTCCCAACTGGTAGAATCAACCTTGTGAAGGTGAAATAGGTGTTCATAAAAGTCATTGATCAGGGATAGAACAATATTATAAACAGAATTCAGGGAGTAGGAATTCCAGCTCAAGCAGCTGACTGCTCAGTCAGACTGGTCTTTTAAGCTGAAGATCCTGAGTTCAGTTCATAGTTGAGCCCTGGGTGTGCACTTTCGAAGAGACCCTAACTGGTGTTTGTTCATGACGAAATCTGCATTAAAATAAGCACAACGACAGTAGAAAAAATATCTTTGCAAAATCCTTCGTTACCATGGTTACACACAAGTTATTATTTTAGCGGTTGAACAAATTCTCGTTAGTAGACTATGCACTGTCACTTCTCTATAAGAAATGCTATGGAGTAAGGGCTCTAATTATTATTGTTACTATTGGAGGTGAGGGGAATAAACAAAGACATCTTTTTACCTGACAAGTTACTGGTTCCGTGCCTAACTTTTGGTGTACCCTACTATCAGAGATATTTTATTATTTCTCTATATTGTATTGTTCAAAAATGACATACAACTTGAGTTCAGTGAGCAAGCTGAATACGTATATACAACCAGTAAAGAAGAAAACAGTTGAATATAAAACACCGCCTTTATTCTTTATCTGAAGGCTGTCCCTTTAAAAACCTTTATTGGTTTCCGACTTCTTTGACCATTTTTCAAAACACAGTTTTTGACAACTTTGAAACCATTGAAAAATTTATTGAAATAAGTGATCAAAAAAGAATATCCTCTCTTAGTCAACTCCTACTTCAACGTAACGCGTATTCCACATATTTTTCTTCCAAATATTAGAGTAGTTTGTCTCAACAACATGGCTGCCTTTCATTAAATATTCTGAACGAGATCAACGAAAAAGTATTTTTTTTTGACGCTTTTGACACTGATAGGTTATTTAATTGTTAACAATAGGAATTTGAATATTCAGAATAGTCAAAATCTCCAACTACGCTATAATTATTTTATATACAATCGACCATAAATCTAGTCAACAGACTTTTAGAATTCAGACACTCCTATTATTTGTTTGTGTATGATATTTTACCTCCACCCTTCATGGACAGTAGACACTATACACTGGTTGGATATATTATTCTGACTCTAATTGTCTGGCTCTGATTCGTATCACCATCAGACAGTGATTCCAATGACTTGTCGAAAGCACATAGGATTGACTTTCCGTTAACATACTTTTGCTACAATCATTATTAGTCTTATACTGAATTAAAGAAAAGATGTTCGTGCATTAATTTTCAGTTGAAATGAAACTGTAGAGCTTGATTTTAAGCGTTTAGAAGAATTCAAATGTGAATAGCTTGTCGTGAAAGAAAAAGAATTAATTTACGTCAAAATGGAATATTAATCCATGAATAAACGAATTTCAAGATTATGTACAGGTAAACAGATTTATAATTTGGCTTTTAAGTTATTGCTCGGCTCTGCTAAACACAACTCGATCTACAGAAACAAATTCTTTTACAAACTAAAAGAAGACGGAAAATTAGACGCAAATGCCCACAGGTTTGAAGTTGATTAAGAATAGACACATTGTTGATAATGTGAATAATTTCTGAGCTTGTTGTAAGAAGAATCTATCTGCATTTAAGCGTAGCATACTTCTAATTAATTAAAATATAAACCTACTGAAATTTGGAAGCAAATGTTCCAATGTTTTCTGACAGTAAAGCAGCATACCAGGGCTGACCTTCGAAAGGATAATGCAAATTTATTCAAAGACGTTTGAATAAGGGTTTCAAAAGTCTGGTTAACTCATAATCATATGAATTTGAATAGCATAGGATGATGCTTCATATTTATTTTTGGATTGTTCTTTATTGTTTGGTGTGTCTCAGTAGCATATTTATCACTTCTGCCCTGTGACACGGCAGCAGGAAGCGCGGTCGTTGTTAATCTGGGCCCCGACCGATCCGGTTTCATATTTTGTAAGTTTGTTTGTATCATAGTAATGGATTGAGTAGCTGCTTTTTGTTTAACCGCTATCCAAACAACCTTTCTGACATGGCAGGACCTCAAGAGACATAAGTCTCAGCCAGTATAGCTTGTTGGGACATTGCGGTGTTCAAGCCCGACCACCACGTCAAGGTAGCAGCTTTCGGTCTCACATCTCTGTTTACTGTCTCTATTATGCATTTCTTCTACTTTCTTCTCTTACTTTGTATGCTACATGGAGTGTGGCAACTTGAACTGCCGCATATATGTGCAGAGTTCTATGTCGAAAACAGACAGATGCTTCATATTTGCGGCATCTAGCTATCAGACATACAGTTATTCAGGATTTGCAACGTAAACTTTAAAATTGGGTTAAAAGAGTCATGTTTGCAACATTATAAACTACGTGAAATGAATATTCATGTGGAATAAACTTCTCCACTATTCTGCACAAAACATGCTCCTCTGTGAAACGTTAAATCCGTGGAAAATGTTGCAATATTTATCTGCTAGGCATCCAATATCTATTAGATTAGAATGTCTATTCATAATTATATATATAAATTGATTTCAGACATTTTAAATATTTCTTTTAATTCATATGCTTTTGATTTATTAGTAATTTCCAATGGAATCCAATAAAAGTTTGACAACTCCTGCAGGCGTTCGTCTAATCAAAAATATAGGCATCCCTTTTCTGCTGATTATATTCATATTTGGATTATTTGGAAATGCGTTGACTGTAGTCATCCTTCGATCGAAACGTTTACAACAATCGAGTACATCTGTATATTTAACTGTTTTAGCAGTTGTTGATATATTTTATTTGCTTACAGGATTATTAGCTACAATTATTAATCACATATTTTTATTTCCTAATGACATTAAAGATCTTTCTCTGATTTCATGCATTTTAACACCTTACTTAAGCTACACACTGGCTTATTTAAGTGTCTGGTTGTTGGTGTCAGTAACAATTGACAGAGCAATATGGGTTGTACATCCATTCAGTGCTAAACGTATATGCACAACACGTAATGCTTGGTTAACTACATTCAGCTTAACATTGATTCTGTTCGCATTCGATTCACACTTCTTTTGGACTATGGATTATAATACTAGTTTAACTGATTCATATGTCAATGTTACACATCATAAATGTACACCAAAATATTTTACACAGACAATATTTCCTTATATTGACTTACTAATAGTATGTGTAATTCCATGCTTATTTATGCTTGTTGCCAATGGTTTAATCAGTGTACAACTAAAACGTATGCGTGATTTTCATAAAAAACGACAAAATAATCGCTTATATTTAACTGTGACAACACCACACGAAGGAAAAAAGAGTAAAAATGTACTTTCAACAATCATTCAACATAGTCGAACATCGAATGAAATATGCGCAAATACTGAAATGCCAACAACAGTTGACGGTATACAATATCATAAAAAGCGGTGTAAGTCGAATACATTGAAACATTGTGTTAAAAATTCAATTAAAGGTCGTTCAAATATGAATAGATCTTCATCACTGACGGCAATGTTGTTAGCCATCAATATGTTTTTCATGATAAGTGTATGTCCCTTACTTGTATATGACGTGATATTCTTTGCATTTAATTTGAACTCTTGGATTGAAAAAGACGAAGTGATAAGAGGAGTTCTAATCTTCGGTATCGAACGATTCGTCTATATTTTATGGTATACAAATTTTTCTGTACACTTTCTGCTGTACTGCCTTAGCGGTCCACAGTTTAGAGCACAAGTTAAACACTGGTTTAATTCATGCTGTCGTTTTATCAGCTCGCCTTATCTGGCAGATGAATTACCATCGATAAAAGTTGCAGATTCTACGAAAATTCATCAAATTTGTGAAAGTAATCTACAGCACAGAGTTACACAATATAAAGATTTCCCAAATAATTTGCCTGCCTCAATACAACAATATGAAGAAGTAACACAAGATCAACTGCAACAATCTTGACACCTAGAAGTTTTAGAAGACAAGCACCAGAAGTTGAAATAGATTTCCATTTCAAAAAACACTCCCACAAAAAGACTTATTTACATTCCTAAATTAATACCACTGTCAGCTGCAGTCACTGGCATTGCTAATGGACATACTAATACAAGCGTTTCTCTTTAATTTAATTAACTATGCACCAAGGTATGACATTTGACCGTGACATGAAAGTTCAGTCAGCTAGTTAAATGAACTTTATATATATACATATATATATGAACATTTCATTCTGTTTTTCGATTTATTTTATTTTCACTACGATTAATAATTGCTTACATGTATTTTACCATGTATCAGGCTATATTATATTCAGCTAATCTCTTTTTTGTCAAGTGATTTGCCTGATAACAAGGTTTATTCAAAAGTACTCCGATTTGTTTTTTAAAGTATTGTACACAGTAACGATGAGGTCAGACTGTTGTGATATTCAATCCTATTCCAAGAGCAACTCGAGTAGCTTTCGGACGAGTTTATAAAAGACAGTAGACTATCGGCTATGCGATATCGAATGGTTCCACTTAAGACGCAGAAAGGCAATATGATCAACTAGATACACTGCATTCATTACAATAACAGTGTGTACAAACATATTACACCAAAAGTGATTTTGAATATTTCCTAACCTCTGTTTCATTTCATATAAATTAGTTAGCCAGTGATGTCAACGCACCAACAACACGAGACTCGTCCGGACTCGTTTCCAGTTGAATCATTCCTCAACCTTGCTTTATGAAATCGACTGATAATGTGTGAGGAAAAGATGGAAGAATCTATGTAAAGGCAGCAACCTCACCCTATAAAAATCAACAACATCACTGCTGAAACTTCAAAGCTGGAAGCAATATATCCCAGCTGGAGAAATGGAAAAAGGGTGTAAATGGTTTATAATTAATAAAACAATAGTGATCACGAAATAGAACCATTTATTCATTAATACGGAAAAACAGTTTTTTGTTCAGCCAAAAAATATTTCTTTTCAATGGTTTTAGTATCAAGCTGTATGGTCGTGTTTATATTAAGGACAAACGCATAAAGTAGCACTATAAGATGTTGAGTCAATATAAATATGACAGGAATTAAGGTGATTAGCGTGATTTTTAAGAAGGTGGAGTTAAAATATACAAGATTTAAAAAAGTTTTTAAGTGAATTGATATCAAGAGTCTAAAGTAAGTTAGGTGTTGCTAAAAAGTGGAAGTGTGATGATGATGATGGCAAAAGAAGAGGCCAAGATGAACTAAAATGGGATAAATTTAACGGATAAAAATGAAAAAGAACATTACTATGATCAAGGTGAAACATATATTGGCTAAGAATATGATTTCACTGGATGTAGAAACTATCCAGTATTTATGTGATAACATTGAGGCGTCATGTGGTCTCCCTTAGGACTTTCCGTAGCTGATGACTTTGACAGATAGTTGATAAGTCTTCTGCAGTTTGATTCCAGATACAAACGCATCGGCCAATTTTAGAAACTACAGAGTAGCACAAAGCTCTGAACCCTTAATAACAATCTATGCATTGAACTACTGGTATACTGGTCAACTTGTACTTTCATTCATATATCTGAGGAATATACAAACAGAAACGATATTAAAAATTCTACATAAAAACATTTTTATGAAAACACCTTCCAGTTTACAGAAAAATGATGAATTACAGGTCAATGTAAGCTAAAGCATAAACTCGAGAATTTAGTAATGTTATAACAACGTATTATTTCCCAGAGTCAAAATGGGCAGGAGTAATCGAATATAACAATTAGTGTTTGTTCAACTTTCACAACGATTCCCTCATTTATTATGAATATGCAATAAACTGCATCTGCTACCGCAACAATTGAAGAAAGCTGTGATTCAGAAGTTTCGCTGCTCAAGATGTAATCGATGCCAAATATCTGTTTAGTTAATTGGGGAAATAAAGCCCTTATCTGTGGTAAGCAAAGAATGCAAGTCAGAGAGTTCTTCACAGCTGAGAATGCTGGTGGCTATGTAATGCAATGAAAAACTTTTAAATGTGAGATATGTTCAACAAGGTAATAATTAATAAATTGTTCGTTATTCTTGTTGTTAAAAATCAAGATTCTCGTCAACGAAAGAATTTCATAGCTGCTGTGAAAGAAAGTTGAGCTTAATACCTCCAGACACCACTGATGCACCCGATTAATAAACACAGCAAAATTACTACAATTGTTCTTCAATCCCGGTGGCTTACTATTGACTCAAACTTTATGATTAACGATTAGGAAATAGTCATAACTGTTTTCCAAATAATTTATACGATCTTTGAAATTATAAGCCTGGGAGTCTTTCGCTCGATTTCTTGACACTGTCACTTGTTATGGATTTGAACAGGCGAAAATCCTACAAAGTTATCATTCTTTATTGTCTGTAAGCTACCTACTTAGTTCAACTAAATTAAATATAATAAATATCAACCATACAATAAGATTAGCATCAGAATTAATTTACAAGTATTATCAGATCTACTGGTATTTGTTTTCGTTGAGGAGGGGAACTACAGCAGCGTTCTCACCAGTTAATTACCAGATGACTTCCATTATTCTGGTTTGTATTTTTCTCTTCAATACATAATTATTTGCCTAAGCTGAAAATACTGATATTCATAAATAAATATTCACCCTCCGACGTAGGTCAAATGTCTAAGCGATCTTTAATAATTAAGAGTACTTCTGATCGATAATTCTAGTGATACATTACTTAAAGTTGTTCACTATTTGTTCCTTCTCCGATATCTTCCAAGCAATTGTAGAATTTTACTGGTCGTCCATGATAATTCAAAAATGAATTACTGTGTTAAAAGAATTCAGTGTAGATGAGTTCAGAAACGTTAGGTCTTTATATTAAGAGGCTAGATTTATGGTGATTTAGTAAATGTCGTCGAAGATTTCATGAAAAAGTAACATCATATTGAAAACCTAACTACTCTGAGTAGTAATTGTTTCCCAGCACTGCAATCCGTCCCACCAGCGATTAAACCATGACTATTTAGGTTACAATTTCCACATGAAAACAAATGCATCCAAATGGTATTTTTGCTCAAGAAGTCAAACCTTCCGTTAATAAAATCAACTTATGCATTTGATGAATAACTCAGCTCACACAAAAAACATTTGTGTTTGTTTATTCTCCGATGAATAATCTAATTCTGCCACATTTTAAATGTTATACATTGTGTTTATATATACATATATATATATATATATATAACAGTTTATTCGTAATATAAATAATTGCTTAATCAAATATTTATTAAACGACTTGCGGCTTGGGGAAAAATCTTAGAGTGGTTGTTACCTGTGTAACAGCTAATATTTCATTGTCAAGAAAATGAGGCGGGAAAAAGTAAATTTTATCACAGATATAAGGAGACTGCGATTATTGAAGTTCACTTTACTTAATTCATACACTTTTCCCGTGATTAACTTGAGCAATACAAACAGATATTTTGAGCAGAAGATTACGTCTTTTTATTTGGTCACATCCTGTCAAGTGCATTCTACTCAAAACAACTTTAAAATATCCACATATTTCAGTTAGTTAGCATGGAGGTGGAGGCCTTCTATATGACGTAGGAATGAAAGGAAGAAGGCCGTCAGTCAGCTGAGTGACTCACTCTTCAGTGAATTAGGTACAAAGTCACATTAAAATAATATAAATGGAATGAAGGTTTTTGTATTTCCCAATGAATGAAAAACAAAACGACATTGTTTTTTACTGACGTTTCGCTATTTAATGCTGCTAATAGCTTTATCAAAGTATTATTAAACTGGAATTTACAAAATCTCAGCAAATATATAACAAAGAGTTAAGGGGTGAGAAAATAGACTTGGGTCAAGTTAAAAGGACATATTGAAAGTCAGAATAACAATGAAGATCACTAAACCAAATAACAAAGGTAATAGTACATCTGTTACGATATCAAAACAAAGTTTACTAACTTGATCATAGCTCGTCAGTCTAAGTTCATTTTTCGTTGTCAAGTCGGTCAATTGGTAAAGATAAAAAACCAAGTGGAGATTTTTGGTTTGATCAGTGTGTAAAATTACAAGAGCAGTGTGTGTTTACATAGTGAACTTGCTTATCACATTTGTGTTTATTTTGCTACTTCATGGGGGAGGGGGTGTTGTAACCAGGTCAGATTCTGTTTTAGTCCATCATTCCTATTCACACAATTTGGATTCTACTTGATATCAAGTACTTCTGATATTAGATGTTCTTTGTGATTTATGAAGTTTTTCTGGATTATTTCAATATTGTCACAATCAATTTTGTGGCCTGATGCTATAGCGTGTAGACCTATGGCTGATGATTTTTCAAGTTTTTCTAGTTCAACTGGATTTCTCGGTGGTCTAGGAGATGCTCTATGGTGTTCATTTCATTAACTCAGTATATACTAGTATCCCTATCATCGAAAGTCTTGATATCCTTTCCAGTTTACTACAATCAAATACAACGCTATCACAGAGATGTCAACTGGACTTTGACTTTCAATATGTCCTTTTAACTTGACCCAAGTCTATTTTCTCACCCCTTAACTCTTTGTTATATATTTGCTGAGATTTTGTAAATTCCAGTTTAATAATACTTTGATAAAGCTATTAGCATTAAATAGCGAAACATCAGTAAAACTGTTAAAAGTGATCTTGATTCGGACATATATAAATGGAATGAAGACACAGGGAAAGAAAATTAGAATAAGATATGAAATAAGGTGTAGTAGTGGGACTTCATATTCATTGTATGCACTTGACAATTCAGGATTACTTTCATGCATCACCTAAGCTATTGAAATTGTGTAGATTGACTTCTCTTCACTTTTTGATTATACTAATGAGAGAAATTTTCATGCCTCTTGAAACATTATTGAATCACCATTGTCATTGATGAATAAAATCTCACTAATTATTGTCATTCCTTTTTAACTAACACTCTTGACACTGAAGGCGATAAACGTATATAAACTACTCAGATTTACTCTGAACCACATGCCTAAATGTGCTCTCTATGGAGGTTAATATAAGTATACATTAGCTGTATTGCACCTGAAAGTGGCTGCGCTTTACCTTTTGGTTAGTTCGTTCTCATAAAATGTATGTAATGAGAATATTATATATATGTACATAATGCATGTAGACTGTATGATTTTTTCGGCGGACTGAAATTCCCAAATTCAGATTATGATGGGACAACTTGTTTATAAAGTAAAAGCCATTTCATAGCAATAGGGAGGGGAGACTCTATAAAAGCAGAGAGTTTTATTTTGAAAGATCGACCTGTTTTCTCATATCCCTATTTACTGCAAAATGAATGTTTTTACTTGTTCAAACAAAGAATGACGTGGAACTATTGAAATTCTTAATTACACCATCTTCCCACACTAGCCATTCTCGTCAGTTTGTACAAAAAACTTTATGTGATGGTTCACAGATGTAGTCATGCACCAGAAACGTGATCCAACAACTGTGGACAGACCCGCTTGTAAAAACTCTTTGTAATCATCCTCCAATTTAATTAGTAAAATCAGAATTGAAACATTCACTCACCACTGGTCGGAAAATACTTTGTGAATGCATCTGTTGTTGAAAACTCATCCTTAGGTCGCTACAAGGTTCTATTAAACCAATGATTATATTTAGACTCAGCTAGAACATGTCTATTCCAGAAAGTCAGTACTACTATGCTGCACCTTTGTTCTTATCACAGCTTATAGTATTTATTTCTTTTCTCTAAACCTCTCTTTGAATCGCTTAACTTCCAATTTGTTATTCCATGTATTTTAACCACAAAACAGGAAATACTCCCCAAGTATACTACTCACAATAATGTATTGTTCAAAACTGTACACCGTGTTAGATGACCTCATATTTCCCTTAAACAACTATCAGATTAGTCTTTCATTAGAACAAAAGTATTTTTCTTTTTCTTTATTTACAGGAATAAATTTTGCTACCAGATAGACTGTTTTATTGTCGATCGATTTATGAAGATATGAAAATATGTTTAGGAATATATATATATATGTTGCTTAGTTAATATTTGAGAAAATTTCAGATTTCCTATTCTTCGATTTTAAGTGACCTAACTAACCCAAATAGTAAGTCATCAAGTAGAATTATTTAAATGGTGTCGTATTCATATTCTGAAGGCAAAGGATTATTAAAGTAAAAAAATGAAACAGACATATAAGCGCAATACACCTCTTACCATTCTTGTGTAATCAAGTTTCTTAAATGTTAATTTATATGACCAACCATAATGTCTCAAGTTAATACGTAATTGAACAACTATCACTACTCTCGTATCGTTCACACAAGTCAACAATGCTCATTAAATAAACTATCTTTATCTCTTTTTTCAAACACTTTGAGCGGAATAACACTGAAATCTGTCTATATTTAAAAAATATGCTCGCCATTATTTTGCATGTAACATCATTAATGATGTTATGTATGTGCGTGAGTGCGTCATGTTATTTTGAAAGAACATGAGGCTAAACACTTGTATCGCAATTAGTTAATTAACATAAAAATCTCTATTAATTAAATGAGCATTGTCTTCTTCATTTTGTACGCTTAGAAATAAAGGGGACGGAAAAAGAACTGGAAAAACCTGAGATGAATGCAGTTATGTCGTCGACTTTTGTTTTTGTCAATTTAGAGATGAATGAGAAGTTATTTTTTTGTCACGATTTATAAATAACAGTCAAATAAATAAAACTGACGGGTGTTAAGAAGAAGCATCACATCTACTCAACAAAAAAGTAGTCAACCATCTTTGTTTTTATACGACAACGCTTCACTCCATAGACAAACGAAAGTTTATATAACTCATACTAATTCATCTTATGTAAGAGAAACCGTGGATAAACAGCAATAAGAGAAATAGGTAATTTGATATTGACTAATAGAACGATATCATGTCGCTGTAAAACTGGACGCTAGCAAGGAATAACTATTGTGCAGTTGTATATTATTTTACCGATTATTCCCATTATCTTCTAAATGGAAAATAGGGCCTCAGCAGTACGTTCACATTTCATCTGTTCTCTGTAGTCAGTTTTAGCCGGTTTCACAGTTGCGCATAAGCTTCCATTTCCTACTCAAACTATCTCATCCATGTCATCATCGGACGCCTAACTCGTTGCTTGCATTTCGGATTTCAATCGAGGGTCTGCATGACGTGACGTCACTTAGCAGTCTTCTCACCATATGCCCAATCTATCTTCATTTTCTTCAATACATTTCTGGGCGACAGGCTTGTTCTCAGAGCACCTTGCTGGCAATCATTTCTGGCCATCTGATCTCCAGCATGGAACGAAGGCAGTTCCTAATGGAAGGCTGTAGTAGCCTATTAGATGTGGTTTTTGCCACTCATCTGTGAATGTTCGAGTTTGCGAGACATCAAACACAAAACATCCGTTAAGTTCAGACCTACTATAGTCTTCTTGTGGGCCCATCATATTCCAATCCTCTCGCTTCCTATGGTCTGAGACTTAACCTAGCCCACCAAAATCGGGAATATCATTCGTGATAGTAGGGGGCCTTGCTTTCCTCCCGTCGTCTCTTCAGGCATTTCTCTGAGTTTTCCGTTGTCGACCACTTTATATATGGCATCACCATGCAACTTCTGAGTGGGGTTGATAAAAGGTTGGGTCATTCCTTCGTGCTGAAACAATTTCCAAATTACTTTACGGTCGATGCTGTCGAAGCCTTTTTTTAAAGACGATAAAGCTTAGGTAGTGAGTTAACTTCCATTTTATGCTCTGTTCGATAATGATGCTTATCTTAACGACAAGCATCGTTAAGACAACTGTTAACAAGCTTATACAACCTCTTTATTTATCGCATTTTCTACTATCACTGACGTCTGTATCAGGCCTCAGTAAAAATGTACTCCCCTTGCATACTTGATATTCAGTCTGCTGTCTGAAACCAGTGGTTAGCAGAAAACGGTGTCGTTTTGAGAAGTCCTCCAGTCAACGTAAATAATATCACAATTAATCTCTAAAATTAATACCACATCACTGATGGATACATGACACAAAATCGTATCAGGTTCATAAAATCAACTGTGTACACCCTAGGATGCTTAAATACAGCTTACACCTTCAATTTACTTAAAACACTTCAGTCAAACAAATGTGTAAAGAATTACGCTTTCTTAACCTTCAAGCCTCAGTTGTATAGATAAAGTACTCTGTTGAATAACTACTAACTGTCATATTGGATTTGGTTTTCTTGTTAACCCCCCACTGCGATTTTATTAAATCAATTTTCAGTTATAAAATTTATTTTCATTATTTTTCACATAAAAAACACACTTAAGACTAAATAAAGACTGGCGAAAATGGTGGGGGTAGGACTATAGAAAGAATAATAACCAAAATCGTCAATAGTGGTAGACACATTCATGGATAGGTGGGAAAACGTAGCGATTGAAATGTTCAGCTCTACTCCCGAAGTATGGTGGAGGTATGTAGATTACACAGATTTTTCAAACACATCAACTCAGAGGTGGAAGCAATTCAGTTTTGCTTATCAATTGGAAAGTCATGAAGGAGAGCTTCCAATGTTAGATTGTAGCACAAAAAGGAGAGAAGATGCTAAGGTAAACATTAGTGTTCACAGGAAATCTGTACATTAAAACCGAAATTTGGATTTCTGATCAACCCTTCGAATGTCAATGAAAAATAGTATTGGTGAAATGTTTAAGTAATAGGGCAGAAGAACTAAGTAATACTGAGGAGAATCTGAGACAGCAAGTGAGGCATATAAGAGAAGCGCTGAAACTTAATGATTACCATGATAAATTAGTCTGAAAGTATGTAGGGAAGTGTAGAAATAAAATAAATAATAAAAGTAGTGATAGTAATAATAATAATAACGTGTATGTCAAACTTGCACAGGATAATGATAACACCAGCAAAAAGGATATAAGTCATCAACAGTACTTCTATAGGAAGAAGAAACCTCAGGAACCTTACGTAGAATTCTCAACAATTCTAGCAGGAATAAAAGTGACTAATATTCAAACCCACAAACTTAACTAGAAACAAGCTTTGTCAGTTAAAGGATCTTGCCAGTGGAGCCGATAAAAGTGGATGTCTGCTTCGTCTTCGTATCTACGAACATAAGCTAGCCGTCAAAAGACATGATATCCACTCCCCCGTTCATATCACTACATACAGACAACCATGGACATCAGTTCGACTGGGACAACGTACAAATATTAGACATAGGAAACAACAAGAATGCTAGAGAATTTTTAGAAGGCTGCCTGGTATTCCAGTGAATCATCAATCAATAGACACATCGACATAGACAAAATTTATCAACCGATAAGGAAACAATTTCACACACAAAGGGTCAAAGTTCAGTTCCAATACAAGTAACCTAGGAGGTGTGAAGACACACAAAAGCAACCAATCACGTCCAAGGTCACCAGGAGACATGATTAATAAACTCGTGGAGAAATCTAAAAGCTCACTTCAAATTGAAGTATGCACTGAAGTTGTCACCTAATAGGGCGATGAAAGCTTCGCAAATTAAGTACCCAGCTCAGAGAACACAACCACATCAAAAACAATTTAGTTTATCTAATATCCTGCTGGAATGACTGTTAGGTTGAGTACATAGGTCAAAGTAGTAGAACAGGGTTAGTCAGACCAGCGGAGTATAAAAAACTTATCAAAATCTAGATTGGTTGACCCGGACAAGATAAGAAATCTGCAGCATAGTTCAGCTATAGAACTACATGCATTTGCAAACAACCACATATTGGGATAGGATAAGATGACAGTTTTTAAATCTAATGTAACAGGAGGGAGGGCGGGAGAAACTGATAATGGAAGCTTTGTCTATTGAATCAACTACAAACACGTGTAAGAGGAATGATTTAACACCTATCCAGCTGGACATCTGGAAAATTCTGCTACCCTTAAGACAAATAGGGAAGGAATAAAAAAACTATAAAACTCAAGTTTGGAAAGTTTTGTGATTATAAGTGATACGGTTATGAACAATACATTGTGTTTGAAAAGTCATACAGTATATAGTACTATCTGTATGTGTGTCTCACTGTGTGATATATATATATATATATTAGGAAACTGTATCCCACGTGGAAATCTTAAAAGAACTTATAAATTCTTATAATGACAATATGAAACTCGGAGAAATATTTGTGGTTCCATTCATAGTCCAATATCAAGCGATAAAAAAAATAATGTGTGTGTAAAACAGTTGATAGCATATGTAAATTCTGGAAAGGCATATAAAACTGATAGAATTAACAGGATATATTGCAGTTTGGTTTGGAGAAAGGAAAGGTTGTGATAAGTTCCATTCGAGAACACTTGATGTAGCTCTATCATTCATCCAACTCTGACAATCGTTTTAAGATCATCTGCAGAATTAATACCAACTGAGACCTTGATGATTCATGAATTCAAGCCAGACATTTGCGTGCAGAAGGATGTGTAGTCATTATTTCTACCTTGGCTGCAAAAGCATAAATATTTATTTGCATTTTGTCTTCCTTATTTAGTCTATGCACCTTCTTTTTATTATTACTACCACTATGACTTTTGTTTTCTCACTTTGAGCAATTCCCAGTATTATTTTACTTGTCTCACTTGCTACTTTAGGTCAGTGTATTGTTTACAGCGTCAAAATCTATTTTAACAAACTTCTCATCATAATCAATAATGTTTTCTGAATGTCTAAATGGGGATTTTTTCAATAATTTTTGATTAGTCCAATAATCTTATTATAAGTATTCACAAGTTTTGTTTAAATTTTTATTTTGAAGGAGTACAGTTTCCTAATATATATAGTCACGACTGTACAGTTTGTTAATATAAATTCGTCGTTAAATACTGTCTTCTTAATGTTACAAAAAATTATTAAATTATTGAAAAAATGATTTTATTTATTCCCAGTTAGAAAAAATTTCAGAAATGATAATAATGCGAATGAAACATTTATATGGCCTCTAAATTAGCATCAGTTCTTAGACAAGTTAATGTAGAAGAAGTCAGCAAGTAGAAAGTACACGTTTAGGATTTTATTTTAGAAACTATGGTAAATGTTAGCGTTCATTCAGTTATTTTCATGAGCGAATCTTTCTACACATAAATGTAGAAAAAAAGAGATACTTGGATACTAAATTCCAATAAATCCACTCAAACAAACTCTAATGATGAGCATATGCAACGTGAATTATGCCTGTTCAAAAATAAAAAAAGATCTTGATCACTTAACTCAAACACTGATTACATTTGAATTGATGCATATGAGTAATATCCTTTTCAAAACACCTGTCAAGTATAGAAACACTTCCGTTAACATTGCTTTGATGGACTTTATTTAAATAATAGCCAAAATGTGTAAAGTACTAATATCTTAGTAAATTTCTAACTGACTTTCATTTAATTAGGTTTCTAATCCACATGGAAATATGAGTTTTCTTGGGATTTTTTATTATGGACATAAATAATCCTCGAAATACAAAAGATATAATTCATTCTATCCTGTAGATTTGACAAAAGCCACTAAGACCAAACTCATTTTCATGATTAAAAGTCATGAGACTGAGGGAAAGTGGAAAAATTCTCAAAGAAACAAGTCTGCAAATTAGGATTCTTAGAAATAAGGAAACTGTTTCAGAGAAATTAGGATATTTACCACGGAAAAGGTTGTATAAGAAATCAATATGTCATTATTAAATGAAAGAGTTCAGAAGCTGAACAGATCATCAAGTTGCTCATGCATAACTGACAGATAGATTTCATCGCATGAGTTCCTTCAAGGTTGCAGGTACACCTTGCTAACGAGTGCCAATTAGCAAAAAACCTAGATCCAAGGCTTCCTGCCGATTTCCTCCAACTATCTAATATCATCAAATCAATGTGCACTGTGATGGTGAGCTACCTAGAATGGCGGCGACATTGCAAACCTGACTGATAGAATTCAGTCTGCACCAAAAGAGAGGACTAGACACGTCAAACTAGTTACTAGTGTCCAATCAAAAAGATTTCATTGCAGTTTAGAATTCTATCCTCATTCACCGAATTATGAAAGCTGTTGACTAGCTAATAATTATGAAATCTACTTATTTGGCGAAAATAAATAATAACTACCATCAACCTTAATTTCGTTAATTTTTCAAGGTTTGTATAAGAACTGCTATGCACCTAGCTACTACTTCCTATCCATAATCTAAGCCCAGATTGAGTCACTTACGGACTGAATGGCTAAATATTAAAGTCTCTAATTTATGCAACTTACAGTTCCTAAGAGTTATAGGTAAGGTTACTCGATAAATGCTGACAAACCCATGATCAATGTCTGCAGATTTGTGTCGACTCATCCGTTCATAGTTAAATAAAATCCAATAATTCTTTAAAGCTGTTTAAATTGTGTTTAATGCATCCCTTCATAATTATATAGTAGTCGCTAATCTTGTACACGTAATTTCAGTTTGTCAGATGTTCTGGTGCAGGATGTAGAGTCGATAAATGTCTAGAAAAAATAAAAGTTACTTGGTGAAAAGTGTGGCGCAAAAATTTACAACAACGACTGATAGCACAGGAATATGAACTTACAGTAAATAGGAAATGACATACTGGGAAAACGGAGGTTATCACTCGTGATATAATCGGAAGCTATTTTTATTTCATCCTTAGATGTTGTGTTGTGAGGTGTGACACTGGTAATGTATGTACAGATACTTTAATTAGCAGAAGAACAACTAAGACTGTTGCTTTCTAATGAAGTGTATAATCGGTAATCCTCAGAAATGTAATCCTAATGTGATTTCAATGACTGATGTAATCTTATGCAGAATAAGTACTTTAATAATCCAACGAAAGCCGGCAGTAATAGAGTGGGGGGAATGGAAAGCATTTCCAATGCCACTTGTCGACTAAACTCACCTGATTATATACAAAGGACGATTTACCAGTAATTATCATAATATACACATTTATGACAAAACATAAACTCAGTGATTTTGTCGGTCGAAGATGTAATTTTTTCTGAGACAACAAAGGATGAGTTTTTTATGAGTTGATCACAGATTAATATCAGTTAGAGAACCAGTGGAAACCAGGGAATACTGGGGAGCTGCTGCATCCTAGTTTAGGAATCATCGGGAGTACGCACCCCTGCCGCCGTTCGAACCCAGAACCTTCCGGTTACACGGCAATCTCGCATACCATTCAGCCACTGGGACCCAACTCAATGGCCCATGAATTCTAATTTCTACCAATTTGTGATTTAGCGCGGTAAGAACTCCGTCCTCACACTTGACTGAATGAACCTCACTGATCACGACTTCTCACTAGAACTCCAGGAAACTCTGTCCTGTAGCAAGATACTAGCGAGCATCAGGATACAAATTTGACCTCGGATTGATATCAGTTAGAGAATCATTGAAAACCAGAGAGTACTGGACTGCTGTTTCATCCTAGTATGGGAATCATCGGCAGTGCAAACTCCCTGTTTTTCAATGATCCTCTATCTGATATCAGTCCGTGATCAACTCGTAAAAACAAATCTTGCTTGTTGACAAGCAGGACCCAGTAGTATCCCAGTAATACTATTACAGTTTCCACTGTTTAAAACGTCGAATTACTTTTTTCAACTAGCAAACTATAAATAAAATATATCAACCATTTTAGAGTTGTTCTTTAAACTGAATACTGAAGATTGTTTCAGCATTTATACAGACAATGTGAATTGGAGAAGAAAGCGTATAGTGCCTTCGGTGAGTTGGTGGCACAGTGGTTAGGACTCTCGCCGACCATGCACATAGTCCGAGGTTCGATCCCCTGCCGATGCACACCTGATATCTATGGTCGGCCTGCAAAATTTAGGCTACCGATATCCATGCTGAAAATTCCATACTTGTACCAAAAATACAGCGTAGAATCAAGCTGTAATCAAAAATAGAAAAAAAAATAGAATAGAATTCTATAATTGAAAAATGAGAATGATGACTAATTCTGACAGCGTTATTCATTATGTTGAATAGCTAACAATTTGTTATAATTGATCAGGATGAAAGCGGTAGCATTATTACTTTAAAAGGCTTTGTTGTAGGATTTCTCATTATTAGAAACGATAACAGAAATCAGGTAGGTTGCACGACTTCATAAAATATATATTTTGCTTATTTCAACATAACTTTAAATTTAAATATGAATGACTTCCTAACAAAAATATTACGTAATATAATAATAAGTCTGTGTGCATCTTTTCTGAACTATAGTAAACGGTTAGTAATCAAACAAAACATTGTCTTGATGATAAATACCTCATCAACATTTAGGAATTATAATTATTACTTAACAGTAGAGGTTAGCACTGTTAAGAATTTTGACATCTGTATCATATTCCAATACTGCTAGTGAGAAAAACTGTTTGTTCCGCACTAAATCAAATACATATTCCACTCATTTCTAAGCTTGTGTGAATAATCTTAGCAGGTATCAAATAGTTGATAAACGGTGATCCACCATAGTTTTCTTATGATTTAGCCAAATGTCTTCTTAAACACTATAAAGGATGATGTTTCAACATAGTAGGAAGACGCCATTAACTCAACTAAACTTCAAGTGTAATATTTACTAAACAGTGTAGGAAAATACTTTTAAAAGAGTTGATTAATCGCTCAGCCGTTATAAGCACTCAGTTAGAGACTGGAATCGGTTACGACATTGAACAAAGGCAAATAATAATAATATGTTATGGTATTTCTACTACAGCTTACAAGTGTGCGTCGGTGGCACAGTGGTTAGGACTCTCGCCGACCATGCACATGGTCCGAGGTTCGATCCCCTGCCAATGCACACCTGATATCTATGGTCGGCCTGCAAAATTTAGGCTACCGATATCCATGCTGAAAATTCCATACTTGTACCAAAAATACAGTGTGGAATCAAGCTGTAAATCTAAAAATCTATAAAATCTATAATCCGGTTGTGTAAAATCTGTCAATGATAATTCTTGATATCAACTCAATCATTTAGCATCTGCTGCATTCATGTCATGCAAACTTACCGGAGATCTTTTAAGAAATATTTACAAAAATGAAGCAGAGTGGAACAAAGTGTATTCGATTTCCATGCTTGCTAGCGATTTGTCTACTCATGCTCAGAGTTCTTGGACAAAATGTGTGTTGCTTAGGCCCTCATTCTAACAATGTCTTTAAACTCCTCTACACTAAGTTGTTTCGATTTTGTTGGATATTTCAATTTTTTCATAATCTGATGTTTCTTCTGCACTTTTTACACGTCAGTGAGTTGTCTCCCCCCTCTTCAGGTGCTAAATGAAAAATCAACCAAATCAACCTTCTCATCTAATGATAACTTCCTCTTGTTCAAATTTCAAAACCTTGGCGCTAATGTGTCAGTGGTTATTACCTAATGTCCTACTGTCTTCAAACACCACGCTTAAGTATCTCGATGGTTGTGTCACACTCCCTATCACTAAATAACACAATATTATGCCGTTCAACACAATATAAATACAATTGTACAGTCTTTGAAGATGACCTTGCCAGCAGAAAATATGTCCTTCGTTAAAATGGGTTTTTTCCCTCATAATTCAACCTACATTTCCGGTCCATAAAAGATGTAACAAAAGGAATATGGCCATAAAGATATAAGTTGAATAACTGAAGCGACAGAGATCTCGGCTAGATTTCCAATTTATGCAACCAACTGAGTAAAAAGCATGAATAAAATGAAATTTTCATTCAGTTAGATTAGCTGAATAAGTACTCAGTCAGACTATAGTTAGAACAGTCTTGCTGTTTTTATAACAAATCTACTGAAGTAGTAAAATAGTGCGTCTATATGTAACGATTCACTTTATATGAAGAAGTAAGCTATCTTCCCTTCTCGCCAAATGAATTGATAAACTATGGCATTAGCAATTATGACATTTCTTCGATACTTACTAACAGTGAAGTATAAGTACAGCCTAGAATCAGTTTATTCAACTTAAAAAATTTAGTTTTATACCTATAATTATGAGGGTGGATTATTACAAGGAGTAAAAGCAACTTTCTTATGATTTTTTTATAATTATGAAGCTGTAATATGTAGTTATGCAACTAATCGTTCTAATTTCTCACTCTTCCTTTCTGTTTCTTATTTCAAAAATCAAATCAAGTATTCAGACAACTTCATTTATAATTTTTATGTATAAAACAGTTAGGAAAAATCAAGATGGTCAAAAGTAGGGCTATAATTTAAAGCCTTTGAGAAGTGTCTTCAGGGTAAGTAATGCATACACCTTGGTTACTTCTATGTACATCTGCCTATTTTTATTGATAAGCTGACCATTTTTAGAGAATTCCCACTTTAAAACAATTAGTTCCGTTTATGAAATTAGAAGAAGCAATAAGAAGACGTAATTCGTCTGAATCGTGTAATGTATTTGCGCAACACATTTCGAACAATCTGATCACACACGGAACTGTCATAACAATGAATACATATGAAATTAATAAAGAGTTAAGAGGTGAGAAAATAGACTTAGGTCAAGGTAAAAGGACAAATTGAAGGTCGAAATAACAATGAAGACCACTAAACCAAATAGCAGAGATAATAGTACATCTGTTATGGTGTCAAAACAAAATTTACCAAGGAAGGTTTAATGTGATGACGAATTGCTTTTGAACGCATAAAGGTGGCTTGAACTTTCTAATTGCTAGGGCTTCCACAAACTTTAAGATACGCCCCAAACACGTTTTATAGATAGGTTTAAAAGATCTGTTAACATCAATTTTATGTCCTGTCTCTATAATATGTTTCGCAATAGAAGAACTAGGTCTCCCGTTGTCACCGTTAATAGGTTCCGAAGATTCCATTTGTTTCTGGAGCCATTTAGGAATATGCACTGAAGCCCTTACTTGCAGAGATCGATGAGTCCCCCCTATGTATGTGTATCCACGCGTACATTCAAATTGGTAAATACTTTGTTTGTTTCATACATCTTTCGTTATAAAACAATAATGATATCAAGTGTTATTCTTTCTATTGATTGAATGGTCGGTGAATAAAATCACAGTGATTAATTCCTTTAGGACAGTGAAAAGGAAACAAAATTATCATAACAAACAAATTGTATACAATCTCTTTTTTTCATATATATTCATGCGGAAAGGTAGGAAAAATGAATAAAAAGTAAGTGTTGAGTAAAAGGAGAGGTTAGCTTGATGTGTGAATGGTAATCGACATTTTTATTGACATAGTTAAATGATCACAGATACTGAGTGTATCAAAGTTATGAATACTGGTTGTTCTTGCATGTATAAACATATCTTTGCAAAGTAACTATGTGTTTTCTAATAAACCAACTTGTGACGGTATGCATCAAATCTAACTTTCACCGACTAAAATCATTTTAACTACATGGTCATATTATTGTTTACAAACAAC
Organism: Trichobilharzia regenti; assembly: GCA_944472135.2. Lineage (NCBI taxonomy): Eukaryota > Metazoa > Platyhelminthes > Trematoda > Strigeidida > Schistosomatidae > Trichobilharzia > Trichobilharzia regenti. The sequence goes on from OX235270.1 coordinate 88,415,151, forward strand.
TGAGACAAATATTTACTGTATACAGATAAAAGTAAATTGTTATCCGTAAAACAGAGTTCCATGTAAATCAATTAGTCCGGAAAAAAACTTATAGAATCAGAAGAAGGACTTCGTGGTATAGGTTGTTTACTGTATCATTAAAAATGCTGTACGGAGTCCCTAAATTGACTAGGTACTTAGGTGAACTTCTGCCACCAAACGTCAAAGTAGTAAGTTAATTCACGATCTGCAATTTACAAAGTTCGAGTGAAATTTCACCTCAGTTTCCTTTGCAAACCTAAATTATTCAGTTCACAATATATGGTCTACTTGATACCGTAAATGGTGATCAACAGAACAAGAATAGTAGCATGCAATTCCATACTACTGACTGATTGAAATGAGTAGTTGTGCGCCACTCACATCAAATAGTAATATTCACCAACCAAATCGAAGTGATCTGAACACCGGCAGGTCGCTTCACCCGTCTGAGGTAAGTTTTGCAGTATACAACTACTAATCTCTGTCAATCAGTAGTATATAATCTTTTTATACGAAAAGACAGATTTTCGTGAAACTACTGAGAAGTTCTTACCTGTAACCTAACGACATGCACCTGGAAGTTATCATTCACTAAATGAATGATACTGATTGGGAAAACGAAAGGTGTAGAACGATTAGTTCAACGATGTGACTGTTATCGGTTTTTTGTTTCCATATCTGTAGGGTCACGTTTGAATACAATACTTTTAGCAGTAAACCCACGGTGGTAACAAGATATACATTCAAGTGATTTTATAAGTCGTCATAATTATTATTCGAATACTAGATTCGGCAGTGTAACTATCTTTGAAACAAATTTATCTCATCTGCAATATTAGTATTATTCTTTCCTTGAGTTCCAAGTGGAACATAAGCGTTCAACCACACACCTACATTGTCTTCCATTCTCTGCTGTTATATATTCCACAAATGACCTCACAAGACTACGTTTACATCACACTGTAAGACCCATCTTGTCGTTTCCCATTTGTGTTTCAGTCAACAACCAGCCCGGCGTATAAACCGTTCCAACGGTTTCCTCAGGGCATGAACACACCGTCTCCTTCGGCGAATAATTTTGCAATAGATTCTTGTTAAATTTGCTGACTACCAGAACTCCTTGTTGCTTGCTTATCCTTTCTGACCGACTATCCGATCGTCAGTATCGAGACAGAGTAGGCACGTGTTGATGGAAGTCTTTTAGACAGACTGTAGGAATTCTTTCGGTGATGTGTGCTCCAAGTCTTCGAATCATAGAGAAACACTGAATTAATAAGTATTCTTTCATGTGCTGCGTGCAGTACATCTACAACCTAATTCCAGAGTAATGAATGCGTTTTTTGCTTTGTTTGTACGATGATTTGAGGGTAGATGCTTCCAAACAGGAGTACTGACGATGTGATACTGAGTTTATTGAAATGCCCTCATTTATTACTGATAGTAGAAATATCAATATTACCAGTTTGCTCCACTTACTATTCTTCCTTATCATTTATGCTGTATATAGAATTTTTTATACAGTTACTGTGTTTACTTTATTGACTGGACAAACTTTTTTATGTAATGTAAGCCTTCGTAACTTCACCATACCCATATAACTAAATCATCTCTTTTTTTTGACAATAAATCATAATAACATATTCGGTTGCATCTTTCTGCTTTTGACATGAATAGAGAGTGATTCCAACATATTCACGATTATACATCTTTAAAAATAAACTGACTGAAAAGAAACATTTTTAGGTCAAAATATCAGATAACATAGCGTACTGGTTTTAAAATTATAATTCTTGACAGGTGACTGATGCAATTATCTTCATTCACATGGAAACTTAAGTACTCACTAAAAATTTCACCAACAATTCAATATGCACATTATAGTTAGCAACACAGTAATTGCATAGGAACAAGCTGAATAAACTAGGCTTTCAAAATAAGTAAAAACTATAGGAAGAAACAGTTTGGCAAGAAATGTAGTGATAGGATCACTCCTATTAAGGTTTATCGGTCAGTTCTGGAGTAACTGGTTGGAGGATTTCATCATGAGCTGACATCAGTTAGAGAACCATTGGAAGACCGCCTAGGAGTACTGGATAGTTGTTTCGTCCCAGTTTTAGACTCTTCATCAGTGCGCACTCACTGAGGTTCAAACCCAGGACCCTCTTGTTACAAGGCCAGCGAGCTCGTAATCCATTGAGACATTGGAAACCGATCGAATGGCACAAGTGGTCGCGCTATGTCATGAATTAGCAGAAGTTAGAATTCATGGGCCATTCGGTCGGGTCCCAGTGGCTGCTTAACGGTCTACAAGCTCACTGGCCTTGTAACCTCAGTGGGAAATTACTGATGAAGAGTCCCAAGCTAGGACGAAACAGCTATCCAGTACTCGCAGGTGGTTTTCCAATGGTTCTCTAACTGATGTCAGCTCATGATGAAGACCTCCAAGCAGTCAAACAAAATACTTACAAAACTAATACTTGAAAACTCTAAAGTGAGTCAGCAAAATATGCATCTGTTCAGTCAACACCAAAGAGTTACTGAAACATATTTGATGCATATTTTTCTGATTTAACTGTGAGTTCAAAGCTCTAATTACTGACGCATGCAAAACAGCATACTTATAAAACAACCAGAATATAGATGGGCAACCTCGAGCTGCTTTGATCGAGTAAAGCGTAAGTGAGTAGAACTATGAAACAATACGTCATAGAATAACTAATCATGAATTTTCCAAAATTTCGAAGGAAATGCAAACAGTATTTTATCATTTCAGTTTGTATTTAAAAACGGATTAGGGGAACAGAGTAGAAGGTTTGTAAAGGACTTTATTTAGCCAGGTCGCCTAGGCACAGCTGTCTGTAGTATTCAAAGATATTTAGAAGTTACCTGTGACGCACAATAAAAACCACGTCAATGAAAACCTCTGTAATAGGCTCCAAGCACTGATTTAACGGTCTCTACAATTAAAATTCCTTTTCTGTAAAGTCGTATTTTCTTTTGACAATTTTGTTTCTCTTCAGTGGTTTTGTTTAAATTATTCACCTTGCCCAGTTGGAAATCTTAGCAAATGAATTTTTAAATCGATTATTCTCAATATTTTAAGGCAATGAATAACACCAAAATACACTTTTGAAACAAAGAAGATTATGAAGAAACTTGATGATTTTAGGAGCTATTTTTAGTTGGCTAATTCTCAGTCTTATCAAAACTTGAAAGTTAGACATTTTTGAAAGGAGAAGAACGTCAGTAAGAATATGACAGAGATCGGCAAGAAACAATTAAAATGACTCCCAAATGTATGAAGCATTTTCCCAACTAAACAGATGACGATTAGACAAATTAGGTGAGCAATGTACCTGTGAACAGCACTGTTATTTATTAATGACAACTGTTCAGCCCTTTAGTGAAATTTACACTAACTGTCACAGACTACTTAAGGTTCAAATGTAATCTTTACCTTTCAGTCTGAATACTTACCCAAGACAGAAGAAAACGCTGGTCACCTTTTCCCTACAAGATCAAATACACTACTTATCCACTATACACAACAACGTATGCAGATTTGTAAATGCGAAAACATGCTTACAACCAATAAAATGTTTCTTAATAAAATTGTGTAATATATTCTCAACTTGTTTAGAAAATCAAAAACAAGACAGCAAAAGTCTTGTTTTCATCTTCTAAACATGCTGGGATTATATGAATTAATTTTAATAATAATGATATAGTCATAATCGTCAGTCAAATTATTCCAAGATACTTCAGTGGCCTGGATACTCGCAGATAACAGAGTGTTTCTTGCCACACTGAGATATACTTTTTTATTGAAACAGATCTCTACTTATCAATACTTGATCAGGATACTTCATTCCTCACTTAATTGTAAAGTTGGTTAAAAAAAACCTGCAATATTCCACTGGATGTTATAAACGGACACTAAGAGAGTACATACAATAATGAAAGTTGTAACTGTGAGAGGTAATTCAAAGCTTACCGCCTGAATTGACCCTAGAAGAGATAAAGAAACGAATATGTCAGAAAGAATAGGGAAAATTGCCAGTGTTAGGAGTAGCAGGTGGAAAGTAAAGATGAAGAATTTCAAATGTTTAAGGTTGATTTGTAAGGATTAGTTATTTTTTTACGAGTTGATGATGGATTAATATCAGTTAGAGAACCACTGAAAACCAGAGAGTACTGGACAGCTGCTGTTTCATCCTAGTTTGGGAATCATCGGGAGTACGCACCCCTGCCACCGTTCGAATCCAGGACCTTACGGTTACAAGGCAAGCTCGTATACCATTCAGCCACTGGGACCCGATTCAATGGCTCATGATTTCTAACTTCTACCAATTTGTGATTTAGCGCGACCCCAACCATTGTCGTTGGTGGAATATCCACCCGCACACGTGACATCTAACTGGACCTCACTGGTCATGACTTCTCGCTATGACTCCAGAAAACTCCATCCTGTAGCAAGTAGCTAGTGATTTGAATCGGGTCCCAGTGGCTGAATGGTATACGAGTTTAAGGTTGTGTTGAAATCTGTTACCTTCTTACTCATAATTTTCCCCCCAAATTTATTGTTCGTACTCAAAATGTCGTACACAAAACTTAGTGTATTTGATTACAACAGATACCGCTGTGCAGTATGAAAATTGCTGTTAAGAAATAACCGAAGCATTATTCAGTAATGTTCTGTGCTGCACAAGTTATGAAACTCTTACCTTTAAATTTCACTGTGCTCAAACGTTTAGTTTGTCAGTGACCAAAGCGATAATACTTTATCGATGGAACAAACGTGTAGTAAGTATAGTGCTGTGAGGGACTTTTTTACTCTGTAAAACCATGACAATGTTTTGGAACACCTGGTTGATTCAAAAACAGCCAGCGAACTCGCAAACCAACCTCAGTGTCACCTATAGAGCATGAGGAACTCCTACAAAATAATTCAAATCAAAATTCTTCGAAAGGCAGAAGCTGTGGCAATTCAAATGTTACACCGCGAACACTGCACACGAAATACGTTTCTTCAGTCACTGAACCTACAATGGGCCTCGCTTGCCTCAACACTTGATAAGCAATGTTTGTTAGTCCTGCTTTTTTTAAATTTTATTATTTTTTTCTCATCCCCCTACTACATTCCTCCTTCTCATAACACTTAACTTGACCGTCTTTCAATTTCACCTCATATCATTTCAATCATGTCAGTCTTGGTACGTCACCCGATTTCCTTACTTAATTATAGCTTTAGTGACATATCTTTGGAAACATTTCTTTTCAATGAAGAAAGAAAGACCACATTTGCAGTATTAAATGATGCCAATCTATTTCACAGATTCTCATCGGCTGTAAACTACCTGAAATTACAACGGTTATGCATAATGACAATAACATACTTCAATGTTTGAGTGGTAGTAAAGAAAACATTATAAAATCAACTCATCGGAAAAATATAAGCATTACAACTTTTGGTTTAATTTACCATCAATTTATATGCTTTCAAGATACAACAGGGAGAAGGCGAAGGTAGAAAACTAAAATTTTTAATAAATAGTGTTAGCATGTAAGTGGTTTACACAGCAACTCAAGAAGGTTAGACTTCGTAAAATTGAGAACTTGATCAGTGAGTTGATATCACTAATATGGATGATTAGTGAGTGTGCACAAAATATAGTTAACAAAGAAGTGAGAGATTGATTCCACTCTATTGTTCAGTATGCATAATTTTGCGTTGAAACGTTTGTTTGCAATAGCTTCAGCGAATCGTAGCAAATTGGCTGTCCTCCGTTTGTCTATTATTTTGAAATATTTAGAAATCTGGAGGAAATGACCTGTATCCACAAGGCGTCTAGTATTTGCATTTTGCGAACATCTGCTTCCTTTTAGACATAAGTGCCTTGGGATATATATACTCCGAAAGCCGGATAGAAGGCCTAATTTCTGTACTTACTCCACCAAGTGCACATAAAAACGCATATAAAACGAAGTTGGAGGTGATATCAGCCGGGTACTCATCCAATTTCCATTGGCTTACAGAGCATGTGGTTCTGTGTAGCGTTAAGTGCTTAGACGCAGTGAAGCATCTTTTTATTTCTTCCTTCATTCGTTTGTCAATATTTTGTGATACTTCTCCTTTGATTGGGAGACATAAACAATTTCTTTTCAACAGTTGGATGTTTTATTTTCTCATGCTTTTCTTTGACGTGCTTTCGGATACTCATTTTCGCTGAGTCACTTTTCAACAGGGCTTAATTCTTCTTTCATCTGGTTAAGTGAACATACATTTCTGGTTCTTTCGTACAGTGTCCTTACTAATGCACGCTTATAGGACACAAGCCGTTGTAGTGAAGATACTGTCCAGCCTAGGTTTCTTTTCTGTAGATGGATTTTTCGACCATACTATCGTTTCTTCTTTTTACATTAAAATCTAGGAAATTGAACTCATCGTTGTGTCAATATTCCACGGTGAATTTTACGTTTGGGAGGATCTCATTAAAAATTATCCACCTTGAGAACGATATCGCTAGAAAGAGTAACTCTTCGTTGAACGCCACTCGTTTTATATGACGTAATCGGGATATTTAAGCTACAATTTGAATTCTCTGTTTAACAAACATAAGGTAAAAAGCTTAGCAATATGCTTTCAACGAGACTGATCAGTTCGATTTTATTAATTATTCGCCATATTTTCATATACACAAAAAAGAATGAAGTAAAAATATAATTTTATGTTATATATCTAAAGGTCGCACAGTGATATAAAAACAAGAATAGACAAACTACTGAGGAAGTGTAGTGTCAGAACTAATGCAAAGATGTGTGCATCGATCTGCACCACTGTGATCTATTCGTAGCCATATCACCGGTAGCTACGAACAACACGCTGCTGTGGTTATGTCGGACTCTTCCAGGGTACTTATAAGTCTCAGAGTTATAATACTCCCTTTCCACTTTCTCTTAATCCAATCCTACTTCACAGTACGCCGAAGACAACGATGAAAATGGCAATAATAACTCACAACTTAGCCATCTCAGTCAATAAAACGCTAACATACTCTTGACTGAGTTAATACCATGTGCTAGACTACACACCTAACTTTTACATTGTTTGACGGAAGCAAAATAAGCCTCTTGAATTCGCCTGAATATTTTGTTAGCAACTAGCCCATTGAATGAGATGTAACATTTCCGGAAAGTCATATGGTTTTTGAGTCAAACGACTTCATTCTATGTACTTAGATGCAATACTGACACAACCGCATAGCAACCACTCAAAGTACCACTTAGAGGGTTTATTAAGATTTTTACCATCGATAAATAGAACTATTTTATCAAATATGCTGCAGTTATTCCTGTCAATTAAATGAACGAAGAGAAGAGGAAAATTTTGAAAAATAAAATTATTCATCTCACTAAATTATTTCATTGCTTTCTGTCTTAAGAGGTGACGTTTTATAGCGGTGCTTACTGAAAAAAAGCTATTCCGATACTGAATTAGAGAGAAAGACTACGTAAGACAATTCTAAAATATTTCTGAACATAAACAGTAATATAATAATCAGCTAATGAAAAAATTGTTTATTGATTTTAAAGTTTAATTTACTTAATCACCAAGTGTAGGTATGGTTTTCTTACACGCAAAATTCTAATTTAACAAATAAAAGAAGCTAGTGGGAATTCAGTGACTTAAAGAGAGCATATACTTTCAATTGATAGCATTATATTCTGTAAACAGTTTAAAATAAAATAAGTGATGCATTCTTACACCAACCTAAAATTCTGTTCACAGGTGATCATTTTGATTACGAAGCTAACGCCCTCTTTCGAGGCAATGAGGGCTTTGCAATTGAACCATTATACAGCCCGTTAAACACGAAAACACTAAATATATCAATTTGAACTTCAATTCTTCTCCATCATTTCCTGATCACGTTAAGTCGTAACACGTGGAAACAGCCAACAAAACTAAACAATATGAAACTAAAGTGAATAAATATGCGAGAGGGAACGGCTTAACAAAAATCAGTGGATGTTTCAATATTCCAAAGCTGAAAAGGTGTTTGTAACGATGTAAATCATTTTAATTCACATCCCAGAGAACCTCTGACCATTCCAAGTTATCTAACCAGGTAGCCCACATGACTCAGACACAAGTTGGATGACACGTTACACTATAGTTGGCATAACTTTGACGAGGAAATAATTCAAAAAGCATGTATTTCTTTCCTCAACTTGTTTTTTTTCCATTATGTAAATAGGAATTTTAAATAGATGGGATAAACATGTACTAAGAGTAAAGAGCAGCGGCAGATCTTTTCTCCTCTGTAAAACCGTGATGGTGTTTTAGAACAACTGGTTGATTCTTAACAACGAGCGAAACCCTGAACCCAAATGATTGCAGTTGCAGAGGATTGTGAAATTAGAGGTTGACAATACAGTCTGTGTGTATAGAAGGGAATGATGATCATTCTGCACCTACCATGGTAACATTTAATACTTGCTGTCTGATACTATTATAGTTACCACGGGTTGCGAGTGGAAAATAGGATTTTAACCGAACCTCGTTAATTCAACCTGTTCTTTGCAGTCATTTTTGGCTGCCTCTATAATTTCCTATAAGCTTTCAATTCACTCTCACACAACCTCCTCTATATCACACTCAAACAACCAACTCGTTTCTCGTTCGCGTTTTAATCGACAGTTAGCTCAGCATATGGTGTCATCCAACGGTCTCCTCACTGTAAGTTCAATCCACCCATATTTTTTCGTTATATTTATTGTGCAGCAGGTTTTTGGCTGCTTTGTTGTCATAGTCACTTATTGCATATAGTGTGGCATGTGCTACCCACAAGATTTATCAGTAGTATATGAAGTGGCATTCATCTGCACAAAAATATCAAATAGCAGGTTTGACGTCAAAGAGAGCAAATGAACCAGTGTTGTGGTGAAACATGATAGACACGAAAAAAGACATAGAAACGCATCGGGAAGGGCGGAAGTAACACAACACAGAAGATCTGTGTGAATGGCGACCTTCAGACAGGGTGTACATATTTTACCTATATAGAGATGTCAAACACCAAATGCAAACATTCTGTTACCAAGCCTCTTGTCTTCTACCGTTGCAACTGCTTTTAGGGGACCATCTGAGTACAGCATCATACAAAGGCAGCTGGTATTATTATTGCTGTTTTATTTTACTCCATTTCCTATTATCCTTGTCCTGACTTATCTTTCGTCAGTACCATTATCATAACTCGTCTCATCGTTATTCACTCGACAATTTATTTTCACTACTCCACTCCTCTACATTCCAAGTGGAACACAGGCCTTCAAGATTCGAGCTTCGAAGTTTCGGTAGCACTGTTTTTTATTTTTACGGGATGGGACTGCTAGCCGTACTCCCAACCTTTCCTTCTCAACTACCTTACTACCGGGTTAGCAAGGTTTAGGAGTGCATCGGCAGAGGATTAAACCCCGGACCACGTTCGTCGTTATTAAGGGCGCTACCACTGGACCACAGGCGCACCTATTTTACAATTAGTGATCTTTTTAAGTCCTTCCTCTGATAATTAATTAATTATTCTGGTGACGCACCTGAACTGTAATCCTTTATAATTTTCAAACTGTCCTACCCCTTTCACTTCTTATCTATCTGAACTTGACCTGTAAAACATCTGCACATTTCGCTGACCATGACTGATTACATTTAAGTGAAATTATAGCATATCTCTCCATGTATTTCTCATACTATATATAACAATGCATGTGGACTGTCCGACTGAGGCTATCTACCGAAATTTGGTTAATTCATTAATTAAATAAGTACAGAAAAACAAACATTTCCAGCTTCTGATCTGATTTCACTTCTCCATTTTTTACTAAGTGAATTTAATGTATCTTTTGAGATTGTATGGCCTATTTAATCCCATTTCCAACCTTGTTGAGTGGTCTTATATTTGTCTACTAATCTTATTAGTTTTGTCTTCCATTTCTAGATTTATACATTCCATGAACTATTTCATATACATATATATATATACTATTTTGTTGTTTGATGGCTAACCATGGTTATGATCCCAGCTGTTTTGCCACAATATTCACTGGTGTTATTATTAGTAGTAGTAGAATCCACACCTATTGTCTAAATTTTTTCATGGAATATAGTTTTTGAAAGTAAAGCCATGTGTAGATGGTGAAGATGAATTTATTAATAGTATTTAGTTGATTCAGTCTTGTCAGCAATCAAGCTTCTGAAAGCTAGAAAAGCGGCTGGACCAGATGGAATACCCCTTGAAACACTGAAAGCGGACACAGAGACGATAGCAAACATGCTGATTCCATTATTGCAAAAGGCCTGGAAGGAGGGAAAGGTACCTGCTGACTGGAGGAAAGGTTACCTCGTGAAACTACCAAAGAAGGGCGACTTAGGACTGCAAGAACTGGCGAGGAATCATGCTCCTGTCGACGCCAAGTAAAATCCTGAGTCGCATCATCCTGGAGAGAATAAAGGACGCACTAAATAGAGAACTCCGCCAATGGAACAAGCTGGACTCAGAAAAGGCAAATCATGTTCCGACCAAATTGAAACTCTACGCATCATCAACACAGAACAAAGCATGGAATGGCAATCAAACCTCTACCTCAACTTTATAGAATTTGAGAGGGCCTTCGACAGCATAGCGTTGACCGCGCAGTAATTTGGAAACTACTCGAGTACTACGGCGTACCCTAAATATTCATCAACCTTATTCAACAGCTGTACGACAACGGCACATGTCAAGTCATCCACAACGGAAAACTCAGCGAGGCGTTTGGAGCAAACACAGGAGTCAGACAAGGGTGCTTATTGTGTCTCACCAATGATATTCCTAATTGTGGTGGACTGACTGGATTATGCGATAGAGAGTGGGAAACGAGAAGACAGGAATATCCTGGACCGACGTGAAGAACCTAGAAGATCTGGATTTCGCGCGTGGATGATTTATGTTTAATGTCACACAAAATCGTAGACTTACAAGCGACGACCGACAAACTGCTCGAAGAAGCAGCCGGCGAAGACAGGACTCCATGTGAACATAGACAAGATGGAGGTTATGAAAATAACCAACCAACCAACCTACAACAACGGCAGCAACATCCAGCGCCAATCATCATTAACGGGAGGGATTTGAAAGAGGTCACTTCATTCACTTACTGATCTAGGAAGCATTGTCTCAACTACAGGCAGTCGGAACGGACGAGGATGTCAAATCGAGCGAGAATCGGGAAGACGAGAAACACATTCATCAGCCTGAAACCAATCTGGAAATCTTCGTGACTCAGCCAGCATCAACAACAAAATTCGGATCTTCGATACAAACATCAAGTCAGTTCTTCTATACGGATCAGAAACTTGGCGGGCGGGTCACAAAGTATATTTCCAACAGCCTGTTGCAAACCTTTATCAACAACTGTCTTCTCTCTATACTGAAGATCAGATGGCCGAGCCGGAAAGAATCACCAACAAGAAACTATGGGAACAAACAAAACAAGAACCAATCGCCCAACAAATATGCAGGAGAAAGTGGAGACGGATTGGACATTCTCTGAGGAACCCGAAATGGAAACGACGAATGGGACGTCAGTGCAAGGGTGACATGGAGGAGATCGTGTGAAGAGAAGGTGAAAGAGTATGGACTAACATGGATGGAGGCGAAAAGTACAGCAGAAGACAGAAGAAAATGGAGACGTGCAGTTGAAGCCCTATGTTCCACTAGGAACCAATGGGAACAATAAAATATTTTATTTACTTTACATAGTAGTTAGATGAGCAATTAAACACATAAAAAGTTTTTCTTTCACAGAAGTAGAATTAAGTTAAAAGAAGAGATCACTTTTAGTATTGGAGTACTTAAAAATTGTCGAAAATTCAACGGAATGAAGTGAAATAAAATCAAAAAGTGATTTACAGACAAGTTGACGGAGTGGCGATGGGCTCCCCATTGGGTCCCATTCTGGCTGATTTCTTTCTAAGTAAGCTAGAAAATGGACCTCTCAACAACCTTATCAGTAAGTTCTCATTTTATTGCCGATATATGGATGATACCTTTATTCTTTGTGAAAATGGTTCTGATAAGAGTACAATAATTACTGAATTAAATGAAGTACATTCGGCTATGAAATTCACATGCGAAGAGGAATGCGAAGACAGAATTGCCTTCCTGGATGTCCTACTTACCAAAAAACCAGATGGTAGCATAAAAAGAAATTTGCATAGAAAAAGCACTTGGACAGGACAATATACACATTTTCACAGCTTCGTTCCTATCAAGTATAAAAGAAACTTAGTGAAGACCCTCAGCCACAGAGTTAGAGCTATATGCTCAGAAGAAGTAATTGAAGATGAATTAAGGATTGTATATGATACTTTGATCGAAAATGGCTATCCCGAAAAATTTATCAAGAAACATATGGCAAAGAAAAAGGAAAAGGAGCACTCACTATCTGTAAAAAAGAAGCCCCTTTATATACGACTACAATTCAAGGGCGATATACCAAACAAGATAGTTGCGAAGAAATTAAGAAAATCAGTTCAAAGAGCTTTTACTGCTGGCGAACTACACGTCTTATTCTCTACACGTCCGAAGGTGATTCCTCGACTGAAAGATGAAGTACCTAGACTAGACCACTGCGCTTGTGGAGCCAGTTATATTGGCCGTTGCTCTAGGAACTTGATTTTTCGTCCTCGAGAACATCTCCCAGTATGGCTAAGCAAAGGTGTAGTGAAAACTATTAACAGCTCGATATTGGAACATCTGGTGCAAACAGGACACAAAGCCAGCGTAGATGAATCCTTCTCTATATTATACCGGGTGCCAAATAAATTACCAAAAACATCGAAGCACCGCAGGCTCCAAACAGCAGAGGCTATTGCGATTCGCCTCAAACAACCAGCACTCTGAGTCCAAAAGAAGCAAGTCCAGCCCCTATATTGCCCTGGCCTTCAGTAGAAGCTATAAATTCATGTGGTTAATATTGCATATTTATATATGTATATATTTTTAGTGTATGCGTATATTGATCGATTGATTTTTTGTTTAAACTGAACTCTGTGCAAGTATGTTAAAATTGTTGTTGTAGATATATTTAATAATGTCTTTGCCATGTAAGCAGCTGACGAGAAGGCAACGAAATAAAAGATGGTACCATTTTATTCTGCTAAAACTGTAGTTCTTGCATTGTTCAAATATTATCTTTCTTAATGTTTCTGACATTCAGCTTATTCTATGTTGATGCGATTCAGCTGCAATCTATCAATATTATTGATTTGATGTTATTTAAACATTAATGTTGTTCATAACACTAATTCATTCATTCATTATAATGTATGTATAAATGTAGAGCCTGATGATGAATTTATCGAAAGGAGTACTCTTTGTTCAGTATGCATTCTTTTGAAAATTTTAATGGGCATTTTTAGTCAATTAAACATAAACTAAGAAAGAGTTCAGCATTTATTCATTCATCATTGTGTTTTTTTTCTTACCACTGTCATCAGTGAGCGCTATTTAGTCGAAGCAAAGAAAAACAATACTCACTTTCAATAGACAATACAAAAGAAACACTAGTTAAAAGAAAACAAACGTCAGTGAAAACTCCCGACTATTGTACTACTCATCGAGGTATAAAAAGCGAAATGTATTTGCAAGTAGAATTTTTTATTAAACCATACAGTTAGTCTTCTGATAAATTCACTTATGTATAAAGGCAAAAGATACTTCATACAATTTTGATAAACATTTACACATATAGAAGTAGGCATAAGTATTACACAAACTTCGTGAACCTTCTTGGATATGACAGGAGACAACAGAATATCTACTGAGGTTCCCATACATTACCAAATACATCAGGGAGTTTAGACGCTTCATCTATTATCCATGGTTCATCTGCAGAAATTAACAAGTAAAAAGAAATATGTAATACTTCATGTTATCCAATTGATAGAAAACTGAAGTTTAGACTATATGTAACTTAGTGTTTATCAGTAAATACTATACGACCGTGCAATTCCGTATTGAAGTAATTAACTGATAAAACAGACAGAGAAAAGTATTATTTACTCGACGATGTATAGAAAATAATTTGTTTTCCAAAATTACAACATTTGTGACTATACAACTCTTGGAAACCCGATCTTTATAGTTTACCTTCTCCCCCCCCTTCTTATCGTAAGACTTCAGAAAATTTCTGGATATCTGGGATAGGTGTTAAATACGTGGGAATAGTTGAAACAGGCGTTATTCAACACCTGTCCCTGCCACTGGAAAAATTATACTAGCCTAACGACAAATTGGAAGGAAGGAAGCATGAAAAAGGACTATCAAAACCAAGTTACGAAGTTGTCAAATTACCAAAATAAATTGTGTTACTAAAGTCATTCAGTAAATAACGTTGCCTCACTGTTCCAGAAATATACTAAACAGACTATTATGAGTTTAGTATATAAGGTACATTTCAACAGTTTATAAATTAATAATCAACAGTGTTGCTCAACAGTAGCAGCAGTATATTATGTAAACACAATCAGCGTAATTTTGCCTTGTTCATGAATGTATTTTTATATGTATTCACATTGTGAAAACTTTCCCAAAGTAAGTGCAATGTATATTTGTATCAGTCTAGAGGCAGATAAACGCTCACTCACCATTTGAACTGTATTCTACAGGAGGTAGTTCATACGGCACTGGAAATGGTGGTAGACCCCTTGTGATGATGTATGCGATCGCTTTAAGCCACCGTCCAAAACTTCAAATGTTTCAGCTGACTCCTGAAATATAAGATATGGAATTCAACAGTTTTTTCCCCCTAACTGGTATAAGTGATAAATAAACACACAAGCAGCATGTTCTCGTTAGGCTTATACTTTTCATGATCAACACTAATTTCTGGGACTGTTTAATGTGACTTTGGTGTTTAGTTGTCTTCAGCGAACTGTATGTGCAAAGTATAAGAGATCCTTGAGGTTTTAAACTGCTGTATATATAGTTGTCAATGAGTTTAATTTTGGAAAGCTGTCTCAGAATGTTTGCGATTTATCTGCAATTCATCTACAAAATAAATTGTAACAACTGCGAAAAACACTACATTGGCCAAAGTGGACGTCCCCTTCGTCTTCGTATCCACGAACATAAGCTAGCCGTCAAAAGACATGATATCCACTCCCCGTTCATATCACTACATACAGACAACCATGGACATCAGTTCGACTGGGACAACGTACAAATATTAGACAGAGGAAACAACAAGATTGCTAGAGAATATTTGAAGGCTGCCTGGTATTCCAGTGAATCATCAATCAATAGACACATCGACATAGACAAAATTTATCAACCGATAAGGAAACAATTTCACACACAAAGGGTCAAAGTTCAAGTCAAAGAAACAATCAGTTTCAATACAAGTAACCTAGAAGGTGTGAAAACGCACAAAAGCAACCAATGACGTCCAAGGTCACCAGGAGAGATGATTAATAAACTTGTGGAGAAATCTAAAAGCTCACTTCAAATTGAAGTATGCACTGAAGATGTCACCTAGTAGGGTGATGAAAGCTTCGCAAATTAACCATCCAGCTCACAGAACACGACTACATCAAAATCATCCTTCTGAGTTACAAATCTTCTCTATCATATCTTCAATGATAGTAAACCCATTGAAACATTAAAAATTGTTTTCAGACGGTAACAGTTCTTAAGAAGACAGTTGCAGCGAAGAAAATTTTCTCTTCGACGAAGTCATCATCTAGGTTGTACATTCGTGTATTTATATCAAATGGATGGGGAAGTTCCAGAATAATTTCTGGTTAAGGGTCAAATTGATAATAATAACAGTTCTCTTGAGAGTCGACCAATCAGAAAAACTGATTAAAAATCCAAACAATTGTTCTGAGTTAACAATTTCACTATTGAAGCATTCAGTTTTCATTATCACTATCTTTTTTGTAATACTCTTCTATCCTGTTGAAAATGACAGGACATTTCAGTAGTGTTTATCTGCTCTCATACATTTACTCTATCAGCGCTCTTTTGACAGTAAAAATGAAATGTGAAACACCGAAAAGATGTGAAATAAAAGGACAGTAACAGTAAGCACAACATTCATTTATATATTCATTACCATCAAACATAAATCTTTCGTAAGAACCAACATGTGAAAAGATTATGAAAAACCATGAATAGCTGCAAAATAGCTAACTTCCTGCTCTCCCAAACGATCATTGTCTGAAAGAGAATAATTTATTCTGCATGATTTCAGTCAAAAGGTACACCGAAGAACTTTAACGATGTATTATTTTCATACATACTACTTCATCACTTTTTAGTGTCATACACAACCATGAATTATAAATTATAAGGGATAGAAGTGCATACAAAAGTGCCGAAAAATCATTATTTGCCTTTTTAAGTAGCTTGTTTGAAAAGTAACGATCATTTTCTTGACAGTGATGTATCTTAACCTGAAAAAATACGTTTTAGGGATTTATCAAGTGTTCCAGTCGATAACACATTACTTCAGTATTACGATACATAGAAAAACAGCTTCTTCTTCCGTTTTATTCGCGATGCAAATTTTATCAATTAATACTAAAAATAAACTAAATTATTGACTGTATAAATTATTTATTCATGGTAACTTCTTATAAAAGTTATCATTTGCGAAACACATTAAGTTTAAGTGTGATACACCAGTGAATATAGGTTAATGGTAAAATAATCATCATATTAACACATTTTGCAGTTATTCATTGACATCCTTTTGCTTTCCAGGCTTCTGACAATACCGTTCTCATCTGTCTGTCTTTTTTCGACATAGAACTTTGCACATATGTGCGGGAGTTCAAGTCGCAACACTCCATGTAGCACACAAAGGAAGAGAAGAAAGTAGAAATGTATATTAGAGACAGTAAACAGAGGTGAGACAAAGGAATAGTAATAACGAAGAACAAAACATTATAAATTATTTAAATTAATCCCAGCGTGTTAAGAAAATCAAAACAAGATTTTTCTGAACGTTTCGCCGTGTAAGCCACAGCTTCTTCAGCAGATTTATTCGGATTATAATTAATCATCAAAATATATAGTCAAAAATTTTACATAAAATGAGGTCAGTTTATTTGAAGGTCATTTGTCTGTGGACATTTTTACCAATAGAAATATGTAAGCTGTCCTCCCATATATTTGTAATGACTAATGTCAAATTGTTGTTGTGTTTACTCTTCTATAGTTGATTTGTAAAGATTAGATTTGTATGTGTGTGTGTGTATGTATGTTATTTGTCATATGGAAAATACGTGAATTCATTGTGATAAACGTGTCACTACATGTTTTAAGGGTCATGGAGGCTTATAGAGTGTTTGTTGTTTTTTCATTTGTCTTGCTTCATAAGAGTTTGCCATATAGGAGATAAGTCTATGCCTTCTTTCCTATTCACTGCATTTGATGTGGTTAAAATGTGTAGGGCTTTCGAAGTCAATCTCTCTTTATGTGAATGAAATCCTCTTCCAAGAATTTCGACATTGTCAAAATCAATCTTATGTCCGCTGTCTATCGCATGCATTGCTATAGCCGATCTTTTTTCTAGACTTTTTAATTCTACTTCATTTCTAGGTGGACGTTTCGTGCAAAGTCTATGTTCATTCACTCTGACTTTCACCTGCCTACTGCTCTCCCCTATATAGCATGCCTCACATTCTGAACACTTTATCTTGTAGACACAATTACTTTGTGACATTTTGGGAACTATATCTTTGACATGCACTAACGCTTTCTCTAGAGAATTAGAAGGTTTAGCATAGACTTTAATATTATATGCAGCAAATAGTCTTTGAAGTTGTTCGGCTGTGTCTTTTCGATATGGAATGGCTATCGTCGAAGAACGAACGTCATGCTTTACAAACATTAAGATCAGACAAATCTATTGTTATTACTAAAGCTGACAAAGGCAATATCACCGTAATTCTTAACAAAGACGACTACGACAAGAAAGCTTTAGAGCATATCGAAACAGGGCCATACACATTAGTACCAGTAAACAAAATGTCTAGTACTATGAACAAAGTAAAAGCACAAGTATGCAATATACTTAGAGAATTGAAACCAAAACTGGGGAATTCAGTTTGGTTCTCAATAGCTCCCAAGACAAACACGGCCGCGAGATTTTATGGAAGGCCAAAATTACATAAAATAAACGTTCCTTTAAGACCAATAATCGATTTTACCAATTCAGTAACATATACTTTATCAAAATACATATCACGAATACTGAAACCACTTCAATACAATATTCCTTCGAACATCAAAAATATTGATGAATTTAAAAAGAAAGTAATGGATATAATTATTGAAGAAGACGCAATTATGGCAAGTTCCGATATGGTTTCTCTATTTACTAGTATTCCTGTATGTAATTTGCTCAATATTATGAAATGTGAACTTGAAAACAATCAAGAAGTATTAACTAAATCTTTATTATCAATAGATGAAGTTATAAAATGTTTAAAACTTTGTTTGGAATCTACATATTTTACATTTAAAGACAAACTGTACTGTCAAACAAATGGAATTGCAATGGGTTCTCCAGCATTTCTAATTGTAGCAAACCTGTACATGAAAGCTCTAGAAAGAAAAGTAATAGTAAATTTTAGTTTTCATCCTAGAATATGATACAGATATGTAGATGACACATTTATCATTGTGAAGAAAGCTGAAAAAGAATGCTTTCTAACAGAGATTAACTTAATCTCAGAATATATAGAGTTTACAGATGAAGTAGAATCGGCTGAGGGAACTCTAAAATTTCTTGATTGTCTTGTAAAAAGACAAACTGACAAGAAACTAAAGTTTACAATATACAGAAAACCGACACATTCCAACAAGTATTTGAATTTCCGACCAGATCATCCAATAGGAATGAAAGTTTCAGTAGCTTTAAATCTCATTAACAGAGCTAGAAACATTATAACAAATAATGATATGGAGAACGAGATATGGAATATAAAGTAGATTTTGATTGGAAATGATTATCCGGAAAAGCTACTGGATAATATTGTCGATAGAAAAGCAGAAGGGAAAACAGAAAATTGAAAAATCTTGGCTATCGACGATAGTCATCCCATATTGAAAGGACACAGCTGAGCATTTACTTCATATAATATTAAAGTCTATTTCAAGCCCTCTAATTCTCTGAAGAAAGCGTTGGTGAATGTCCAAGATTTGGTTCCCAAAATGTCACAAAGTAATTGTGTCTATAGGATAATGTGTTTAAAATGTGAAGCTTGACATATGGGGGACAGCAGTAGACAGGTGAGGGTCAGAGTGAATGAACATAGACTATGCACGAAACGTCCACCTAGAAATGAAGTAGAATTAAAAAGTCTGGAGAAAAGATCAGCTATAGCAATGTATGCGATGGACAGCAGACATAAGATTGATTTCGACAATGTCGAAATTTTAGAAAGCGGATTTCATTCACATAAAGAAAGGTTGACCTCTAGAGGCTTGCACATTTTAACCACACCGAATGCAGTAAGTAGGAAAGAAGGGATAGACGTCTCACCCATATGGCAAACTCTAATGAAGCAAGACAGATGAGAAAACAACAAACACTCTATGAGCCTCCATGACCTTTAAAACATGTAGTGACACGTTTATCACATATGAATTCACGTATTTTCCATATGACAAATAACATACATACACACACACACATACAAATCTAATCTTTACAAATCAACTATAGAAGAGTAAACACAACAACAATTTGACATTAGTCATTACAAATATATGGGAGGACAGCTTACATATTTCTATTGGTAAAAATGTCCACAGACAAATGACCTTCAAATAAACTGACTTCATTTTATGTAAAAATTTTTGACTATATATTTTGATGATTAATTATAATCCGAATAAATCTGCTGAAGAAGCTGTGGCTTACACGGCGAAACGTTCAGAAAAATCTTGTTTTGATTTTCTTAACACGCTGGGATTAATTTAAATAATTTATAATGAATCAATCTGACTCGGCGCACAAATTATTCCAGGAAATTCGTAACACCTACGGTCTGGAAACCTATAATGAAGAACAAAACAGTTTCATTGGAAATCATGAGTCACAAGGAGTGGATGCATCTGCGCCATTGCGCCGTTCTCATCTGAAAATATAATACTCATACTGGGTAGTGAACTCAAACTAATCAAATACTAACCAAGTGAATGGATTTAGCAAATCTGAGGATTTTGGCCTAACTTATGTGGAACGCGTGTCTCATTGATCTTTAGTCATCATTGCTTCTCTAGCTCCTAACAATGAATGATGAAATACGTAGATGTAAGTAACTGGCCTATGAAACCTTCAATCAGAACGTTTTTATCTACCGTAGAACAACTGGAGACTTATTTAGAAAATTTTAACTTGAAAGCATGCTAACAAAAAGGATAAACTTACACAATGGAGTCCTCTATAACGCTTATACTCGAATTCAAGGAATAGATTTCAAACAAAAATTAATTTCAAATGATGTATTTCCTATACTATTTCTGAGAACGTAGAATGAACTAACAGGTAGTATGAAATCTGTGAACCTACTGATTTATCTTATTGAAAAATTATATACTCCAGACTATTAGGCCTGAAAGAGTATTAATTTATTGTGACACTATAAACCCGACGGGTAAATTATTCTACAACAGAATGGATCCAAATAAAACATTAATTCATGCGCAGACGGAATATCAGTACCTCGCATTATCAACGAACACATCCTCGAACAGTACTCAACTCTGTACCTCGGAATTCATAGCACTGACCGTGAATCCATTTGTTGGAGACACTTATAGAAACAAATTTAGCAGCCACGACATATGAAGAGTAATTCACGACGAAAAGTTCAATTAGGTATTTGAAACGAAGACAAGGTTGATTACTATCACCGATGATCTGAATGGTTACGGTGGACAGGATTATACAGCAGATGGTGGAGAGTGAGAAGTAGGACATGTGTTGGAACGACAAAAAGACCCGAAAAGGTCTGACCTATGAGGATTATCTATATTCTGTGTCTCAAAATTCAAAGAACGTCAGCAGAAGAGACATCGCAGATACAACGCAAGGTGAAAATGCAGAAGACGGAGATGACGAGGGTACCTAACGAAAAACAATAACCTCTTATCACCGCCAACGTGACGATTCTCAAGAAAGTCACCGCTTCCACTTGCCTTATATGGGAAATGTCGTTCCAACTACAAGCAGCAGTGCGGATAACTATTTTAAAGTCAGTCGGTCACCATCCCATCACCAAAGAAAGAGAAATGTTCACTACTCTGAAATAAGTGTGGAGACATACAGAAATCACAACAATAAGATCCGAATTTGTAAGACCAATATCACATCGGTAATTCTATATGGTTCAGAGACTTGGCGTGAGTGTAACCGAAAGCTTTTCTAACCGGCTGCATATTTAAGACCAGGTAACCAACCAGAAATGATAAGTCGGACAGAACTCTAGGAAGCATCAGACCAGCAGGCAAGAACCTATTACCTAACAAGTATGCAGAAGGAAACGAGGTTGGCATGTTCATATGCCAGGTCATCAAGTGATTGCAAGAAGTCAAGTGAAATGGAGATGCCTTATGTGCCACTTAAAACGCAAACAGTGAATAGTAATAATACATTATAAATCGCGACATTTTACAATGAAAAGTAATCACCGAAAACGGTATTGTACCTAAATAAGAAAATAATGTGTATCTTGTCAAAGTCTCGCCTAAAATGATTGCTACTTAATATCCGACCAACTCGAATATAAGAAATAGATAAAACTGCAACTTACCATATAATTCGATGGTAAGAATAGGACACCAAGTTCATATGAACGTATCATCAGCTGACTTCCTGATTTTTCATAACTACCCCAAGCAGCTTTAGAAAGATTGGCACTAAAATTTTCAAAAAGAAAATATGACAGAACCCAACAGAATTTATGTCTATAAACGATTTAAATGTTACACTGCTTTGTAGGTTATATAATGACTGACTTAGTGGGATCAACTATTTTAAGATAATAACCAGTAATCCTTGATCTAGGAAATTACATTTAATTTAACATATACCTAACAAATGCAACTTCAATCCTCATTTTTCAGTAGCCAATGTGTTGTTCTGCAAACAGGAGGTCATCGATGTGATAAATACAGCCTTAATAATAGCATAGAAGTAAAAAATAAGTTTATCTAAGGTTGTTGGTAAATGTACACAATTACATAAACTCAGCCCAGTAAATTTGAAATCCTAACCACATCAATTACAGCAGAATTTATAAATTTCTTAACATTTTAAAAATAGTCTGCATTATACTACATTTGAAAGTTCACGTAAAAGAACCATAAGCATTTACAACTTTCTATTAAATAAATATAATATTTAAATAAAGGACTATTCCACTGCTAGTCACCATCCGCCAATTAAAGACTATTACGAAAACTATTTACTAGTTAGTTAACACACCTAGTTAAAAGAAACCATCCAATCTGTCTGCCATCAGGTGACATTCGAGTATATGATTTAATATGAGGAGCAGCTCTACTATGTCCGAAAGCTTGCCAACGATGAAGGAATTGACGAAGCCATGGTTGTTTTTCAGCTGTTCGCTTGGTGTACGGTAGACAACCACCGGCAAGATAACCTTCTAAGCTGTTACGAACATCCTCAACGCACGGGTAAATCTATGAAGGTTTCAAACAAATAATTACAACTTTTGATTAAAACTTTAAGTAAAAAAAAATAGAATTAAAATATTATTACACTATTATAATACGACAGTTAAGATGAAATAATATTTGGATTGAAAATACTCAAAACTTCATAGTTATTCTCTACAGTCAAATTCACTATGTCATCTGACTGCGAGTCACCTAAACACAGTTCACTAGTATCTTGCTTTACATTAACGTTTATCTACATACGTAAACGACAAGTCAACATGAGGATATGATAGAGAAGATTTGTAGCTCAGGTGGATGATTTTGATATGGTTGGGGTCACTGAGCTGGATGGTTAATTTGTGAAGCTTTCATCACCCTACTGGGTGACATCTTCAGCGCATACTTCAGTTTGAAGATGATTAATAAACTCGTGGAGAAATCTAAAAGCTCACTTCAAATTGAAGTATGCACTGAAGATGTCACCTAGTAGGGTGATGAAAGCTTCACAAATCAACCATCCAGCTCAGAGAATACAACCACATCAACAATATGAGGATCTTACCTGCGAAATTGAAAGATCTATAGGCTGAGTGTATGATGAACATTTACTTGATGCTTAACAAAGAATTTTATCGGTAAATATATTGGATTGTGTTGGGATGGATTTCACACTTCATCCTGTATTACCTAATATTTTCTCAGCAAAATCAGAAAATGGTCTACTAAGACAGACACTGAATAGGCTTGGATACAATCGCTCCTTTTTAGACGATGAGTTCGCCGTTTACGATAAACCTAATAATATCCATCTAGTTATTGTATTTAATTGGTACGAAGAATATCAAAGTAGCCTTTAGTTTATGAGTGTCTTTCTTACCAAAAGGACTAAAATGTCTATAAAAAACATTTTTAGGAAAACTGCATGAAACAGACAGTGTGCTCGATTTCGTAGCTTCAAACTGATTCAGAACAGATGTAATTCAATGTTTTAGTCACAAGGCAAGACTTTATCTCCTTCACTTACTGTATATGTGGAGAAATTAAATCCCTGGAGAGTGCTCCTCTCCGAAACAAATATACCAGTGTTTTCGTAAAAACCATAAATCAAGGGAAATCAATAAAATAAGGCGTAATACAGTGAACTAAAATTGTCTTCACGTAAGTGGAGTTCAAGCGCGATATATCAAGTTGCAGGTTGGGTAGATCTGTTGTAAGGACACTTAAGGTCCAGAATTACATATCAGTCTCTCGACCAAATCTATCCCAACCAACGCATTACTGATGATGACCACATCAATTTGCAATTGCCTGAGCGAATATAGTTACATAAAACGTTTCCAGAGGAATTTGTCCTTATGCATTCGTGAACATGTACCACTCTAGCTGGGAAAGGGATTAAATAGGTCAATAAACAATGCTATCGTGTCCCATTTGGCAGGCAGTGAACTCCAGTTCAGAACAAAACAATTTACGATCATTTATCGAGTGCGAAGAAACATACCAAGGTACACGATTCCACCTCTTATCTACAGCTGGATCTACGGGAGGGATTAAGAATCAGCTTGAAGTATGTCTGTGTTGACAATCTATGGAGCCATCAAAGATCTAATTATTCCGTGTCTACTATGTGCCTCTGAAGCCTAACTATCTTCACTGTCCTTCTCATTCCATTTAAAAAACATTACTATACATTACATCATTATTCATATTATTATTTATTATCCTATAAACTTATATTCACATATTCTGTTTCCCTGATTATAAGTCTTTCCTTTGAACCTACACTCTTGTCTGTATGAGTTTTGATCAAGATTTGGTCAGGAAAGTCCACAAACTTGGAGTGAAAAGTAGGCATTTGTGAAAGTTATATTCGTACAAATTTCAGCGATATTCAAATACGTGGAGAGACCAGCTGAAACAGTCTTGAGTCGGGAGACTATTACTCATCAAAATGAATGATAATTGAAAGTCAAATAAAAATCTGGTCTGTGGAAGGATTCGAACTAGTGACCTGTGAATTACTAGTTCTATAGTGACTCAGGTTTTCATTTCCCGTGAAGTCATCGCCCATTACGTAACTAATGAAACAAATAATACTCAAGTTTCATTCATCAAACTAGTGTTAACATCTTCAGGGGAATCAAGAACAAAATTGATTATTAATCCACAAACATGCTATTCAGTTATTTCATCGCATTTTTGTGTTGACTGTACACTTTGCATGCATTTAAATGATAAATTAGATTAATTTTTTACTACTCCACTTCCAACTTCAACCTCATTAGATTCCATCTGTTCATAATACAGTTACTGATATAATTTTATTTTGCTCTTTACTCATTACCGTATGATATTATTTAGAAGTTTATTACTGTACGCCCCGGGGGAGAAGTTACTGAGAACAACTGTTTTAAATATCTAATGGATTTTTTTAAAATACCTCATTATGTAATTAGTAAAGCCAGTTGGTAATGAGACACACTTAATACTTGCTTGGACTCAATTACTCGGGATATATTTTTCGTACACGAGGCTATAAGCCACACCTATCCTGTGAGGTTTAATGATACTAAGCAGTTGTCTAGGTCGAAGCAGTTGGAACGGAAAAAAACAGATCCAAAAGCTATTAGCTGAATGATGAGTGCTTCAGACAATGAGCCACATCTCTACAACTTAGTATCCATAACATTCAATACATGAAAATGCTTACTGCTTTGACTAAGAAAAATAACATCACTGGGTATAGGCACTCAACACACGAACTGTAATATAGAATGTCACCTCTGAATATGTGCAACACATATACAAAGTCAATAAATAAATCACTCAGTTTTATTTCAACTACATACACAAACAAAAAACTAAACAAAATATCAAAATATTCAGAAGACAGCTTAATTAGAAACAGTAAGTAATCGCTGGATTGTTTATGTATGAAATGGTTCTCAAAAAGCATACTTACAGTCATAAATGTAATACTACGGTAGACTATCATAGTATGTAAGTATATTAGATATGATACACAAGGGGTATAGTGTCAGGGATTAGATTGAAGATCTTTTCACACAGAGTGTCATCAAGTTTTCACTGGTTTAGTGGATACCATCTTCGAAATCCCTGTTCTCGCCTACTCCAACCTAAGCCTAGAAAGCCGCTACAGGCTAATTGATCTGTACCTCATAGGCGAATGATATGGTAACAAACAAATAATTAAAATCAACAAAATTTATCTTAACAATCCTCTAATCGAAACCAAATTAAATTAGTAACTATTCCTAGCAAAATAAGGTGAACAATTTGCGGTTAATTTTTCACCTTTTATACTTCTAGCTCAATTCAGTGCGTCATTTCACACGTCTTGAATAAACAAAACTTCTCAGCTCCAAAACACTATATTTCTTAACTAGGTTTACAGATATTTTTGGCAATCAAATTAGGTGAAATTCGATTAGATTCTCATGTGAAATTATGAGTCAATCAAGTGAGTTCTCAAATTTCAGACAGACTGAAGGCAAGCTTGTACGCTTAGTACTAACCATAAATCTACTTTTGCACTAACCGCGTAACAGACCTTGTGAATTGCGTCAAGGGTAAAATAAAACCAACACTAGGAACAATTTTTAAAAATCACTAGGGATAAAAGTAACTCAATGCTGTTGATGAGTCAAATTTTATATATATATATATATATATATATATATCACCATTCGTAATCCGCGAGCTCCCCGACCAGCCAAACTAGAAGACCATTCTGTGGTGAACCAAGCTGGGGGTTGAGATCCAAGAGAACCGATACTTGAAAATTGTCCGACTACTGGCCAAGATGAAGGAATTCGATTGTTAACAGCATGCAAAACCTGGAAGAAACAAATGGGGATTAAAGTATTTAGCATTTATGGTTAATTACATAAAAGAATGACATTGTGCGGTTAATAAATGGGTACTAACCAACACAAAAAAATCCCTAATTTTAATGAGGAGTCTCTGTCAAAGGGGAAAGAAGAAAGGATCCATAAAAAAGAACTCTCATTTTTTATTTTTTTTATTTCTGATTACAGCTTGATTCCACACTGTATTTTTGGTACAAGTAAGGAATTTTCAGCATGGATATCGGTAGCCCGAATTTTGCAGGCCGACCATAGATATCAGGTGTGCATCGGCAGGGGATCGAACCTCGGACTATGTACATGGTCGGCGAGAGTCCTAACCACTGTGCCACTCACGCACAACAATATCATTTACAAACTCCGTAGAATCATAATTACATTTTGCTGCAATCAAGTCCACTATAAAATAATTCGTTGATATGTTGTAAGATCGAACATTATCCTTTTAGAAGCTAGACTGTCTAATCAAAACTAGGCACTTAAAATTAGTATGTAGGCATAAATTTCCTACAGAGCAAATAAAATCATGAATATAACACTTTCACATATATTATGAAAACCTGACTTCCCACTTGGTTGTTAAAAATCGCGTACATCGGGATCACTCAAATAACTGCCTTCGAAAATCCCGCTAATTTACTGGGATCAAATCCTAAACTAATACTTAGCGGTAACCGTCTTACTAACTTTCTATGTATTATTATTGTTTCCTTTAGTTCCTATAGAAATATAGGGCTTCAGCCGAACGTCTCTAATGCGTTCGGTTCCCTCAAACATTTTCACCTGGCTCAACGTCTGTTCACATGCTTTCATCTCCTCTTCACATGACCTCCCCCATGTCACCTCCGATTCGCCACTTCCATTCGAGTTCCACTCGAGCAATGGCCTGGTGTGTGATGTCACTTGATAGTTTCCCAGAGTACGGTCAATCCACCTCCATTTCTTCCCGCATGTTTGTTGCACAATCGGTTTCTACTGGGTTGTTTCGCTCCCAGAGATCCCTGTTGCTGATCTTTTCTAGCTATCTATGACTTACTTTTATAAAAATCCGATCATCACTGCCAGTGATCAAAGTATTTTCATGGGAAACAGGGCTTCAAGGTGGACTTCTGACATCACAGTAGCAGTGTTTTTCTTACGGGATGGGATTTCTAGCCTCACACCCGACCTCTCCCCTTGATCATGTCTATTGTATAAGCCAAGTATAGGAGTGTGTCGGCCAGATATTGAACCCTAGACCACTTGCATGATTGACCACTTTTCTAACACCGAAGCGCTGACCTAGTAAGGGAGTGGGTAAGGCATTATACCATTTATCCTATCGGGAACAAAAACTGCAAAGACTGAATTTTTCAAGAGCTCTGTTCCTTTGCATCCCAAGTGGGACAGAGGGTTTCAAGCTCGAGCTATGTAGTTTGAGTAGTAGTTTTTATCTTTACGATATAAGATAGCTTCACGTTTAAACTCCCATCTTTACCCAGCTTACTTCCAGCTTAGCGAGGTTTAGGAGTATGTAAGCCAGGGATTGAGCCCCGTAGTACATGCTTGGTTGGCAAGCATTCTACCTCTGAAAAACCGACGTAGAACGACTGAAAATACAATGCCTTATCATATTTTTTATACCCAACGAATATACTGGAATTCCTGAAAGCACAAACATCTTCAAAATTCGACTAAACGTCATGAAGCATTCATGTCTACCTCGATTTAATAATTTATTTTATGCAACACCTAAGTTTTACCATCAAAATATACATATTTATATATACGATTTTTTTATTATTTCACATTCCCAGTGGAATATAGGGCTTCAAGCTGCAGCTTTGAGGTTTCGTTAGTAAGTGATGTGTATTTTTACGGGATGGGGTTGCTAGCCTCATGCCCAATCTTCCCTCTTTACCAGACTTATTACTGCCTTACGAGGTAAATAATAATTACAAGATAAAAATGAATCACAGATACGAAATTTCGTCACTACTAATTAATGTAAATATTAGAAGAGAAAAAGGGAAAAAACTAATCACAATCACAAGAAAACACCCTCATTAGTACTGTGAATATCTTCATAACATACTCATAAAAAGAATAATTAGTACTTAGAATATTAATGGATTCATAAATATAGAATCATAGAAGGAACAATTGTATAGTCCCATTGTTTTTGTTCGAAGTAGACCTTAATTCGAAAAGCACAAATCATGACAAAGCAATTTATACCTGAATACAATCCAATAATAATTAGGAATAAGATCAATAAGAAGGATAAGAAGCTGAGGTCATTTTGACTAAAACAATTGCATTATTTACCATTGATAACACAATAAAAAGATAATGGATTTATATAAAGGATTTCAACCAAACGCTTGCCGTATCATGGTAACATGCTCAACACTTCAGTTAAAAATCGAATATAACATTTACTCAAAGTATCAAGTAAATAATCATACCTGTGCTAAACGAGGATGGCCGAATTTCTTCATTGACTGACCAACAAATCTACCAGAGACTGAGGCAATTAACACAACCCTTTTGCACAAATAGAAATAAAATGGACTAGGTGTACACATTAAGTTTTCTAGGAAAGGATCACTAAGGCTAATATACCCATATTAGCTTAGATGTGTAGTCATTACTTGAATCTTTTAAAAGAAGTTATTCATACATGTGACTTTATCATGTGAGTTTTATTTCAGTAAAACTTAAAATAGAAAAGACTAACTACATTATGCATTTTCTCATAAGTAAAAGTCTTAGTACAAAATCACAGAGATGGAGCATGTATCCCACAAAAAGGATAAGGGTCATTTACATTCATAAGAGAATAAGACCCATTATAACAAACTTATATCCCTAAGCAGATAATAACCTAAGTAAATATATCAGTATGAATGTAAACATAGTCTGCTGACGAGTCTGGAACGTGACGCACCCCTTCACTTCAGATGTCTCAATCGACTTAATATCCCTCCTAAAGCTGGAGATACACAACGACCTTGTGCATCCGATCTATGCTCTCCTTATAGAACTGCTTGTATCTAGTGGTGTCATCATGCAACATATCCTGAGTAAATATTAGAGTGAACTTTGGAGACTGCGTTAGAATATAATTCCCCATAATTCCACTAACACAGTTATTAAAACTGTATCACTGTGCGCCATATCAAGTAAACTTACGAAATATGTGAGTAATTTTGAAGTATGACTGTGTGTGCTTGGGACTGGTGCAGATCATATTTAAATAAATATATAATCTCGGGATACAGATGTCGGTGGCTTGCACAAGTGCCAAAAATATCATCCCAAAAGCTTCCATACCACCCACTATTTTTCACTCCTGAGACTGGTTGGAAGCAACGGATATCTGGCTCTTACCACGTTGCATTTGCAAACGGAGGATAGTGGTGTTGGATTAGCATCTATTGATGTATTACGACGGTGTGGATGGAGTTAAAGAGGTCTCCCTAATTAGTAGTTGAGAATCGATTCAGTCTACCCATCTTATCTGCGTTCCTAATCACCATCATCTTACAGCCAGTGATATTAAAAATCCTATAATTATATAACACTCACTAAGATACTAAATGTATGACAGCGATTTCCTCTGTTTCCAAGACAAAGCTTTACAATCACTCTACCAGTAGAATATCTCGGTGAAACTTATTCTGTTACAAGATGAAAAGCTGCTTACTTGATTGGTCGAAAATCGTAGTTATGCAAACAATCAATCCATTCAAATAAAGGTGAATTAACAGACTGAGTCACACCAGTTGAATATGCTTTCAAATATTCAAGTAGATCTGCACGGAAGTTAGTTTCCGAATCTGTAGATGAACTTGAACTTTTCTTTAATTCGGAATTCAATAAACTTAACTTTGGACTAATCCATATACTAAAATGTGAGAAAATACCACACGAAATGGTTGAGTTACTCAGGTGAACTAAATATTTTTTTAACAAATATCTTATAAGACATCTAGTAAATAAGGAGTAATTAAATGAATTAAGCAAATACGTAAAAGTAATAATTTGGTTAACCAAATCAGTTCGAAAAAGTTCACCTAGCACAAATTAATATATATATATATATATATGCATTATACCTCTCACATATTGTTCATGCATGACAGGACAATAAATATAATGAAACACAAGCTTTACTCATTCGTGCCTTTTATAACCAATTCAATTATCAACTTATACTTACATAAACACCATCGGAAAACATACTTCAAGTAAATACGCATTTTTGGTAATCACTCATCAAACTTTACAATCAGCAGATTAAAATCATTTAGAATAGATATTGTAGCCGAAGGATTAAATATCCAAATATATGGGGTAGTGGATAGTAATCAGGGTAATAATAATAATAGTAAAATCATGTAAGTGCTTATGTGATCCACATGGTCAATAATTGTGGATTTGTAAGTAGACTGTGTATGTATGTAAGCATAAAAAGGAAATGCTCACTACTATCTTGTAGGAAATGGATAACAGTGTATTCGGTTTCTTAAAAAAAAATTCGTCAAAGTAAGACAAAATATGCAATTATTATCTATGATGATGATAACAATCATAACATTTGCGATTAATAAGTGATTGATACAGAAAATAAATTATAATTTGTTAAAAGTCCAACCATATAAAATTAAAGTGTTAGTTTAGTTGGGCTCTCTGAGCTGGTTTGGTTTACTTGAGAAGCAACATCCTCAGCGCATACTATAATTTGAAGTACACGATGGTGATAATTCTTCTGAATTGCTGACCACACTGCAGACATGACTACCACAAAACTGTCACAGTACCAAGGACTAGAGATAATAACTAGGACAAGCTTTCCATGAACACGTAGATTAGACTGAAATATTTTTATAGCAACTTCAGCTGTTTAGCAGTCAAGGGTTTACAAACCTAGAGAATTAAACCGGCATATTGTTTATAAAGGTTAAAGGAGGAACACTTCCATTAATCTGTGACTCTGTATCCATTAAATGTACCAGTATAAGGTTCTTCATATGCAATAACAACTGTGAAAAAAATATTGGTTGGATGAAAAACTCGTGGAGAATTCCTAAATTTCACTCGACATTAAAAACTGTACTGATGTTGTCTGGAAATATAGTGAAAGCTTTTCAAATAAACTATCTGCCTGAAAGAACACAGCAACACAAGCATCAACCATTTGAGTTGTGATGGAGAAGATCGCATCTACACTTAACTTTTATTTTTCTAAACTACTTAGGACTATACAAAAGAAACTGACGGTTATCTTCGTAAAACATTCTACCTTGTTCTCTGTATTTTCTACCTTGTGTATCTCTACACTGAAGTGGCCAGATTAGGTAGCTTATCTTGCACATAAAAAATCTGAAAATTATCTATAATCATTTAGGTATTTGATAGAAATTAACAACTGGGAAAAGAGAAAATCCTAACACAGTTTTCACGATTTTATCCAAACTCAGATGAAATTCAAAACGTTTCGCTTCTGATTATGAAATGACTGTATCCCTTGTTCGGCTACTTTTTTCCAACCATAAGTATGACATCTGTAAAAGCAAGTTAATTTTAATCCCGAAGTTTTATAAAGTATTCCACTACAAAGCAGATAAATTTACCTTGAAATCAGTCAGCACATATAAAAAAGATATTTGACGATATGCTCATAACAAGGCTGTCCCACCATCCACATAAGATAGGATGGAACATATTTGAAATCATGACAGAAAGCAAAGATTTAACGCAAATTGTACTTTCGAGAAGAATACATTATGCAAAGGACAATCATCAATACATAAATGGTGTATATTATAAAAATACAACTCACCCTTGAGTTCTCCGATCCCAGTCTTCTGGTATCATATTGGCAGTATGAATTACAACTTTTAGTCCATCTTTATACTTCAGTATCATCATTTTCCTGATATCAAATCAACAAACACTTTTTCAGTTAAATGCTTTACACATTAAAGTAAATTATTACTAACAACAAAAAAAAGAAATAACAATGCAGTACATTGGGACTTAAAAAACACAATTCTCAGTTCATCATTTATGTACTGATAAAATAAAAGTAGTATGAAGGTGGTCATAGGAATTTTCTCCCCTGATTACAAAACACGCTAAGTAAAAGGATCAAATTTTCAAAAAGAATATATTGATGCCGACATGACGTGTGGAAAGATAAGCTTAACAATATATATATATATATATATATATATATATTCATGTTTCTCGAGACAATATATATATATATATATATATATATATCAACGAGCTAATGGAAACTAAGACTTCAAAAGCGCATCTCCACTTGACTTAGCTCTGTATCACAACTCCTAGCTGCTTCCAGGATTAAATAAAACTTCTCATTTTCATCATTACATAATCTCTCCCATGTCACATTCGGAAAAACATGTCGATTCTCATTGCAGTTCCGCTTCAATATCACATTAATTCAATGTCTCCTCAGCATATGGCGAATACAGACTTAGAAAACACAACACACTAAACGAAGAAATATATTCCTTTTCATTGTGCTCGAAACATGGTCATCAGTTAATATAACTGTACAACACTGTGTGATTTATCAAAATAAAATCTTATCCATAATGGAGTTATATTCTTTTTCAGTTAGTTCCTCATCATCGACTCTACAATTATATATATAAATATATTTCTTTACACCATAATTTTGACCGATCAAGTGGTTATTTTAGTTAATCAGTTTTAGGTATAGGCGGGGGTTAAATCGAGAGGTTAAAAGTTATCAAAACAAATAACTAATAGGTGTTAGTAACAAGACATCTAAGTTTTAAAAGAGGGGTGAGAATTAATCACGGGATTCAAGTTAAGTTGGTTCTCAGGCTTTAGCAATAAGTTATTACGTCATCAAGAAATTAGTAAAATAGTGGTGATGACTAAGAAGAATAGGATAACTCAGAAGAGTTACGTAGAATACAAACAAGCTAATAGAATTAGCTAGAATTGTGAAAATTAACAAAGTCAAAAGACAGTTACAAGGAGAGGCGAAAAATCATTTTTGAAAACTTAATACATATTGGCCATGAGCTTTTTGGACGACCTGTTGACTAAACAAACATACAGAACAATATGTAGACGTTTGTATAGAAAACCTACTTCCATTGGACAAAATACTCACTCCCTGAGCTTCGTACCTCTCCAATACAAACGTAATCTGGTTAGAAGTCTGGTCAAATGAGATGCTGAACGAAGGACTCGGTAATATTCGCGATCTACTAAGTAGAAATGGATATCCAACTAGATTTATAAAAACAAACACATGAACTAAGAGGGTAAAAGGTCTATGTCGCCGACTGTCCCAGAAAGTCAATCTTCCCAAGCCTACACTTCACGGGTGATGTCAATAGTGAGATCTTATCACAACGTCTGAGAACAGCCTTCAAAAAGACTTTCCATGCAGCTAAGCTATGTGTATTCACTGGCCGATCAATACTTAGTTCAAGGAATAATGACAAACTGCCCTATTTCGCCTCTCCCATGTGTATTTACCAGTTTAATTGCCAGTGAGGAGCTAGTTACACAGAGCGTATGATCAAGCAAGTTCATCGTCAAATTTCTGAACACCTCACATCTTGGTTTGTCAAAGGTCCGAATAAAGTTGCACGCGGTTCAATAATAGCTAATCACGTCGATACTGGACATCAGATCGACTCTAATAAAGCTTTTAAAGTTATTTACGGTATATCACCCAACCTCTCGCGCAGCCTACGAGTACGACTTTTATATACAGCAGAAGCAATCGGAATTCACCTGAACAAGCCAAATCTGTGTGTTCAAAATATATTTGTGCAGCCCCTTTCTTTGCCACGGTCAACTACATAATATGTATTAAGTTATGTATTAACTAAAATAACCACTAGATCGGTAAAAAATTGTGATGTTAAGAAATATATATAATTGTAAAGTCGATGATGAGGAACTAATTGGAAAGGAATGTATTTCATCGCTTAGGGTGTTGTTTTATTAAAGGCATAAATGGGAATTAGGAAATTACTGGAATCCAGACTTGTGATTTTGGGAAATATGTTCTTGCTTGCTTCTTTGATGGAGTTAAGATCTTCAATGTCGAGAGAAGACAGATGTAGACGTAAGTCTGAAGCACTTTAGAAATACTTTTCCTTGGAGCGAACGCTAAGTTTTTGAACCATATAGACGCACTGACTTGACAATAGTGTTGAAAGCCCGAATCTTTTACATAATATTGAGAGCAGGTTAGTGAAGTTCTGGTATGCTTTTCTGTGTATGTCTTTGACACCCTCATCTATCTCACCTGTAATTGAAACGTTGGAAGCTACCCAAATAAATGAAAGAAGTTAACTCCTTCAAATCTACCCTTCTGATGGTTATTGGTGATTCTTGTTGTCAGTAGGGTATCTTCATCACCTCCGCCTTCTCTATAGTCACCTGAATTCCTGTCTTTGGTGCAGCTTTTTCTTGCTTGCTGGTTCTCGTCTGGAGATCTTCGAACTTGTGAAACAGTGGGCATAAATCGTCTTCGAATTCCAGATTCTCTAAAGTCTTCTTTTCCGTTCAAAGTATGCTCATCCTCTCGGTCCGCACCGTCTCCTGCATCATCACAATCACAAATGTCAACGGTAATAGTAGGCAACTGTGCCTTACTCCAGTCTTCACTACAAAGTCTTCGTTAAGTTTTCCGTTGTGAATCCCCTGACATACGGCACTGTCATATAGCTGCTGAATAAGATTGATAGAAATCTGGGTATTCTGTAGTGTCGAAGCGGTTTTTAAATTACTTCACAGTCAATGCTACCGAAAGCTTTTCAGAGTCAACGAAGTTGAGGTAGAGGTTTGACTGCCATTCTATGCGCTATTCTATGATAATACATAGTTCTGCAATTTGATTCGTACATGATTCGCCTTTCCACAATTCAACTGGTTTCGGAAGGTGTTTTGGATCCAGAGCACCCTTCAGTCTCTCGAGGATGACGCCAACTGAAATTTTGATTGAGGTATACAGGAGAATGATTCCACACCCATCCTGGAAAAGGGTTAAGTCACTCTTCATCGCTAATCTAAAAAGATAGTCCTTCTTCCAAGAGGTAAACACCTTTCTTCCCTACAGGCATTTTGCAATGACAGTGTGAGCATATATTCCGAGACCTCTAGTAATCTCTAAATTATTTCAGTTGAATTGATAACTACCTAAAGTTATAATTTATTGAACTAGGAAATTTATACTTTCAGGTGTTATTTTCTAAGGATGTGATTGACTTCATTTAAAATGAAATTAATATTCGACATCAGTCAGTGAATCTTTGAGAATTACGGTCTACCAAACAATTATTTCACCCCTGTCTGGTTCTCGTCATCAGCAGGCCAGAACATTACCATTCAACTAATGTGACATAATCCAAATGATGTTCGTTCATGATGAAGGCTAGCTTAAAATCCATCATATCTGTGCAAAGCAACACCTGAAAATCAGTTCATTGCCTATAAATCACTGCATACGGGATAGCCTTTCAGAAGTCCTAATGAGAAGGCGTAAACGGTTGTATTCATCAAGTCGGGTTAAAAACACAGATAATCGAAGATGATATTAACTGGTATTGGGGCTGTATATTGCAAATACACAGAAGACAGAATTCATGGGTCACATGATTCCGTCCTAGTGTCTGAGTGGCAAGGTTCTTGCTGCTTGACTGAAATATTCTAGGTGTGGTCCCCGTTGAGGCCTCTTGTGCGTACTGCCGAAAAATAAGACAAAACAGCTGTCCAACACTCTTTGATTTAGAATACTTCCTAAATGATTTCGGTGGTAATATATAAGAAGTAGCGAGAAAAAAATATCCCAGCAAAAAATGCAGGTCAAAGGTCAATGTGATAGAAACGTCAACAAGAAAAAAAATTCATCACGGATATTCATTAATGATATAATGCATGCACTTCTGCATGAAGCTACACTAAAAATGACAGAATATGATTAATAGCTCTGTCCAGGAAGTAAGAAAACCAGGAACATTAAAATCCCGAGATTTTGATGAAAATTACGCAAAATTTACTGTGTGACGTCGAAGGGACTTCGTATTTGGGCATATATGATTGCGTAGCAATTCTTTCCACAACCATTTTGGATACTGATGATTAGCGACACAATCCTCAAAAAGTCAACTTTTTCACTGCCAACAGCAAGCTTGACAGAAACTCATTGAGTTCCTCGACTGTCGAAAGGTCCTTGCTACGTTTTAATTCATGGATAATACCTATCCAGACATTAATGAAAACAAAACATGTAGTTCAGCGAAGAGTCTCTTTTCGGCGAATTAATTTTCTTAGCTGTACAATCGCAAATGAATATGGGTTATTTTGTATGTATGAGTACATTAAGTTTGTCAAACAAAAAATCTGTGTTTAACAAACTTATGCTGTCCTTCGACATTGAGTCACTTTTCACCAATGTCCCCACTCGCGGAAATGGCCTGCTTTATAGATAAATATATAGATGAGAACCATCTCGATATTGGAATACCAACAGCATATTTCAAGGAATTGCTACTAAGATGAACTCTGAACGAACAATTCACGCCACAATCTACAGATAAAAAGATGGTACTGTAATGGGATTTCCGTTGGGTCCACTGCTATCGCAGTGTTTCCTGGTAAGCTTTGAGAAAGATCCACTGAAGCCAGGCATCGACAATTTACGACTGTATAAGAGATACGTAGATGATATATTCATTATTTGTTATAACAGTAATGCCCCAATCTACTGCTGCAGACATTTAACTGTTGCCATCTAGCAATAAAATTCACTCTTGAAATGGAGAACGCGTCAAAAATCCCGTTTCTTGATGTGGAACTAACAAGGAGAGCTGATGGGAGCCTAAGAAGATCGATCCATAGAAAACCTACGTGGAATGGTCAACTAACAAGCTTCTATAGCTGGGTACCCATTCAACAAAAGCGGAATTCAATTAAATCACTTGCCACCCACATCCGACGCATCTGTAGTCCTGACGTTCTGGAAACAGAATTAGATCTTTCAGAGAAATCTTCATCCAAAATGGATACCCAATAAGATTCATTGACAAAAATATAAACCAATAATTCGGAGAAACGAAACTTTAATTGCGCCTAAAAAGAAACTCTACATGAACTTGGATTTCAAGGGAGATTCAACAAACGATGATCCCAAGAGAAGGATCACATCGTCTCTGAAAAAAGATTCTTTGTAGCAACACTAAGAATACTGTTCTCCAGTCGCCCTTCCTTTCCACAGAAGCCTTAAAAACAATATCCCGCATCTGATCACTTCTGTGTGTACCTGCTGCTGTGGAGCCAGGTACATCGGTCGTTCGACGCATTTCCTGTCCAAGAGGATTCAAGAACACCATACAGCATGATTACGAAAAGGGATTAGTGGTGCTATAAGGAGTGGAATAATTGAACACCTGGTTAACACTGACAGTTCTATCTCAACAAACGCTTCCTTCAAAGTAATCTACAGAATGAAGAATAACCTCCAAAGGCAACACAGTTTCGTCTTCTTTGTATCACTGAAGCTCTGGCTATTCACATAGAAAAACCAGAGTTGTGCATACAAAAGGGAATTACTCAACCACTTCTACTGCCATGGTAGCAACTATGTTGATTTTTGATGACTTAATTTTGTTTGTTTGGCTAATTCTTTAACTGATTATAATTCTTGTATTCATTTAGAACGCTTATGTAATTTCGCATTATCTACTTTGTTCCTATATGCATCCTGAGTAAAACTCAATCATCAAACTACTCATATTAGTAAGTAACTCCTTTTTAGCAACTGTTTGTAACGACTTATCACCTTTGTTAATACACTAGTCTCATTAACACCTAAATTTCTTGACCCTTTTTGTATTACGTAACTCCACCCGAAACTTAATAATTTTCACCTGTTTGATCAAAATAACCACAATCAATTGTATTTTTGTTTGACAAACTTAATGTACTCATACATACAAAATAACCCATATTCATTTGCTATTGTACAGCTAAGAAAATTAATTCGCCGAAAAGAGACTTTTCGCTGAACTACATGTTTTGTTTTCATTAACGTCTGGATAGGTATTATCCATGAATTAAAACGTAGCAAGGACCTTTCGACAGTTAAGGAACTCAATGAGTTTCTGTCAAGCTTGCTGTTGGGAGTGAGAAAGTTGACTTTTTGAGGATTGTGTCGCTAATCATCAGTATCCAAAATGGTTGTGGAAAGAATTGTCGACGCAGTCTGGCAATATATGTCTAGCAATTGCGCAATATAGAGAACACTAACAGACTAGAAACTAAGATAAGTGAGTTGAGCGGAGCAATACAGTTGAAACGGCTGAGTACAGCACAGCTAAAGCTACAAAACAAACAACTAACAATTCACATCTTTTGGATGGCTGATAGGAAGTGTTTCATGAAATTTGTGCTGAAGATAATCAACAAGCCTGGTAATGAAATGTTCACAACTAACATCAAAAGATTTCCATATTACTTTAGAAGCTAATGAATTCAAATATTTATTTATAATTTATTTTTAGAGCTTTCCATTTACTGATTTGATCTTGAAATGGCAGTAAACTAGATGAAATCTGACGGATTACTACACTCAGTTAACCTGCATATTACCGAAGTAACAGACTGTTGCAGTTATATGAATAAACCCTCCATCAGTCAGTCAAGGGATATTCATAGCCCAATGAAAATAAAACTGTGCTAACATGATCGAAAAACAATGAACAACTGATTATTAATTATCAGATTAAATGCCGTATAACAGTGTAGTATATGTTTAGCGTAATAAAATTTAACATAGGATGAAATTCTACTCAAATTATGATGCTTACGTATGATGTGTCCCATATGGCAGTCGAATGTTGGCCTTCGAAGAAAAGAGAAAAACTAATCAGTCATATATATATATATATATATAGATTAACAGGTGAATTGCAGTGATGTCACTAAATTTGCAGTAACGAAATGGTAGTCTGGTTTGCTCACTGTATTGTACCCCTTGGTCTTTGTTAACTGGAATGCTTATCACCTCAGGTGCGACCATAACAAAAGAATAATAAGAACGACAGCAGCCAATTCTAATTCTTTACTTAACATCCCATGAACTACAAAGTACTGAAGTTGAGAGTGAAAAAAAATACTGTCATGATGAAATATAACGATATTAAAAAAATTCCTTAGGTCTTCAAGATATTCTCTCTCTTTAAAAAGGTTGAACTATTAACAGTACACGCTATATTCTTTCAGCAGAGTTTCAGTGATGGTGGCATAAGGTTTTCAGGTGAACATTCAAATCAAAATGGTAGTAAAAGATTCATAAAAGTGATTAGCACCGATAAGTTGATCACCTTAATATGATCATGAGCAATAAATTGTGCTCGAGACGTGGTCATCAGTAAATATTACTGTATAACACTGTGAGACTTTATCGAAATAAATTTTACCCATCAAAAAGAAAATAAATAAGTTATTGTTTTCAATCTTTCATGTATAACTTTACACCTCTACAGATAATTAGCCGTTAAAATACCGTCTAACATTCCCAAAACGAAAAGCCGATACCAAAATTCTTTACATTTACTGCTAGATCTTCACAGAACTATCGATAGTGGTAGCTGACTGCCTCATTAGTTCAAGACAAACATACCCTCAAAACCCTCAAGAAATAGTTCTAATTTATGGAGGTCCTACATATACAACTTTTTAACAGCTGGGCAAAAAATTATGACAGATAGTTTGCATTTTAGTAGATTGAAAGTCTAACACTGATTCAATTTATATAAGAATAAAACTTGTGCACTGTGGTAGAGTGTAATTCCATTATGGGTAAATTTTGTTTTGATAAAGTTTCAATTTGACAAATATTGAGTTCAAATAATGATATAATGTCAAGGTGACTGAGAAAAGCGCTTAAACTTTTTTAACCAACGTGATTCGACCACCTTCGTCTGTCCACACAATAAGTACCATCACCAAGAGATATAAAACTTGGATCATGAACGGACTAGTTAGATTCACAGCAATAAGATGATGACAATCCATAACATTTGTAGTACTCTTTCAGAGATAGTTTCAAATTAGCAAACTATTGGGTGGAATTTTTTAGGAACTTTGTGAATTCTTTCGTGCAGTTGCAGATTAATTTTTCTGTTTTACCATTTACGATCTAATTACACCGATGATTGCACTAGATCACATTTTTTCGCAACACTTGCGCACGTGTCAATGCAAAAGTGAATTAAAGCTGACAATGGCGTAGATGATTCAGCGAATAGCATCTAGTATCATGTCAACAAATCTTGTTGAATCAAATGAGTTTGACAAAAAGACTAACAAATAATATTTCATATAGGCATATTTAAATTTGAATAATCTAACTTAAACGTCAAAATTAAACACCGTTAATATAACGTTGAAGAAAAAAGTGAAACGATAGCAATAATCGCCAAATATCAATTGTTTTCTGTCAATGTGAATACTTATTATGGAGTATATATAGATTAACAGTCAACAACAGGTGCAGTACTGTACAATAAAAAGAAAACACATAACATACTTGATGAACTTGTATATTACTATAAGACGCAGCAGTGTCATTTAAGCTTTTCTTTATCCTCCCTTCAAAACCATGTACAATAGTCAGTGGCAATAATCTATACAAATTAAGAACAACCAGTAGATATAGTGTAATACTCACAAACACCATATAGGTAATTAACTGAAAATGAATACCCTGAATGTCTTGAAATTAAGTAGTCAGTCAGTAGATATTTCACAAACCGATATTACTTGCTGCATTGTAAAGAGTTTAAGAATTTGCATCTCGCCCACAATAGGAATAAATACTTGACATGTGAAGTATCTCAGTAGGTCAACAGAAGTGAATGTTCCACTTTATGAAGCAAACTAAATGTGTGCGAATTATAGTACTTTTGTGTAACTGAAGCATAAGTACGCGAGATGGAATTAGAACCCGACAGTGGCTAATTGTAAGTCAATTACCTAAGTCAGTAACGCCCTAATCAAATGTAAAATATGCGTAGCTAAATAAAGATCACCTGTGCTTTGACGCAAACTAATACAAATAAATATCTCCAATGACTTTCCTGATTGAATTAGACTGGAAAATGCGACAGACAGCGAAGAAACAGGCATAAAATGAACCCGCGCAAAATCTTAGAGGATCTGGACTTCGCCGATGATATGTGTCTGACTTCCCATAAATTAGAAGATATGCAAGTGAAAAGCAAGAAGTTGTCGGAAGAAGCATCAAAGATGGGACTTCAGGTGAACATAGAGAAAACAGAGGTGATGATGAAGATTCCTGGCCAACAGCAACAGCAATAATAACAGACAACAATCAGCATAAATGGAAGAAATTTGAAAGAAGCAACCTCCTTTACCTGTCGACATCGGGAGCATAGTTTTAACTACAGGCGGACGGAACTAACGAGGATATCGAAGCGAGGATTGGGAAAGCAAGACAAGCTTTCATTACTGTCAAGTCTGTGTGGAAGTCGACAGCACTCAGCATCAAAAATAAGATCCGGATTTTCAACTTTAATGTGAAGTCAGTACTACTATACGGATCAGAGACTTGGCGCGTCACGAAGAGCACCTCAAACAAACTACAGACATTCACCAATAGCTGTCTTCGCGCAATACTCAAGATCAGATGGGCGGCCAGAAAAGATCAGCAATAGTGAGGGATCTCTGGGAGCGAACCAACCTAGTAGGAACCGACTGTGCAACAAATATGCAGGAAGAAATGGAGGTGAATTGGCCGTACTCTGGGAAAACCATCAAGCGATATCACACGCCAGGTCATTGCTCAAGTGGAACCTGAATGAGAAGCGGCGAGTTGGTCTTCAGTGCGACGGTGACATGGAAGAGGTTACGTGAAGAGGAGATGAAAGCATGTGGACAGGTGAAAACGTTGGGAGAGAACCGAATGCAATGGAGACGTTCGGCTGAAGCCCTGTGTTCCTCTAGGAGCTAAAGGAAACAATAATAATAATACAAATAAAAAGACTGTAACAATATGAGCGTGTGTAATTTACACCTACATTTTAATTAGTAAAACAAATACTTAAAAGTGATAAATGAAGTTAAAGAGTGACTTATAAGACCAAAATGAGTCAATTTGCAAAGTACGCAAACAAAAAAAAATGCCAACCTTTATTACAATTCTTAATCAGTCGAAATGTACCATACTCCGAGAATGCCAACTATCATACTTCAATATAATTTAATAAAAAACAATGAATATACACAAGAATTTACCTTGAATATTTCGGATACTGTTCCAATAACCATTTTATGTCAAACATGTAGTTGAACTAAATATATGAGGGGGGAAAATACACTTGAAATTACAATACGCAAAATTACATCATAACAGTCAATGACAGTTTGGAAGGAATTAACAATGTAAACATTTAAAGCAATACGATTATAAAATTTCTGTTAATGAACAAAACAAAATCAGCGATTGCATTCACACTAGTAATTAGTTTCAAAAAGCATCTAAGCTTAGATGAAAAGCTTTCAGTCAACCTTCAATCAAAATAGGATAATTCACTTGCGCAACGAAATTCCTCAAGTTTGTTAACACAGGTTACTGGATGAACAGAAATCCATGGAAAGGTGAAATTTTACAGTCTTATAGTTCATCTGATATTTGCCTCAAAACTCACTTCTCCATACACTGATACTACATCATTGATTATTCACTTCTAAGTGCTTTATGAATTCTTTTCATAAAAGAGACTAAGTAACTTTTGAAATTCATTCACACACTTTAGCTACAGGTGTTTAAATCAGAAGGTGAAAAAAGTTGACAGTTTATGAGAAACCTTTGAAAGCGTTACTGGCCAGGTGACTGAATAAATTGAATAACGCACACCGCTGTTGACTTGATATGAGAACAGGCTTTCAAGTAGAATTCAGCTTTCTTCATATAAAATTATTTTGAGTGTATTCCTATCTTATAAAGGTTAGTGCATTCTCACTGGTTAATTATAAGCGAACCATCGAAACGAAGCGAAATAAATGGAAAATTCTATATAAACGTTTAATTGATTTAAGCTTAAATAAATGTGTGTTGTAAACCTATTTACTGTATTTACTGCAGGTGAATGCACTTTATAATACACGACATATGCTAACAACTGGAATGACATAGCTAAGCAGAGAACATTGTTTCTGTAACTTCCCATCAAAGGTTTACAGTGAAATAGTATTCTTAAGGATAATACAAACGCTTAAAAAGCTCAATTATTAACATCAATTAGTAAAACAACAACATGAAATTAATCATCAGGGAGAGAAAACAATAGAAGAATTGAGAAATTCGCCAAAGTGCTCTGATGTCATCGAGAAACATTACATTAGTTGGTGATTAGTCTTCACATATGAGAATATCACTAAAACTACGAGTGTTTATCAACAAGAGTATCGATGATAAGCAGAAGACATTCAGAATACGTGAGAAGTATATTTGAAAGGTAGGAGTGTGACAACAGAGGAGGGGCATGGATAAGTGAGAAACGAATGAATGTGGATCAGAAAGCAAATCATCATTGTGTATGATAAAAAGAAAAGGTTTAAGGCAACAGGATATCAGATAAACGCCTTCTCAATACACACTTCGGAATTTTCATTGGGTACAACTACAGCTTCTTCTGTGAACAGAAGATCTAGTTGGAAGTTCTTCGAACGAACAACCTTTCCTTAAATATCACTGAAGGATTTATCTATGGTTATGCATGAATGATATGTACGAACAAGGTAGGTGTTCAAGAATTCAGCCAGTGGTTTGTCTTTTTTCTCCTGTCGACAACCAAGTGGGGATATGTTCACGTACACATGTAGTCTATGTAATACCGAGACTTTAAATCTTTCTTAACTTGTACAATCATTTGGTATCTGATCCACATTCATTCATTTCTCACTTATCCATCCCCCTCCTCTGTTGTCACACTCCTACCTTTCAAATATACTCTTCACGTATT
Source organism: Trichobilharzia regenti (assembly GCA_944472135.2). Lineage (NCBI taxonomy): Eukaryota > Metazoa > Platyhelminthes > Trematoda > Strigeidida > Schistosomatidae > Trichobilharzia > Trichobilharzia regenti. Next base: position 88,459,857 of record OX235270.1, read on the forward strand.
CTGAATGTCTTCTGCTTATCATCGATATTCTTGTTGACAAGCACTCATCGTTTTAGTGAGAATCATTTGTGAAGACTAATCACCAACTAATGTAATGTTTCTCGATTACGTGAGACTACTTGACCAAATTTCACAATCCTTCTGTCTTTTTTCTTCCTGATGAATAATTTCATTTACATTTTGTCAACTGATATTATTAATTGACCTGTACAACTCTATGTAACTTTACAGTTACGGAGTGAGTTTATGAGGAGAATATTTTTTACTGGCCGGTACAAATTTAATTACTGTTCAGGTTGTTGTTTTTCGAAAAATTGGTTGTGTAGAATGTGTACATTCAGACCACTAGAATGGCATACATGTTTGACCAAGGGAAGCAATAAATTTCAAACCGTAATTCAATAAAGGCTTGCAAGGAAAAAACCAATGCCAATGTATCAAGCTGCATTTTAAAACCCAATGATGGCTTCAGTTTCCAATGTTTACAGCAAATAATCTAGTGTGAATACTGTGGTATTTCAGCTTTCCTGACAATTTCATTTGTTTCCTTATCTACAAAGTGTAATTTCATATGCTTTAACTAGAAATAGAAAGTTGTCGGGAAATCCAGCACAATATCCAATTTTAATTGGAATAAGGGTCTGACATTTTAACTATGAAAAACAGATGCTAAACTGTAAACAAGTCATTTATACCTGTCGTCAAAAATTTGACTGTCATGATAAGCTATGTTTGAAGGGAACATAAATTATCAATCTTAACTAGAAACTGGCTTTAAAATAAGCTAGTAATATCTCAAGTAATATAAACTTACCTGTATTGAAGATATAAGTTCGCCATCACCGGAATCAAGTATTTCTGGTAAATCAAATATAAACAAGATGTGTACTTTAAAAGGACAAAACCAACCAACAATATTTCAGGAAATATACATACCAAATGATATACTACTTAGGTGTTAATAACCATCCAGGTGAAGAATTTGGAAGATGCATTGTATAGAACGTAAACTAGTAAGCCATCTGCCCAACTGTTCCTTTGATCCACCTCTATGCTTATTGGCTTCCCTTCTTTATTTTTCATTGAATTAATCTGTCCTGATCTCTTCCTGGATAGATATCTACTTATTTCATAAAATATTTTTGCCTCAGTTGCCAGAGCACTGCCAGGTTGTCTTTTATCTTTTATAGCACTCTTCATAACTTTTTTCAGTATATTGTGGATTGCATTCACCTACTCTTTCGTTGTTCATCCCTACACTGATTCTTCTTCTGCTTCACCATCCTTCCTTTTTTTATCAGCTTACGGGTGTCTCTAGTGAGCCAGTCCTTTTCTGGTCTATGATGTTATTACAGGTCTCCTCCCACACCACTTTCAAAGAGTTCCAGTGTTTTTTCATGCAAGTTTCTTCAGTGATGTTGTCTAATGTCTTTTGTAGCACGGAGTGTTAAACTTGAGTAGTGATCTATCTGTGACTTATTTGAAGGCTTCCAGCTCGATTATGAAAGTTTCAGCTTCTATTTTCAGTCTTATCTCCAGTACCCGGCTAGTAGCAGTTACGTTGACGTGATACCGTCCCCCAAACCAATCACGATTCGGAAGAGGCAAAATATCAGTTTTATTAAGGCTTTCCAGTTCGCTGCTTAAAGTGATACTCTGGTAGTCTTTGGGCACGGAAGAGAGGGTATTGATTATATCTTCAACCTTCGATAAATTCTGAAACATAGATCAACTTACTGACCTTCAAAACTTGTCATATTTCTTCACCTAGAAGCAACGTTAAACTCTGCCAATTGTGATATGCTATGGTAATGTTTGGCATATCGCGCTATTCATTGCTGTCTACTAGAACTAATTCAGTTTATAGTGAGTTTTCATCTAAAGTGATGATATCAAATGGTGTCAATCAGGGATACCCAAATGCTCCATTTTTATTTAATTTCACCATAAATGAACTGGACTGTTATCACTGAATAGTAGACCATACAGTCCTCCTAGGTGGACACGGGAACACAATGGAGAGTCTTCGGAACCATCGGAGCAGAAGTGTTAATATGTTTGACATGCGATTCATCCCTGTAAAATTTCAGATGTTGTGTGATTGGTCTGCATGGACTACTAGTTTAAAGATAGGGAGCGAAGAGTTTAAGCGTATTGACCATTCCACCTAATTGGGAAGTTACACAAAATCTCACCTATGATATAAATGACTCGCCTGTCATTTACCAAATTCCATCATGTTTGGCATAAATATGATATCTGGGTATCCATCAAAGGACCTAAATACTTCACAGCCACTCGCTGCGTCCTTCTTTGTATCTGTGAGAAATGGCCGTTGAAAGTGAAAGATATGAAGAGGCCAGCTGTGTTCGACATTAGGTGTTTATTTTCTGTCTCTCGTGTTGAGTGTTATAATATGGCGAGTAATATTGAGGTCAAGCGTACAGTGTTTGGTAAGGAGAACAACTCAGTTGATAAGGCTGTGAACCTGCATCAACTGAGGTGACTAGAACATGTGTTACGCATACCAAGTCATCACTTTCCCCGTCGTGTAATGTTACCTGACATAGAATCAGGTTGGAAAAGAGTTATGGGTAGTCAAAACAAAACCAGGAATCAATCCATGCAGTCTTTGACAGTTAGTCGGAGTCAGTCACATAGGCAGAAGTTGGAGTCCTTGGGCAGCAAAGATTCAGTGGATAGAAACTTGATAAGACCGCTCGAAATCAATCTCCGTGGCGTAGATGGACCCACTTTTTTAGACTTCCAAGACCTATTGAGTTCTCATTATTTCCCATGTAATTATTCCCTTCTTACATACATCTTCGTTTGTCACAGTTTCATTGCATTTTCTTTCCTCTACCTTGAGATATGAATTTATGAAGTGTGGCAATTTGAAGTGCTGTGCTTCTTTGTTAGGATTTAAAATGATAACTCAGCTCAGTCGTCTTCAGTAATCTGCATCTTCACTCCCTTGGAGATGAGATGAAGTCTACCTGGATTTTGGTGGGCCCAAGTCGTGATAGCCACGTTTCCTTGTGGATATCCTTCGGCTTGAATATACTGTCTCCGATCACCAAATCATTAAACGCATGGAAGCCATCAAAGAGTTCTCCATTATGATTCATTTCAACGAACGTTTCTCCACTCATAATGAATTCTGTCCTTGTTTCTTCTCTTCCCAGTTCTACAGTGGGTTGTTGTGTAGAAAGATAATGAGAGCCTGGCAATCAAAACACCCAACTCAGGGAACATAATGACACCCAAAACAGAAAAATCCGTTAGAGTAATCGTCTGCTTTATTAACCCCTAATTCTTGAGTTGAAAATAGGCTACTGTATATGGAGTCAAATAAAAATGAGTAAGGAACTGGTATGAAAGTGCTCAGATTGTGCTATGGATAAGATTTGTCAGTATTATATAAAGAGACGTTCATCGGCATAAAAGCATCAAATAGAAAAGAGATACATTTGATTTCAGAGGAGGCGAATGATACAGCGTTGTGGAGATACATGGGAGGAGACGTGAAAGGAACCCACAGGAACACAATGTGGAGTCCAGAAATATCACGACACGAAGATCTTTGCAAATGGTGCCTTGAAGATAAGGTATACATACTTTGCCTACATAGAGATACCAAATTTATTATACCTTTACCAAATCTTCTTCTTCCAACTTTTCAGGATATATATGATATGACAAGATAAAATGTTAGTAATAAATTTTAGATTGATGTCTTGGTCAGTTATCTACATAGTTAATCATTGTTACACAGTTTGACAAAGGACATAAGAGGTGTGAACACGAGGTATGACAAACAACTTACCCTTTAAAGTCATGGTAGGAAATCTTCCATATTTTACACCGGATACACGAAAAAGGTAAATCCCGTACAAATTCTGACCGACTGATTCTACATTCTTGGGGTTGTTTGAATTCACTTCTCCGCATGTACTTGATCCACATAATGAATTGTTATCTGACATAAGCATAAAAAGTACACTAATGAAATTAAGAAATAATATTCACTGAAATTTTAAAAGTAAAGTGTCTGTCAATCGTAATGCCTATACGTCTTCTGATAAAGATATTGTGTGTGATCTCGACAACCTAGACTCTTAAAACCAATAGTATAGCATTGTAGGCATGTTGACCAGTCCATGTTATGTGAAGATAATGGGGGGGGGGGGTAATTACATAGAAGATATTGAAGTCAAATCGAACACCTTTTATTTATTTTTTTTATTTTTGGTTACAGCTTGATTCCACACCGTATTTTTAGTACAAGTGTGGAATTTTCAGCGTGGATATCGGTAGCCCAAAATTCGCAGGCCAACCATAGATATCAGGTGTGCGTCGGCGTGGGCTCGAACCCCGGATCATGTGCATGGTCGGCGAGAGTCCTAACCACTGTGCCACCGACGCAACAACATATAATGCAACACTTACCAAACCAATTAAGACGTTTGACGAATCAGATAACAGTATACAAAAAATAAACTCAACACAGCAAAATTTTATGAGCCTATATGCTAGGTCTACAAAAATATCAATAATGAAAAGCTTACTGACACGAAGACCTTGTATGCGGTATGAAATATACAAAATACATTCAAACCTATTGGTGAATGGTTTAATCCCATAAATAATTGGCAAATAAGCCTGGATAATATTCCTTAACAGATTGATTAATAGATAGCTGGCCCAAAATAGCATGAATATACATACACACAACTCTTTCACACACTTGACAAGGAACTACAGCATTTAACCAGAGCAAGGAAACAGTGACACGTTTAGGCATTTGCCTTCATGTTTCAGTTGAAGGGAAACCAGATCTACGCATTAGAGGATATAAGCTTCTAATATCGCAAATGACATATCAATTATCAATATTAAATTCAAAAATAATCAGTTAACCTGGATGAGAGAATTCTTCAAAATGTTGAGGATTTTTCCGATAGCAATTACTTTTATATTTACACGGTGGTCGAGTCTGCTGAATTTCCTCGTTTTTCGAATTTCTCGCAGAACTGGCCATCTGCAAATGTAAAACATTAATGAATAAGTTATAAATTCCTCGACAATAATGAATGTAACGTAATTTGAAAAGCATATCATATATGTTAAGTGTTTTCCAGAGACCATAAAACCAACCTAGTTTGCTGTAACTGTGATATAAGGAAAATTAACGAATACGCAGCTAACATAACAAATGAACGATGAAAACTGTATTATTTTTGATGTAGTTTAGAAAAAAGGTGGACCACGAATTAACTTAATAGCCCCCGTCGTTTCGAAGAATACAGAACATCGGGTACATTAGTAGCGCATACATATGTAACTTCATACCTTATCTAACTATAATATTACTACGAACTATCGAAGCATCAATAGTAAGTTGAACTTAAATAGTATGATTCACCAATTCACGATATGGAAAGAATTTAGAAGTTGAAAAGGAGATATAAGATGATTGCCATTTAGTTATAAGAGAGAGATAAGACTAAGGTCACTAGTCTCATTCACCATTAGCCATATCCATTGCCAACGATTAATTGTCAAGACAGATGTACAGAATATGTCCAATGCATCGGTGGTTAAGTGGCGGAATGCTAGCCTGACACAGAAGTGGTCCAGGTCTGATTCCCTCTCGAAGCACTCCTGAACTTCACCTGGCTGGTAGCCAACCCACAGAAGAGAAAACGGCTGAATTTGAGGCTGGGAAACATAAAATCACTGCTACTGGAACATCAAAGCTAGAAGCCCCATGCTAAACTCAGGACATAAAGGAAAGAAATGGCAAAAAATTAAAAATAACCTCTCGGAAAATATTATGAGATGTTTGGTGCAAGATTGTTTCGAATAGAAGTAAAATTAGGTCGAAGACGTCAATCCCTTTGCGACTGCCACAGTTCAGAACAGTAATCTAAGGTAAGCTCAGACTCAAAGATGAAAAGCCAATAATGAAAGGATTGAAATATCATTTTAAAACGAAGCGTGGATATATTCTGCATATTGGGACTTTTAGTGAACGAAAAATTATGATTGACTTTCGAAGCATCCAAGCATTCAACTAACTGAAACCCAAAAAGAAAATAATCCTATAGTTTGGTTTTACCACATACAGTAGTATCCTTTAAAATGCTATTTCTATTCCAAACAAAATCACACATCCCAACAAGTAGCTAGTAGTGCTCATTACAGATACTCGCTCAACTTGATTACTTGATATCCCTAACTTATAAAGCTTGCACTAAGCGAAGAACTGTTCAAACGAAGAAGCAGCATTCTTCACCGGGATCACAAAACGACTTAATTCAATGAATTTCAGGGATTTCACGGACAAGTTAAAGAATCAGAAATATATTACCAAAAACCATTCAGCTGGTTTTATTGGTGACTAAAAAAGTCGTACCAACAACAATACAAGTAATTGTCAAAGCAACCAGGAATAAACCCAGCTCTTAAAAGGTGTGTGATTATGTAGCAGTTAGTTATGTCCTATATAACAGTTGGGATATTACTGCTAAAAATAGAAACTGGAAGAAAAGATTATGGCCTCCTAATCATGTATCATTGTGTCGCTATTCAGGTGTAGAGGAATACCATTGTAACGTTGAGACTAGAGTTAGAGTAGAATTAAAAAAATGAATAGGGAAGCGAGGTTTTCAACCTTCATCCAGGAAAGTGCCTAACACACCACCTTCTCATAGGAACTGCATCTGTCTCAGTGGCTGAATGATCGACAGGCTAGTTTGGTAAACATTGTCTTGGGTTCGATTCCCAATGAAATTACGAAACAGCAGGCCAGTGCTCCCTGGTTTACAATGTTTCGCTAACTGATGTCAGTTCGTAATGTAATTTGGAACCAATCAAATCCTCGTAAACTAACTATATGAGGTTGAGAAAAATTAGGGATTGGCTAGGCTGAAGATGTCACCAATTGACGGTGTTTTTATCAGGGTTAGCCATGCACCAAGGTCGAGGCTGCCTAATTTATTACTTCGGAGGATTAGAAATAATGCATTAGACACTTTTGGTGGCTTACATCAAAACTATTCACAAGGTAATAAATATACTTCATTTTCAAGACCTTCCAAATTCAAAAAACATCAATCTTTCTCCCTTGAGTTATATTCATGTTTGCCGATTGTAATATCACAGTGCTTCAGTTCACTTTGAGTGGACTCTTTTGAAATATTGTAAGAAAAACTGGTGGACTTGTGAATTTTCGGATTAATCACGGAATAAGATAAATGAATGATTATAAAAAGGTTCGTAATCAGCTAAAATGGATTTCACTCTATTTTGGAGCAATTAGCCGACTTACATTATCGAAAATTAAATCCATGTACCTATTTTCCATTATATCAAAAAATCGTTTTGAAAAATTTCGAAACTCTAAATCCCTGCTCAGATATAATGCATCACTACTATTCACATAATGAACACAGGCTGTCAACATATGATAAATCGTTACATACAAACTTTATCTACTAATCTGTTCCACGATTCCCTCAACTTCCACAATAAACACGACACTATGACAAAATGATGTAAAAAAATCGACATTTACAAAAGGCGTTCCTATGGACCGAAAGTACACATTTTACACAACCAATTTTTCGAAAAACAACAACCTGAACAGTAATTAAATTTGTACCGGCCAGTAAAAAATATTCTCCTCATAAACTCACTCCGTAACTGTAAAGTTACATAGAGTTGTACAGGTCAATTAATAATATCAGTTGACAAAATGTAAATGAAATTATTCATCAGGAAGAAAAAAGACAGAAGGATTGTGAAATTTGGTCAAGTAGTCTCACGTAATCGAGAAACATTACACTAGTTGGTGATTAGTCTTCACAAATGATTCTCACTAAAACGATGAGTGCTTGTCAACAAGAATATCGATGATAAGCAGAAGACATTCAGAATACGTGAAGAGTATATTTGAAAGGTAGGAGTGTGACAACAGAGGAGGGGGATGGATAAGTGAGAAACGAATGAATGTGGATCAGATACCAAATGATTGTACAAGTTAAGAAAGATTTAAAGTCTCGGTATTACATAGACTACATGTGTACGTGAACATATCCCCACTTGGTTGTCGACAGGAGAAAAAAGACAAACCACTGGCTGAATTCTTGAACACCTACCTTGTTCGTACATATCATTCATGCATAACCATAGATAAATCCTTCAGTGATATTTAAGGAAAGGTTGTTCGTTCGAAGAACTTCCAACTAGATCTTCTGTTCACAGAAGAAGCTGTAGTTGTACCCAATGAAAATTCCGAAGTGTGTATTGAGAAGGCGTTTATCTGATATCCTGTTGCCTTAAACCTTTTCTTTTTATCATACACAATGATGATTTGCTTTCTGATCCACATTCATTCGTTTCTCACTTATCCATGCCCCTCCTCTGTTGTCACACTCCTACCTTTCAAATATACTTCTCACGTATTCTGAATGTCTTCTGCTTATCATCGATACTCTTGTTGATAAACACTCGTAGTTTTAGTGATATTCTCATATGTGAAGACTAATCACCAACTAATGTAATGTTTCTCGATGACATCAGAGCACTTTGGCGAATTTCTCAATTCTTCTATTGTTTTCTCTCCCTGATGATTAATTTCATGTTGTTGTTTTACTAATTGATGTTAATAATTGAGCTTTTTAAGCGTTTGTATTATCCTTAAGAATACTATTTCACTGTAAACCTTTGATGGGAAGTTACGAAGGAAAACTTCTTTGCTGCTCTATGTCTTTGTGATTTATATCACATGGACAGAGATTCACAATAGGTAGTAGTAGATATCAAGAACAATTCCTGCCTATATAATAATTTTTTGATGAATCTATGTACATGTTAATGGTGTTATTCACAGCAGGACCATGACGCCTTCGTGTGCACTATCACACAATTGCCTATTTAAACTACGAAATTTCGAAAATGAAGACTAATTCAAACACCAGTACTATTTTTGGTGTATCACTTTACACTCAGCATGTACTCGGTCTATATTTTAGATGACACATAGTTGGAGTCATCAATAGCATGTCTTTAACTAAATTCATCCCAAGGTTTACCTGGAAACCATTGGCCTTATATTACTACATTTGAATTTTCGATATCCACTTTTATTGGTACTGGGTTAGTTTCTTAAATGAAAAGAGGAGACCTACACAACGAGTCTAAAAGAAAACGCATTTGTGTGATATTAGATATAATACAACTGTGATAATTTCATCCACCCCAATTTAAAGGTAAACACATCGTTGCCATGCAGGGGAAACATAAGTATGATTAGGTTTACACCCATCCAAACCCTCCACTTACTTTTCATGTTGTATCTAGAGCACCAGTAATGTGGTTCTGTCGGAGACATAATAACATAGTGCTATGCCAAAATCTTTTGACTTTTTAATTGTAAATTTTTCACCGTGCTAACTAATGCCGATGATGGAACTTATTAAAGTCAAGGGGAACTATATCACTTAAAAAAAAATAACCACTCATGTAATGTAAGTTAAGAATACATAGGTTAGCAATGAGGCCTTTTCGTGACGTCTTATCAACGTTGTACAGTCGACTTAAGGGTTTAGAAGTATAGTCTCAAGTGTCAACAGGGGTTAGGGGTTAATGTCAGTTGGCAACAAAGATAAATTAAAAGTTGTGTGAAATAATAAATCATCTTAAGTAATCGAGAAAGTGTAGAACCAATTAATGAACTGAGGAATAGTTGGTTGGACATAAATGATAATCAGTAACATCAGAATTGAAAATGCGTCACGAGAAAAAATCACATGGGATTTATTACGCATCAAATTAAGAAAAGAAAATTGAAACTAGAGTTGTAGTAATAAAAGAGGATGAATAAAACGTCTCTAAACTTGAAGTCCAGGTTTTACCCTATGGAAGAAAGTGTTAAGTCTGCATGAAGAAGATAAATCTTTTTGTCCAGCTCAGTGTTAACCTATGTATGACGCTGAATAAAGTCACTACCGATGCTACATTACCAGAATAATGAGCTCAAGAATCGATCTGTTAACTTTTCTAAGTTGTTTTGTCGACAGAAATGCTGTAAGTACGCATAAACGCATATTTAGACAATTCCACAGTGGTACAACAGAGGTACTTGAACTCCACATGAGTAAATAGACCAGCAAATACACATTCAAGATGCCAACACGGAGGTCTCCTTAACATCTTGATGGAAAAGACCATGTGTGGACGGGAGATAACAGTTGGCTTCAGTCTTTTACTTTAAATGTTTACCAGTGGAGCTGGTTGGATATCCATCTCTGATCAGTGTTTCTGAAGAATTCTTGTTCCTTATTTAATGTATTTTCGGTTCAAATGCGATATATACTCGTCACAAGCAAAGCGATAAGATCCCATTTGTGGAAGTATGCCAGCTGCCCAATTCATTCTAGCTTGCATCAAATGGATCTCTGCACAGACTCATCCTCCTTAACGGCTGGACACCAAGAAACAAAAAATTTGCTTCTGACCTAACTTCAATCTGAAAGTCGATTGAGCAATGAGCATTGTTAAAAGTTTCCAGGATTTAAATTAGTTCAACATTTTCATTGATAACCGCGCAGATATGATATCATTCAGACAAGGTATTCACTGCATTCATAGGTCTGTGCGATGAATACTAAGTCCTGCTTCATTTTAAAAAGTCATCTGATAATTTACCGTCATCGTTGAGAAATTACCAAATTTTTCGAATGTCATCTCATATTTTTAAAAAACAGTTGCTAAAACTTTAATCTGGACTGGTAAAGACTGAGTCTTTATTATTGGACAACTTCATTTCAATTCCATGCCAAGTTGTTTGAGTAGAATTCATGAAGTCTCGCTTTTGACCTTTTGGAATTCAGACAGCAGTCAAGTTCTACAGTAGAAACTGGAACCAAGTCTCTTGTTGACTAAGCGGACTCCAAAAGTCCAGGTCATTATGCAGCTATGAGTTCTTAGAAGCTTGATGATAGAAACTCGTACCCGGTGATAGCGTCTGAAGTTGGTTTGATGAAGGTTACAATCAACATGTTGAAAATAAATTCTTCTGCTTCTAGCGGGAATTTGGCAGGAACTCCCGCGGGCTTCGCCGAACGTAAAAGTCAATTACACACGTCAATTCCAAATCTTGTTGACAATTGCACCAAATAACCACACAACTGTAGTTGGGAATTACGAAAAGACCTCATTTTTAACTTTTGTGTTCAGAACCACCTATATGTACCACTCCCAACCAACTCCCTCAAGCATAAAAGCTAAGCTCTGTAACAAAAAAGGTAATATAATCTGACAACGCAACATCAGTGGTAACATATTTCATAGATAGTCATATCGAACTCAAACCTAACTAGAAAATTTCAAGCTTCATTTTGCATGATACCATAAAGGTTTGTCAGGAAGCACTGATTGGTTTACATCAGTTCGCGGTAGAATAAGCATCACTAATCACTGAATGGTTATGTAGGTGAAGGTTCTTAAAAGCTATACTAAAAAAACCATGCTATCATATTACTTGGACTCTAACGTACTTGCTTAACTAGAATACGAAAATTTGTGCGGTAGATCCCTCGTTTTTTCTCCAGCAAGACTACACTAGGCCTCACAGCCAAGTTGTAAACAGGCAAAAGTGGAAAGGAGTTAAAGATAAAGTGATACAGGGTGAGACTGTTTTTCAATAAAACCCAAGATATCAAAGACTGGTACATAAACGTAACTAAATAATGAGGTGAAAAATCAAAGTTGAAATAGTGTCCGGAATGAAGAGGATTAAAAAACAAGCTACTACTAATGATAATACTGTTCAGTTGCTCTAAATGCAAGGGTCAAAACTACTTCATTCTTGCTTTCCTTTGATCACATTTATTCCGCCACTTATTCTAGTAGTAGGGTCATGAGAAAATGAATGAAAGGTGCCATATCTACCTGACTCTTCCCGACTAATCCTATTTCACGTCGAAGATGCAGACAGTTTCTTATCGAAGACATTGCAAAATGGTCGCACTATATCGTAAATTTGCAGAAGTTAGAATTCACGGGCCATTTGGTCGGGTACCAGTGGCTGCTTACCGGTCTACAAGCTCGCTGGCCTTGTAACCAGAAGGTATTTGGTTCGAATCCCGGTGGATGCGTACTGATGAGGAGTCCCAGACTGGGACGAGACAGCTGTCCAGTACTCCCAGGTTTTCCAATGGTTCTCTAACTGATGTCACTTCATGATGAAACCCTCCAACCAATCAAACAAAATCCTTACAAACCAATACCTGATAATCCTATTTCAGTAATATCGCCCATTGAAGTCGCTGACCCTAAATGATCTATATGTTCTGGCCAACTCAATCAAGAGTTTATCAAATTTGCTGACTTAACTTAACATTTCTAAGTTACCTAATACTACCCCTAACCTAATTATTACCGACAATATTGCACCACCTAACAAAAGCGATTTAACACAGAAACTAACACTCAGTAACGAATAACCTCTCCTTCCACATCTACTTTCAGTGGCCGTTTTACACAACCACAAAGATGGATGGAACGAACTGCCGCATAATATACACATCCTTTGATGAACAGTCAGATACCACGCCTGCGTGAAAGAGGATGGAAGTTGGAAAAAGCATTTTGTATCCACTCTAAGATCTTATCAGCTATCAATTAATTAACGCTGATACCATTTCCCAAATAAGTACAGTGGTTAACATATTCAAGCATTTTGCTGTGTACGTCTGTAGGAATCAATGAAGACCACTCCTGTGGTATCAACTTACACATGAGTTGTGGTTTGTACAACGAGCATAGCCGTTTACAACACTGCACTTTGTCCCATAATAACTAAAACCCCAAAGCACATGAAAAATAAACTTGTCATCTGACCACCAGGTTAACTGGACTTCCCTGACAGCAAGTCAGTCCTTGAGACTTCTAAGTTGACCTGGGTCATAATTATTAGTACATCTACAACGAAACCAAATAAATTTAGACAAATAGAGTATCCCCAAAAACGCTATTAGTTGTCACTAGCACAACTCTCCACAGGTTCTTAAATAGCTTAGTGAATTCGAGCAGAATGTATTGTTTAATTCAATATACTTTCTCAGTATTCCTCCCAATCACAAACCGCCAAATCAAATATCGACCAACGGAGTCAAATGCTGACCTAAGGTTAAAAAAAATGTCAGTAGAGATGATCTCCCGGAGAATTTCACAAGATTTTTTTCCTCTTTTGTAAACTGGGATGTTCAATGATCTATACCAAATCGACGGAACTATCTAGGAGTCCCATATAATTAGTTAACCCAGTCAATAATTCATCATCACCATCCTTTAACACATCTGGAGTCATACCAACAAGTACTGCTCCTTTGCTTACTTGTAGATTAGAGGTAGCTACGGTTAGAGAACCAACGTTTCGATACCATTCAATTAGGAGTTCGATGAACAGAAAATTAGGCCAGATGGATTACTCAAAAAAAGGTTCTGACCGAATATCCAGTCATCCATCCTGAAAGTGTGATTTTACAAGACTAGTAATAATCACTAATTTAAAAGACGATGAAACTGCTTAAGGAACAGTGTTAGCAGTGGGATGTAAGCAACATGCTGGTTATTAAACAGAGGTTATCGTAAGTATGCTGAAGCGTATGAACGCTTCAACAACAATATAAATCAACATAGTACCATGAGAACATGTACTTCTCTCCTAATCTTGTTAATGGGATTGACAATCCACACACCACAGCGTCTACAAATTACACGGCAACATTCCAAGAAAAAAAAATAAAGTTCCATAACCACGATACATTTTACAAGTAAAAAATTTGTGATTACGCACAGAAAGCAGTGTACTATACAAAATGTTTATTCTTGCTAACGCGAACATTGTTATCAAGGGAACAGCAATAAGCAGACGAGGAAAAAGGTGACCATGAATATTATATAGGAGTAGACTGTCAAATGCAAGAGAGAAGAATAATAAAAGGAGAATAATAAAAATACAAACAGCCTCAGTCATAAATATATTTGAGTTCATAAAAATCAAAGTTGTCACGCAAATAGTTCAGAAGAAAATTTTGATACTATGACTTAATTGTAAATGATGAAAATCTGATGTACAAAATCATGTGATAGACGTAAATTTATGATAAAATAAGGTAGTATTGCAAGGACGAAGACATGACAACCTCGTAACTCAGATTCACACATCTTCCATATCGTCATCATCCTCATCTTCATCATCATGATCTTCAATCATTTCATCTGGATCTACCAGATCATCATTTGCATCATCGCTACGAGCCATTGGATGGTCGTTGCTAACATCCATCACAGAAGCAGATAGTTCACGCGTATCGCTGATTAAGGTTCGTACCAGGGTGGATGAGCCTAGGCGAGAAGAGCCATCATTGCCAAACTGTCGACTTAGAATGTTAGGGACCCCTGAAGACGGAGTATGCTGTCGATGTCGTAGAAGGCCACCAGGACCTCCAGGAACAACATAACCACGAGAAGCTGCAGCACGAGCATAATGCTGAGTATCACCTGGAACAAATCCACTATTGGAAACAGACCCCGTAAGATGACCATCTTCTTCATCTGGACTTCTGTTCAAGTATATTTGTCTCATATCTCCTTCGCCTGCATTACCTGTATCAAACAGGCCAGCATAATGCGTACTTGTATCCAACGGCGATCGCTCACTATTTCGCATTGAATGACCCATGCCTGAATGATCGAGTTGCTGATGCATATTAACTGACCCCCCATGACCACCTGATCCCATTGGATCACTATCTTCTGTTTGCCCCACTGCAGATGCTGCAGCTAATCTGGCTTCCACAAACAATCTCCTCTGTTGATGGAGAGCCTCAAAATCTGGAACAATTGCCTGGCGTCTCTCATAGATCGCTAAAAGAAAAAATGATCAGTATTTAAATCATTTTATTTAGAATCATTGTAAAATTCTAATTAAGTGCTAGAAAACATCCTTTACTTCACTTCATACATACTGTATAATAGTTTCGCCTATTACAGATCCTAGAGACTGTAAGTAATAATATAATAATAAAGCTTTATTTCAGACAATATGTGAACACATAGTACAGACTAGCAGATTTCAAAAAAAGTTGGAATATTTCCATTGTGCAATGCGTACCTATTTAGGAGATATAGTAGTGATACAACTACCGCTGACGCAGTATGGTTGGCCATATAACGACTCAATAAATGCTAACTAATGCCAGTTATCTGGGGACAATTAACTAATCCATATCTTAAACTTTGAGTGTTTCTATGTCTGTAAACTGAAATCTCCAACATAACATTTATCATAAGAGTAATAGTTATTTTGAGTTTTGTTACTATAATATGGCTCGATAAATAAATAAATACGTCGACAAATACCTGCTGGATAGCTAAATTACAGTACAAGCTCTCCAACTTGCATAGTAACGTTTCATGAGACATATCGGTTTGCACGCTTGGTTTCCTGTAAAATTTATTTATCGCCTTTCATTACCACGCAAAAGCAAGATGTGGCATATAATTCGGTAATTGAAATCACCGCAAATTTGCGAAACGTCAGTTATCAACCAGACAAAAAAGAAACAAAACTGAGAAACAACTACAATCATCACTTACCCTCCACATAAAACCGGAGAGATGGTGGTACTAGCTCTAAGCACTGGTTATATTCTTCCTGGGTACAATGAACAGTACCCAGACGCAGCATTAAACCCATCCGTTTTAATGTATCAACTTCATTACGGATCTCATAGGCTTGATCGAAATTGAATAAGTATTCCAATCTGAAAAATTAAGAATTTATCTTCTTTTCATATGATGAAAATCAACACTACTTTAAAAGTAGTGATTTCGTTACCAAACTTTTACCTGTGACAAAATACAGAATAAGTGTATTCTAAAAGTCTACAAAAATCCCCGCTCATTGAAGACTCACATGCTAGATAATTACGATAAAAACTAGGTTGCATTGATGTAACATACTTAAAATTAGGCTACTGAAGTCTTTTTCGAGGCGTCAAGTAAACCGATATGCATGCAGCATAACAATACGAGTAAAAACATTAAGCATAACTAACTCAAGATTTTACATCCTTATTTGTTTGTTTACTTCATCTTCAATTCTTTTGGATGTCAACTGATGATTAACTACCAGTCATAAGATGAGGAGATTTACACTAGGTATAATAATCGCATAAATTCCAGTTCAATTCTAATATTTTAATTTCTGAAACGAAATGGAACTATATTAATGTAGCTGGTACTGTAACATGTCAAAAATGATTACACACCCAAAATTTGAGTAATATGTCAGGGTTAGGCGTGGTGTTAGGTAAGTAGAGCAAGTCAATCGATAAGATTGTGAAGCTGCATCGACTAAGATAGCATGTGTTGTGCGTGCTGAGCCACTACCCTCCTCGACGGGCAATGGTAGCTGATATCGGATTGGGCTGGAAAAGAATCAAACTAAACACTTGTAATCAGTTCAAGAAGTTTTTAAAAGTTGGTCTGAGTCAGTCACACACATAGAGGTGTACGCTGACTGGTTCGAGTCCTCAAGATGGTAAGAACCAATGGTCAGGAACTGTTGGTGATATGGCTTGAAACCGATCTCAATGGTGCAGATGCATTCACTCTTTTCAATCTCCTAGAACCTTTAACCCTTGTGGATAAATTTCCATGTTGAAACTCAATCAATTAGTAAGACTACACGAAGACCTAAGTCTAATAACATGTAAGGGTTAGTAAAAACCATGTTGCAAACATGAACGAGTACGGTAGCTAAATAGAATTCACTTACACATATTCTCGTGCGTCGGTGGCACAGCGGTTAGCATGCTCGCCGACCATGCACATGGTCTGGGGCTCTATCCCCGCCCACCAACGCACTCCTTTACCTTGCTAAGCCAGGAACAATGCTGGTAAAGATGGAAGGTTGGGTATGAGGCTAGCAACCCCATCCTGTAAAAATAAACACTGCTACAGGAACTTCAAGCCTCTAGCTTGAAACCCTAAGTTCCACTGGGAGCGCGAAGGAAATAAATAAAAATAATAATATACATATTCTCAAATATACTCTCAAATTTGGATATCCACGATGATGTATTAAAATTTAACAAAATGGTCTACCTAATTTAACGACACAATTAAACAAATATTTAAAGCATTTAAGTAGAACGTATGACAATCCAGCTCACTTGTCATTGGATATGTTGCAATCAATGACAGTTTTCTTATGTGTAGATATCACCAGAAACGGTAATGGTATTTTTTCATTTCGAACTGTAGGAGCCCCATTATCTAGATTAATAGTAATGCACGAATCCCCAGACTCTGTTACAATGCGGTTTCTGCAGCGTTCATTGATTTTATTGCGCATTACAAGGTTTTTGAATGCAATCAGCTGCATAATAAGTTCTTGAATTTCCAGAGTCTAAAATGACAGTTAAGAAAATGGAAATTTGTGAATAAAGGACACTATTCGGGACAAGAGGAATGAAAACAGTCGAGGTTAAGGACACAGCTTATACTATTATAAATCTCATATCTCTTACTTCTAAAATTTCTTCCAAGACTATAATCCAGAGAAATTAGCCTCTACATTAAAGCGAGCCCATGAAGAAAACAAAAAACGGCATATCTGCGGTGGTAATATTCAGAAAATAAGTCGTAGAATATCAAAACAAAACCTACAGGAACGTACATGTTTTGTTTGATAAAGTTGCCAGGTTCGTCCAACTGACATATTCTATTTGTATACCTCACATAGGTTTTTAAAACTCTCACCTTATTAGTGTGAATTATGTTTGTCTTGTTAATGTATGGAGGGATTAAATCAGACAACATTTACAAAGTTGAGAAAGCAAAAGGAGAAAAGGTCATAACGATAATGAAGAATATGGCAAAAAATAGGTAGGATAATATTTGTATTTCTTCATTTCAAAGGACACTGAAAGACCCAAAAGACATTTCCGAAATTCCGGTGAACTCACCAACACAGTCTACATTTTTCAACACAACTCACACATGGACTTAACTACGTTCTGACTTCATACTGTTATCACAATGCTCATCGAGACACATACTTAAACTCACCGTAGCCACTTCAGTCGTTAACAGACAAAAACAACAGGTGCTTGTGTTCCACCGTAAACAATTTCTCACCCTGATTTCCCCCACCAATCCCCTTCTCACAAACCATCCGGTCATATTTTGCAATGTTGCCGTATCTCGTTCAGTTCCTTAGTTTTTTTTCTAACACACAGATCAATATAAGGTTGACAGCATGAAACTTGCCATAGAAACTTATAAGTTCAATATATCTGGGTACCTTCAATTTTGTTCCCAGAATCATCATACGCCTTAACATCTTGCAGTGAAAAGCTATGAAAATTTTTGATTGCTTAGCGATATTTCCACTATTTACAGTATATCAGGAATAAGACACGAGACCTAGCTTTATTTTCAAATGCACAAACCCCTGCAGATGGCGGCCTGCTTAAATCTTCGGCTACCAAAATTTCCATCCTATATATTGCATCTATTTCCTCGGATTTATTTTATTTTAATCATTCAAATGTGACTGAATCGAGGAAGTTGCGAAGTCCCATCTATCGAAACATTGTTGCACATGTTGAAGAATCACTCTCCTCGAAGAGGAATGTTGACATAAGTGAGATTAGATTTGGGTAGTGTATGTGAGACCAGATGAAAACATGGCACCGAAGTTTACGCACATTCACTTGACCGAGATACTTTCGCATTATCAAATAGCTGAATAAATAAATAAATAACAGATGCATGTGAGTGTTGATTAGTGTGTGTTGATAGTATCGGCTTTTCGTTGTGAATTGGAAGCGAGTCAAGGTGTCTTGTTCTCTCATTCCTATTTGGGTAATTTCGATCCAAACTTGTAAGAACTTGTGGAGAGATCGACCATTATACGTCTCATGTAACCTTAGAATAATTTGAATACTATCAAACTTCATCTTGTGATCTGATGATATAGCATGTAGAGCCTAAGGCGGGCATCATCGCTGTATTTCGATCTACGAGTCTCCTTGTAAGTCGGTTGGCTGCCCGTGAGGTATTCACTGATCCTAAGCTTCATTTCAACAGAGGTCTGTCCCACATATATCGATTGCATCGCCTTGTGAACATTCTCTAACATAAAGGCAACTAAGTGATGAGTCGTGTGCAGTTTCGATACTGGAGAATAGCATTCCAGACATGCTAAGATTTCTGCCCAATTTAGTCACAAGTTTCTGCGTTTATTTACCATGTTTATAATCGGCTGGTTTACTATTTTCTAATATACTTATAAAAACTTCGTGGTGGATTACGACGAGATTCAAAGCGTACTCCTATGTATTCAATGACTTTTACTGTGATTATGAGCACAAACTGCGGATCTTTACCTAACAAGATTCATTAGTTTCAATCTCTATTATACTCAAATATATATTGTAATACTGGTGTAATTGCTCTTCAAGGAACTTGGCTCCACGATTCATATAACGATGATCTCCTTAAGTGGTTTTACAACGTACAGACAAGACTGATGCAGCTCAAAGAAGAAGAGAGGTGATGGTGTTACCCCTTTTATTAATTCTGAGTGGTCTACTGCCAACATCTGCTTCAAATTCTCAAATGGCAATATTGATTGTATTACTGTTAAATGTCGACCTAAACACTTATCTAAGTATAGCTTCATTTTCGTTACAAATGTCTATGTCACACCTTGTTGCAGTCCCTCAGAACCATGCTTCCCAACATCACTAGTGTTGATAATAGTCTTTTTCCAGGTTTTAACACAAATGATGTTCAAAAGTGCCTCAAGTCTCTAAACCCTTCCCAGCGCTTAGGTCCAGATTATGTACCTAGTATTATTTTTTTAAATGTTCTCATATTGTGTCACCCTCTCACTGATATATTTAACAAATCTTTTTCCAGTAATAATGTGCCTGCCGTTTGGAATGACATTAAAGTTGTACCTATACCTAAATCATCTACTGGAGCATTTGTCAAATTTAGACCCATTGCTATTACGTCTCCTTTTTTGAAAACTATGGAGAAATTACTTTTACTTAGTCTTGTACCTTCGCTTAAATCCTTTAGTGACCCTAAACAATTTGCCTAGAAGCACAGTAGAAGCACTTCAGATGCAGCTGCCGTCTTATATCATAACATTGCTTCCAGTGTAGACAAAGGGGCTAAATGTGTTCTTTTTGCTTTACTAGACTATACATCTGCTTTTGACTCGGTCCCTAGGTATATCTTATTAAATAAACTTGCTGCAAGTCAAACAAAATGTTGGGCTGTTAATTGGTTACATTCCTATTTCTCAGAAAGACAGCAGTACACCGTGTATAAAGGGAAGTCTTCCACTTCATTGCCTACCGAAGCTGGCGCTGTCCTTCCCCCTTTTCTTTTTTCTAACTTCTTACATGACTTACCTCACTCTGATGAAATAAACTTTGTGAAATAAGCTGATGATTTAATAGTTTCAATGGCTGCTAACTCCAAGCTAGATTGTACCAAAATAAATAGCTTTCTGTCGTGAGTCAGTGAATGGTCTGAGTCCAACGGTCTTAAACTGAATCCTTCTAAATGTCAAACTGTTAATTTCAGCTTAAGATGTAAAAGACAGTTAAAAGTCGTCGATTCTCATGACAGTTTTAAGATTGACGACGATGATAAAGGAATTAAATCAGAAATTAAGTATCTTGGACCTATTCTCTCTTCTGATCTCTCCCGGTCTTCCCATGTCTTAGCGATCTCCAGTAAAATATTCCGCCTGACATCTTACCTTAAGGAGTTAAGGCACTCGGGTATAAGTCAACGCCTCCTCTTACAGTTCATAAACTCTTGCATCCTACCTATTCTTCTTTATTGTTCGACCTTATTCTTTCCTAGTCACAATTCGTAGAATGCTGAAGACTGTCAGTAGGGTGAGTGGTGTCCCAGTAGACCACATAGTTAATGTTGTTATCGATAGACACTTGACTTCATGCAATAAATTTGCTAAAGGGATTTTTAATTCGCGAAAAATACCCATTAAGACATTGAAATAAGAACAAAGAGACAATCTCCTTTCTGGACGTTCGTTTAAGTAAGAAGACCGATGGTACCTTGAACAGATCAGTACACAGAAAACCTACATGGAACGGTCAGTTGACAAACTTCTACAGTTGGGTACCAATTAGTCGCAAGCGAAACTTGATAATATCTCTGGCGACTAGAATCCGAAAAATCTGCAGTCCTGAATCAATAGAGGAAGAGATCGCCCTCTTAAGGAAGACACTGCTCGAGAATGGCTACCCACCCCGTTTTATAGACAAGCATATTAAGCCTAAGACTTACAAAGAACAACCCACTACAGTGCAGAAGAAGATGGTCTACATGAATGTACCCTTCAAAGGTGACCTTCTGGCTGACACCTTGAAGAAGAGGATATCTACTGCTCTAAGAAGGACATTCTTCGCTGCCACACTACGACTGACATTTTCCTCCCGGCCATTGTTCTTCAACTACTCTAAAGATAAACTATCGCATTTGACCACTTCCATGTGTATCTACCGATTCACCTGCTCTTGCGGAGCGAGGTATATAGGTCGTTCGATGCGAGTTTTATCTAAAAGAGTTCAAGAACACTATCCCGCCTGGCTACGGAAAGGTAACAATGGAGCAATAAGGAGCGCCATTATTGAGCATATACTCAACACTGGTCATTCGATTTGCAAGGAGAAGTCATTCAAAGTCATCTATAAAGTCAAAAGAAGCCTTCCAAAATCGACAAGCTTCCGTATACTTTGTATTGCCGAAGCCTTAGCGATTTGGATAGAAAAGCCTGAATTATGCACACAGAAGAAACTTCTCCACCCCCTCCTACTACCGTGGGTTTAATTTCAAGTTCATCTGTCATCAACATTTTGTTATCAAATTTTTTTTGCAATATTCGTATAATAATTTTTAGTAACTAACCCATTCAATCTTTTCACCTATTATCTAGTTTATTTTCATAATTGTCTCCATACTCCTTCACGAACATCTAATCTTTCTAAACATGTCTATATTACGTAACCCTACTCACATCTTACCAATTTTCACCCCACTTAGTTACAACTTTGATTATTAATCACACATTTTAATTTCTATATTATTTTGATGACGTAACCCTACTCACATCTTACCAATCCCCACCCTACTTAGTTACAACTTTGATTACTATTCACACAATTTAATTTCTTTATTATTTTGATGATGTAATCAACAACCCACACTAACTGTTATTTTGATTTTGATTTTGACAAACCTTATGTACACACACACACATAAAATTAATTGTATATATTTGCGACTGTACAGCTAAGAGAATGAATTCGCCGAAAAGAGACTCTTCGCTGAACTAATTTGTTCTTATTTTAAAGGGATTTTGTCTGACTTGGAGCATCCACTTTACCCTCAGCTTTCACCTTGCATCTCCTCAGGTAGAACAAGAAGTAACTTCAGAAAACTGGATGCTCGCACGTCTAAGTATAGAAATTCTATGATACCATACTTGGTACGTATTTTATGTGATGAAAATAATGTCAGGCAAGAATCAACTAACCTTTTTTCATCTAGTAAATAAACAATTTCCTCCATCCATCCTTATATACCTTGAAGTTTTACTTTTATTATTTCTATCATATTTATGGTCCTGTTGCTTCTTTGTTTTACTCTCATAAATGCAAGCACCAACTTATCCCTATGACTGCTGTAATCTTTGTTTTCCCCTCATCATATTATGTAAAGAGAAGATTATATTCAATATTTTTAAACATTCTAGGATTTCTATGCCGCATATAACGACAATACTGTGTAAAACAAGCCCACGGAATTTTTCACTTGTATTATTATTATTACCTTAGCTGTTATCATTATTATTATTATTTCCATTTTATATGCTGCATGTTTCTGACATTACCCCTATTGTAAATGTGGAAGATTTTCTGTGTGATTAATTTTAGTTATAATTTGAGGAAATTAGACGCAATACTGTGGTTAATGCTGAAAATTCCATTCCGCATCACAAGTACTGTTTTTGGAATAAAGTATATTATTATTATTAGGAAATATTTGGTAATAAATGTGATTTGTAAAACATAATCACCAGATGATTTATAATGCTTTGAGCATACCTTGTTTCGCAAAGAAACCTGTCGCTTTTCACGCTCTTCCTCCAAACGCCGACATTCTTCTACCATATTCACAGGTAATCCTACCCAACGTATTTCTTTTTTTTCTTTTTGCAATACATTCAACGCCATAAGAACATTCAGTGCGTCATAAACACGTCGACGGATATTTTTCTGAATATAATGAAGCTATAGGACAAAATAAAATAAAAATTAACTTCTACTGAAGATAATTTTAAGACAAAAAAATGAATTGATCATGTGGCAATTTAGAAAATCTACCTGTTCAGATGGAATCATAGGATGTTCTGCAGCATATTCATGAACAAGTTCATCAGCAACTTCACTGTAAGAAGTAATTCCTTTTTCTTTGACTTTATTGCACACACAACGAGCATAACGCCGAAGACCATTAGTTTTCAAACTAGTTGTAACCCTAAGAGAATTTAAAGTTGGATAGACTTTGAAAGGACATATTGACTAAGAGAAAAATAAATCATTAAATTCACATATACTAAACACAAGAAAAAACAACATGTCAGAAACTAATTAACAAAAAGTTGGAGCACGTACGTTGACTTTTGGTGTCTAAAAGTTTGACTGTTATTCAGCAGCCTTTACACATAATAAGGCGAGTTAATGCAAATAAGATATCTGTAAACTATTTACAGGGTTTTTACAAATAGAGTTTTTACAAATATTTACAGTGTTTTAAAAATCCACATCAATACGGTCTTCATGAAGAAGTACAAAAAAATTTCGCTAATTTTAAAAACTGTATTTGGCTGTAAAAATAATATGCATCTCAAAACTTAGTGAGTACCTGCTGGTCTGGTCAACCCAACCGATTGTCGCAACCTCGACGTGGTGGTCGGGCTTGCATATCGCAATGACCCAACAAGCTGCACTGGCTGGAACTATTGTTCCTGCAGGTCCTACTATACCAGGAAGGTTGTTAAGATGGCAATTATACTAAAAGCAGTAACCGGCGTAGTGTAAAACTTTTCTACACTATGCTGGGGATCTGTCTGCGGACAAAGTCGTACTACAGGGAGACAGCGATGTAACAGCAGAAAGGTGTTTCCCTTAGATCACCGGCATGCCAGCTATGCTGTCGCTCCACTCTGTCGAGAGGGGATTAGAAAAGATCGAACTCAAAAAATATACGTCACAACTTACCCTACACAGTAGTCCGTAACCGGTGGTGAGTTTACTAATACGGAACCAATCCAAAAAACAGTTCATACAGGCCGTGTGTGACCGGTATCAATTAGTTGTCCCCTGGGCTCTGTGGTCACACAAAACTAACCCTCTTTCTGTTTCAGGTACCCGAAGAATCTATTAACTTCCACAGTATGAGCAGCTGGTTAGTAACAACCGCCCACACACTTCCAAAAGTACACGAAGACTTCCTGAGCATCATTCTTCCTTACCTACATCACCTTCATCCTCTTATTCCCCACTACAGTCTGTACTATTCTTTAGGCTAGTGAGTCGTCTTCACTTCACTCTGTGACCACAAACAACGACGAGAGCCATAGAAACACTCCCGATAACCTCTTAAAGCCACGTCGCCAACTTCAAATAGGAGTATTCGACGTCAGGACCCTCTGCCAAATCGGACAAGAGGTATCACTAGCAAAAACTCTGGCATCTCGAGTCATGGATGTATGTTGTGTTTCAGAGACACGCTTACAAGACCCGAGTGCAGTCATTCACTTAACCTCACCCGGCTAACAAGGTGAATCTGCGAAATTCACTTTAAGGGTGTCAGGAGACCCCTCAGCTAATTCGCGAGGACTCGCAGGTGAAGGGATAGCATTGGGTGTTTGGGCAGAAAATCACTTCTTGACTGGAAACTATTAGATAGTCGTATGTGTGCGGTCTGTCTCTCTGTTTTCAACATAGAACTTTGCACAAATGTGCGGAAGTTCAAGTCGCCACACTCCGTGTAGCACGCGAAGCAAGAGAAGAAAGTACAAGAAAAGCATAATAGAAACAGTGAGCAGAGGGGTGAGACAAAGGAGTAATAAAGAAAAACAAACAGTTGCATTGGAGATCATAAGTCACAAGGAGTGGATGCATCTGCGCCACTGAGAACGATTTTGAGCCATGTCACCAATTGTTTCCAACCATAGATTGTTACCGTCCCGAGGACCCCAACCGGGAAGTCTACACCTTCCTACGTGGCTTAGACCAACTGTTGTGGATTTCATTGACTGGTGCCAAGTTTTTGTTTGACCGCCGCTAGCTTTTTTCCAGCCTGACCCTATATCCGCAAACATTGCTCGTCGAGGGAGGCGATGACTTGGCATACGTACCACATGTCCTAACCATCTCTGTCTTTGTAGCTTCACGACTTCGTCGATTGATTTCCCCTGTTTACCTAGAACTCTACGCCTAACTTCAATGTTGCTCACCTTGTTATGCCACTTCACACGGGAAATAGAGCGCAGGCACCTATGATCAAGACATGAAAAGACTAGCTGTCTTTGATCATAGGTGCCTGCGTTCTATTTCCCGTGTAAAGTGGCATAACAAGGTGAGCAACATGGAGGTTAGGCGTAGAGTTCTAGGTAAACAGGGGAAATCAATCGACGAAGTCGTGAAGCTACAAAGACAGAGATGGTTAGGACATGTGGTACGTATGCCAAGTCATCGCCTCCCTCGACGAGCAATGTTTGCGGATATAGGGTCAGGCTGGAAAAAAGCTAGCGGCGGTCAAACAAAAACTTGGCACCAGTCAATGAAATCCACAACAGTTGGTCTAAGCCACGTAGGAAGGTGTAGACTTCCCGGTTGGGGTCCTCGGGACGGTAACAATCTATGGTTGGAAACAATTGGTGACATGGCTCAAAATCGTTCTCAGTGGCGCAGATGCATCCACTCCTTGTGACTTATGATCTCCAATGCAACTGTTTTGTTTTTCTTTATTACTCCTTTGTCTCACCCCTCTGCTCACTGTTTCTATTATGCTTTTCTTGTACTTTCTTCTCTTGCTTCGCGTGCTACACGGAGTGTGGCGACTTGAACTTCCGCACATTTGTGCAAAGTTCTATGTCGAAAACAGACAGCCAGAGACAGACAGACAACTAGCTAAACTTTTCATGTCTTCCACTCTCAGTGGCCAGGTCTCACAACCATAAAGGAGGACGGAGCGGACTGATGAGCAGTACACCCGCCCTTTGGTCGATAGTCGAACATCTCGTCTACGCCAGAGTCGGCATAAACTGGCAAATGCAAAACGAACCCCTTGTATTCGTGCTGAGATTTCGTCAGAGATCAGCCGTTGGGTCTGATGGTACTTCCCAAATAAGTGAAGCGGTCAACGTACTCTACCACTTCACTTCCTATTTTTAAACTGGGCGTCGATGTAGTCCAGTCCTGCAACATCATCTTGCATTTGGCGGGAGCGAATCGCATGCCAAACATTCGTGGATTGCGGCTCAAGGTGTTTACAAGACTCTGCATTTCGTCAGCGTCTTCGCCTAGAAGGACTATATCGTCTGCATATTCCAAGTCAACGAGATTATTCCCCGGTAGCAAGTCAATCCCTGAGTCGCTGAAGTCACTTAGGGTTAAGTCCATTAGTACATCTATGATGAAGTTGAATAGAAAAGGGGATAATGGGCATCCTTGACGGACACCACTAGTCGTCACCAGTTCAGATGACAACTCGCCGTAAGCCCTCACATGGCTGTATGAGTACGAGTAGAGTGCCTTAATCAGTGCAATATATTTTCTCGGCAATCCCTTTACAGCCAACAGTTAACAGTGCTGGGCGACAAAGGCGAAAGAGATGGAAAAGGCATCGGCGATTGGTAGAACCAGACAACTATTTAGACTTATCAGGGAAACAAGTGGTAAAAAGTAAATGATAAGTGAAACTATCACTGAGAAAAATGGCACTATTATTACCTCCAAGGATACACGACTGGAACTCTGGAAAGAACAGTGTGAGGAGCAGTTTAATTGGCCTACAGACACGCTAAACTTACCCAGCAACCAACACCTCCTTCAATGGGATATAGACACAGGTCTTCGATCCCTAACTGATGTTACTAAGGCTGTGACGAATCAGCAGGACCTGACGGAATGAATCCATTTAAATAAGGTGGAGACAGTTTACTGTCTGCGTTAACTACGGTACTAGGCAGCGTCTGAGAATCAGAAGTTCCGTCGGATTGGTGTAAGTCATTGATTATTCCCATATACAAGGGAGATAAGTCTTTCTGTGATAATTGCTGCGGGATTAGCTTGACTAATACGGTATCTAAAATTCGAGGCTTAATAATAATGCGTAGACTAAGTGGTGCTCGGGAGGTACAAACACGAGAGAACCAGGAAGAGGGTATATTGATCATATATTCACCCTTCGACAGATTCTGGGACATAGGCATACTTATCGTTATATTTTTTGACCTAAAGGCGGCATTTTATTCTGTCGACCGAGAGGTACTATGGTAATGAGTCTGTGAAGAGAATGCCGAGAAAATACAGTGCACTGATCAAGGCACTCTACTCAAACTCATGCAGCCAGCTAAAAGCTTACGGCGAGTTGTCAATTGATTTGGTGACAACTAGTGGTGTCCGTCAGGGAAGCATACTGTCACCATTTCTCTTTAATTTCATCATAGATGTACTAGTGAACTTAAGCCGAAATAACTCCAACGACTCGGGAATTAACTTGTTACCAGGGAATAATCTCGTTGACTTAGCATATGCAGATGATATAGTCCTTTTAGGTGAAGACGCTGACAAAATGCAGAGTCTTCCGAACAACTTCAGCTGCAATCTCAGAATGTTTGGCATGTGATTCGCTCCTGCTGTCAAATGTGAGATGATACTACAGGACTGAACTGAATCGACTCATAGTTCAGAAATAGGGAGTGAAGTGGTAGAACGCGTTGACCACTTTACTTATTTGCTGACGAAATCTCAGTACGGATAAAGACGGCTCATTTCGCTTAAGCCAGTTTACGCTGTCTCTGGTCAGGACGTGATATTCGGCTGCTTATCGAAAAAGGAAGGACGGATGTGCTGCTGAGCAGTCCGCTACGCCCTCCTTTATGGGTATGAGCGAGACGTAGCCAATGAGAGTGGAAGACATGAAGAAGCTGGCTAGCTGTCTTTGATCATAGGTGCCTGCCTTCTGTCTCGCGTGTTAGGTGATGTAATATGGTGAGCAATATCGAGGTTAGACTTCGGACGAGTGCTAGGTAGACAGGGGAAATCAATTGACGAGGTTATGAAGTTACACTGGTTGGGATGGTTAGGAAATGTGTTACGTATGCCTAGTCATCGCCTCCCTCGATGGGTAGTGTTAGCTGACATGGGATCAGGTTCGAAAAGAGCCAGCGGTGGTCAAACCAAAACATGGCATCAGTCAATGAAATCCACAAAAGTTAGTTTACGCCACGTAGGAAGATGTAGACTTCCTGGTTGGGGTCCTCAGGATGGTTAAAACCAACGGTTGGAGACAATAATAGTAATACCAACTAAAAATAAAATAGCAGAGTAACGATTTAAACGATAGAGTGTGACACCATAAAATACAGAAAGATGAATCGACCCTTTTATCGTTCATCTTTCTGTATTTTATGGTGTCACACTTTCTATCGTTCAAATCGTTACCCTGCTATTTTATTTTTAGTTGGTATTACTATTATTACTACAATTTTGTACTCTATACATATTTTTCTCCGTATGGCACAGTATTTTGCTACGTAGCTGCTATAACAGTCGTTTTATTACTATTATGTAATGTGTATTCTTAGTTTTTTTGTCGTTTTTGAGTAAATCAGATGCAATATTGTACTGAAATGCTGAAAATTCCTTGCTGTATCATGAGTACTGTTTTTGGAATAAAGCTATTATTATTATTATTAATCGGTGATATGGGTCAAAATCTTTCTCAATGGCGAAGATTCATCCACTCCTTGTGACTTATAATACCCAATAAAACTACACTGCTCTTCGATATTACTATTCTTTTTGTCTCATATCTCTGTTTACTGTCTCTGTTTTGCATTTCCTTTTACTTTATTCTCTTGCTTTGTGTGCTACATGGTGTGGCGACTCGAACTGCTGAACATCGGTGCAGAATTGAAACCAGTCAGTCAGGTCTGGTTAATACCACAGAAAAATGATATAAGAAATATGATACTATGGATATAGGAATCTCCACATATTGCATCGTTTTTCATCAAGATAACAGACCAAAACAGAAATAAAATGAGAAAATAAATCCTCGAATGCAATAATTAGAGATGCAAAGAGAAGTCTGTCTGTAATAGAGAAGTGTCAGAGAACCCTGCAGTATTCAAAAATCCCTAGTAAAAATGCAGAATGAAAGCCTCAGATCCATAAAAGAACCATGAAACTTATTTGCGAAAAAAATTCTTAAACCTGTGTAATATGCAGCTTACTGTTCTTGTTCATCCCCTGATTCTCGTCCAGATGGACTAGCTGGATGTTCATATCCAGCAGCGGTAGTAGTAGTTTGCATATTAGTATCATAATAACCAGCTGGGGCTGTAATAACACCGTGAGGGGTTCCATTAATAAGTTCACCTCCTGAAGTTAAAACCATCTGATTCTCGATATCTTCCGAATTCTGATATTGGATAGTAGGTGGTGTAAATTGTGTTGTAGGTGTACCAGAAAAAATTATTGTACCCTAAAACAACAGGAAGAAAATGACAGCACAGAAAACTAAAACCACTAGAAATATAACAAAAAGAGCTCGGCAAGGACCGTCAGCACTGAAACAAACTTGGAATCAGAGAAGAAAAGGAACCTTCCAATTTTAAATGTGCTCCCGTAAACGACTAGGAACGTTCGATAATGGGAAGACTTTGATCTTCCTCTGGAAATACTCTTGTGTGACCACACGTTCATAGTCTCTGCCAGTTAAATCCAATTCACTACCATCATGCAGCGGGAATATTCCTCACAAAAAAGAAAAAGGAAATGTGAATGTCTGATACCTACATGCAGTTCTATCTACGGGAGCTGGAAAACCCTGATTCTAAATTGATGTACATGGATTCCAGGGTCGAATGGCAGATGAACCTGTTTCGGCTACAAGTACCAATGGGATCGTAGCTCCTGACGTTGCTCCACTGCCCTCAAGACACTTAACTGCTTTGGTCCGGATGTCCGGATATTGTCTCAGTCATCCCACAAACCATGAGATTTCGCGTGGTAGTTCCCTTGGTGCTCATAATGTACCAAATTTGCTCTTTAATAAACAACTTATTTTTCCTGAAAATTCATGCAGAAATGAACCAATTCAATTTGCTAGACTATGAAATACTACGCAGGAGAAAAAGACAACAAAGTATACATTACAATGTGAGAAACCTGTGGGATCATGTGTGAGAACAATTCTATAAGACGTAGTGACACCCAGAACTTCGACGACAAGGTGAGAATACATCTGGCTCACTAGAAACCATTCCCAACCAATAATCCTTAGAATGTGGAGTACTCAAACCAGACAGCTGCACTGGTCAGGGTAACAACCAATGACTTCACAGACTGTTTAAGCCACCCCTAAAATTTCCAAACTGACCACAGAGAAAAATGATTGTCCCACACATCTTAGGCATCTCAATCGATACGAATCCGTCTTATTAATTGTTTTTACACTTCTTACACAACCATGTAGGACCACACTGTTCCAACTAACGCAATTAACTAAAAGAAACCACTCAGGGTAAAAGAGCATGTTGTTTCGCATGCCTCTTACTTTCCAAGGACGCACTTTCAAAGTACAGTAGGACGCGTAGAAAGCAGAACATGAGACCAACCCACATAATTAGATAGATATTTAGCATGCCATAAAACAATTCAGCAAAAAACAGACATTATATCGTCTACATACTCTGGATGCGAAATTCAAGTATGTTTTATTTAAATGTTTTATATATCAGTGACTAAAACTTTGTTCTTTTCATCCATACGATCACTGAAATGCTTAACACTGGTGATCAAATCTAACAACAAGTCACTATACGGAAGGAACTCAAAATCAGAAATCACGTGGATCCATACATGGTAAACATACCGGTCTCACAGATGTTAGAGTAGTAGCACCTGTCAGGACTGTGGGCCCAGATGACACCTGAGGGCGGATGGTTAGAACACGTGGAAAACTTGATGTGACGGTAATACCACTGGAATTAACCGTCTGTTGGCCTCCAGAAGGAATCACTTTGACTGTCCGCTGCAACACGTGCATGGGAATCACTAAAAATGAACAGTACAAGAATATAAATCACAAGACGTTTGCTGAATAATAATGTTTTTCTTAGAAACAGTACTTTTGATACAGTATGGAACTTTCAGCATGCACTAAAATATTGCATCTAATTCCTTCTTTACATTACATAGTAAGAAGAAAGTAATTAGGACGACATTTGCACTGCCGATAAGATGTGAAATTAAGCAGAAATAATGACGATATAATAGTGAAAGAACAAAATGCCGTTTCCTTAGCGCTTCACAGTAAAGTTAGTAGTGGCCTGTCCAACACTTTTCTCAGCATACAATGAGTGTCAAATAAGATATAGTAGAAGTTTTACAGCCAGTCATCCAAGCATAGTCTTTTAAAATTGCTTTTAGTCCTGCCTGATGAGATGTAAGGGGAGAGGATGCACTGAGCCCGACAATATGACATTAACTGATTTCTTGCCTGAGTTCAGGTTTACACCTACAACAGTATTAACAAGTATTTAGCAGTACCTGACTCACTCTGCTGACAGCTTTTAGGGCCCTTCGCAGCGTGACAAAGTTTTTCTTAGGTAGCCCAGGAAAGATTTAGGGGGAGCAATAAAGAATAGGCAGAATACAGGAATTAGTACACTACAAGAGCGGAGACCGAGTGATACCAAACTGTCTTAACTTACTTACGTAAAATGTTAGACGAAATACCTTTCTGGACTGACTAACTAGTTTCAACATAGAACTTTGCACCGATGTTCAGCAGTTCGAGTCGCCACACCATGTAGCACACAAAGCAAGAGAATAAAGTAAAAGGAAATGCAAAATAGAGACAGTAAACAGAGATGTGAGGCAAAAAGAATAGTAATATCGAAAAACAATATGGTTTTATTGGGTATTATAAGTCACAAGGAGTGGATGAATCTTCGCCATTGAGAAACATTTTGAGCCATGGAGTGTGGCGACTCGAACTGCTGCAAAGTTCTATGTTGAAACTAGTTAGTTAGTCAGTTAAATCGACATTGCTTGTAAGCAAATTCTCAATAAAAGCCTTCAAAAATGGTTTCAAAGTTATGTAAAAGCAGTTCCTCCCATTATTTCTCAAGATGGAAATGCTATAGAAATAGGTTTAAATGTAACACATGTCCCACCTAGCACGAGACAATTTTAAATGTCTCCAAGAAAGGTATGCAACATATGTAAGTAATGGTGCTTTGAAAATATCGGATGAAATAAAATAACCATATATTTTCTGAGTATAACAACATGCATACCACTGGACCTAAGGGTAGGGTAGGTTACAAGAATTTGAGACACTTGAGAACATAAATTGCATCAAAATTAGAATACCGTTCGTTTTCATTTGTAGAACCAGAAATAATGACATCTGAAAAACAGATGAAACGTACCAGCATCAAACTAAGAAGGATCAATTTGTCTTTACCCAGCGACTTCCTTAAATAGTTTCCACATATCTGAAGCTCTGCATAATAAGAACTTTCTGATCTACCAACAGATCGACAAATTACTGTGGTACGTCATGCAGAAACACTAAAGCATTTTTAACTAAGCAAGTGACTAAG
Source organism: Trichobilharzia regenti (assembly GCA_944472135.2). Lineage (NCBI taxonomy): Eukaryota > Metazoa > Platyhelminthes > Trematoda > Strigeidida > Schistosomatidae > Trichobilharzia > Trichobilharzia regenti. Next base: position 88,492,900 of record OX235270.1, read on the forward strand.
ACTTTATCACACGATAGACTAAAATCATGTGATTTAATTACTTCATAATAAATCAAGAACAACATTAGGTTAGAAACATACAATGAACTTACCAGCAGCTCTAATTGGCTTTCCTGTAGTTCCTTGGCCTGGCATGGTTATTATTTTTAGAGCCTTCGCAATAAGAGAAAAAACAAATGAATAAGTGCAAATTTCTGTGTTCATGAACAGTGTCTGTCTGTCTGTCTGTTTTCGACATAGAACTTTGCACAAATGTGCGGAAGTTCAAGTCGCCACACTCCGTGTAGCACGCGAAGCAAGAGAAGAAAGTACAAGAAAAGCATAATAGAAACAGTAAACAGAGGTGTGAGACAAAGGAGTAATAAAGAAAAACAAAACAGTTGCATTGGAGATCATAAGTCACAAGGAGTGGATGCATCTGCGCCACTGAGAACGATTTTGAGCCATGTCACCAATTGTTTCCAACCATAGATTGTTACCGTCCCGAGGACCCCAACCGGGAAGTCTACACCTTCCTACGTGGCTTAGACCAACTGTTGTGGATTTCATTGACTGGTGCCAAGTTTTTGTTTGACCGCCGCTAGCTTTTTTCCAGCCTGACCCTATATCCGCAAACATTGCTCGTCGAGGGAGGCGATGACTTGGCATACGTACCACATGTCCTAACCATCTCTGTCTTTGTAGCTTCACGACTTCGTCGATTGATTTCCCCTGTTTACCTAGAACTCTACGCCTAACCTCCATGTTGCTCACCTTATTATGCCACTTTACACGGGAAATAGAACGCAGGCACCTATGATCAAAGACAGCCAGTCTTTTCATGTCTTCCACTCTCAGTGACCAGGTCTCACAACCATAAAGGAGGACGGAGCGGACTGATGAGCAGTACACACGCCCTTTGGTCGATAGTCGAACATCTCGTCTACGCCAGAGTCGGCGTAAACTAACAAATGCGAAACGAGCCCCTTGTATTCGTGCTGAGATTTCGTCAGAGATCAGCCCGTTGGGTCTGATGGTACTTCCCAAATAAGTGAAGCGGTCAACGTGCTCTACCACTTCACTTCCTATTTTTAAACTAGGCGTCGATGTAGTCCAGTCCTGTAACATCATCTTGCATTTGGCGGGAGCGAATCGCATGCCAAACATTCGTGGATTGCGGCTCAAGGTGTTTACAAGACTCTGCATTTCGTCAGCGTCTTCGCCTAGAAGGACTATATCGTCTGCATATTCCAAGTCAACGAGATTATTCCCCGGTAGCAAGTCAATCCCTGAGTCACTGAAGTCACCTAGGGTTAAGTCCATTAACACATCTATGATGAAGTTGAATAGAAAAGGAGATAATGGGCATCCTTGACGGACACCACTGGTCGTCATCAGTTCAGATGACAGCTCGCCGTAAGCCCTCACCTGGCTGTATGAGTACGAGTAGAGTGCCTTAATCAGTGCAATATATTTTCTTGGAATTCCCTTTACAGCCAAGCAAATTGCATTCGTCAATATGAATGGTTAAGGAAATGTTAGTAAATAGTGTCAACTAAGATATAAGGCATGCAATCACCTTTATGCCTGCGCGTTGAACAGTTGCATTTGGTATAGTGGGTAGAGATCCTGTACCACTGCGTTGCAACATAATGACTCGCGGACCTCGTTGGCCACCTGTTGCATTCTGAAGAGTTAAAGTCCCACCCGCGCCCACAGTGATCGTTCCAACACTAGACACAACAGATTGAGCGACAGATCCTGGCGAAACAGTGCCTTCCGTTATTACTGTTTGTTCAGTAGGTCCAAGAGTTATTTCTTGTTCTGCAGCCGGTATATCAAACATATCTGCAGACACCACTGCATATGGATCCATCTGTATAAAAATGAATTTACATAAAAGTAGGTACTAGTCACTTTATTACTACAAAATACAATATCACAATGATAGTACAACTTAAGTTAGAGGAACGTTTGAAGGAGAAACGGAACTTACAGATAAGTAGTAGCCACAAGACTTAAGAAATAAACGGATTTGTGATTCAGAAGCAATGAATAGTTCATCGGGCAATTATGCACACCATCAAATAGCTGTCACTGATTCAGGTATTCGACAAAAGATCTCACTGAAATACAGTAAAACATTTGATGAAATTCAAAAACAAGTCGATACATATTTGGCTTCTCCATGTAATAAAAAGCACGAGAGCTTCCAAACTTTTGTATGGCACTTGTGCAGGAATTGCTAAACTTAGAAGAAGACTGATGCCATCACGTTAATCAACCCTACACATAACAGACCAAAAGTTAGTGATCTAGTACTACAGGACTGCAGTATGACAATCCTCTCCTTTTTAATACACAATCGTAGGGCAGGTTAAACGTTCCACTTGGGACGCAACATTCATGTCTTCCTTTTTTCCGTAGGGAGCATTCTCCAACCAAAATTCTACACTAAACATGTGAAATCTGGCAGTCCTGCTGAACAGAATGCATCACATACTAACTTTAACCATGTGTATGCTCAAAAATAATCCACACCGATATCATATAAAATACACAAATGAGTAGTATTTGTGCATACATAACACATTAAGGAAACTGCAATTTACATTTAGACTTCAGTATGTTATTCATATCTTGGAGCGAAATCTTAACGTGACACGGCTCTACTGTGGGATGGATGATTCGACTGCAGTTTCAAAAAACTACACTGCCGATAATTTTGACATGATGAGAAATCCTTAGCATGGCCATCTTGGTGAGAACAGACTTTAGGTGAAGGTTCTGGAGATTTGACCGATTTACTCCACATACGATCGATACGCATGTCTGTTAACTAAGTAATGGATCTCGAAGCACGTAAACAATGAAACATTCGAAGGATATTCGCAGAGGCATATTTTCCGCGGAAATAATGGCGGGCAAATTAGACTTCGCTCACTTTTATCAGCGGAACTTTCAAACCAGACGTCCTACAAATTAAACCGCGGATGAACAGTTGTACTAGTTTAAACAAACTTATAAGTAACAAAGGAAGTGATTACACGCGAAATATTTATACATAATAATGAAAAAATGATCTAATTTGCGCAAAAAAGATGCACTTTTTATGTTCTCAGATAAAATCGATCTACATAATCACAGAGAGTCAGTAAATAAGACAACAGCTGCCTATCTGTGCCAAAGGTGTTTCGCCAAAATTTGACTTTGTCATGCAATAGTTCACAAGGTAAGGATTTTGACCATATATGATAGTGACTGCAGTGACTTTCAAGAAATCGAAGTCCATTTAACGTTGCTTTACATCCGTGTTCGTCCAGATATTGCCTTATCATACTCTCAAGTGGCACTCAAAGCCAGATACGGAGACCCCAAACATCTGATTATTATAGAATATCCTATTCAGATATATGTTGCTGCTCATAAATTTCATTTCCACGCACATTTTTTAACTCCAAGTTTCCAACGATTTTCACAATTAGCACACAAGCTGAAAGCCATGCTTCCAGTGAACGCACATATCTTGTAAGGCGGTAAACTTTGTTGTACTTATTTGTCATTTGTTGCATTGTGATCGGCTGATAGACACCGCTCCCCCAAATATAAGATGAAAGGGTGTATTTGACGTAAAAAAATGTTGGTTAGTACCGTCTGTATTTCAGTAAAAGTAATATCAGTAAGAAAACAAAATTCAACAAGTGGAGGAAATGTAATTAACCAGGCCTTTTCTTCATCAGTTTTTGACCGACGGTTGTTATAGCAGTCGGAGTCATTCTGTAACTAGAATACCACCAGTAGTAACATATACAGATGTGCAATTCAAAATATGTAAATGATTTTAGGCAAGCTTCGGCACAGCGGTAGAGCATCGAAAAATTGTATCCATAACAAAATTTCAGGCAGAAAAACTTACTAAATCAGAGGTGATTATGAGTCCTTATGCAGGATTCGGGCGGAAAATAATGCAGAGATTCTGCGGTGATGGCCAATCACCCATCAAATTCAAAAGATCACGTCATATCTATGAAAATCAAGATGAAACGACCAATTCATGGTTGTTTGCTCAAACCCAACTCCTCCATATTTTTCGCGGGTCATCAATCCGCCAGCCATCGTCTCATCGTTCGCTGTTCAGAGGAAGATAAGAAACTATCAGAAGTATTACCGTGATTTGTTGTTATAACATTTGATATTAGACCTTGTGTAATACCATTATTGTTGGCTGTGTGTTGGCGTAGGAATAAAGGATTCTTGAGTTGCCAATCAGTGTTCTGATTTTTGCGTTGGTTAATACAAAGTGTTTCTGAAAGTCTTCGAGTGACATCGTGAGGTTCAGCGTAGTAAGAGCTGGATATTGACAGTTTCTGAGCGTTGGCTGACTCTTCTCTTTATAAGTTTTAGCGCAGAAATTCAAATTTTTCTCTTCTGGTGATATATATTCGAACCTTGTTTAGGCTGTCAGACCTAAACATATCACAGCTATGTCTACAGGAAACGTTAGGAGTAAACACTGATAATGTGTGGAATTATTATATCTCTTGTTAAAGTGCAAGATTGCTACTTGTTCGATGTAGGTGTAGGAACCATATTCGACATATTCACGTCGGAGGGATTCGAAGTGACATCCCATCAGCTGACACCATAGTCTTAAATTGCACTGGATAGAAATCTGTAGACATAACTCCGAAAATGCGTCAATCGAACCCACATTCCTAGATAAATCTCTTCGAGGAGGAGGGTGATGTAGGGTGTGTATGGTATTCCACGAAAACTCAGGTGTAAATGCTTAAGGATCTCATAGTAATACCAACCAAGTAGAAAATATGAGGTTTTCTTTGTCTAGTGAACAATGAACGTCCTTCCGCTTGTTTGACTAGGGACTCCTTGCTTCACTCACCAACTGTCACGCCTTGTGAAATAAAGGTTCATCAATAAAATTACATCATCAATACCAGTATTACAGGCTGTCGGTTGGTGGTCACGTAATCATTTCAATATGAAAGCCGGTTTCTGAATACCCTGTAATTCTCCAGGTGCCTGCTCTACCTAGACAAGGCAAATTTGGAAGCAAGAAAGTTGTATGAGTCACTTGGTATGACTGTGAGCGATATTTTGTGCTCGAAACGGTACTGTGTAACACTATGATTTATCAAAATAAAACCTTATCCATAATGGAGTTATGCTCTACCACAGTGCTCAAGTTTTACTTATATCAATAATGCAATGTTTCAAGCCTGAATCCTTCGGTCGGCGTCTACTTTTCTGATCAAATTTGCATACATAACTCGCCCGTCCGTGCAGAAGAATCGGGTTGTTGCTGTGTATCGAACTGCTTCCTACAATGTTATTAGTATATGCAACCTTTTTAAATTCCCTAAGGGCCTCCTCAACTGTGTCCAATGCTTCAAAACATTTGCATATCGAAATCCGGTTGAAAAATTCGACCATTTCGTCAGGTATCGCTAACGACACCTTCACACCTACTCCAGTATTCATTGTAAATTCTGCATTGCCGCGATGCAGCGTAAACTTTAATCTAGCAATCACAATACTCAAAGCCAGCCTTCAAATGCTCGGCTTCAGGATAAGGAAGCGTGTGCCCCTATCCTATATCTCCTTCATGACCGCAAAATACCTATTTTGTGAATTATCCGCTTAAAAAATCTGATCAATCTAGCCATCGAATTTAACTAGTATTTACACATTAGATTTCCATGCACTGGGCTTAGTCATTTTAAAATACTTCCAAACCTTCAGGTGCTACTTTTGTAAGGGTATCTTTCTCAGTGGATCAGATAAACATGACTTGTTGGCAATGCGTGGTCTCTGTAAAGCTGAATATCATTCCAGTTAAGGTCGAAAACCTATTCCTTATATTGTATCAATCTAATGTTCTTACTCCATTGGGTAGATACTCTGTCACTATTTCTTCTGTAATTATCCAATCAATGCTTACAATCGTCGGTAACTTGACAGTTGAATCTGGCATTAAGACGAGCACCTTTAAACCACATTCTAGTGACTGGGGTTTCAGCTATGGGAGGAAAAAATCCGGCGAAGTTAACTCCACCTAGCATACTGGTCTTTAAGACCCCAGCATATATCCTGTCCTTTGATAGCATGCCTGCGCAGAAAGCGTCAACTACCAAAACAGAACATGTCGATTCAAGTGGATACTGTGCCAAACTACCCTCGAGAAGCCAGTTTGTTACACGCAACAAGACTTAAAGGTAACGTGTCTGTAAAAATGGCATTCATTCAATGCAAAATTACCTGTCCATACGAAATGTAAACTAAATTATAAATTGTCATTAGAGGCAGTCACCGGAACTAATGCCCTCCACCGCCATTGTCAATTATGGTGCCCCCAGTGCGTGAGACCGAAACTGCTTGCGAGAAACACATGCATGAGGTGGAGGTGGCTGTCGTACCAAGTGACCCTTGGTGGCTTTGAGGTATTCTCGATTTCTTAATCGCCCTACCGCAACCAGATCTTGTTGATCAGCTCACCATTGGTATTGGCAGTCAAAACCAGATTCCAGGAGCAACTATCTACGGTGGTGCGAGAACAAGGGCAAGGTTGGTGGACATACCTAATGTCACGAGTTGCCAGACCAGGTGAGTAAAAGCTGCGGACACTCCACCTACTAAACTTCGATTCCCCCGTAGGCCACATCAATCATTTATTAAGCTGCGTCTGTCGACTGCCATCCTGTGGAGCAGAACACAGCCGGCTGGTGCTCATCATAACAAGGATAAGGGACTTGGGTTATGGCAGATTCACTGCAGCTAGAAATTTCGATGCTCCACCCCTTCAATTTGGGTCAAGTTTTTACTTAAGGAAAATCCAGTCGAAATTCGCTTTGCACCTTCGGAAATGCAGGGTTGACTGAGAAAGTTGAAGACGACAGTAGATGGGGCCCTATTGGAAAGTCATAAGAACCGCTGAGCATTCATGACCTGTCTTAGTCATACTGTGTGATCTGGCTCTTTGAAAGCTGTTACAGTGGGATGCTGTTGCAAAGCCGACTGCAGTAAGCTGCGAAGGCACTTTCCTGACGCAGAATTGTCCATTGACTGTCCAAAGCTGTCGGTTGAGAAACACTGGGAAATGATAAAGGGGATCACTCACAAATCAGCCTGCGATACCGCTCCTCTGGTGGTGCCACAACCTAGGAAACGATGCGCATAGCCGAACAGAGGCACACAAAGCATTCTGCAAACAAAGCAGAGAGCTTGGTTTACAAAAGTCAAAATACCCATGAAACTTCACTCAGGAACTGGTGGATTCAAAGAACAGGAGTGGCGAGGTGTTATTCCACACAAATCTCGCCATAAAACTCCTTGCAAACCCCCAAAAGCCTGTAAAGACTCGTGTGGGAGAGGAAACCTATGAAGAGGGGGCATGCGGTCTAGGAAGTCCAAGTAGTCAATATCGCAATAGCTTGGAAATGGATAGAACATTCATTTTGACTTTTGACAGACAGCCGAATAGCGCTGCATGTATTATCTCTGGATGCCTAGGGACTGTACGGGTGACTTGAAAATGAGAACTCAATGACAATAAATAAATCCTCCAATAAGACCAGGGAAAACCGGTACTGGAAAGTCCTCAAGTAGATATAACATTCGACCACCCATGCTCTGAAGCTCTCTGTAGGCGCTTACGCGACTTGTTAAAACATCTTGGATTCAGGAAAACTGCCAACGGAAAGGAAAGCCTTTCTTTCTCTTGTTTTCAGGGGTGGCGACTGGCAAAATGCCAGGAGTCACAGACCATTTATGCTACACTCAGCGGTACCAGGAGCAGTGAAAAGTCCAACTGGTGATTACACCAGCCCAAACTTCGACAGGACTAAGATATTACACCAAGCAAAACCCCGTTTAAGGAGAAGTTGATCCTGTATGACAAATCTCTTATCGACTTCCCGGAGGCATTTGACACACTCGGCATGATCTCCTTCAAAGTCACGCGAGCACTATCGTCCCACTTCTCCCATTATCAGAGGAATCTGAACCCAGACTAATCGTGCCCTATAAGTGGGGGATTTAAAAGTGACCCCAGTAACGAGACATAAACCGGAATAAGAATCCAGGTTTAATGAAAGAATACTGAAAAGGTGTAATATAGAAAAATACAGTTAACGAGTTGTGGAATTTAATGATTAAACTTCGCTGCTACAAATTATTAATATAATCCACAGAAGCGTTCACTGCTAGAGTTGTGTCTACCAGTAGAAGCTGTGCACTGCCCGCAGAATCGACTTCGGGTGAGAGTTTCCTGCAAATTCCAAAAGATGCAAGGCTTTGTTACCTTTCCGCATGTTATTCCTCAGTTCTTTATAACTCTGTAGGCCTCTAACCGACAGTATTAAATATTTAGTCTCACTTTTTCATAAAATATGACTTTTCTGGATAGAATTATCCGTTATAGTTAGTGTCTGCTTAGGTGCTACTGTTATCGCATCTTTGCTTATTTCTATATTTCTTTATGTGTTACACAAACAGGCTTTATGGCAGACTGTTCTGACTGCCTCTAATGTCAGAAAGAACAACCAAACTGTAAATTCCCCATACATCAAAATATGTGCAATTTATATAATAACTTATCCATGCCTGCACAATTAGTATGTTCCTGCATAAATAGGAATAAATATGTATGGTATTTGTATAGAGTATGATTATATTCCATTTCGATATTTTCATCCGTATAAACTGCTAACTGCATAAAACACTGGACAGTTTAAATCTCCGACACTCCAAAACGGACCTTACAGACACTTTGTTCATTCTGTTATATCTAAGAATTTAAAATGTATCCGAAATGCCGTTAGTCCAAACTTAGCGTCTGACTCCACTATCTGCTCCAAATCCCGGTAAAACCCGCAAGTCAAACGAAATAAATAAGCCTGCGGAAAGTGAGGGCACTACATCCAGTGATTTAACAACTACATACACGTCCGCTGTAGCAGACATATTAAGTCCCCTCACCTGCTTGCGTGGAAAACAACATCTTGGATGGTATACATATAACAGTAATTTATATTTCGTATAAACGGGTAAACTTACAAGAAATGTATGCCATTTTTACAGGCACCATCAGTAATGCTATGAATTAAAGTCATGAAGTATCATCAATTAATACTTTTCCAAAAGTTTAAAATCGTACAAGCAATCAAAACAGGTTCTTATAAATATTAAATTGTAGACCATTTACTGAGGGCACCATCAAAGTTGAGCGGCAACCCAAACTTCGTTCCGTGTCCTGCTGATAGTTATGGTCAGCCAGTGAACTGCGTATATCTGGATGAGTGCTATGCCGCCACGTGATTAAAATCTATTTTAGGAAGAGAAGAATGTCCTGGGAAGCTGCAAAACGGTATCAAATACAATTATGGATAATACACCATTGAAAGTATATTTGCAGTGCATGGCCGTTTGCTAAGAAATAAATGACTGTGGACCTAGACTTCTTTGATAACGACCCCTGTGTCCCAGTGATACACTACAGTACATCACACCCTATGTTCATCCATCCAAGTAGTCCCAGCTTCACGAAGTTTGATAATGTGGCTATCAGTTCGTTCACAAAGCCGGTACAGAATAAGAGACAAATGCCTCACAGTCATTCAGATGCTCACAGCTTGATACCACACCTCTCTTCAGAGAAAAATATTCACAAAGCCAACAGGTACAAAACCCGTATAATAGAACCTGAGCTACGTAACTACCTGTCCGAAAAAGTGGACCGTCGTGTTATCATAAATGAAAAGATTGAAACACTTAGCTATAGGCCACCTAACAGGGGTAACGTAAATCACAATGATTAGAATAATAATAATTTTATTTTCATATAAACGTAAATTTACATGAAAATGCATACCATTTTTACAGGCAGGATCAAGTATGTTATAATGTCAAATCTTAAATTGTCTACAAGTTGATAATGTTTCAACAGTTAAATATTTGATACATATATATAATTACACTCGTTGTCTGAACCAGGCCGTATAGTTATTGAATTGTACAGTTGTCCTCCAGGTTGAGCGGGAAAATCGACTTCGTTTCGTTTTCATCCCGTGGTTGTAGGCATACGATAACCAACCAATATTGAGGTAAGTACAACGTTTACAAGGGATTGGAAGCTGTTGTCAGCAAAGTCTCATAAACCGTTAATGCCCAGCTCTCGCTACGCTCGGGCCCACGCTGTTCTTAGAAGATTTCTCAGAAACGCTTAGTTATAACGGACGCAAAAACCAAAACACCGATCTGCCGTTTGATATTTGTTTATTGTTACACCAACATATAAAAGGAATAAGCGAACTAAGCAAACTAAGGTCTGTAAACAAATATTACAATAATAAATCGTTGTTACTTCTGACGATGTTTCATCTTCTTTCTGAACAGCGACCGATGAGACGATGACTGTCGTATTGATGCCTCCGCGAAAATCGAGGAAGTTGATTTTGAGCAAACAACCAAGAATTGATCGTTCAATCTTCAACTCCATTGACACTCCCCGGCAAAAAAGGGATCCAACCCTTTTTTCCTTCACGACCAATGCACGTTGACTTGGATGCCATTGCGAGAACCTGGGTCACACGGACAGAGCTGAAATGGAAAACAAACAGAAAAGCCAACACACCACAAGCATACCCACAGCACAATCTCACACATCAATGACGACCTGCGCCTCCAGACAGAGACCTCCTCTTGACATCTTGCAACACAATCGCCACTTGCTAGAATGACTCTTGCAGAATGCAAAGTGACCATGGCAGCACCTCACGATACTCTACGCACATCCTCTTATCTACTCACTACCAATTACCACTGAAATCGCTTGTCACTCATTCTGCCTCAGTTCTAGTAGCGGTGACGCATGCGAGCCTCAGTCGTTTACACTCTTTCTCCCCGGCGTGTCGGACCGCAGCTAACAATTATCTCCGTGTGCATTTCATTCTCAGCAATAGCCTAGCCTCCCCGGCGTATACGACCCATCTGCTGTCCTTAACATCAATCAATTCATTCATGGATGTAGAAGACTCGAAACAACTTCAGAAGTAATCACGACGAAAATTTTAACAAAATTACGCAATAACAACAAGATACGAAAACAACAAGTAAACACAATGAATCCAAAAACACCAATTGATATGACACACCACACGTATATACAAATAGTACAAACAACCTCGCCGATCATGTCTTGGTGGAATTCCTTTGAAGAATTGCAGGACTTACACCAGTACGCCTACAACCCTTCACAGGTTGACGATTGTAAGTTGTGGAATGTCCGGACACAAACAAGATTAACCAACAATTACATCAATTGGAACTCACACAACTATTTAACACAAACATATGTACAATCAACACATCAAATGTTGTGGATTCTGACACGACAAACTACCCTTGAAGAACTGTAGGACTTACAGCAGTACGCCTACATTCCTTCTCAGGTTGATGATCCAAGTGGAAGTCGTCCGGACACAAACAGAATTACCAACAGCTAGATGACAGATGATATCAATTCAGTATATACAATATGAACATATGTACAAAATCACACACCAAGCACATTGGACTGCTCATTGATGCGCTACCCTTTGAAGAATTGTAGGACTTACAGCAGTACGCCTACAACCCTTCTCAGGTTGACGCCCTAGGTTGGAAAATCGTCGCAGAGTTCATTTGCTAACTTCCTTCTATCAGCTATATCCTCAAATCTGAACGGCAACACGCCCATGTCATTGTATCGTAGAATATAGATGACCAACAAACACACGACATATCTCATCAACCAAGTATAGAAACAGAGTAATTTACACCAAAGATAATAACATTCAAATAGTAACTTGAAACTAGAAATGCCTTTATTCGTGCAAGTCAATTTAACAATAACTCTCTCCTTTACACTTGGCTTATCCACACTAAACTGACCATTGATATTCGTCCTTTCAAACGAACTGATACTACCATAGTCATTGCACAAGATACTTGAGTTGATGGGTGTCTGTTTCATTGTGGATGACAGCACCAACGACGACTGATTGATATCAGTTGATGAACTTAGCAGTGGATCAAAAGCTGTTGTTGCTCGCTTTTCAGAAATTTGTCTACCTGCAAGACCACCACCACTGCTGTCTTTTACTATCAGCTCAGGTTTAACACTAGCATCTGATGATAGGTGGGCTACATGCTGATCAATCACACTGACGGTCTCACAAGTATGCATGCCTTCTGCAACTGCATCTGCATTTATTTCTACTTCACGTTCAAGTTGTACAGAACCTTTATTTAACTTAGCAGTAGTAGGCATTCCCTCCATTTCATCATGATCAACCAAAGACAAATCTGCACTATCATGATCATTATCACAAATATTCAATTTACCGTCAACTTCATCATTTTCAAACTCTTTAATAACAGAAGTAGACAATTTTGGTTCCTCCTCAAAAATCATTAAAGGTTTTATATCTTCACTCTGACTAGTTATACTTTGTAAACTTTTGGAGTCAGAACTCCACTCTGAAGCAGTAACTCTATTCTGTGACACTCTATTCAACAACGGCTTACCAGTTGCAACTACAGACTTCTTCACAACAACGTTATCGTCACACAATTCGGAGTCAGGCCTGGAGTTTACATTTAGCTTATCACTGAACTTGCTCACTGGTTCACAGTTCACTTCTGTATGCACCTCTTGCACACGTGTAAACACAACCGTGTTTGTCTTGCATCTTGTAACTTATCTGTTGAGGATGTACTACGAAACCTGTTACACTCACTAGGTCTATATGCATTACTAGACATCATGGAGCCTTCTCGATATCCACCTCTCTGAGGCTTATTCGTCATCAATGAGTGCGTTTTACCCTCAGACTGCTCTATTCTAGGGGTGAGATCTAACAGACTGGCGAACTTGCTCATAGATTGATTGACACTAGTATTTACCAGTTTCAGGATATCATCAAACTTTGGCTCGATACCCTCATCCTCCATACGGGAGCTTATCTTCACCCACTTCCTTTGCAGTCGAGTAGGTAGACGTCTTGCTATTACTTCTAGTATAAAACTCGAGTTGAGGTCACTCATTCGATTCATCGAAATCATTCCATTCTTGTAAATTAGCAAATTATCTAAAAACTCAGTGAGTGCCTGGGAGTCATCCTGTAATTGACCACCATTACCCTTAACAGCCTCGAATAATTTCCCTGCAATCATCGAAGGTCTTCCAAACCTTTGACGTAATATGCTCATAGCCTCGTAGTAGCCCTCTTTTGGCTTCATAAACTTACAACACTGTATAGCTCTTGCAGCATCTCCAGTGCAATATCTCATCAAATACATTAACTTCAATTCATCATTTAATAAAAAACCACTCAACATGATCTCAAACTCCTTTACAAATTGTAAATAATCAGCCGGGTTTCCATCAAAACACCGTGGTTCAAATTTAGGGAGTTTGATGTTCCTATTATCCCTGAACGGCGAAACAGTAACATCAACCATGTCATGCTTAACATCAGACACATCGTTACAATTAACAGACAAGTCACCATGACTTACTTTCCTGTTTGCATCCAAGACACTCTGTCCCTTCTTTGACCCAGGCATTGTTGAACTTGACCCAATTCCAAAAAAGTTCCAGATATTGCTTGTTCAAAGAGGACTTGACCGGCACCAGGAAAAATGAACGGCGACTATCCAAACTTTCACCAACTGTTTGAATCCGCCAGATCTGTTTCTATCGTCAGAAACTGTCAGCAAAGTCTCATAAACCGTTAATGCCCAGCTCTCGCTACGCTCGGGCCCACGCTGTTCTTAGAAGATTTCTCAGAAACGCTTAGTTATAACGGACGCAAAAACCAAAACACCGATCTGCCGTTTGATATTTGTTTATTGTTACACCAACATATAAAAGGAATAAGCGAACTAAGCAAACTAAGGTCTGTAAACAAATATTACAATAATAAATCGTTGTTACTTCTGACGATGTTTCAGTCTTCTTTCTGAACAGCGACCGATGAGACGATGACTGTCGTATTGATGCCTCCGCGAAAATCGAGGAAGTTGATTTTGAGCAAACAACCAAGAATTGATCGTTCAATCTTCAACTCCATTGACAGCTGTTTTAGAAAAGTTAAAGTGCTAAGGTGAAACATTAAAGTGTAATAGATTAAGTGAGTGCAATATATCATTAATAAACACTTTTATATAGAAAACAGAATGGGGAAGTGATTAATCCTTAGGCCGACAACGTTCATTTGCACTGTATAATAAAACCAGTATATTTCATACTATCATGATGTCCACTTTTGGCTTTAATACAATTATTTTCAAGCCAGTTGTTTTTATTTCATGCCTGTTTTTCTATTTGGTGCATAACCGTACCCTCCAGAGAAAAGGAATATAATAAGTCGAATCGAATTCATAAAGAGCTATAAAATGTTAGGTTTAATGGAATATAATGAGGATCAAGTAAAGACGTTATTATAAAATAAGTGAGACAAGATATTGTGAAGTGGTATTTAAAGATCTGACAATGGATAGCAAGTTAATTTATAAAATGCCCCATAAATCTGTGCAGATCCCGCGTGGTCGCATCTCAACAATAGGCTGAGCGAATGGTATATGTTTAAAGGTAGAAGCATGATCTGTCAAGGCGTTCATTATTATCTTTTTCAAGATAAAGATCTAAGCCCTCATAAAAATCAGAAATATCTCGAGCCTTCAAATTGCATATTGCTGTTCCCGCAGAATGGGGTGATTCACCTTAGTGACCACCACCATATCTACTGATCAGCTAACGCCACCCTCCCTCCTTTTGTGACGTTAGGCTCTGAGACTATGATTATTATGGCTACCGCAAATATATTGCTTGGTACCAGACATGTTCGTACCCCATATTCCATCTCCCTAGCTTTCTTGATGAGTGCTTCCAATAGGTCTCCACGTACATCTTTATGAACATATTATATATGTGTGCATGCATCCTAATGAACAGATTACTTTATAAGAAGTCAAAAACTTAAAGAGTAAAACGAATAGGTATTGTGAATAGTGGAACGAGATTTAGCAGAACACTATAGTTAAGGTTCAATTTAGGTAGTATGGACTGAAGGTAAGGTCGGTTGGCAGGACTTAGTGTACTTATATATAGTAAACATCTGACATTGCTAAGTAACGTGTCTAGACATATTATAAAAAGATATTAACTCAGAACCAACAAAATTTTGGCATTTGGTTAACAATACTGCAGTGTGTGTATACTGAAGAATGGTAGTTAGCCTACAGGGAGCCGTAGAGTAAATCAAATCATATATGATAAGAGTATAATCATTAATATAATTCGTATATCAAATAATACACTAGGCTCAATAATTGAGTGTTATGAGGGAAACAAGCGTGGTAAAGCAAGAGAACATGTGATGCATTAATATTTTAAGTATTTTAATAACCATCTAATTTAAGAATTGAACATGCATGATTAATATGTATTATTATATTAGTATATACATATGTAAAACGTTAAAAGGTGTGGATGCTATTACAATTATTTCCAGTGTTACTTTTACCAACACAACTTAGTGAAAATTATAGAGAATAGAAATCTGTAAATTAGTTAATGTCATTTATAAATAAGAGGAATAGAATAGGGCCAAGAACGCTACCTTGTATTACACCACTGGTTATCAGCTTTGAGGAAGACAGCTGGTGGTTGATTTTGACTAATTGCTCTCTTTCTGTGAGAAAAGAACTTATCCATTTGAGAAGTTTTCCGGTTATTCCGTAGGATTGGAGTTTTGGCAGGAGTCTGATATGTGGGACTTTATCGAAGGCCTTGCTAACGTCGAGAAACAATGTTCTTACCGAACGCCCATTATCAATGCTTTGTGTAATGTAGTCAAAATAATCTAAGTGGCAAGTTATGCATGACCTTCTACTTAAGAAACCGTATTGGGACGGGGATAGTAGGTCATTTGACAGCAAGTACTGAATGATTCGATTCTTTACTATCTTTTCCATTACACGTGAAACTACAGACGTGATGTTGATGGGGCGGTACTTGTTGATATCAGCTATAGGCCCGTATTTATGGATAGGTACAATGTAAGACTTCTTCCAGCAGGTGTAGGGTATGTCCCGTCGCTTAATGAAATTGAGTATAACTTAAATAGGAGTAAATTCATCTCATTACCACCGTTTTCCAGCAGAACGGAAGATATACCGTCTGGACCAGTAGTGTTACTAAGCTTAAGATTTGCGACAGCTTTATCGATCTTATGTGTGGTGAGAATTATGTCACTTAAACATTCGTCTGTTTTACGTGGGAAATCCACGACCTCATCGTTCTCTAAGGTGTATAATCTGGCGAAGTGCTTGCTAAACAGTTCACATATCGCCTCATTATTTTCATAAGGAGTGTCGTCTAAGTATATTATTTTCGGGTAGGGTGTTTTGGAGTTCGTCAACCTACTTTTAAGAAGTTTGGCTATTTCTCCTGAGTTATGCGGTGCATGAATGGCCTGCATTTCTTTGCTTCTGAGGCCTATATTTCTCAACTCTTCAATTCTACTGAGAAAAGACGTTATGGCAATTAATGACGATAAGTCATGATATCTGTAGTATTTTATTGAGTGCTTTCGTAGACTTCTTCTAAACGATGTCGGAATATAGTCGCTTTGGGGGAATCTGAAGTTAAGAATCTTCTTGGGTGCAATGACGTCGTGAATTGAGTTAATATTCTGATAGAAGTTGTTAAGAATTGCATCTAAGGACTGGTTCGAAAAGTACGAGTCCCAATTAGAACATCTAATTAGGTGCTGATATAAGTCCCAGTCAGCATGTGTGTACAATCTCATATGTATCTGGCCAGCTTCATCTCTGCATTTTCTTCCAAGAAAGATGTCAAAAGAACAAACTACTATTCTATGGTCACTACCTGGAAATTCATGTCCGACATGTACTGTAGATGGCGTTATGTTGTTCGTGAAAATAAGGTCTAGGATATTTGAGGATCTGGTGGGTGGATTTATGTGTTGTGTCCACCCTCCTGTGACGATGGAATTTATGAGATTATCATACCTTTGGGGTCCTCGGAGTGAAGACCATGATACTTCTGGCAAGTTGAAATCGCCTCCGATAATTTTATAACTGAAAGGAAGATTGGCTGTAACATTAAAGATATTGCTAAGCATATTATCATATTCCCTGCTGGATGAAGGGGGCCGGTACACACAACCCACAAGTATAGGTTTACTTCTGACAACTTTTATTTCGACCCAGATCGAGTCATTGAGTTGTGACAGAATTGGGTTACTAAACTGGGTTGCACACATGGATTGTTCACAGTAAATTAGTGTTCCACCCCGACGACCTGTCCGTCTGTCCCCTCGAAAAAGGTTGTATTTCTCAATCCTTAGGCTGTCATTGGAGATTTCACTTGTGCACCAGGCTTCGGTGATCATAATCAATGACGGTCTGCATATAGAAGCTATTGTACTTAGTGCTAAGCGTTTGTTTAGAACTGATCTCGTATTTACTAGGATAATAGATAAACACTGGCTATGTGGTTTCAGTGAGCGGACAACATCTTGGTAAAAAAAACTGTGAGTATCCTCTATATACATGTTATCAAACTCATTTACCAATATCTTTGGATCGTAGGAAGACTTCAGGTAGATTTTTTGGGGTGGTAGTCAGGGATGGGCTTACGCTTGGATATGGTATGCAGTGAGAGACACCTGTGTGATAATCAGATATTAATATTTTAGAGATATTAGTATCCGCGTTTGGTGTCGACACTATGTCAGCTATCTCCCGGGAAATATGCCTTGCCCTGGCTGTAGACTGTTTGCTATGCCAGCAAGGAATTGATCCGATATCATGCGTGCTATATGCATGATTCCAGGTGTTTCTGTTAGCTGACGCTGATGAAAATCCTGCCCTAAGGTATAACCGATATGTGTATTTGGTAATTTGTTGCCAGTATAAGAATGAATTGTTGGTATCTGTTTCTGGTATTCATCAGACCATGGCAAGTTTTGTGCAGATATTGGCACATGCTCCCCACTGTGGTGAGAGCAGGCTGCTAGCCGATTGGTTGGCACTAATCTACGTTAAGGTCTAGGTCACTAATATGGGCCGTGAGAAAATATGAACAAGCCTGAGTCGACAACCAATCACAGCAAAGTTAACGTGGCAGAATATGATTCGCAGAGAGAACTCTATTTGTCAAGGAATCCCGAAACAACCAATCAGAAGCCTGCGTTTGTCTACCTAAACAACCAATCAGATGACTGCGCTTGTCTATAATAATGTAGTTGAAAGATGTATAAATACGTGTTGATTTTCATAATAAAACGATCTGTTGCCTGGCCCTTGTCTTCTGTTGTTACATTTGGTGTCGCTGCCTACCGACAAATGAAAAGCCTATACCCTGCAGTTTTTGATGGAGACATATGGATCTTCGGGCAGGACTTCAAGGCTTCTGCGCAGTTGAGTGGCGTTCAAGATCTGTCAGCGATGGAGCTGCTACTTGAGACGCTGCTGGGAGGTCGGGCGAAAGCAGCATATG
This sequence comes from Trichobilharzia regenti, assembly GCA_944472135.2. Lineage (NCBI taxonomy): Eukaryota > Metazoa > Platyhelminthes > Trematoda > Strigeidida > Schistosomatidae > Trichobilharzia > Trichobilharzia regenti. The sequence continues at coordinate 88,511,465 of OX235270.1, forward strand.
AAGGTGTGGGCCGAAGTATGGACGAATGTTCGACAGGGTCAGGCAAACAGTTTCCAAAGTGGGAAGGACCATATATGGTCACTTCGAGGTGGGGTTACGCAGACACAGTCGCAATGGCGAACAATGAGAGGCGCGTGAACGTCAGCGAGCTCCAGAAATGGATACAGCGAGACAAGCCAACGATGACGCCTGCACCAAGTAGATCAAGCCGACTTCAGTCGCACGTATTTGACGGGGGGACGAGTGTGGTGAGAGCAGGCTGCTAGCCGATTGGTTGGCACTAATCTACGTTAAGGTCTAGGTCACTAATATGGGCCGTGAGAAAATATGAACAAGCCTGAGTCGACAACCAATCACAGCAAAGTTAACGTGGCAGAATATGATTCGCAGAGAGAACTCTATTTGTCAAGGAATCCCGAAACAACCAATCAGAAGCCTGCGTTTGTCTACCTAAACAACCAATCAGATGACTGCGCTTGTCTATAATAATGTAGTTGAAAGATGTATAAATACGTGTTGATTTTCATAATAAAACGATCTGTTGCCTGGCCCTTGTCTTCTGTTGTTACACCACTAGACACATAAGGTATATGAATGGGTTCTGTTGGCTTGCTAAATGTGGTCTGTGGCCGATGTTTGGGGTATTTTCTATAACTTTCAGTCGACAGAATATTAGAAGTGGGCTGGTTGACAAGGGGTTTACGTAGTGGATGTGCAGAACAATACCTACTACCTTGCTGTGCTGTTTGTCTAGAATTAGGGATTCGATAAAATTGGCTTTCCACTTGACACCAATTAGGCCTACCCCTAGGAGCTTCGTCTACCATATTTGACTTTCTCTTACAAAGAAGGCCTAGAGGTGCTTTCGTCTCTTTCATATCAAAGGGCTTTCTTGCTCCGGGTTTAGTATTTAATTTATTTACTTCTTTTTCCCTATCTTATGATCAACTGGCTGATGATGGCTAACAGGGCAGCCAGCACATGCTATGTAGGGTTTCTGTGGCTTGGACACCTCATGAGCTTTAGTTTTCTTAATGGAAATGGGACGTTTGTCATAACGCCTAGAAAACTTGCCAACTTGGGTGGCTACATTCGACTGGTGCTTCACAGAGTGTGGATTGTCAGACTGAGGAGTAACTGACTTATAAGGCAATGGTTGGACCACCAGTGGGATGGGTTTTGATGGTTTCGGTGTCTTGACTTTTGCGTCAGTGTGAAAACGATGTATTTCAACATTATTTCCCGTTGACTCATCTATGTCCACCATTTCAGTGTCAGCATCAATATCGTTATATAATGCTTGGCTAACATTAGCCAGTGCCTGCGAAAATGTCTGTTGCATGCCGTGATCAGATATTTCAATAGACGGAATAACGCACGGAACATCATCTACAGTTATCCTATTAGAGTTATCAGGGTTCACTGTTCCTGAGCGGCATCGCCTTTGGCATGGTGTTAAATCAGGTGCAACCCTAATGTTAGTGTATGGTGTTGAAGAGCCTATTGTCTTACCCGATTTCAGAAAATTCCTGGCTTCTTCAGTAGACCTAAACTTGAAAAGCACAGGACACGGGTGGTTTGCAGATTTCTTACGAAGACGCAAAACCTGACATTCTGTCAACGACATATTACAAGCCTTTAGACACGAATTCTTAAGTTTGGCAATCGGCTCTCTGTCTGGAATGTTATAGGCCAAGACGTTATGTGAAGACATAATCCTCTTAACAGCTTCTTCAGCCAAATAGTCAATTATGCGCTCGGATTTGATTAGTGATTCAAAACAGATGTTTTGTGATGGGTCACACAGTTGCGTGAGAGGCATAATGCTGTCAAACTTGCTCTGTAGTTCTGCTATTGACTTCTGAAGTGTCAGTAAATCATTTTTGCTACAAGCCGCATTCTCTGTCAATTCCTCCATGATATCAGATACCATAACTCGGTGTGGCTGGTGTAAAAAGTGTAGAATTGTCAACGGAGCTGAGGCCTTCAGATGGCTGACTAGTATTAGATCTCAGTCTCTTAACGGTACTTACACGTTTGATAGACTTAACCATTACAGAAATAAGAAACTTCACAATTTCCGGAAAAAAAGTCTTGAGGATATAAAAATAAGATAGCTGTATTATCGAAGTATCAAAACAACAACGATAAACAGATGTATATTGCAAAAATAAAAAGTCAGACTTTCCTTTACAGAGTTTGCTGTGGATAAAGTCCTGAGTTCCACGTGGTTAGATAGGGTATCCGAAGATTCTTGACGTAGATTTCACGAGTGAATGCTATATGTTGTTCCAGTTGATACAATACAATCCTTGTTGACTATGGATAACTGGATAATGTGAGGAAAGCGGCTAATTTCCAAAATATTAAGGAAAAATGATTCACGCAGAAACTGAACATCTGTAGCGCAAGGTTTAGCTTGCTTGGTAGGCCACCTCCACCTATTGACATGCTCACACTCAACCGTGCCGCTCATCCAGTGATCAGTAGCTTTGCTAAAATGACATTGCCGTTATTTACTCAGATTCGCAGTATGACCAACAACGTATTACAAATGCCCACCACTCTCAACAGGTATCGATTTCAGACATAAATAGGCCAGCTGATACAGCAATGCATGATTACTGCCTGAAATCCACCTTAAGCGACGCAGGTGATTCTCTCCTTCATCAACATCCCTCTGTCTCCTTTTCTTTTGACAGCCACTCTTTCTTACGGAACACAAATATCACTTACCCCCATGCACTTCTAGCTTTCCTGGTGCTATTAAAGACAGAGACATTTCATTGTCGTCCCAGAACAATATGGCTAAATCCCATCACCAGCTATTTCAAGACGGAGCTAACATTTTAAGATATGACCCAGTTAGTCCTAACATAATTCCCACTAATGCCAGGTCAGCTATAAACAAGATGACATACATCCGATACCTACTACTGACGAACCAGCCTACAGCACTAGTGATTAATGAAGCTTGGTGCACAAGTGAATTAAATGATAACTTCTTTCACTGCGAAGGTGTGTGGGGGTGGGGATGCATTATAAATGTGAAATCTGACCGCAGAATTGTACACTACGATGACCCTAATCTGAATATACGCGATACATTGTGGGTGACATTCTAAACAGCAAACTCTGTTATTAGGTTGCATCTGTCGCCCGCCCAACCATGACAGTGAACTACTAAATGAAATCGCTGCGGCCATTCACTACACTTCGAAATTAAAATTCACCTATAAAATCAATGCAGGCGATTTTAACATACCTGAAGTCTCATGGAAACCTGTCAGTGTTCATTACCACTACAGTAAATTCTTGAATTGCTTTGAGTTGTGCAGGTGGGCACAAAGTATTCTAAGGCTCACTCGAAACCACAATATGCTGAACTTAGTTTCCTGAAAGAAATAGAGCGACTTCATTGCATATCCTCGCAGTGACGCTTGTTGCTATGTTGCTAGTGGTTTCAAGTGGCCTTGGTTTTGGGGGAAGATTTAACTGACGTAATATTACGATTTCATAGATATAACTCAGGCTCATAGGTGAAAGAAAGTTATACTCCTGGAAAAAGGACAAGTTGTTCGTAAGATAATGAGGACATTATTTTTCACTTTAGTTGTTGATATACTATTGTGTATCGAGTTGCACTGAGTTCATAGTGCAACTGTATGTAAATTAATCCAACAACAGCGAAATATGCACCGAAATCGCGTCTATCGCGTTTGCCTAGCTCCAACTCGAATTAACAAAACCGCACAAATGCAGTCAAGGTAAAGCCAGAGGCGCCACTTAAATAGGGGATATGCCATATCAACGCCCAAAGAAATAGCCCTATCTACCACAGACATCAGCTACCAGTTTTCAGGTAGTGACCATAATACCATAATCTGCTACCTTGATACCAGGCTCCACTCAATAAAACGCTCTATCCTGAGCAAAACATTCATGTGCTTCAGGAAAGCTAAGTGGGACGTATCTAACTCTTTGATTCGAAGCTTAGACTGGGATTGTTCTTTTCTAGTAGCAACCTAGACACTATCCTACTAGCCTTTTACCAGAATGTATCTATTTGCTTTGATAAACTTGTTCCTAAATGTAAAGGGAACTCAGGCCAAAGCATAAAAACTTCATTCCTAGACAAGTAGGGGCTAAGCTGCGAAAGCTGCATTGGCAGTAACACAGAGAAAACGACTTCTCGTGTCTTGTGAATATACAGAACATATATCTCAAATTAAAAGAAAATAACGACAAAATCTTTCTCAGACAAGAAAATACAGCTATTAAAGATAGCTCTAAATACACTTCAATTTGTGGGCCTTATCGCAAAAAGCTAAACTCTCGTGAAACGCATATGCCATTTATTTTAGAAAATGGTGAGACTGCTAGTGACCCTAAAATAATTTGTGAACATCTAGACTCCTACTTCTCACATTCTTATACCTATGATGATAATACGTCGCTACAACCTCCATCCCTCTACGTTCACAAAAATCTTTAGAAATTATCAGCCTTTCTTTAGATAATATCAGGACTGTAATCGCTTCTCGTTAAAGTTCAAACAACTCTGGTCTTGGTACGATCCGCTCAATCTCTTCAAAATATGGTGCCGAGGACATTTCCATTCTTTCTCTTGAAGTGTTCTCTACCTCACTGTCAACTGAGACATCGAGATGCATGGAAACCCACCCATGTTACCCCCAGGTATAAGTCAGGCCCCCTTTCAAATGTCATGAGTTACAGACACATTAACCTAACTTTCACTATTTCGAGAGTTCCAAAAAATTTGTAAAAGTTCCACTTTTGACTTCCTCTATGGAAAGAAACTTATCACTCCTTGTCAACCTGATTTCATGAAGTCACATTCTTTCACGAAATGGCATCTACAATTTTTCGATCACATCTCACAACTTAAAGACTGCGGTATAATCACAGTTGTTGTATACTTAGATCTTAGTGAAACTTTTGACACCGTCAGCCGCCGAACGTTAGTGTCAAAAGTCCAGTCTTATGGCATCCAAGATTCATTGTTAAACTGGCTCAGCTCGTTTCTAAGCAAGTGAATGCAAATGGTCAGGCTAGGTCCCCACACATCCAACCCTGTTCGTATAACAAATGGGGATATACAAGGTAGTGTCCTAGGTCCACTGTTATTCCTGCTATATTTCGATGACACATGTGACGTTATTATATACGGCAGACCTTTTCTATTCGCCGACAACATCAAAGTAGTGTATCATTCGCTCAGAAATGACGTGTCATGTATATTTGATAGGATTCAGGATGATATTGATATTGCTCGCTTATGGTTTGACGGGTGGGAAATGAAGTTTAACGTTGAAAAATGTGGTGCGGTATGCTCTAAATCATTTCATATGAACCTTCAATCTCCGTAGACAACATATTCCTTGTCTGCCACTAACAACAGATTTAGGTTTGAAATACATCAGAGAATTTGGCCTCACAGAATATGTCAAAAGTCAAAAGGCTCCTTGGGTTTTTATTCCAAAACTTCAAGCAGTGTGAATCCAAAATTACGCTATAAACGTTATGCGTAAGGCCCTTACTTGAGTTTTGTCCCTTTACCATTGGACCCTTATGGATCAGACGACTGAAGTTCAACCTAAAAATTACATTTAGGATTACTTGAGGGCTTACATATTTCCCTACGATGACTTTACTTTTAGTTCGCCTAAGAAATATAACCTCAGAAATAAATCTTCGTCCTTTGAAGTGGTCTGCTGTCATACAAAATACAGATCCAATTCCTTCACTGTGAAATATCATTGTATTTGGAACCGTCTTCCGACTGGAATTAGAAATAATTCTACCCCAAAAGTCTTCTAATCTCTGCGGGACAAATATTTTATCCGCAACGGGTAAGAAGCAGAATGTCACAAACTACAAATCAGATATATTACAGGGCACTCCTCTGGCCCTCACTGTTAGTCCCCGAAATCTGTGTACTCTATTTATGATTCTACTTTCACCGTGATTGTTTTCACAATTCAAAGTCGCATATTCACAGTCAGTTTTCATTTTAATTATTTCTTTAATCAGATATTCTTTCATATATCCCTGCTAGCATTGTATTGTGAGCATTTCAGTGTGCTTACACCTCAGTCCCAAGGTCCACTGGTAAGTCATCTTCGGATGACTGGTATTAAAATGCCTCTATAGACTGCCTTATGCTGTAAGTAAGTAGTGCTTACTTCTGAGGAAATTCCAGCCCGAATGGTGACGGTCCAAATAATCAACTATATGGTGAGGCTTAAATAACAATGAATCTTCCCTCACGGTTCTAAAATTATAATTGTGTGTGGTGAAATATTTCTAAACAATATGTTATAGCTTAGTACTATATATATATATATATATATATATATATATATATATATATATATATGATGCTGTACCCGTCAACCAAGTCACATAAACTTTAAATGTCCAGCTCTTACTACGCTGAACCTCACGATGTCACTCGAAGACTTTCAGAAACACTTTGTATTAACCAACGCGAAAATCAGAACACTGATTGGCAACTCAAGAATTCTTTATTCCTACGCCAACACACAGCCAACAATAATGGTATTACACAAGGTCTAATATCAAATGTTATAACAACAAATCACGGTAATACTTCTGATAGTTTCTTATCTTCCTCTGAACAGCGAACGATGAGACGATGGCTGGCGGATTGACGACCCGCGAAAAATATGGAGGAGTTGGGTTTGAGCAAACAACCGTGGATTGATCGTTCAATCTTCAACTATATTGACACTACCCGGCAAAAACGGGATCCATCCTTGTTTTCCATCACGACCAATACGCATAGACTTGGCTTCCATTTGGAGGAGCCCTCTAAATGTTTGTTTCCAATGTGACATCCAGCACAATTATCCTGAAACCGCGTGCCGCTTTCACGCTGGACACCTACAATCCTCCGCTGCTGATACTAATCGGGCAACATTCAGGTTTGGTATGAAAATTGGATGGCCTCGCTATCGATATCTGCTGTATTTCGGAGACCTGCATTCAAGATTCCAGTGAAGCGCTTCGATCATTCTCTCCATGGGAAAGTTCTAGTAGTATGTACCATCTGTGCTTTTCCGGGGACCCTGTAGCTAGACCGGCGTAGCTAGATTCGGTGTCGCTCTAAGCGCTAGAGTCAAAGCTGCATTGCCCGACTGGATTCCCGTTAACAGTCGTTTATTTGCTGTGGGGGTGGAAGGTTATACGAAAGTGGGGTGTAGTAGGCCAGATAGGCGGTGTCTATTTTTTTCTCTGCCTTTACACTGACGGATTTTCGCCCAGGTGCATTTAAGGATGAGCTCTACTGCCAGCTGAGAAATCTCTCGCAACAGGCGCGTCGGAGGGATATTGTAGTGCTGGCTGGGTATTTGAATGCACAGTTCAGGCGTCTAGGCTCAGAGAAGAATCGTCCAGGTGGTCAATGGGACTACATGGTCGCAGGTCAGATAATAGGGACCGTCTTCAGCAGCTTTAAGCGGATCACAACCTATTTCTAGCTAGCACCAACTTTCGGCACAGCCATCGCCGCAGCGCTACCTGGCGTCCTCCCTCTGCAAAACAAACTTGAACTCAGATCGATCATATTACTACCAGTTTCCGGTGGCGAGGATGCAAACAAGACTGTCGCTCCTTCTTGAGCACATGCCCGGACTCCAACCATGCGTTAGTGTGTGCCAAGTTCGTCTTGAGATTTGGTGGGGTTCATAAAAGCCGTCGTCTAAACGTTGATGTGAGCGAACTGGTAGCAACTGCTACTTCATCTGCTAGGTGCCATGCAAAGGGCGAGTGTAGCCGCTTGCGGCTTTAGAGAACACTCCGCTAAAAACGATTGGGTTTCGGCGAGTTCCTTGCAACTCCTGGATGAACGCCGGTCCATTCCAGCGGGCAGCGAATACAACAATAAGCGAAAGGCAATTACGCGCAAGATAAGGTAGTGTTAACGTAAGGACCGCGAAGCCCGGTGGTCAGAACGTGCGTGTGAGATGCAGTCAGCTACTGCATCTGGCAACAGTCGGAAGCTGTTCCAACTCATCATAGCCACCGGTAGCAAGAAACAAGGTGTCAGCGAGACGGTCTATGAGGCAAATGGCACGCCAATTATCAGCTTGAAAAGACGCCTGGAACTCTGGGCAGAGCACTTTGAGAAACAGTTTAGCTGGCCACCAGCTTCAGTGTCTGTTGTCGTCAGACTCAGTGCTCCTTGGTCGGTTAGTACCGACCCACCCACCGAAGCGGTGGACCGTAAGGAACTCCAGGAGTTAAAACGCCACAAGGCGTCCGGCCCAGACAATCTACTCCCGGCTCATTTTAAAGATGGTGGCGAGACTCACAATGGCTCTAACTGGGTTGTTCAGGACGGTATGAGAGACAGAGAGTGTACCATCAATGTGGAACGGAGCCATTATCGTCTCCATCTTTAAAAAGGGTCGAAGTAATTCGTGTGACAATCATAGGGGTATCAGTCTGTTACCAGTCGCGTCTAAAATATTGGCTGCTGTCTTGCTTCGCAGACTGTGCAAAATACGTGAAGGATTGATTCGCGAAGAGCAGGCTGGGTTTCGTTCAGGTCGTGGATGCACTGATCATGTATTCACCCTTCGTCAGCCGTTGGAACACCGCCACACGTATTGCAGGCCAACGATCGTTGTGTTTCTTGATATTAGGGCTGCCTTCGATTCGTTGGACAGAACTGTGCTCTGGAACTGTCTGTTAGAGAGAGAGGTGTACCTGAGAAATTTGTTAACATCCTGAAAGCCCTACACAGAAACACCTCAGGTAGAGTGAGTGTATACAACCAACTATCACCACTGTTCCCAACCAACAGTGGGATTAGACAGGGTTGCCCAATCTCTCCATTTCTCTTTAACTTTGCCATCGATGACATTCTGGAGTCAGCTCTGAAGGATGTGCATGAAGGTGGTGTAGATCTGCTACCTGAAGATAGACTTTTCGACCTCGAGTATGCAGACGATATCGTCTTACTGCGCGATAGCATGCAGGCTGCTCAAATCGCACTTAATCAGTTGGAGATCAGTGTCTGTAAGTATGGTATGTGCTTTGCGCCGTCTAAGTGCAAAGTACTGTTACAAGATTGGCAGGAGCCTGTACCTACACTCACTGTTGCGGGTGAACCGCTTGAAGTTGTTGATAAGTTTGTGTACCTGGGTAGTTGTGTGAGTGCTGGCGGAGGGGTGACGGATGAGATTTCCAACCGTATAATGAAGGTTGGGGTGGCATACATCAACTTAAGCCACCTCTGGCGCCGTCGCGATGTTAGCCTGGCTGTCAAAGGTCGGATATACAATGCTTCGGTGCGGGCTGTCTTGCTCTACGCCTGTGAAATCTGGCCTCTCCGAGCTGAGGATGTGTGGCGACTCTGCGTGTTCGATCATCGTTGTCTCCACAGGATTGCTTGCGCTCGACGGCATCGTCATGTGAGTAATTCTGAGGTTCGGCGGCTTGTATTTGAACACAGTGGAGGTCACCATTTGTTGGAAACACCGGCTCCAGTGGCCTGAACATGTTCTGGGAATGTCGTCTCAGAGACTTCCGTACAGATCTCTGTTCGCTAGTCCTGTGATAGGATGGAAAAGGCGGAGGGGTTGTCAGTCCATGACGTGGCGTCATGGGATTAAGGATGTTTATGCATCGCTTGGTGCGTCACAACTCCCTGGTTGGAGTCCACGAGATAGCTGGAATCGATTGTTCGAAGCGTTATCGGATATGGCCAGGAATCATAATCATTGGCGTACGTGTTGCAATTTCCTTCTTTCTTCCCTTCCCGATGATAGTTAACGAATATTGTTTGAACTTGTTAAGCATGGCTGTTTTCCTTCCAGATGAAGTTCTTTATCCGTTCTCTACCTATTTTTCCACTTTTGGTTTATGTTGTTTTATTATTACCGTGTGGTGCATCTTTCTTGGTGCCATATTGTAACAAGTTTTTTCTTTTTAAATAAAAAAATAAATAATAGATAAATGGACTGTACTAGTTCATGTATTTGGATCTAGTACATTAAGCATTACCAAACATTGGCAACACTTGCCCTTTGAAGGTTTCTGATTGCTTTTCTACTTCTTTTTGTTTACAAAAGTACACACAAACACTATATACTTCACATGTGGCTTATCGTTGTTTAATTTAGATTCCCCCACATTATATCGAGGGATCGTTAGTTGATAATAGTCACACTGATGGTATACTCACCTTCTCGAAAAGCTTCAGAGCTTTTTCAACTTCAAACCAGGTTCTAGATCCTCCAGGTTTAATATGTTCTTCGAAAACTTGGCTGATATCAACTCTGATCGTGCTCTCTCCACCAGATTTACACGTAGATTGTTGCATGCTGTGAACATGAATGTATTCTTTCCAGATTTCTACACATTAAGTGATCGTTTAAGCCAACAAAAATAACGGCAACCAAGACATGAACTGGAAACAGCAGCTTCTGCCACCCGAACATGTTCATGTGCGTGAATTTCAAACCTTCTACACCACTATTTCATTAACAGCTGAGAAACAAATAAAACACTGAAACCACGCAGGATTGTATCGTATGAAACTATTACAGTGTGATTCTTTTCAGTGAACTGTTATAAAATCTTCTTAATGTGAATATGTACTGTTTCATTCTTAACTATATTTAATTTGGTTGACTGTTGTTTTTTTGTAAATATATGCATTTACATCTACTATCTGTATCTCTTTTATTTATCATTTCGAGGACATTGCATAGTTGACAAGAATGATAGGCAACGTATTTATACTTGTGTGCAATGCGTCAAAGTCGTAAGCCGTTATTATTTCCTAAGTGCGTAATCAAGCCTCGCATGAAATTCACTTACATTTAATTCGGTTGCGCATGGTATTAGTAGATATTAGTGATATGTATCCACATGATGTGTGTTTTGTTTTGACAGTCTGTTATATTTTGCTATGTGTATATGGATCGATATTTCATTATAACTGACAATATGCTTTTACCTGTCCACTAACTAAATAAACATGTATGACCTTGTTGTCACATGACATTACAATCAATCATGTTAAGATTGGCTAATTATTGGTTCATGTGTATTAGTCATTCTCATATATACTTTTGTACTATCTTCTTGTTCCGACACTTTTTCGTATGCTACGTACCAACTCACTCACACTCTTGTGTGACAATTATTTTCCTTATCTGGAAAATACAAGTATCCTCGTAAACCTCGTGGTCTTCTGATTTCCCTCTTTCCGCGTCAGGACTACAAACTACTCGACAAGTACATAACATAATTGGCGGCGGGGAAAACTCTAATAACTTACTTAAGAGCAGTACATAACAATTAGTGTCAAGATGAAAATAGCCGTCGAACATTTGTGTGTATTGTAACAACGAAATATAACCTAGCAAACGTAGATTGTATAAGTACACGATTTTTACGGTTAGTCTGGGCACTTAAAGCACACTATGAAACCTATAATCTATTTATTACAAGTAGTCTATGATTATTGTGCTGCGCATAGCAGCCCTGTATTAGAAGAAATCTTTAGGTAATAAATGGATAACTACATCACTTTTCTTGTTCTGGCGTTTAATATCAATAGGCTGTTACATCATCAAACTGCCACTTAGACCTATGTATTAGTTGACCACATTGCTCAACTTCATTGATTATTTTGCTATTGTAAAATACTGTAACTTATTACATAGGCTTCTGGTGTGCATATCACCTGTTTACAGTCTACCAGCGAAAGTAATTACTGAAAAGTAGTAAAACTACCTCACTACGCCCATTTCAGTTACACGTAACTATGACTTTTTACGTATATTATGTCTTCTAAGTTCGCATCGCTTTTCACTTCGATAAACAATAAGTATTATTAATGTATAAATGTCTTGTAAACTTTTTAGAAATATTTATTTCAACAAATACATTCATAATATCATAAATGTGGCAAACTTCAACAATAGCGTCCCAAGGCATGCCAACGCATGAGTGCCCTTTAGCCAACAAGTCATACAAATGTGAAATTTTGCACAAAAATGGGGTAGGCTTACAAGAAAATCCATGAACACACATTAAACAGGATATCTTTCTCTGACATGATCTAAAAGTATGTCTCAGTTACAATGAGGAGTATCAGTTGCTAAGTTAGACTAGTTTATGTACATGTATTCACTGAAGTGACTGAAGATGAGCTAATAAAGTATAATTATATTTCAATGGTTTACACATAATGATTACTTTTGTTATTGGTGATATTTCCAGCAAAACTACTGCCCGTGTTCACACCAAAATCGAAATTGTTTTGTTTCTTAATTAATTACAAATAACAAAAATTGTCATTGTGTGTAAAAGTAGTAATTTATTGTAATCGGAATATTAGTATTTCGAGATGACCGAATTACACGAATCCAACCAAAACACAGAGAGGGCGGAATTCAGTAATTTGTATTTAGCGGAATTATTGTGCAATTCGTATAAGAAACATATCAACAGTCAACAGTAAGTATTTAAACAATACAGAGATAGAAATTGTCAATCACCACATCCGCCACACGTCGAATATCTCCTTGCGTACTTATAACGATGTCTCGGTTTGCTTGAAAGTAGCTGCGACCTAACTGACTCTGTGATATTATTTTCATCAGTATTATCTGGACCTATTTCTAAATTATTTCATTTATTGTCACTTTGTCCAGGTGTCTGTTATGAACTGAGTGATCTTTGATGTCTAATATCTTCACCACTCGATTTCCCATTTTTTGTAGTATAATTCCAACAGAAGGTCTATAATCATTACCTTTGTAATAATGTACATTAGAAGTCGTGGACATCAGATGCTTTTTGAGAATTCGAGATTTGAAAAGTTTTGCAGGACTTTCACGGGTACTTGTATACTCTGCATTCAACAAACTCAGTCTATGCATATGCAGTAATTCCTCAATTTTAATCAGTTGCTCTCTCATCTCATTCAGGTCTTTTCGTGTTTTCGACAGTTCACATTGTAACTCGGCTACCAAACTTTTGAAAACAGTTGACACTTGAGTTGCCGAACTTGCAGTGGAGGTTTTCATTGGATGAGCTTGAGTATTTTGAAAAGTTGAAAGACACAATGACTCCATTTTACTAGACAGATTGGGAGAATTATAAGAATGTTGAGCAACATAAGTATTCGAACTTCTGCAAACAGTCTTGATGTGTCCAACTTTACCACATTTATAGCACTTAGCACCCCGAAAACGGCAAGTGCTTCGTAGATGTAACTTTCCACAGGATAAACACGGTTTAATGTTTTTGATCTCTCGCTGCATTCTATTACCTGTGGACGGCAGTTTGGATTGCTTTCCATTACCACTTGTATTTTCGACTTTAGAAAGCATAACATCAGACACTGACGTAGTGGGAGCAGAGTATTCATTATTAACATCTTCATATGTAATACATAAATCTTTAGCAGTTTGAAAAGTACAAGAAGGAATCTGAATTAACTTTTTCTCTAATTTAGGAATGTTGATTCCAGCAAATAGACGATCACGTAGTTGAGTATGCAGCTGATCTCCAAAGTTACACTTTGAAGCTTGAATCTGAAGTTGAAGAATGGACTCTCGAATCTTCTGGTTGGGAGCACGAACCAGTTTGTTGAAGTGAGCCCTCTCTCGCGTCTCAAAAGTAGTTATATGGAAGTGATCTATAAGAAGTTCACGGAGCTTAGCATATGGCAGAGAAATTGGTTTTTCTGGAGATGACAGAGTCTTTACTAGGCTATACGCATCTAGCCCAATAGCAGTGATGAAATATGCTGGTATTTTGTCATCCCGAACATTCTTTGAAATGCACCACGCATCGAAGCATTCCAAATAATCAGCAATCTCCCGCGGAGACCCATTAATGGGGAATTTTCCCAGGTTATTTAGTTCCATCGCGACGCCAATTTGTAGTAATTTATTGCAATAGGAATATTAGTATTTCGAGATGACCGAATTACACGAATCCAACCAAAACACAGAGAGGGCGGAATTCAGTAATTTGTATTTAGCGGAATTATTATGCAATTCGTATAAGAAACATATCAACAGTCAACAGTAAGTATTTAAACAATACAGAGATAGAAATTGTCAATCACCACAGTAAACCATTGATATACAATTATACTCTATTTGATCTATTCCACAGTGTTCAGACTCTTAACCGACCTCAAATTAAGATGAGCTGTTTTTGTGAATCGCTTATCCCTCTTATCCTGTCGTCCAGTCTTCCCCAAAAGCCTTCGGTTGAATTACTATGGTTTCCAGTAATAAAATAAATAAATAATAAAATAAATGACATCGACTCTAAATCTATCCCTAATCGTAACTGTAACCTTAATCCTGACCCTAACCCTCAACTTAACACTAAAACTAACCTTAATCCTAACCCTAATTGCGACCCTTATCCTGACCGTAAACCTAGCCCTAATCCTAATTATTACCCTGATTCTAACCCTAACCACAATACTTACTTTAACTCTAATCCTAACCCTGGCGAGCTATTAACACATTGTCCAAACAGTACTTGAAAACGTGATCTAAGTGAACTTTCGCTCCTTAGTTGGTAAATAGCATTATTAATTCAGCTTTGATAAAAACAGGTTGCCGTTAGCCAACGGCTAGCATGCGTTCAAGGCCATTGAAGCGATCGCACTACTGGTAAGCTATTGTTAAACTTCGCTGAGAGTGCATATGCGGCTGTACACTTAACGCAGAGACAGTTAGGCTCTCTCACTCCTTAGCTTTTTCTAAAGCTGTTCAAAACATAAGTAAGACCGCACACTGAAGTATCATTTCCCCTCTGTTACTACAAAGGGAGGCTAAACTTTTGGAACGAATCAAAAGACAGGCTTCCCAAGTAAATCATATAATGAATGGTTGAGGAAATTAGGTCTTTTCACACTTAGCTATCGTTGGTTTAAGGTTGACTTAATTACTGTTAACAAGATTACAAATGACCAGTACACCCAAACAAAGGTATTCTGCCATTAAGTATACACGCGCTTTCTCGCAGCAATCCACGAAGGACAGAGCACCAGAGAGCGAAGATCCGAGTACGCTGCCATTTCTTTTCAGTTCGAGTTTGCCACTGCTAGAACTCTTTACCATTAGTTGTGGCTGATGCACAGTCCGTGGAAATCTTTAATCGGAGGTTGGACAGGAATACATAGACAGAAGGACTGAGGCCAATCGGCCTATCACCTAAAAATTCACAAACACTACTAATAGGCATATACCTAAACCCGGCCTTTTACTACTTCCAATTTTCCCTTTTCGCATTCTTCTGACTATTATGTCTATTTGCTTATTCATTATATATATATATATATATATAATTTCATTGTCTATCTTTTTATGCGTCTTACTTCTTTAAAGTTTGCATTGTAATGGCTGAAATTATCCGTAACTTATCAAGGTCATTGGTGGAGTGAGACGCTCGAAGGTCATTTTCGTCCATTTTAGTCGGCCATGTTGGATCGCAGTTCCGTAGCTGTTCGTTTACGCGTTTGTTGTTCCGTTTATCCTGCCGTTATACACGACTTATCTTGTTGCGTATCGTTCACAAATGTTGCGTTTCACCTCATTTTTTGTTTCCGTTGCTGTTAAAATGAATTATTTCTTTGGTTTCGAAAGTTTTCACTACCAGGCCAGTGCATTCATTTCGGTGTAATTGTTTTCATACCTTGCATTCATGCGGCTTTCAGTGTTTTAGTTGGTTTTCAGCTGTTAATGAATTAGTACTGTGTAGAGGGTTTTGAAATTGTGCACATGAAGATGTTTGGCTGTCAGAAGCAGTTGTTTCCAGTCCATTAGTTGGTTGCCGTTACAATTGTTGGCTCAGTTACTTGCATAACATGTAGAAATCTGGAAAAAGAGTGTCTTTTTCGTTCATGTTTGCAGCATACAACAATCTGCGAGTGAATCTGTTGAAGAGAGCACCATCAGAGTTGGTATTAGCAAGGTTTTCGAAGAACAAATTAAACCCAGAGAATTTAGAACCTGGGTTGAAGTTGAAAAAGCTTTGAAGCTTTTTGAGAATGTGAATATACCATCCGTGTGTCTGCTATCATTTAAAAAAATATATTGTGAGAGAATCTAAGCCAAATAAGGTTGAGCCGCATGAAAAGTATGAATCTGTTGTGCTTGTGTATATTTGGGGGAACTAAAAGAACCTGGAATCCTTAAGGGTAAGTGTTACTTATGCTTATTATTGCTTGATGTACTAGATCGCAATAAATGAACTAGGACTACCCGTAATAGAGCCAGTGTTAACATCCATTCGATGGGTTGCAAAACGGTTTTCAAAGCGGATAAAATACGGTGATCTGGTGAGTGTACAAACAATCCCAGTTAAAGGTAAGACATTAATTAGGAAGAATAACGTTTCGGGTTGTAGTCTACGATTGGTGGTTTCCTCGAAGTTGTGATTCTTCCGTGACTATAGACACAGATGTTCACGATCTTAAAAAAAACTAAATAAATTATCCTTGAACCAGTAGTCTTCTTTTCTTCGGCGAAACATCCGTTAATACGACTATACGATTAGGTAGCGAAGTAAGATGTTATGTGACTGAGAATCGTGGTTGTTGTGTTTCTGACTAATTTCGCGCATCTGACTTATAACCGCATGGATATAGCGTTTTCCTCATGGTACATTATGATATCTAGAAATCATAAGCACGCTGCCATCGGTAAATTTATTTTTACTTTTTAAATGGCTGCAAATAGTGAGTCGTTTGCGGTGATAGGATGAATACCTCTGAACGTTTTTGTGGAGACTAGGGTATATTTAATTTTTTCGAGTAAGGGACGATCTTTTTACCAAGAAAGTTCTCGGAATTTTCGTTATTCAAAGATAACGCTAAGTTGCCCACTAAGGTGGTAACTATAGGAGATAACCTTCAGCGGAAACTATATTAATGTAGTTTTAGGTAATGCGTCATAGAAGTAAGCATCGTAGGTTAATTGTGTCTAAATGTATTAAACGTTGTATAACTGATCAAACCATAGTTCTTACGTGCGAGTTAGTTTTATAAATAATGAATGTACCGTACAAGCGTCTACCATGATTTGCATACCTAGCTCATAAACATTATGCCTGCATGTGGCATACATTTAGGGCCAACACGCTGCGATGAATCAGTCCGAGATACTTAAAGTCAGACTTCATTTCCATATCACTATTATCAATTTTGCAACGGTCATAGGAATTAACACCTTCAACTAACTTTCGTTTACATCGGAAACTGAAAATAACAGTCTGACATTTCGAAGGATTTAGTTTAAGAGCATTTTCCCACTCCTAATAGAGAGCTGTTCATCTTAGTACAGTGTAGCTGGCAGTTAACAGACATTGAAGTAGTTAGATCGTCCGCGTGTTTGAAAAAGTTCTTTTCGTATGCATTCGTACAATAAGTTCATCAAACAAAAATACAATTGGTAATGGACGACTTCCCCCTGACCTACAGTGTACTGCTTTCTCCCTGATAAATAAGAATGAAGCCATCTAACAATCCAATACTCAGTTTGAGTTTCAGCAAGCTTATCTAACAGAATATCTCTAGGTAGTGAGTCGAAAGCAGATGTGTACTCTAGGAAGGTGCAGCGAATTTAGCCCCATTGTCTATACTGGAGAAAATGTTGTGAAGCAAGACTGCAGCTGCATCTAAAGTACGTCTACTGTGTTTATAGGAGAACTGTTTGGGATCGTTAAAGGCTCTGAGTGAGGGTTAAAGATTAAGTAAGAGTAACTTTCCCTTAGTTCGTATATACCTCATTTGATTTGAAACAAAGGAAGCAGGTCTTATTAACGCTTGTAACACTAGAAAGTTTGGCATTTATGGGAGAATTTATGAAAGACTTGTTTAGTTTACACACACCAAATGAATAGGGAATACTGGAGGTAATTAGATGCATACAGGCGTAGGTTATTTAACATCTATAAAGTAGACATGCAAATACCGCAGTTTTTGATCACAGAAATGATGGATACTAGATAACATCCTATGATTCAACGGCATATTAAAATAAATAAAAATTGTTTCTTAGCTGATCGTCAAGTGAACAGTCTATTTGATGATGTCACTGCATATTAACAGATTAGTGAAGTAGATATCAAGCCTAAGTTACTACATTTACTTGTACTACATACTTGGCGTTTAACAGTATACAGACTTTCAACTGGCTAGATAAGGCGACTTTAGAGTATCCAACAGTACAGAATTATTATTCAACTTGCTAAATCCCACTTAGCTTTTACAATGTGCTATTGTGTAGAAACAGACACGAAATCCTACTAATGACTAAAGTAACATTCTCATAATACTACAGTAAATCTCCATCCCACTAACTAAGCTTAGCGTTTATTATTCCTAATTCACTTATTACAAAAGCACATAGTATAGCGAGGAATTGAAGAAGTCTACAGGAAGAAGTAATCAAGAGTATATTAAACATTTGATTAATTTACAAAAGAAAATTCTGATGAAGGGTAATAAAGTTAGTTTGACCGAATGATGTTTCCGCTGATTTCATATTCGACAACCTCCGTATACCTGGAAAAAATAAAGTACATGTTAGAACTAGCATAACATGAAGTTAACAAGAGATAATTCTACATATTAGCATACAATATGAATACAATCATTCTGTTAAAACTAAGTATTATCTCAGGGAGATAAATGTATTTGTAGTCTACAGCTGATATTTATGTTGACGCCGTATACATAAATATACATCATATGTTTTCCTGCATTTGAGGACTATATGCAAATTTCAAGGCAATCTCCGAAACATTCATACTATTGAGGCGTCATTCTCTCATCAAGCTTACTTGCAGATCAACTTCACACTAAACACTTTTACATGAAATGAAGTATTGCAAGTGTATAACTTAGAAGTTAATCCACAATCTCAGTAATGTCTAGTCCACAAGGTTTTGTGAATCCTACAGAAATCACATTTTCACATTTAGGAGACTATAGGCATCAAATATAAGCTGAACATGCCTCAACTCTAGACAGCTATGCACAGTGCTAACAACATAGTGAAACACTTCAACTATTGTAAAGTACACAGACCTGTTGTGTTGATGAGGATAATAATGTCATATAATGCAAACTAGAAAATTCAATCGTCATAGAGCATCTGTACTGCTTTGTCTAAATGGAAATCTCAGGAGAAATTCATCTCCACTATTGGTGATCAAAAATATTGTAGCATTAAGTATACAGTCAGTGGAAATTGTAAAAGAGAATAAATTCATATTAATGATAATAAAGCTGAATAGATTCAGTTCTAGTAATCACCACGACTCATGCGTATAATCATACCGTGTAATGATTTAGTGCATTAATTGGAACAACAAGGAAACTTAAACGAGTAATTGCCTTCTCCACTGCACTGTACTTGCAATAATCGTGACAACCACCTTCGTTTGTTATCCTATCAATCAGCTAAGTAGACAATGGCCCAATATTATTACAGTTGAGATATTTTTGTACATTTAATTAACATAACCCATAGCACACTGCACCAACCAGTGCCAATATATATGAAATCCATTTAGAGATAACCTTTCATAAAAAAAAAATTCCTGTCCAACCACAGATAAAGTGAAAAGCACATCTAAATGACAACTTAGGTTCCCACCAACGATTCTGATAACATTTGCAGGTGATTTCCAAGTATTGAGAGAATTATTTTGTCAAAAAAGACTGTTCTTCACACGAAAATAGGCTGTACTGATATCCTGAGACATGAAGTCTTCATTGAATGATACTATGCCGAAAGATGCAGCTTCTACATGGAGTAAATGAGTGGTGTAAATGGCATTACCGGCAAAGTTAAACTTTCGACACCACTAACAACCAATCAGAAAACGACCTCGAACGGACCAATCACATTAAAGAGGCATATATGATGAATGGAAATGTATATTTATAGAAAAAAGCATAAAATAGATAATAAAAAAGGTTACATGAGATATCTTTCTCGAAAATGTGAGAGAAAAATCTCCCAGTTTAGCATGGGACTGTCAATGGAGAAGTTACACCATATCCTGTACATATATTCATCCAAATGACTATAAATGAGATCCTTTTGAAATACATTGATAGCCCTTATCCTTTTTTCCAACCTGCCCCAAAATCCTTCATTAGAATTTGTATGTGTCCTCGTAACGGGATCCACAAAATCACTTGAATGGTTGTCTCTACGATGAATATATCCCAGAGATGACAGCGAATTGTAGCCTTTCTGTGTGTATAATTGACCCACGCTTAACAATTCTGGTAACAATAGGTATAAGAGTAGTTGCTTTTCTATCTGCTATCCTTAGGGAGAGAAGCGACCTAGCGAAAAAAGTTCCTACGAAATAATAAAATTATCAGCATACCCTCTCTAGTGTTAGTAGGCTTCAAACATATAGCACAACGATGAACAAACCCATCAGTTGATTTGGTTTAGCTTTTTAAACTCATGATACCACCACACAATCAAATTCGTTCTTTCCGGAGCAACTGAAATCTAGGAAATACTCGGAAACACTAACCTCCTCGAATTGCAACAACAGCCTTGTAAGGTCACGCATTAGAAATGAATCAAGCGCTATACAACATTGAACTGCGTTCGTGAACCTCATTGGATAATTCGACATCGTTCGTGAATTTCATTGGATAATTCGCAGATTGGCAGTTAGTGGTGTCGAAAGTTTAACTTCGCCGCATTACCCTCTAACTATCCTATCTCCCTCATTACACCGACATTTTGATACATTCCATCTGAAACACTAATCATTGCAACCAATATGCTAAAAGTGTGTCGCAGTCAGATCACATGAGGCGGACACCAACATAACCAGCCAAAAAAGTGGGAATTTCCTCCAATCTAGATAACATATAATACAATTTTATTAAAAATTATTGGCAAAAAAATTTCCAATCGGAATTCAACACTACGTGATAAATAAGTCCAGCCATTGTAATTACAGAAGACAAGGGCCAGGCAACAGACCGTTTATTGAAAAAATCAAGAGATATTTATAGATTTTCATTTTTGATGTGGTTTTGTTCTCTGAGCTGGATGGTTAGTTTGCGAAGCTTTCATCACCTTACTGGGTGACATCTTCAGCGCATACTTCAATTTGAAGTCATGCGCTGAAGATGTCACCCAGTAAGGTGATGAAAGCTTCGCAAACTAACCATCCAGCTCAGAGAACAAAACCACATCAAAATCATCCACCTGAGCTACAAATCTTCTCTATCATATCTATAGATTTTCATGTACACTATTGTCAGCGGAGAAGCAAAGTCTTCTGATTGGTTGTTTTCTTGCTGAAGTTTATTTTGTACTGGTTGTGACAGTTTTTTAGAAAGTTAAGCTACATGTCTGCGAATCGTGCTTGCACATATTAAGTCTTCTGCGACTGGTTGGTGAGTTCCTCAAGACCAAGCTTTGTTCTCACTTTTTCTCATGACCCCAATTCGGGACGTATTATTGACGTAAGTTGCTGTCTTGCATTCAGCTCTCACCACAACGTTATCTATACTAATTATATCTGTTATTGTTTCATTTCGACCCTGCTAGATGACTAATGGGTAAATGACTAACTCTATTCACAGTAGCGACAGGATCTTAACATACTGCATATCACAGACTATATATAACCAATCCCAGCACCACTCCCCTCGGAGTCAATGAAGCCTGAGACAGTTGAGTGGTGGGATAAACTACGCAGAAGTTTACCGAGCATCAGGGAACCTTTAACTTACAACTAGGAGGTGAGCACGAAAAAATCAATCTGGTTTTCACTAGTTCGTAAAACCGATACTGGATTCCTCCTTTATGTAGGACAATCCAACAGGAGGTTAACCTCCGTCCAGGATAGCTCAATGGTAACGTCTCTGACCGCAGCACTGGGTGGTGCTGGTTAGAATCCCAGGCGAAATATGAGTTCCTCCAAGGTTGCAGATACGCCTTGGTGACGAGTACCAATTAGCACGAAACCTAGGTCAGATCGGGCTTCCTACCTATTGCCTCCAACTATCTAATGCCAAAAATTCACAGTTCACCCTGATGGCGAGTCACCTAGCATGGAATCCATATCGTAAACTTGACTGATAGAATTCAATCTGCACCAAACAAAAGACTAGACACACTGTACCAGTCTGTTACTATTGTCCAATCAAAGTAGTTGATTTATTGACCGCAGATTTTACACAAGAGTTGTTCCCCATAGTTGGTTTGTAAGGAATAGTTCTGTTTTTTCACGAGTTGATCACGGATTGATATCAGTTACAGAATCACTGATTCCCAAACTAGGATTAGATACTCTAATTGGGATTCCTACTTTACCAATGACTCCTTAGAGGAAGTCCTTAAAAACTTCTATGACAATATACAGTCGGTTAATGATGTCATAGCGCCTGTGAAACTGATTAAATTCAAAATCCCTCAAGGTGATTTTATTCCAATATCATTAAGAAGAAGTTTGCGGAAGCATTCATTAAGTTACTATAGACATGACGACTTATCGTCGTTAATCGCTATCAAATCAATCCTCATTAGAATCCATGAGTTAAAAAATCTAAGTCTTAGGAATAAAGAAACGCGGGCAATTCAGTCGCCACATAACACTGGAGAAATAGCCAAACTCTTCAAAAGTAGGTTAACTAACTCCAAATCAACATATCCAAAAATAATACACCTAGGTGGCATTACTCACGAAAGTGCTGAGGATATATGTGAGGTGTTTAGCACGCACTTTGCCAAACTGTACACTCTAGAAAATGACCAGGATATAGATTTCCCTCGTAAAACAGAAAAGTGTCTAAGCGATGTAGTCTTAAACGCCCAAGAAATCGATAAAGCTATCACAACTCTTAAGCTTACTAATACTCCCGGCCCAGATGGAATGTCTTCCGTCCTCTTAAAAAATGGTGGAAATGACATGAATCTACTTCTTCTCAAGATATTTTCAACTTCGATAAGGAGTGGAACATATCCAAATAGCTGGAAGAAATCCTACGTTGTACCCATTCACAAAACCGGACCTACAGCGGACATAGATAATTACCGCCCCATCAACATTACTTCCGTAGTTTCACGTGTGATGGAAAAGATTGTAAAGAAGCAAATTGTTCAGTATTTGCTCTCGAATGACTTAATATCCCCTTTCCAATACGGTTTCCTAAATAGAAGATCGTGCATTACGTGCCAGTTAGATTATTTCGATCACATTACTGAATGTGTAGACAAAGGTCGTTCGGCAGCAACATTATTTCTAGATGTTAGGAAAGCTTTTGATAAAGTCCCACATAAAAGACTCATACTGAAACTCCTATCTTATGGAATAAGTGGAAGGCTTCTTGAGTGGATAACTTCCTTTCTTACAGGAAGAGAACAGTTAGTTAAAGTCAACCATCACTTATCAACATCCAAACCGATAACCAGCGGCGTGATACAAGGTAGTGTTCTTGGCCCTACCCTATTCATTGTATTCATAAATGATATTGTCTCTATGATCAAGTATGGCAAGCCATACCTCTTTGCAGATGACCTCAAAGTTGTCTATGATTTTGACTATAATGATATGAATATTGTTAGTAAAATCCAAGAAGACCTAAATAGTCTATGTAATTGGAGTGAAAAGTGGCAGTTAACGTTCAATCCAGCTAAATCTGGGATAACATACTTCGGACGTTGGAAACCTAGCATGTGTCTATACATGTACGGTGACCTTGTCTCAAACACAAACACAGTCACAGATCTCGGGATAACATACTCAGATCTTACCTTTACTGAACATGCAAATAAGGTGGTATCTGATTGTAAACGTCTAACCGGCTTTGTGCTACGCAACTTTTACACTCCAGAAGCCAGATTAGCCATATATAAGATATGCATTCGCCCCAAACTTGAATACTGTGCCCACTTATACAGTAGCTTCAAGTCGGCAGACAGAAAAAAGGTTGAAAGTGTCCAAAGATTCCTTACGAAACGCATATTAGGCTATGGTCAGCAAATAGAATACCTTGACAGATGTATTCGACTGGACTTAGAGCCCTTATGGTTAAGGAGAGTGAAGTGCAATTTATTTCTCTTATTCAAAGTTATAAGAAAGCACTGTAACAGTAACTCGTCCATAACCTGGGCTAATCCTAAATCGTATGGACTACGCAACCACAACTACCTTCTCAAGGTTAACACCCATAAACTCAACACTAGAGCTAACTTCTTCACCATTAAATATTGCAAACTTTGGAACCAACTACCCTCTGAGATAAGATCCTGTGAAAGGCCTGACAGTTTCAAAAGGAGCCTAGAAAAACATATAAACATGTCCACCCTAGCCCGCCTCAAAGATCTCAACTGCTGGTAGAGTGGAGAGACAATGGCTTTTCAATATTTAACTACGGAAAGTACACTAGTCCCAATACCAATATAATAACACTTAGTAATTATGTAGGTTCAATACTTGAAATTCGATTGTCATTAAAATACTTAAAATGATTAAAATAGCTATGCGGCAAGTGTTCTCTTGCTTTACCATGCTTGTTTCCCTTATAACACTCAGTTATTGAGCCTAATGTATTCTTTGATAATACGAATTATGACACTGACTATGCTCTTATTATACATAGATTGATTTACTTTACGACTACCTGTAGTACTAACTACCCTTCTGTAGTATTGTTAAACAAATGCTGAAATTTTGTTGGTTCTGTTAATATCTTTTTATAATATGTTTAGACACGTTACTTTGCAATGTCAGATGTCTACTATATACAAGACTGTCATGATAATTTAGTACACTAAGTCCTGCCAACCGACCTTACCTTCAGTTCATACTACCTACATTGATCCCTAACTATATTGTTCTGCTGAATCTTGCTTCACTATTCACAAAACCTATTCTTTTTATTCTTTAAGGTTCTAACTTCTTGTAAAGTAATCTGTTCATTAGGACGCATGCATACATATATAATGTTCATAAAGATGTACGCGGAGACCTATTGGAAGCACTCATTAAGAAAGCTAGGGAGATGGAATATGAGGTACGAACATGTCTGGTACCAAGCAATATATTTGCGGTAGCCATAATAATCATAGTCTCAGAGCTTAACATCAAAAAAGGAGGGAGGGTGGCGTTAGCTGATCAGTAGATATGGTGGGGGTCACTAAGGTGAATCGCCCCATTCTGCAGGAACAGCAATACACAAATTAAAGGCTCGAGATATTTCTGATTTTTATGAGGGCTTAGATCTTTATCTTGAAAAAGATAATAATGAACGCCTTGACAGATCATGCTTCTACCTCTAAATATATACTATTCGCCCAGCCTATTGTTGAGATGCGACCATGTGGGATGTGCACAGTTTTATGGGGCATCTTATAAACTAACTTGCTGTCCATTGACTGATCTTTAAATACCACTTCACAATGTCTTATCTCATTCATTTTCCAATAACGTCTTTACTTGATCCTCATTATATTCCATTAAACCTAACATTTTACAGCTCTTTATGACTTATTATATTCCTACTCTCTGAAGGGTACGGTTGTACATTAAATGCACAAAAAGGTATAAAACAAAAACAACTGGCACAACTGAGGATAAATGTATTAAAACCAAAAGTGGACATCATGATAGTACGAGGTATATGTGTAGCATTATACATTGCAAATGAACGTTGTCAGCCTAGGGAGTTTTCTTTTTTTAATGCATTTATTAATGATACTTGCACTTACCTATTTCATTACAATTTAATGATTCACCTCAGCACTTTTACTTTTCTAAAACAGCTTTCAATCCCTTGTAAACGTTGTACTTACCTCAATATTGGTTGGTTATCGTATGCCGACAACCACGGGATGAAAACGAAACGAAGTCGATTTTCCCGCTCAACCTGGAGGACAATTGTACAATTCAATAACTATACAGCCTAGTTCAGACAATGTGTATTTATATATATATCAAATATTTAACTGTTGAAACATTATTAACTTGTAGACAATCTACGATTTGATATTATATCATACTTGATCGTGCCTGTAAAAATGGCATGCATTTTCATGTAAATTTATATGTTTATATGAGAATATACATTATTATTATTATTATAACTGTCCAGTAATCCCTGGTTTTCAGTGGTTCTCTAACTGATATCAGTCCGTGATCTCGTAATAAACAAGAATCAATTACTATTTTTCTGGACTAATTTGGTTGAAACAGCTATTTTTAAGGAGAATATTTCTGAAATTCAAAAAACACTATCATGAACCTGGTGAAATGAAGCAAAAAGCTCTAAAAGTTCAGAGAAATTGTTTCGTGGTTCTTTACAAATGGTACTATAAATAGGAAGAGTTGTAATATATTAGCAGTAAAAAAAGTCATGGTAGTAACAATAAGCTTCAGGTGTGACACTTGAGTGTGCGAAATCATCTACCTAGTTGCTGAAGTGGGTCATCCGGAGTTTTTTCCTTCACGTTCCCCACTGGAACATGGGGCTTCAAGCTATACACCTGAAGTTTCGGTAGCAGTGATTATTTTACAGGATGGGGTTGCTAGCCTCATGTTCAACCTTTCCTCTTTGCCAGGATTATTTCTGGCTTAGCAAGGTAAATAAGTGTGTTGGCTGCCGGGAATCGAACCCTGGACCATGTGCATGTTTGGCGAGCGTCCTGACCGCTATGCCGCCGAAGCATCCGGATTTAATAACAGCTTAATAATTTTATAAATCGTACATTTAGAATTTAGAGCCTACCCTTCAAACTACTGAAATAATTAGTAAGTGCGAAATTAATTAGCCAGCATAAAGGTGAACTTACAGAGGTACTGGAAGAGTAAATGGAACTGGGCAGATAACATAGTCTCATGCATTAAAAACGACACAAAGCAGGCTGGGCAGATATGGCATACTCAAAACCTTTTCAATGATTCAAATTCTTCCTCAAATATCAGCTTTATAGCATTAATAGGTGATACACAGTTCATTTATTCTTACTAAAATTTCACTACAAATTTACTAAGGATGATTGTCAAGCTGCATATGTACATATAAAGTCTTTCATGTGAAGGAATTTAGTGTGTTGACTGTAACAATCATAGTTATTAGTGTACATTTTGACAATATGTCTTTGGAATTAGTCGTTTCGTAGAATACTGTGCTACAAGGTGACAGTTATTCATGCCAAATTAATGTTCAGACGGAAATAAATTTACTAGAACCTGCATATTTTTACAATTTTGAGATAAACTGCTGAAAGAGGTTATCATCCTTCAACTCAAGTGTTTTCGGTCTACATAAGAGCAGAATCAGTCAGCAAAATAAACCAATAACTCGAAATGTATTATAAGAAAAGATATATGTTTAGTAGTTGTTAAATGGAGATACGTATCTAGGTGACTAAGGATCGTGTAAGGACAATTTAACATAACTCGACAGCGTGTCAATTGACTGAACAAGTTAAACCAGTTCATTAAAATTGAAGATAAGTACTCATTGTTACATAGTCATAGACAACTGATATTTAGGAACATTTATGCATCAGCCAGCTTTTAATTTAAATGAATTAGGAATATCAGTTAGATCATCTTATTATTTACTCATTATTTTTGTGCATATATATTCTTAGATACATAACAGTTTTGCTAATTTTGCTGTGGTTGTGTTCTGTGAGCTGGATGGTTAATTTGCGAAGCTTTAATTAGCCTACCAGGCAACATCTTCAGCGCATACTTCAATTGCAAGTGAACTTTTAGATTTCTCTACGAGTTTATTAGTCATCGCTCCCGGTGAACTTGGACGTGATTGGTTGTTTTTGTGCTACTTGTGTCAAAATCAACCACCTGAGCTACAAATCTTCTCCGTCATATCTAGGTTTGAAAATTTTGTTAAATTTACTTTGAATTCATTTAAGGTACAGTTTGCCAGCAGACCTCGACAGATACTAGCTTACTAGTTTTCTCGCCGGTTCCAAGCCCGGGTAAAGAGGGAGGGTTGGGGCGTGGTGCCAGCAACTCCACCCCTGTAAAACAACCAAATCGCTACAGAAACTTCAACGAATAAATATATTAAAAATTCTAAAAACATAAGCAATAGCCTTACTTTTCGCTGGAATCGGGGAAGTGAAATGACGCAGGCTGGTGAAAGCCAGCCTTCGGGAAGCCAGTCAGCCGATGTGCCTTCTTTCGATGAAAGCAAAAGTAAGGATGGGTACCTGGAATGTTCGCACGATGTACGAAACTGGAAAGGCTGCCCAGATAGCCGCTGAAATGAGAAGGTACAGAATAGAAGTGTTGGGAATCTGCGAGAGCAGATGGAACGGAACTGGAAGGTGCCAACTACCTACTGGAAAGACAGTAATATATTCCGGCCACCTAGAGGACAACCATGAGCACACCGAGGGAGTGGCCATCAGGATGTCACCAACAGCAACCAAAGCTCTCATGCAGTGGGAACAAATCTCCTCCAGGATAATGACAGCCAGGTTCAACTCAAAAGGAAGGAAAGAAGCTTACAGCCATTCAATGCTACGCGCCTACAAACGTCTCAGAACAAGAGAAGAAGGAGGCGTTCTACAGACAACTACAAGCAATAATGGACAACGTCCCAAATGGCGATATCAAAATCCTGATGGGCGACATGAATGCGAAGCTGGGAGGAGACAACACAGGGAGAGAACTCACCATGGGTCGTGAGGCCCTTGGCGAAATGAACGACAATGGTGAGCTCTTCTCAGACTTCTGCGCCTTCAATGATTTGGTGATTGGCGGTAGTGTGTTCAAACATAAGGATATACACAAGACGACATGGATTTCACCAGATGGAAACACCAAAAACCAAATAGACTTCATCTCAATTTCAAGAAAGTGGAGACGGAGCCTACTGGACACAAGGTCAAGGAGAGGAGCAGATGTGGGTTCAGACCACTATCTAGTACAAGGGACTTTCAAGGTCAGCTTAAAGCCTCGAGGATAGCTGGGGATAGGCCACAACGCAAGTTCAACACTCGATTACTGAAGGACACAACCAAAATGACACCTTCACTGCAACTGTCAGAGCAAAGCAGGAAACACTACGCGACATCAGTGAAGAATCATGTGTGGAAGAACATTGGAAGTCTCTGAAGGCCATTTCTCAACGAAACGTGTTCAACGGTTCTAGGAAGAAAGAAGAGACAAGACAAGGAATGGCTCTCAACGGACACTTGGAAACTAATAGAAGAGAGGAGAATGGTGAGAGAGAAAATGATTCAATGCAAGGACGGACAGGAGAAGGAGACGCTGAGCTCAACTTACACAGGACTGGACAAAGAAGTGAAGAATAGTGCTAGGAAGGACAAAAGACGATTCTACGACAATCTGGCTACTGAAGCTGAGAAGGCACCAGGCAAAAGGAACTTGAGGACACTATATCAGATAACCAAATCTCTATCCAGGAAGAGACCAACACAAGCGAAAACTATAAAAGACAGCCAAGGGAAGCCCATTACCAAGGAAGAAAAACAGAATAAACAATGGGCGGATCACTTCAAAGGACTCTTGAACCGACCATCACCTGCAACCCGTCCAGAAATACCAACAACAGCGCACACACAACTGCAAGTTGACACCAATCCTCCAACGAGAGCTGAAGTCTTGAACGCAATCAAACTTCTGAAAGCTGGAAAAACAGCCGGACCAGATGGAATACCCCCTGAAGCACTGAAAGCAGACCCAGAGACGACAGCAGACATGCTGACTCCATTATTGCAAAAGGTCTGGAGGGAGGGAGAGGTGCCTACTGACTGGAGGAAAGGTTACCTCGTGAAACTACCAAAGAAGGGTGACTTAGGCCTCACTCTGCAAGAACTGGCGAGGAATCATGCTCCTATCGACGCCAAGTAAAATCCTGAGTCGCATCATCCTGGAGAGATTAAAGGACGCACTGGAGACAGAACTCACACCAGAACAAGCTGGATTCAGGAAAGACAAATCATGTACTGACCAAATTGAAACTCTACGCATCATGATCGAACAAGGCATGGAATGGCAATCAAACCTCTACCTCAACTTTATAGAATTTGAGAGGGCCTTCGACAGCGTTGACCGCGCAGTAATTTGGAAACTACTCGAGTACTACGGCGTACCCTAAATATTCATCAACCTTATTCAACAGCTGTACGACAACGGCACATGTCAAGTCATCCACAACGGAAAACTCAGCGAGGCGTTTGGAGCAAACACAGGAGTCAGACAAGGGTGCTTAGTCTCACCAATGATATTCCTAATTGTGGTGGACTGACTGGATTATGCGTCAGACTGTGAGTGGGAAACGAGAAGACAGGAATATCCTGGACCGACGTGAAGAACCTAGAAGACCTGGATTTCGCGTGTGGATGATTTATGTTTGATGTCACACAAAATCGTAGACTTGCAAGCGACGACCGATAAAATGGTCGAAGATGCACCCGGCGAAGACAGGACTCCATGTGAACATAGACAAGATGGATGTTATGAAAATAACCAACCAACAACAACGGCAGCAACATCCAGCGCCAATCATCATTAACGGGAGGGATTTGAAAGAGGTCACTTCATTCACTTATCTAGGAAGCATTGTCTCAACTACAGGTGGAACGGACAAGGATGTCAAATCGAGCGAGAATCGGGAAGACGAGAAACACATTCATCAGCCTGAAATCAATCTGGAAATCTTCGTCACTCAGCATCACCAACAAAATTCGGATTTTCAATACAAAGATCAAGTCAGTTCTTCTATACGGATCAGAAACTTGGGGCGGGTCACAAAGTATATTTCCAACAGGTTGCAAACCTTTATCAACAACTGTCTTCTCTCTATACTGAAGATCAGATGGCCGCCGGAAAGAATCACCAACAAGAAACAATTGGAACAAACAAAACAAGAACCAATAGCCCAACAAATATGCAGGAGAAAGTGGAGACGGATTGGACATTCTCTGAGGAACCCGAAAGGGAAATGACGAGTGGGACGTCAGTGCAAGGGTGACGTGGAGGAGATCGTGTGAAGAGGAGGTGAAAGAGTATGGACTAACATGGATGGAGGCGAAAAGTACAGCAGGAGACAGAAGAAAATGGAGATGTGCAGTTGAAGCCCTATGTTCCACTAGGAACCCAAGGGAGCAATAATAATAATAATTGCCAGCAGACCAGCAACTTTATTTTACACTCTTACGGATCTAAATAAACACCTATACAATTATAGCAGATCTTAAGTAAAGTAAGGTTGACTTCCAGGATGATATTAACTTAAACGCTTGACCACTAGAAATTTTAAAGAATTTGTGTAAAATGTGGGGCGATTTGTTTTACTGTACACATTTTGGATGCGATCTTATAAAATTTTCCATTTCCTGAACACAACTGAAGCAGTAAAAGCTTTTATTATGACTTAACTATACCTTTACGTGCATCAATCTCTTGACCCAGTTTAAAATGAAGCGTTACATAAAGTAAAATCTTTTGAGAAGAATGTGATGAATAGGTGACTAAAACTGGGAAATCTCGTAAAAGTTACGCTGTCATAGACACCAAGGTTCGAGGAAATGCCCTCAAACGTTTACATGGGATTGACTGATTGCTTAATAGTCTTGGGCGTGGTGGTGCCATCGAAAATATTCATCATCCATCAAAATATATTCTTCAACTATTTGCTCGTCCAACTGCCACCTTTTTAAGCTTCAAATGCATAATGGCCACTATTCATTTCTCTGATAGTTTTCCTTGATAGGTGTCATGTAACTGGTTCTTACAACGTCGGGCTCACCGATGGTAAATGTCAATGTTTACCTCTAGATAGGCCTTAACGTCAGAACCTACTAAACTTGCTTCCCTTGGTTAACTCCGGTTAACCCTACCTGCCGTATATTTACTGATGAATGAAGTCCAGGTAGAAGGCTTATACACTGTTGTGTGCCCTCATATGAATTATATTTATATAATTCATGTTGAGGCAAAGAATGCACTGTACACGTATTTGAGATGTGGCAAAATATGTGTTGATATGTTGGCAGTGCCAGTTGATCAAAGTAGATCGATGCTTACTACCATTTTCGCGGTCGATTCCATTTACAGCAGTAGGTGGTCCGTAGATGTAATTGGACTTTTCCGCAAATATCGAGTGGTAATCGGTACCTCCGAGTGATGACAGAAAACTCTACAAGATCGGTAGACGCCATCACAATCCCTAACAAGCGCGGAACAACTGCGACTAATTCAGTTGTTCGACATGTCATTGCAGACCACGGTGTACCAAAGATGATACTGACAAATCAGGGTTCTTGTTTTGAAAGTGAAGAATTTACATCCCGTTTAAACAATTAGGCATAAAAAAGTATAGAATAACATCATATCATTCACAAACGAATGTTTTGGTAGGAAGAAATAATTGTACACTGAAAGAGTGGTTGGGCTCAAAGGGAGGTAACTGGGAAACAAAGCTTCCATTGATCCTATTAACACGTTGTGCATCCGCCCAGGAAACAATCAAGAAGTCACCGTCTCAGCTGATGTATGTTAGGAAACAACTACTACCAATACACAACAAGATCTTACCACCCTTTCATTGAGCTGCAGATACGCAGTGTTGGTGAATATAATAATGAAAGGAACTAAGATGTATAGGTTTCGACTGTTTGACTCACTCGTTCCTTAGTTAATACAACTAAAATAATTAGTTTGCGGAACAAAGTCCTATACAGTTTCACGACCATGTTCCTAGTATAGTCTTCATCGTCACATCTACCTGATGAGTCCCAAATAGGACGATATGCACATCCTGGATTTCACTGCTAGTCACCATCCACCAATTAATCACTTTTAAGTTGTCTTATTAAGACAAGACACTAGGTAATGTATATACTGACGTGACAGTTTCAAATAATTCAAATTCTATTGTTATAATGATTATGTATCTTTCATTTATACGGCCATTCAGCATAGTACATTCATCTGATTTAATAAGACTACTGAACAAAGGGTATTCATCAGGTTCTACGGGTATATATTCATAACAGTTAAATAATAATTGGTATTGACAACACTAATGTTTTTGTTAAATAACATTGAATTACTAGATTTCATCACCAACCAATTTAAATTATTCCAAATTCTGGCCAATTCCATTATCTAAATAACGTGAATCATTGAAATCAAAATTTCAAGATATATATTGTCAGCCACGTCTCTTAAACCGTCAATGCCCAGCTCTTGCTACACTGGGACTCACGCTGTTCCTTGAAGTTTCTCAGAAATGCTTAGTAATAACGGACGCAAAACCAAAACACTGATTGGCTACTCGAGAATTCTTTATTGTAACACCAACATATAGGCAGCTTTAAAATTAAGTTTTAACTAAGGTCTATGAACAAATATTACAATATTAAATCACAATATTACTTCTGACAGTTTTGGTTTGACTTCTTTCTGAACAGCGACGATGAGACGATGACTGGTATATCGATGTCTCCGCGAAAATATAGGGAAATTGGGTTTGAGCAAACAACCATGAATTGATCGTTCAGTCGTCAACTACATTCATATATATATATATATATATATATATATATATATATATATATGAGTAGGTTGTTAATAAATTAAATATCAAGATGTCCATATGTGTTAGTGTGCATAGATATACCACTGAATTCACTATCAAATTTCAGAGTAAATGGACGGTAGAAACAACTAATATGCAGTCCTGAATGCTAATAATTAGTGTTCACACTGAATGTCATTCAATCTTATTATCAACTATCTATAAATGAATGATAATATCAAAAACAGGGAGAGAATACGGCACTGAACACTGTGAATGTATGTTAGTCAACGAAAAACTATGAATAAACTAGGAAAGTAAATAGTTTAACACAGTTTCGTTGTAAGAAATGTTTCTTTCAGCGACTTCATTTTAAAGTCGTGTATATGTATTTACATTACGGAAGATTTCTTGGAGCAAGTGTAATAATAAATAAGGGATAAGGGAAATTTATACATGCATGACAGAATGTTATATCTAGAAGATATGATGTAATACTGTATTTATGAATTTATAGACTCCACATTGTGACACGGAAACAATAGTGACTGAACGTGTTTCTTTCATACACATAGTTCCGGCTGTTTTAAGCTTTTGCTATTTGGAATATCTTGTGCGCAGTTGCTGCAGGCAGTTTATTAGGTATTCGATAGGTGATACGAAAGGATTCTTTAAAGGTAGCTTTATTGTCTGTTTGGACCAGCTGTTCTAATATCGAACCGTTAGCGCTTTTTACTAAATCTTCATTAAGTATTATTGATAGGTGTTCCAAAGCACAAACTTCCGTTTTTTACAATACTCTGCCTCAGAAGTCATTTCGTCAACTTAATGACTATGCGTGAAATTGTCTCAGTGACTGAGTTTAGGGGATCACTAAAGATAAGCATAAAGTGCCAATTTGATTTAAATACTAATGGTATTCTTTCATGTCCATAAGTTATTGTATAATAATAACAATGATAATAATAATCATTCCTTTGGGTTCCTAGTAGAACGTAAGGCTTCACCAACACACCCCCATCTCACTCTGTTCTTTACAGTCCCCTGTACTGGGCTCCGTGGTCACCCGTTAGCTCTCATCTCCCCCTTATCACCCTCGGATCCACGCCAAAGTCGCTGCTTCCCATTCAGGTTCCACTTGAAAAATGGCCTGGCACGTGATGTCACTAGACGGTCTGCTCAGTGTGTTATTTCTTTCTGGATATGTGTTAGGTAATAGGTTCTTTGTCGATTCGCTGCAGAGCTCCATCTTGCTTCCATATTAGTTTGTTTACTATCTTATCTTTTTTGGACAGCCATCTGATCATCAGCATCAAACCACAAAAGGCAGCTATCAATGAAGGTCTGCAGCATGTTGGGAATGATTCTGTTGAGAAGCACGCCATTTTTCTGGACCATCTAGAAGCACTGAATTGACATTAGTGTTGAAAATCCAAATCTTGCTTTTACTCTGGTTTCAAAGTAATGTAGGTCTGTCTTGTAAGTAATTCAATAATTCCCGTTAAATAAATCTGAATTCTTTGAGGCTAAACATATCTTTCCGTACAAAGATTATGCAAAATCTGTAGAAGTGAACATTTCTCTTCTAATTAACATAAGAATTTTTTTCATCCTTAAGTTGACTTTGATTTGTCAACCTAAGATTATTTCAAAGCAAAGCAGGTGTTAAGCCAGAAAATGTTGATTTCTCGCTGATGAAATAAATTATTTAAATTATTCATGCGCAAACTTTCCAAACAAATTAGGGCGGCCAGAAATGTATTTCTCCTCATTTAAATCATTTTTAGAAAACATTGAAATTATTCGAATGTGATTTGAGAGGAAAACTTAATTAATGTGGTCGATTAGTTGTTAACATATACCAAGACGACAGTCAGTAGTGAACTGTAATACCAGCAAGTTTCTGCATCACAGAATATTTGTTTTTGTGAGGAGCGACCGAAGTTGACACAAAGTGGACATTTATTTCATTGATAGATATTCTTCATCTTGCAAGCAGTCATTCAGATTGCAGACACATTTTCGCTACTATCGGGTAGAAATCTGACTTTCTGATTCATTCTTCCAAAGACCTGATAAATAACTACATTCCTTTTCGCCCTATTATTAGTTGCTTATGCTACCATATTTCATCCGTTTTTGTTTTGGAAACATGTATTTGCCGACACAAATTTAAAACAAACAACAAGGGTTAATAAATCAGGATTTAGTGAATTCGTAGGAATTCAGTAGAGCGCTTCATGACCTGAAAAACATACACACTTGTCGTTTTGCATGGTTTATTCAATGTAGTTTATTTTTCTACCAGTCTTATATCTCCCAATGTAATTGTAACAGTATATATATCCCTCTATGTACAGTAGTGAGCTGAAGAGTTCTACCGAAATTTGATGAATTCCCTATTGTTTTCTTAAACTACGGTCACCATGTCAAACTTCTCTTGATATAATAAAAACGATGCATGTTCTTATTTTGTTAATACTATATATTTCGTAGGCTGTCTGTAGCTAAAGATATGCCTTGAAATAAAATGTGCACGTTTTACACTGAAGATTTTATTTTAATTTTTCTCTCTCAGACGACAAGAAAAGTAGTCGACCAAGAACTACTCTCGTGAAACCGGATGATAAGTCTTCCGTAATTTTGAAGATTTATTAGCCATACCATCTTTCTAACAACTTCAATATATGATAAAGAATTGACATTTCTTGTGATTTTAATGAATTTCCGTCTTCTTTGCGTTCATTCCATGAAAAGCTTTAATTGTCCTTTGGCTTGATATTTAACGGTAACAGTTTGTGCTTTTCGTTGCTGTACTTCTCCAGGAATATTTTCCAGTTCATGTTGTATTCATCATCGTGGTCCTCTCCATTAAGTGTGGTAGGTTTAATTATTTAATTCTCGTGCAGCAAGAAGTGCAGTGTGATAACAGTATATTAGTAAGATTCAGTCTGGATGTATTTAAGCGTTACGGTAATCTTACATCCCTTTGTATATGCACAATGTCCTGCTCCACTGAGTCGACCTTAATATTAATGAGGTCTGTGCATGTCACTCCAAAGCCACAGAATCCTCTGATGGTAATATGATTCGGAAGGGTGATAACCTCATAAGTATCATAATCAAAGGCTCAAAAAACATCAGGGAAGGCTTATCTGAGCAAATATTCCACAATGTCCCCAGGCCAAATTTTGATATTGAGATGGCGAGTCTTATTTATTTTGCGGAGGAGATCTTAGTCAATCTAGACTGCATTATTAACGATCACACAAATGAGCGTTAGACTTCCATGTGATAACAGTTACATGACTGAGAGGTAAAACTGAGATAAAAGCAATGTAAGCTGTAAGATAACAGACAAACAGACCCGGGTTCTCAGATAGTCAGGTCTTAGAAACTAATGCTGAATTTTATAAAAAATGTGAAGATTAATATTAGTAGTATTATAAATAAGTTTAGTGATCCAGGTGTAGTGATGAGTTGTCACAGTCAAAACACTGCGGATATTACTGGATTATCTTAAAAAAAATATCAGGCTCGTTTGAATGTCATCAAGTTAGTAAAGGACTAAAACGTTGCCTTCACAAGTCCGTAAAGGTTTAGGCTAACGCCATTAGTGCTACGTCAGTGAAGGCTACATTCGTCAACTTTAACAAGGCTTTCTATCAGGTTTCCCATTCTGATTTTATGGTAAACTTAGGTAGTTTTGGAATCCATAAAATGGTAGGAGACTGTATTCAGGACTATCTTGCAGATAAGAGATGTATGAGTTGTTGGTGTACTGTCCTCACTGCAGCCGATAAAGACTTGCATGCCGCAGTGTACAACACCAGACACCCTTCCTACTGGGTGTAAACGAAATACTGTCAATAATTAATTCATCTGGTCTTATGTTAGCCGACCTTATCAAACTCTCGACGGCTCTAGACATTTATGACATTCGATTTGCTGTGCGAGGATATATGAATCTATTGTTTGAATGGAGTGACCGTTGGTTTTAAGAAATTAGTACAAGGAGGTATGTAGTTGTGCATGTTGCTATTAGCAACAGGTGTAAACATGGGCTGAAAAATTCACGTTACCTAGGAGGCCTTTAGAATATTATGGGCTCTCCACAAAGCCTTTTTTAGTTTTGATAACGATGTCTTTCAAGTATTATATCCAACCTGTATTGGACCTTATCTGGAATATAGGATTCAAGTAGCAAAATAATGTTTCG
The DNA here is from genome assembly GCA_944472135.2 of Trichobilharzia regenti. Classification (NCBI taxonomy): domain Eukaryota; kingdom Metazoa; phylum Platyhelminthes; class Trematoda; order Strigeidida; family Schistosomatidae; genus Trichobilharzia; species Trichobilharzia regenti. The sequence continues at coordinate 88,549,291 of OX235270.1, forward strand.
AATACAACTTGGGCATATTATAAGGCATTCAGATAGTAGGCACTAAACTGACCGAGGGATTCTCAGACCTCTAACTTGGAGAGAGCTTGGATCGACTAGATTCATTTTCATTGTAATCTCTTTTGATAAAGAGTAAAGTCACGCGAGCACTATGATTCCGTTGACAATTAAGGTAAATTATATCTTCCTTATCTAACGAACTGCTTACAAAATCATAATCTTAAGGTTCAAAAACCACGGAAGAACAGTAAACGCCTGGAAGTTCGTTCCTTACTTCACTTTGTTACTTTTTATAATTCTCCAGTGGAGCACCTTATTTCAGCACCTTCTCCTGATTTACTCAAAGCAAGATAAAACTTCCACTCTGCAGAAAAGTTACTTCATTCTTTTGTGTTCCAACTTGAACATGGGACATCAGGCTTGAAAGTTCTAGTAGTGGTGTTGGCTTTACGGGCTGGGTTGTTAGCCTCACGTCATTCCTATCTTCTGGGCTTACTGTTGATTAGTAAACTAGGTGAGATCTAGCAGTATGGCTGCCGGAAATCGAACCGAAATATCCTACATGGCTGGGGAGCGCTCTACTATTGAACTACCGAATTACAACAAGTAGAAAGGAATAATACAGCTGTGTAATTCAGATTTGTATTTCCCATCCATTAAATTTATTGAACTGAAATATTTGGTCTCCGTTAACACGCCGGCTCTTATTGCAGACGTTTTTGAGGATATCTGAGGAATAAAACGATGTTATTTGGGGACTAGTGATTAGCGATCAAATCCATGATGAGCGTTTCATCTTACTTCGGAATTATCAGCCAGATGTTTCTGGAGTCTCTAGACAGTGATGATCTCGCTGAGACTGGGATCCAGTACCCATAGTTTTGAACACCAAGGAGGTAGCCGTCATGGTTCAATCATCCTAGCGACTAATGTTTTGAGGTTTGTAACTATAGATTTAAGGTTCCAGTGTCACCGAAAATATCTTCAGTCTTTGAGGTTTGCAGGTAAATCCAAGTGGTGAGTCCTAAATAGGACGGAACCGCATCTTAGGTTCCACTGCTTGTCAGTGTCCATCAAATAATAAGATTTATTTAGTCCTAAAGCTTTTGACATTTAGTTGTGTGAAATGTAATAATGACAACTGACTAGATAGAATCCCTATAATCTGATTAACTGATTTAGGTGGAGTATGATTATTATTTTCTTGAGTTCAGTGTGGCATTGTTGCTAATTCATTCTGGCCGTCACTTGATCTTCTGTATGGAGCCAGCAATGGCAGCTGCTGCTGAAAGTCTTCAGTTGCCTGTTGGAAATGTTTTTGTCACATGTAGTGCAGGTGTCTGACCCATATAGAAGCACGAACTGACTGACTTCAAATTTGTGCTGAAAGTCTGAATCTTGTTCTTTATGCTGTCTGATTTCAGGTTGATGAAGGTGTATCTTGCCTTTCTGATTCTGACTGGCTTTGACATTTTCATCAGTTCCGATTGCTTGTAGTTGAAACTATGCTTCCCAGGCAGATCAGTGAAGGAGGTAAACTCGGTTAAATCTCTCCCGTTGATGGTGATTTGTGCTGGTTGTTGTTGTTGCGGTTCGTTGGTTATCTTCATCACCTCGGTCTCCTCTATGACCACATGCAGTCCTGTCTTTGCTGCTAGCCTCTTCAGACAGTTTGTTGGCTTTCGCCTGTAAGTCATCTAGTTTGTGTGACATTAGAAATAAATCATCCACGCGCGAAATCCAGATCTTCTGGAGTCTTCTTATCAGTCGCTGTAACGTATTCCTGTCTTCTCACTCACTGAGCACAGTCTCACGCATAAGCCAGTCCACCACACTTGGGAATATCATCGATGATAATAGGCAAACTTGTCTTACTCCTCCATTCAATTAGAACTCCTCGCTGAGTTTTCCATTGTGGATCGCCTGACACATGGCATTGTCATATATCCAGCTGATGAATAAGATTGATAAAGACTTGGCCACTACACGCCGGACTTGATGACGCCATTTCTGGAGAAGGTGTGGAAAGAGGGCAAAGTACCCGAGGATTGGAAGAAAGGATACTTATTCAAACTACCAAAGAAATGAGACTTAAGTCAATGCAAAAACTGGCGTTGAATTATGCTCCTGTCCATCCCAAACAAAATACTAAGCCGCATCATCCTGGAGAGAATCAAACAAGCCCTGGATGCAAAACTCCGACCGGAACAAGCTGGATTCAGGAGAAACAAGTCATGTAATGATCAAATCGTCACACCACGGATCATCATTGAGCAAAGCTTGGAATGGCAGCCATCTCTCCACCTCACTCAACTTCATCGACTTTGAAAAGGCCTTCAACAGCGTCGATAGAGAGGTGATTTGGAAACTAATTCGCTAGTATGGGGTCACATTGACAATTATATATCTCATCCAACATCTATACGACAATGCTGCATGCCGAGTAATCCACAACAGGAAACTTACGGAGGCCTTCGAAGTGAGGACAGCAGCGAGGCAAGGCTGTCTACTATCGCCAATGATTTTCCTGATTGCAGTAGATTAGATAATGAGACAGACAACGGGAAATAAGGAAATAGACGTAAAATGGACCTACACAAAAACTTGGAGGATCTGGACTTCGCCGATGATGACATATGTCTGATTTCCCACAAACTGGAAGATATGCAAGTGAAAAACAACAAGTTGGCAGAAGAAGCATCAATATAGGATTCCAGGTAGACATAGATAAAACAGAGGTGATGAAGATTCCTGGCCAACAGCAATAGCAACAACAACAACAACAGACGACAGTTAGTATAAATGGGAGGAACCTGAAAGAAACAACCTCCTTTACCTACCTACCTACCTACCTGGGAAGCATCGTTTCAACTACAGGCGGAACTGAAGAGGATATCAAAGCAGGAATCGGAAAAGGAAGACAGGCTTTCATTACTCTTAAGTCTGTGTGGAGGTCAACATCACTCACCATCAAAAATGAAATCCGAATCTTCAACTCTAATGTGAAGTCAGTGCTACTTACTAAACGGATCAGAGACTTGGCGCGTCATAAAGAGCATCTCAAACAAACTTCAAACCTTCATTAAGAGTTGTCTTCGCTCAATACTCAAGATCAGATGGCTAGCCAGAAAAGATCAGCAACAGGGATCTCTGGGAGTGGACCAACCAGGAACCGATTGTGAAACAAATAGGCAGGAAGAAATGGAGGTGGATTGATGGCCATACTCTAAGAAAACAAACCATCAAGTGACATCACTAGACAAGCCATTGCTCGAGTGGAACTTGAAAGGGGAGCGGCGTGCTGGTCGTCAGTGCAAGGGTGACTTGGAGGAGGTCATGTGAAGAGGAGATGAAAGCATGTGGGCAGACTTGGAGCGGGATGAAAAAGTTGGCAGAAAACCGAAGGCACTGGAGACGCGCAGCTGAAGCCCTATGTTCCTCTAGGAATTGAAGGACATAATAGTAATAATAATACTACACGCTGTAGTGTTGGAGCAATTTCCGATAGGTGAGGTAATCTGCAGAAACTTAGATCAAATAACATAGATTTACGTTAAAGTTGCATTGTTCATATTACTTTATAACATCTAGTGACTTTCGTAGTCTATCACTTGCTTACATTTGTTGTTGTGGCGGATTACTGTAAATTAGTTGATCGAAAGGAACTGATTAGGCTCAGTTAATTTAATTAAATCTTCTTCGCTTTAAAAAATTTTCGACACACATTATTGTTAAAAACGAAAACTAAATTAGATATTCTTTGGAAGTACACTCATTATTTTGCCTTGTTTAGCTTAAAACACATGTCGGTTTCGAATCACTACTTATATTATACAGTAGTATGAAACTAAGGATTATGTCATAACTACACACGATTTGTCAATTTCTTCTCTTATTATTACTCTCGAAGGATCCTTTTTGCTGACTGAACACTTGAACACTGAATTTACACTATTAATGTTACAACAGGTAATCAATTCCTTGAGTATACTGACTACTTTATTTACTTGTGAGGTTGTAACAGCTCTGATAAAAAACTTCGGTAGACACACAACAACCAAAGAAGCGAATTTCGCAAGTTTCGGAAGTGGAAGTGTTACGATGTTTAGTTGGCTAAAGTTAAGGTGTACTGTTGAAAGAACTGTTCAAATAAATTGTGGCTAAAGGGCGAAGAACAATAGAAAATTTCAGTCGATCACCTGTGCAGCAATTATGACATGTAATACGATAGAAATACGAGTAGAGGTGGAGTTTTTAGCACAAAGTAAAGGAGGTTAATTAGTTCGGGAAGTTATCAGCCTGTATCTTTAACACTGACTGTAACAATCAGTCATTTCAGAGTTTGTGTCTACAATAAGATGTCCACAAAATAATAAAAAAATATGAAGATGTTATAATTATTATTTTCTTCAGAATAAATTTTCATCTCTGAAAATAAAACTCGACAACAAAACAAAAATAGATCACAAATGCATTTAGTTATCTAGTAGAATTCAACCAAATATCTTAGATAACCTCCCAATGCCGTCAATGCTACACTTGTTCTGTGCGATAAACAAGCTTCACGACCACTGGATAGAATTTCTTCAGATCGTTTTCTTCGTTTGTAGTGTCCATATTCATTAGAACCAAAATTTCTTGGATTTATTAATTCTTCATTAAACTTATGATAACAACCATTTACTTCTTGCCATGCAATAATTTTATCGAGCCAATCCATCCTACAGATTTGCCAAAATCCAGCTACACCACAGAACCCAACTGCAAAGAAGATCAAAATTAACAGAATATTTAAAGAGAAATTTCATAGTTGCCTTCGGAAGTTTTAGTGTTGAAACTTGCACTAACTTTACAGTTAATGCAGCGTGTAAAATCCTAGACATGACATACCTAACACTTTTCAGTGCACTGGCAATCAAGTGATTCTTTCCACTAACATGACGTGTGATGTATTTTTCTTTAAGAGTCATTTTAGTCGAACATAATCCTTCAGTGAAGTTATAGAGGAGATTTGAAGCTCAGAAAAAGGATGGAAAATGCCTGATGCTTTCTGATATTTCATGATCATTGATGGATTTATTGGTGAAAATCTTACCCAGCCTGGAGAACATCAAACAGCTTTGATTTTTCGGTATTACTTAATTTAATAGTTCGGTTTGTGTGTGCTTTTTATTCATACTATGACTTATAAAGGTCAGTTTAGTTTTATTCAGTCGTTTCATAAGACAGCTCAGTAGTCTTAGCAGGACTCTACAACATACTGATAGATGAGATTAATTTTATGGCGTTTATTTCATATGATTTCTGCAATGCATGTCACTGCTGTTTTGCTGTCAGCAGCCAATCCATTTGTGTACGAAAATCTTGAAATTTGTTCTAACAGGCGAAATGTAAGCAGTGTATAACTGATAGTAATTGTATATCAGTCAAAACGACCAGGTTTCATATAGGCTTGGGATGGACAAGACGAGTGAAAACAATGTTAGCGATTACAACAAGTAAACAAAATCTTTTTAAAAAAGCAGGAGAATATAGTTACGCATGACATCTAAAACACAAGTCTACCTATGTGACTATGTTGTTTCAAGGTTTCTGTTATCAGTTCTATTGTCTTATGATATCTCATTCAAATAGCTTATTTTAGTGATATTTAAAGTAAGAGACTTGACCAGTCTAGGATTTTTGACTTCATTATGTCTCGGATAAAACGGCTTTCACTAGTAGATGACGAGGTGACATGAATAACGTGTGTTCCAAACACTTTAAACGGTGAATAGCACTACCATAATGGTCAGATCTTAAAAAACACCCAGCTGTTTTATGCTCCTTCTTTTCTAGTGGTTTTTATGCTGAAATGAGATCACTTAATTCTTGACACTGTCTCAATGAACTGTTCTGTTGATATGTCTCAGATATTTAAAATGAACAATCAAATTAATTACCTTTATAGGCAAAAAAGTAAAGTGGTTTACAAGTAATGTGGTTTTTACTTGTAAACGAATATGAAATCAAAGGTTTGCAGCAAATGTTAGATGTGTAGATAATGAACAGGATGCATGAACAATAATACTTTAGGATACAAGATTATTTAGTGGTCAAAATATAAACTTGTTATTCATGACCAAACGATTTGAAGGTTGAGGTGAGAAAAATATTCCTAAAAGAGTAGACAAAAATAAACAGCCACTTAATTTATTCTATCATTTAGCTTCATCATGTAAGAAGAGTAGAACGATTGCATTTATTTTCTGTATACTTCATGAGAGAAAGGGTTATATGTGATGACGAAACTGCGTATATGCAGGAAAACGTAGTAGCAATTCTATGCCCTTAAGAATTAAATAACTCACTGAGTAAAAGCCCCTTACATTGGATGACGTTCCCAGTAGAATTTATTTCACACAACCATGTCCTAAATTGTGCTCAAAACGTCACACACTTGTTAACACTGTATCACTGGGTGTTTTAGCACCTAAACGTATCCACTATGGAAGTGTATTCTACAACAGTGTTCAAATTCTACTCTTACAATAAATTCACGTGACCGTTCATTTTATCTTGACATTTCAACTGGTCCCACTATTTTTTTGTAATCTTACATAGTGTAATTAACGCGCTCACAGTCAGGTCTTTCTCCATTGTTTATTTTAGGTTTTTTCCTACCTTCTATGGTTTACGAAATCACTATAATTTTAATTTCGTTTTCCATTATTGTAAAATTTTTCAGGTGAATGTGCAGCACCTCTTCTTCTAATCTTGCATATATGTCCTGTTTATCATTTTCATTTCTCCAGTTACTTAGTTCACAATTGACAAAGAATTTGCAATAAATTTTGAAAGACTCATGAACAATAAGCTAGTGCTTTCGAAAGTGCACATTAGTATAAAGTACAGATCTAAAACGCCTCTTTGGAAGTAGTTATAAAAAGAGAGCTTTTATTTGTTAGTATTTGCGTAGCGGGATTTAATTCTCCAAAATTATTAACGCACAGCCTTCATCACGTTAGGCTGAAGGCGCACGGTCACTGATTTACGCCACTTCGATATGCTGTCGTGTTAAGTTTGTTCGTTGGTGCACAGTCACCTGCTAGCTAAACAATCATCCTTAGACTAAGATTATGATCCCAAAACATCTTTCGTACTTTGAACGGTCAATCTAGTGTTTTGATTTGCCTTTTGTCTGCGCAGAACAAATACTGTGGGAGTTTTAGGATAAGAACTTGAGTTGGTATACAGTGCACTTCGCGTAAACTTCATCCCCTAAGGTTGCATTAGGAACACAAGAAGTTACATTGAGATCCACTGATTTAACATTTGCACCAATCGTTTCACTGAAAAACAGATTATGATACACAGCTGTTAAGAGTTCTTTTAGTTTACTCATTACAGTCATTTTTGAAATAAAATCAGCTCCTGGTGTGGATCAGAAAATGCTCATTTCAGTAACTCTTCATGCAAGAAAATTTGTCGGTAGGGTAGCTTTCTGATAAATTTACTGGTCAGGAACATCGTAGTTATAACTTCCTCAATAAAATGTTGGTGGAAGTATGTAGACGACACGTTAGCAATAATGAGATGGAACGATGTTGAGAAATTCTTCTCACACATAAACAGTCATGTCGACTCAATAAAATTCATTATGGAAATAGAGAATTAAACTAGGGAACTGCCTATGTTCGACATCAAAGTACAAAGAGTAACACATGGTAGCATAAAAACGACACTATATAGAAAATCTGCACATTCTGGGAGATTCCTTGATTATTACTCAGTCCATTCACTCACGTTTAAACTAGGATTAGTACAAGGTCTCACAGATAGAATACATAGACTTACAACAACACAAACGACTAGAGAAAAGAAATCAACGTCTTATTCAAAATGTTACTGGACAACAACTACCCGAAAGAATTTGTCAGAAATAATGTGAAAAAGAGAAAAAAGACGGTAAAACCAGAGAATGACAAAAAAGAGGAGGGCAAAAATCAATCACGATACTATACAAAAATGGTACATCAGAGGTAATTCAAAGAAACCTCAAAAATATTGTGGTTCGCACGACGTTTAAACCAACGAATCTAATTAAAAATAAAATATATCAAGTCAAAGATCCAATAAAAGTGATGGATAGAAATAATGTAATTTACAAAATATCTCGTGCTGAGCGTTTGACGAAATATGTGGGTCAAACACGTCTAGATCATTCAAAATAAGGGTGAATGAAGATAAACACCTAACTTAAGGTCATCCAATAGGAATGCAAGCTTACAACAATTTAGAAAAAAAATCGGCTATAGCTGCACATGCATAGGATAAAAACCACAAAATCGATTGTGTGCATTCTAGAAACTAATATGAACAAATGGAAAGAGAGACTTGTAACACAATCTATAGTCATTAAAGTCATACCGGAAACATGTAACAAAGGTGACTCAGTACAAGTGTCAACAACTTGAAATATAATTCTGAATACACAAAAATGAATAAAAAAAAGAACTATATATATATATATATATATATATATAAATCATGAATATGTGAATTAAAAACAAAACAATTCCAAAAGTTGGTGTGATCACGGGCAGTAATTTTGCTCGAAATATTACCAAAAACAAAAACTTACCATTGTGTGAAAACTATTGAGATACAATTATAATTTATTTCATGTAATAATTTATCACAGTGACATACCTTGTTCCATGAAAAGATCTCTGCATTCGACCGGAAAGCTGTTATTTGCAATAGTCTGAGCTTCTATGGCTACATTTGAACATAACTGCTGCATATATGTTTCAGTATTCATCCACGGTCGGTATGATTTCAAAAGATAGTTCATCGTTTCGCCACAGTCACTCTTAAATAAATCACACAATAGGTAACTACAGTTTTTAGTCCAAAAATAATAATAATATTTAATAATAATAATATTTGCTTTATTCCAGAAACAGTACTAGTAGTGCAGTGTGGAATTTTCAGCTCATATCTACAATATTGCATCTAATTTTATCAAACATTTAGAAGGAGTACTTCAAAAATAAATATAAAAACAACAACAAAAACAAAAAAACACAAAAATAGTAAAAAAAATGCGAAAAAAGTACCAAGAAGTAGAAAGGAAAATAAACAGCATAATAAATAATATCTCAGTATTGGGATATTAAATGAAACACTTCCAAAAAATGCAGCTATATTTACCATTGCTTCTTTTGATTGGATAAAATGAAATGAGTACAACACAGTATTAGTAAAGATAAATAAAAAGAAGTATTTTATAATAAAAACTTGTAATATTGCAATTAAAAGTAAATGAATTTATTTATATAGAACATTTGCAGCATTTTTAGCATACAGATTTAAAATCACATCGTCAGTGTGACTTAAAACTTTGGTAGGGTAACTGATATCCATTAGTGTTTTTTGAAAAAAGGTGTAGATATATGCTTAATATCAGCTATCTGAAAAGTCATTATCATTTTGAAAAACACACACCTAACGACTTTAAAAAGCATAGGCCTGGAGGTGTTATGTTTTTCAAGGGACTTGCATAACTTTTTAAAATAAAAGTCAAGTTGTTATTTGTTTCTTCCTCCCAGCTATCTCCAGCTTTATTCTACAGCTTCAAGTAACAGTTGTACTAGTCATAAAGTTTCAGTGAGTAATACATTCTGCAGCACTGAGAGAATTGGAGTCATATGAATTCTGATAACTATAACAATTCACCTTCTCACTGTTATTCTAACCGTTTGCTAAGAAAAGAGAATCCGTATTTTTCTCTGATAATAAATTGATTGTCTCACTTATTGTCTCAAATAGCTGTTCAAGTGAAAACTCAATAAATTATGAAGACCATTTAAATACATGTTCATACTGACAAAATATGTTTCTCTTAACCCTTTGTAAAAATCTCCGATCTTGAGAAAATGCATATTCAAATAATAAAAATGTTTTCTTACTTGTAAACCAACCATGATATAGAAAAGCTGATGTGTTAGGCCATAATCTGTTTCACTTTCGTCTGTAACTAATTTCCAACATTTATCTGAGATTTCGCACAAGCCATCACTAGTAAACAAATAAAATAAAAACAGTGAGAACTAGTAATTTTTTAAATATAAGTAGAATAAATGAAAAGGCACAATAAATTTGTAACCAATCGTTGTATGTTTGGTAGGCTTAAGTGCCAGACACAACATTAATTCAGTAAAATAAAACAAAGGCAATTTGAGACAAAGGGACGACGTAATGCACACATTATCGAATTAGGTATATACGAGTTGAATCAAAATCCAGTTCATTTGTCTGATAATCTCGTTTTGTTTAATCTTAAAACGTTTTCAGGTCAACGAATACCTGTAATTAAAAGAGGCACCGGTTAATTTTGTAGTTTGTGTCATGAAGAAAATAAAAGACAAATTCAGCGAAGAAAATTTTCTTTATCGAACAAATCATCTTCAGAGGCTGTACAGTCGTACAATACAAACCTGAACTCTGTATACAGAAAAAGTTTGTCCAGTCTCTTATTCTACCTTAGTCTTAATCTCTTCACTAGTCGTTCCCTGTAAAAACTTTTGATTTTTCTTTACTTTTTAAAATTTCTAATTTTACTTTTAGTTTGCTATTACTTTAATAATTAGTTAACTATTAGCACTCTCATGTGCTCCTTCTGTACATTTTACACCCTCTTCACACTTGTTAAATTGACACTCAAACACCTTTACTCTCACTCAATAGCAATGTTAACCTTATCAAACTTCTATCTTTATGCCGTTGAGAACCACTTAATTTACTACTTTTAATTCCACTTCTGAGTAATTATATCAATTATGTCACCCCCTATTGCTCAATAATAGACCACTATACATTTTTCTAAGTATAAATACGACTGTACAGCCTCTGAAAATGATTTCATCGATGAAGAAAATTTTCTTTGCTGAATTCGTCTTTTATTTTGCAGTTTGTCTTGTCTCATACTTATCACTTAAACATGTACATGTTATACGTTGCTAGATCAGGAAGCCAAATATTTCATCTGCTTCAATTTATCTTCAGAAAATATAAACTTAAATAAATAAAGTCAAAAAGAGTAGTGTACAATTTCATAAAAAAGGCCAGTATAATTGATTGGACACAGCTTGATACCTGAATCTTTGCACCTAGAAACAACATTCAGTATATGCAGTGTTAGGAATTTAAAATCACTTTCGGATATATAGAGAATATTATTGCAGATAAAATCATAATATGTAAAATGGCAGAGCTGCAGTAACTAAACGTGAAAGTTATGTCAACAGTTCTATATGCTTATAAGCAATGAGTTGTAATATCAATGAAAATAGCTTTACTGAAGACATAATCATGCGGATTTCATTCCTCATAATTCTACGACTGCAATTTTTAAGAATTCTCTTTTTACATAATGTCATAATTACAGGTATTATTTAATCTGGTTCAGTAACGAAGGTAGAATTAAATAGAGATAATTTTTTTTTCTGAAGTGGACCGGGACATGTTTCCGGGCCAGTTCTTGAGTATGCTTATGTCGCTTTTCTTTGGAAATTTGACACATTAGGCTTTCTTCCATCCACACCTTCTGTTTAAGCATATCCACCCAAATCTTTGGATCCTTTTTCAGTGCTTCTGGAGAGTTTCATCTGATCCTGCTGCTTTCTCTAATTTTAGTAACTCCATGGTCTTCAAAACTTCTGTTTTCGTTGGAAGTGTTTAAACATTATTATACCTTATATTGGTGCTGAAAGTGATCAGCAGCTGAAATCATGTACCACTGTCCCAAGTTTAGCAAACCCATCTGATGTTAGTTGAAGGTATTTAACTTGTGTGTAATAGTTAACTAAAGAAATATAAAATTATTTGTATTTTCATAGTTAGCAGTTTTAGTATTGAAATGTGACTTTGTTTATAAGTACATTTTGTCACTGAACGAAAATATCAGCTCTACAGATTTACGAAAGATCATTGGGTGCAATATCAGGTAACAGGTTTCATAAATTATAAAATTCAGGTTTATATACCTTATATTGTCAACGAAATAATTACCGTCTAAAACTTATTTGTAAATATATTTATGTGTCTTATGTGACAGAAAATTTGTACTATATTATTTTTACTTCCTTAGATTCCTAGTGGAACTTTGGGCTTTTATAGTACATGTCTTTTACATTTTATGCCCTACAATTACTTTCACCTGGCTCCACGGTTTCCAACAGGCCTTAGTATCACCTACTCCCTGTCCGGACGCCAAATTCGTCGTATCCCATTCCAGTTCCTCTCGACGGTCTGACATGTTGCATCACTCAATGGTCTTTTTGGAACATATGCGTTCCCTCTCTATTTCCTTTTGCATAGTTATTTGAACGCAGATCAATGACTGGTCCTCTACCCTACAGAGTTCCTTGTTGCTAATTCTTTGTGCCTCACCACCTGACCTTCAATATCAAACCAGTGAAGACAGCTATTGGTGAGATTCTGTATCGGTCTGTTGAAAATGCCTTTCGTGATGCACTTGCCAAGTCCCTGAAACATAGAGAAGCAATGACTTGACATTAGTGTTGAAAACTTATATCTCTTCAAAGTACAGAAAAGTTGTACTAGTGTGCAGAAGTATTTTATGCTTTGTTGCCTTGTCGTGTTTATTAACTTAGACTTATTCTCATTTTATCTCAGATGACATCATGCAATTTCGAATAAAAGTATTGAGATCAATCTCTAATACACAGTATTTAATTTGTATTGTCAAGTATATTATGTGTATTGAAAATATTATCAGTAAAAATTTATCATACAATACACTGACATCATTTCAACATGTTATTATCAGCTTCTTGTGCGAAATACAACAGTACTACTAAGGAAAATTAATTCCAGTGATAATTTTGATAAACACAGAGTTAACTTTATATTCACTAGCTCCTCACTGATGATTTACTAACTTGTCTTGTTCAGGAAATAAGAAATGAAAATTATGACCTTACCTGAGATGTGTATTTCCCATGCATAGTATAAACTTGGAAGTTAGTGTCTCCCTGAAAACTTGGAATTATTATTACAAACTGTATTACGTGGATTACATTATAAATCTGCTAAAAGCAAAACTACTATGCCTGATCTCCTTAATGATGTCAATTGATGAGCTGTGTCAAAAGTGAATTTGAAGCGAACAGCAGATCAATCAGTTCAAATTTTCGGGTAACCTGATGTGTATTCAAACTATTATTGATTATTAACTAATTAAGCTATTCGAACAGCAAATGTCACCAGGATACTAATAATAATACACTAGTTACTGACTAGTGCTCAATCAAAAATATCCAATACGGTCCTACAGAAGGTCAACGGCGATTCCGGATAGCTCGTTAATATCGTTTCTGACTGCAGCACCTTTGAAGCGAAATGAGTTCCTTCAAGGTTGCAGATACGCCATTCTGACGACTGCCAACTAGAAAGAGACCTAGATCAGATAGGGCCTCCTACCTATTGCCTCCAACCACCTGATATCAACATTTCACCGCTCACCGTGATGGCAACCTACTCAGCGTGGTGGCCACATTGCAAACCTGACTGATAGAATTCAGTCTGCACCAAACAAAGGACTATATCCAATACTGTGTCTGAAGAAGCATTATGCTGTAAACTGAAATTTTCCATCGGGGTCATACACTTGACAAACAACCAGCCCAGAACTTCATTTAAAGATAGAGGTACTTGAATTATGCATTAATCTGTAGACAAGCTTTTGGACCTCATAACTATTATAAACTTACTCTGTTTTATCAAGGAACTCTTGGAGACATTTATCGCTATCATATTCTGTCATTGAACCCTCTTCATTCTTTGAATGGTATATCGAAGAATAATTTAGCAATGTGACTGGATAAAATCTGTTCCAAAGCTGTGGATTCAGCAAAAATCCTACTCCTGAAATTTGAACAAAATGCTAAATATGTACATGATGACAAATTTTTAAATAAATATAAAAATAAATAAAAATACTTCACTTTTATCTACGAACACTTCTAGAGTACATGTGGAAGTGTCTTAATTTTCCTAAAAATATGTGAAGAAATTGGTTTGTTGAACTATTTTCTCACCTGATCAATGTTTCTGTGCGAAATAATGAGCGACATACTGACTAATTTGTGGAATGCATGGCTTTCATTTATCTGAATATGTGATAGTCAAAACCCCGAATAAGCATCTCTCACTAACTAATACTTCTGTAAAGTTTACATGTAGTAACGCTAAGGCCGCTTAGGAATCGTCTACAAATTAATGGCCTATACAATGGTTTAGATGCAGACGACATGCATTAGAAGAGCGTCCATCATAAATTTTCAACACACTTTATATACTGTATATCAGTGAATTGTAATTCACAAACAAAGGCGAACTTGTTTAAGCTTTTAATACAATAGTTTGAGAAGTCTTGAAAAAAGGTAGAGTTATGTATTATGAATATGATGGTCTATTAGCTACATTCCATTGTATTATGAGAGACTAAAATTTACCTTTCGAATCATTTAAAAATGTGCACAAATTGAAGACATGTTTTGCTAGAGCATTTTAAATAAAGTGTATTTCCTTAACATTTAAAATAAGCAACGAATATTGATAAATTAATGAATCAATGAGCTGATAAAATATCCAGTCAAATTCTGCAGTTGGTTAAATGCTTTGTGCATAGTAGAAAGGTAGAATCCCATTACAGTGTGTGAGGCAGAAAAATAAAGGTGTTTCAAGTAATGCAAAAAAGGTTAAAGCGATGCCTAAAACTATATGTTTTCTTTTTCAGAAATTCCATACAATTCTTTCCACTAGTAGACTTATACAAAGCAAGAACGACAAATCTACCAGCAGAATATGAATTCATCTTTTATTATTTCGAGGATTACTTTCAACTGAATACAACCTGAGCAATATTATAACATAAATTAAAATGAAGGTTTGAACACAGTTTTTTCGCGATGACAAACGGTAATTGATGGAAAATAAGAATAACATAAGTCCGTAATGATGAAAGCTGTTATATAATTAAGAGTTAGAAGGAATGACTATGTATAGGTTAATTAAACCAATAGTCTTGAGGGGAGAGTTCCATATATTTCGCATCGAGACTGAGATTAACCAGAAAGGGTGTAACAGTGTAATAGGCTACGTAGCTTCAGGATATATGTTTCAATAAAATGGCAAAAGGGAGAGTAAGGTGAGTAGTCATACAGATGAAGCAAAAAGGTTTTAGGCAGGACGTTAGACATGAATGAGCAAATGTAGTCATAAAATTGTATGCTTTTTTACGCAATTTCAAACACTGAGGTAGAACAAGATTCACCTCTGATTGTTTGTGCGTACATAGATAGGGTTTCACTCGTTTGATGAAGATCGCCTCATCAAAACGTAGAAAGTTAACTTCTTATTGCCTGTTAATTATTTTGAACGCCTTTAAATTGTCCACAGTGTGATCAGTGTCCAATATATGCTACGCAGTCATATCATTTAGTGCAAGTGAGTCCTTTCTTCTTAGGTTCTTTAGCATATGTTCAAAAATACGGACAATAATTCTTCTCTCTGTTGTATACGCTGTATACGCTTTGATGCGTACATGTAAATTGGTAGGCCCAGTCAGCGATAACATGATGTGGGAGTTTGTTCACTTTTGACGGTCTCAAGCAACTTATCGTTTGATGTACATATACAGGCTTGGCTGCAGGGTGCATATTATTCTGCTAGTAATATTATCACCTTTGAAGACAAGCTGTGGAAAGACAGAATTTTCCTCTTCTATGCTGCAGTTCAATCTTTCCATGCTACGTTTTCCACGTTTATCGATGAACTCCTTTGAACGATCGCCATCATGTGATTTTTACCGTTAATTCTTACTTCCATGCAGACAAATCTGTTACTATAAGAATTCACCTTAGGATAGACTTTTACTTACATCGCCTGTAATATATAGGACAAATATTCGTAGACAATATTATTCCTTTGGATCTCGAGTGCGACTTAAAATTTTAGACGCACATTGCGATTTACTATGTCCTCTGCAGTTCATTATGACTAGCCTCGCAATCGCTCATACGTCACGATCTTCTCCACGTCATTCTAGGACATCTGACTTGTCGTTTCCCATTCAGATTCAACTCAAGGGAATGACAAGTCATGTCACTCAACTGTCACCTCAGTGCATCTCCAACTCATCCCCATTTACGCCTGCAGATTTCTCAAACAGTACGCCATTAGCTCGTTTCCTGCCTCTCACAGTTCACCGCTAATAATTCATTCCGGCTGACCGACCATCTAATCGCCAGTATAAACCCAGGGAAGACTGCTGTTGGTGGGAGTCTGCAATCTCTTGGAGATGCTATCACTGATGGACGCACTGAGTATATCAACCATATAGATGCATTGAATCGACGTTCGACTTCTGAATTCCGACTGTATTGTGTGTGTGAGTGTTGGGTAATTTTAACCTCCACGATGATTTCAAAATAATGAATGCCTATCTCGCTTTTCTAATCCTCAATTTGGCATCCTGATCTAATCCTGTTTTAGTTGAAACGATGCGTCCCGTGTAAGTTTAAGAAGCCACCAGCTTTAGATTTCCCCGGTGATGGTGAATGGTGTTTATTGGTGTTGGTTAGAATTTTCGCTACTCTGTCTTCTCTATGTTCCCTTAAAGTCTTGTCATAACCTCTCAGCTATTTTATTAATGGTCACACTAAAAGTTACCTGAACGGACATAATTAGCAGAATTTATTGGTAAAGTGCTGCTTTCTTAAGCAAATAGATATTACACATCCCGTCAATTGTAAATGGTAAAACACCTCGAAAACTTTAGATGCTGAAACTCAGCTCTACATACAAACACATTAATTGATTATAATAAAGGTTTTTTTTAGTATTTCCCAATGAATGAAGAACAAAACGATATTGTTTTCACTGGCGTTTCGCTATCTAATGCTAATAGCTTTATCAAAGTATTATTAAACCGGAATTTACAAAATCTCAGCATATATATAACAAAGAGTTAGGGGGTGAGAAAAAAATAGACTTAGTTCAACTTAAAAGGACATATTGAAAGTCAAAATAACAATGAAGATCGTTCAAACCAAATATCAAAGGTAATAGTATATCTGTTATTATATCAAAACAAAGTTTACTAACTTGATGATCGTTCGTTAGTCTGGGGTCATTTTTGGTTGTCAAGTTGGAGAATTGGTAAAGATAACAAAATCAAGCGTAGATTGTTGGATTTTATCAGTGTGTAGAGTTATGAAAGTAGTGTGTGTTTACATAGTGAACTTGCTTATCACATTTGTGTTGATTTTGCTACTTCATGGGGGAGGGGGGTGTTGTAGCCAGGTCAGATCCTGTTTTAGTCCATCATTCCTATTCACATAATCTGGATTCTACTTGATATGAAGTGCTTCTGATATTAGACGTTATTTGTGGTTTCTGAAGTCTTTCTGGATTATTTCAATATTGTCAAAATCAATTTTGTGGCCTGATTCTATAGCATGTAGACATATGGCTGATGATTTCTGAAGTTTTTTTAGTTCAGTTTGATTTCTTGGTGGTCGAAGAGATGCTCTACGGTGTTCATTTCTTCTGATTTTGATTTCTCGAGATGTTTGTCCAATGTATATCGCATCACATTCGAAGCATTTTATTTTATAGACACAATTAGATAGAGAATCTTTCGGGATTTGGTCTTTTATATGGAAAAGTTTGTTTTGAAGTGTGTCAGATGTTTTGAAGAAAACTCTAATGTAGAGCTGATTGAGTACTCTTCTGATATCGTCTGACGTCTCTGCTCTATATGGAATGACGACTGTTGAAGTCCATGTTTTCTGAATGCATTTTCGGCCATAATTAATGTCTGTGTTGATTTTGCTGATGCAGTTCCTTGGGTAGTTGTTTTGCTTGAGAGTTTCAGTAATGTTTGATATTTCTTCTTCTTTTTTTTGCTTATCCGTTATCAGAGAGTGTGCTCGTCTAAGAAGACTTGAAACAACTGAAATCTTTGAGTTGATGGGGTGTGGTGATTTGAAGTCTAAATATTTATTGGAGTGGGTTTTCTTCCTGAATATGGATATACTAAAATGTCCGTTTTCCTTTCTCTTAACTAGGCAGTCTAGAAATGGTAGTTCACCGATGTCTGATTCTGCTTCCGAAGTGAACTGGATTTTGGGAGATACATAGTTTATTTTCTACAGGAATGAATTGTTTAGATCCCGTTTCAGTACTACAAAAGTATCATCCACATACCTTAACCATATTTTAGGAGTGAGTATGCTTGAAAAGATATTATTTTCGAATTTATTCATGTAAATATCAAATCCAACAATCTACGCTTGATTTTGTTATCTTTACCAATTCTCCAACTTGACAACCAAAAATGACCCCAGACTAACGAACGATCATCAAGTTAGTAAACTTTGTTTTGATATAATAACAGATATACTATTACCTTTGATATTTGGTTTGAACGATCTTCATTGTTATTTTGACTTTCAATATGTCCTTTTAAGTTGAACTAAGTCTATTTTTTTCTCACCCCCTAACTCTTTGTTATATATATGCTGAGATTTTGTAAATTCCGGTTTAATAATACTTTGATAAAGCTATTAGCATTAGATAGCGAAACGCCAGTGAAAACAATATCGTTTTGTTTTTCATTCATTGGGAAACAATAAAAAAACCTTTATTTATGAATATCATATACCCAATCCCCAAATTTTTTCGAACCGTTAAAAGTGAACTTGGTTTGGACATATCTAATACACTAACTGAGCTGAAAAGTTGCTACGAAGATGAATAAACTTTTTAATATTTTCGCAGTAAAATGATAAGTGTTTTTTTAAGTCATTTGCGTTTACGAAAGCGATTCCTGCAGTAGTGTTTGCGGAAATCGATGAAAACACTGAGCCAGTCTCAGTTATCTGAAGTATGCAGTAAATATAGATGGTATACATGTAAGTATTAGAATGTTTACTGTAAACTGAAATTTCGGCTGATTTTGACAGTGCAGTAGGGGGCCTTTATTGAATACTGAAACTACAGAATACTGATGGCTTCGATAAAAAATAGTATAGCAAATATTGTAGTTCAGTTTTCCTTGACACTCATCTCCATCCTTTGTTAGGATAAACACTAGTGAAGAGTTTAGCACTGTGTAGACTACGTGACTAAATAATACAGCCTCCAGAACTATAATGACAGAAACGCTGAAACAAGTTCACCTGGGGTCATGGTGTTTATTCTGTTCATTTCTCAAAAGTTTGAAATTTTCCCTCTTATTTCATGTGTTAGACAATGAAACTTTATTTTCATCTGGTAGTTAACTTCAGTTGCGCTCTAAGATACTACATTTAATTCCCATGACATCGTTTAAATTTTATAACCAATTTCTAAAGTAATAACATTTACCTGCAAAAGCCTCATCAGAACAATTAAAACAACGTAAAAGTTCGAAATTACCCATTGAGAATTAAAGAATAATTACTGAACCAAATTCTTACACTATATGACGTAAGTATTTTAGTAGTTGATGTACTATAGTGGTGTGATACAGACAGTGTATTCCAAAGGATTATTATCCTCACATATTCCCACAGTTCAATACCGCATTAGCAACAGTATGCTATATATATAGGTTTAATCACTTAAAAATATTTTTTGACTTCCGTGTCTTGCCTTCTGCTGTTACAGGGCTACTGTGATAAAGAACTAATTCAAAAAAACCTATACTTTTTACTTTAATTAATCCAAATAGCTTTCCACTGGCGTTGGAAAATGACCAAGTCCATCCTGAAATCAATTCAACCACCGCAAGGTCCACAACTATATACTGCAGAATTACCGATTTCCGTTAAAACAGTTTATTGGGATCTCCACAGTTCTAGACATACCTCAAAGGATTATTTCTTCATGTGTAACCTGTATACCAACTAATAGGATAGATAAGAAAAACGCGATTTACACAAATAGCCCTTTTACACATCAATATACTGCTGGTTCAAGAGTTAAATGGATGCCACTAGTGTATCAGTAAGCTGTTTATTTTCTTAGTGTTTTATGATAAGTTGACAGCCTACAAGATCAACTTCTAAT
The DNA here is from genome assembly GCA_944472135.2 of Trichobilharzia regenti. Taxonomy (NCBI): domain Eukaryota; kingdom Metazoa; phylum Platyhelminthes; class Trematoda; order Strigeidida; family Schistosomatidae; genus Trichobilharzia; species Trichobilharzia regenti. The sequence continues at coordinate 88,569,415 of OX235270.1, forward strand.
CACAAAGTCTGAATAAATTTAATCAATTTTACTAGCAATGAAAGGATTTGTTAAGTCACGGAAAAACAATTGGATCGAATTCATTTACATTAACTCCAGAAAAATGGGAACAATTTAATCATTTGAATAAAATGTTCCTACCATTACGATTGCTGTATAATCCCACTTTTAAGTACACTTTAGTTTAAAATGAATTAAAAGCATTTTCAGATGTTTTTAGACTATGAATTTAAAAATTCACTTTAATGTAATACTTACTAGGCTTCAGCTGAAATTTATTTAATAGCAAAGAAATACTTTATCTGACTGAACCCTAATACAATAGTGAAGTTAATGACAGTTTTCTGTATATTTCTAGCATTCATTAATACAGATTTCCGAGTTTTAAATTACAAACCATGAAGTACAAGGCATTTTGAGTCAGAAGTGGTGCAGGAAACCCACACTGTACACTAAGTGATGTAAGTATCAGCTGTGTCAGAACACGAGGTTCACATCCGCATTGAAGTTAATTCAAGTAATTCTGGCAACTGTTTTCAGTCTACGGTTTGCCTTCAGCAAATCGCTCGACCTGAGTATTGAACCGAAAGCTCTACGAAGTAATGAGGTAATCAGGACTATGTTTACATATTAAAAATATTTGTAAATAAAATTTTGTGAGGATCCAGAATTGAACACCATATCTTCAAATAACCTGGCAACATGCACATGACTGTTTCATATAATTTAAAGTCATGAGTGGTTGTCAAATATAGTAAAAATTTCCACAATTTTCTTTAACAAGCAGTAATTTTTAAGTTACTCCCTTTTTAAGTTCTTTGCAATGGTAAATTTTTGAAAACAATTTACATGAGTGATTACTTCAAAGTACAATCATACATTTTATTTGTAATGTTACAAATCCCTTGTCAGATAACGTCAGCATTGTTGCAAAGTAATTCTCCAATAGTCATTAAATGATTTCACACAGTTCTCCTAATCGTTACATGAATTCATGACTATTAAGTGATTAGAAATAAATGTTATTAGAAAGGAATATATATAAGAGAATTACTCAACCACTTCTACTACCATGGTAGCAACCATGTTGATTTTTGATGACTTAATTTTGTTTGTTCGTCCGTTTTTTTAATTGCTTAGAATTCTTGTATTCATTTAGAACTCTTACGTAATTTCGTATTATCTCCTTTGTTCCCATGTGTATCCCGAGTAAAACTCAGTCATCAAACCATTCATATTTTTTACATAACTTCTTTTAACGACTGTTTGTGACAACTCATCACCTTTGTCGCTACCCTAATTTCAATAACACTCAATTTTCTTGACCAATTTTGTATTACGTAACTCTAATTACTAATCTTCACCTGTCTCGTTAAAATAACCACAACCAATTGTATTTTTTTTTTTTGACCGACTTAATGTACACATACACACAAAATATCTTATATATATTTGCGATTCTACAGCTAAGAAAAGGGATTCTTCGAAAAGAGACTCTTCTCTGAACTACTTGTTTTGTTTTCATTAATGTCTGGATGGGTATTATTCATGAATATATATATATATATATATATATATATATATATATATATGCAGACTGCAGAGAGATTCCTCCGCTTACGAAGAAATAATTTATGCCCATATGCCTAATTGAAGCTAAAATTTCAATCCATATACCATGTTAATTCTGCGTTGTCTAATCAGTCTGAAGTATACTCCAGACTTTAGACTACAATTTTGGTGATTGAATGAATTACTAATAACAAGTAGACCACTGCTTTAATGTTAAAATTATAAATAAAGCAAGTGATAACACCAAACGGGAAATATATTTCAGGATAATTCGAGTAAAAGCTAAAAGTAAAGTAGTTTTAAAGACACAAATAAAAAAGAGAAAATAGATGTATCAGTTCATGGAAATAATTATATGTTTTATTTTTAAAAACTGGAAGACAGAAAATAATAATTACCTGTTTCATAGACTTCCGGATACATTTTACCATTTTCAGCCGTTTCTTTTGTAAGACCACATGATATAAGTCTAATATGTGGTAAGGCGTATCAGCCATATTTTCCTTATTCGATGTTTTTTTTTTATCCTGTATCCTCACTATATTATGCCTACAAGCTTGGTGATATGATGTAGTCTAATTACATCTTAGAATAATGTATCACGCACACTAGTGAATCTTTTGAAAAATATTCACATCAGATTATTAAGCACAGAGAAAGAGTTTTTAAAAGATATCGCGTGCATACGTTATTTCAGTCAATGTAATAGGCTCATGAAAATTATTCGGCTCACAATTCATGAGATCTAGAGCGCTTCGACTCAGTGAAATGACAAACTTAAAAAATGTTGTACATAATGAATTCACATTCTGCATATCTGATCATTTACATAAAGTGAAAGTGTTTACCGACATACAACTAACGTAAACATTATGCCAACAAATAGTTCTTTAGTTCATCAAGTCAGTGGCAGATAATATCCACAACTGCAAAAGCAGTCACAAAGAACGAAGAAATAGTATGAACGATGGTCTTCTAAACCTGAGAAAATACTTATATTTAAGGAGAGCTCATTAACTTTCATTTCACGAAACACGTGTCCTTAAATTAAATTCAAGAAATAATTGTAAAAGAATGGATAGTTAGATGTAATCGTATTTTACTCATTTCAAGCGATGTCGCTTAATCGCATCGGAATAATAATCGCAATAATTCCATTCCGTATGTCCAAATTATTTTTTCCGTATCTAATTTGCCAACTTGAAATGAAGTAGAAAATCACTTTTAAGTATCACTGTGAAATCACATAGCTTGAAGTCAGTGAATTTTTTGTCAGTATTCGTACTTTATTCACTAGTAGATGAAAGACTTACTACTCTTGTTCAGATCTGTGTGACACCGTTGTTGGCATCAAGTTACTTTGTTGAAGAATTACAGTTATCTAATAAATTGAAATATGTCCAACTATCTGAGAGAATGAAAATTGTATAGGTATTTTAAATGGATGCACATTGAGAAACGAGAGAGATTTATCTGTGTTCTACACAGATTGGTGTTACAATAAAAGACTATTAATCAGTCAAAACATGAAATCTTATAACGTCTTACAATGAGTATTACGAAATGATGACACATACGAAGGCTCAAAATTAAGTTTTACGAATATTAACAACTATCAACAGGTTATCTAATGCTGGATTAACAAGTTGTTGACTACTATCCGTCTAGCGTATAATATTAGCACATTAATGACTAGAAATTTTCAGGATCTGGAATCACTCCGGAGTATAACAAGGAAGTAGGAGCGAATCGAACATTTTCTTAAGTAAATAAACAGTCTGTTTTTATCAGATGCGTAAATGTGAACCTATGGGGTTTCCAGGCCGGCACTGCAAGAGATTTAGACTATCGATTTCAAAGGAATTAAACCGTATCTAATTCAGAACGAATTAAATTCTCATGAATGATACATTTTGGCAATTTTTCTATGTAAGGGACTATATAAACATAAAATACTCGTATTATCAGCATTCCTCTTCCTGGAAACATCTCATTCCCAGTGGCCCGTTTCGTGCCGCCTCACCTGTTTCAGGACCATTTGCCATCTTGAGAAGTCATCAAAGCCCCATAGTGATACGAATTAAGGCTAGTTTTTTCTTTTATCGTTTAGCAGAGGAATTCTGCTGGGTGGGTGGTGACCTACATACTGATGAAGAGTCTCGAAGCAGGACGAAAAGTCTGCACAGTCTTCTCTAGTTTCCAGCGGTTCTGTAATTGAAGTCACTTCGTGATGAAACTTGAAACTATACCATTTACCTACAATTAAACTACTGCTGAATATGCAAAATAAATGCTTTTTTCCAAATGACTGATTCCAGTATGGTCAGTAAGTAGACGAGAAAAAGAGCGTACGTGGCTGTTAATGTTGGGTAGCCATTACCGAATTCACAGAAGAATCAGATAAACACTTCTGTGACTATTTTTATTTTATTTAATTTTATTTATTTATTGCGATACAGAAAATAGATAGTTGATTTTTGTTTTTTTTGATTAGAGTTTTGATAATAAGCACTATTAATATTATTATTATTTTTATTATAAGATAGTCTTATATTTATCTGGAGCAACACAGATGAAAAATATTGTGACACAAACACAACCGTATTTGACAAATTGCTTATATAGACAGAATGTATCAGTGCGATCGATGGCGTGATTCATCCTCTTAGGTCAATCTGGATGAGCAAGCATCAATATATTTTTTGACAGGTATCAGATAAGCAGAAATGTTTTGAAAAAGAATTGCTTGTTTTGCCTTCCTGAAAGTTAACATTCCAAAATGGGCATTACAATGTAGTGGTACGCCCATCTCAAATTCACATGACATTTTCTTGAAAAATGTTTTTCAGCTTTTGGTCATAAGAGATATAAAATAATTCACACTAGGAAGGATGTCTATTTTAATTCTTCTTACTCTCGAAAAATGATTAATAGATGTATTTTAGTGTATGATTGTATTGCATTTCAAACATTTTATTTTATACACATTACATACAGTTGGGAAATTCATTTCATTCAATAAGGCTTGACTTGGGATTTCTCTACTGGGTAAAATCAAAATTCTTTTTCTTTTAGCCAATTCAACAAAAAAAACTGGATCAATTCATTGAAGTACAGTAAAAAAAAACGCGAAGGCGTTAATAAACTAACACCTCAAACTTGTTGTACAGAAGGTGATACCATTCACTCATCAGTCAAGTAGATAAAGCTTCACTTCCCAAGACATCTGTTTTTTTTTTGGAGTAATACTAGGGAAGAAATCGCTTACCACAGCTTCGATACGTTCTCTCCATTTGACATGAGTAAGATGAACGCACATCATAGTGACCACTACCATTTACTAACATCATCTACCGTTGGCTATTTATGGTTCTGAATACAAGTGTACTTTACTTGTATTATCATCTTGTTCTTCTTCTCTTTCGCTTTTTTTTTATTAATTTAGTAGGTCTGTATCAATAAATACACACAAGCCCTTCAAACTAATGCCTCAGAACAAATCATCCAATAGTAAGTGAAGGTTTTTTAAAATTAGTTATCACCACGACTAATTTTAATTAAGCAGTATGCCTGGTTGCAAAGAATTTATGCAGAGCAAAGTGACAGCTGAATACAAATGAATAAAATCCGAAGTTATGGTCATTATAAAGAAAACTGAATGCACTCGGTAACTGGGCTATTAGAAAGTAAAGCTGGCATTTTGAAGATTTCTAGTTAAAGTTGGCCTACGACTCAGATTTATCCCTGTTTCATGGATTTTTTTGATATACAGTAGAATGAAAGTAACGGTAACTGCTTTTATTCATTGTGTACTTATCTACTTTCCATAAACACTCACCTTAACATCAGAATAACACTTTATTCGCCTTTATCCATGGTTAACAAGACGCCTTATTGAAATAATTTTATTATATTTGAAGTGTGTGTTTTAATTATTAAGAAAAAACACACCGGCAGTTGTTTTGGTAAAATCAAAGTTGATCAGAATTTAACTTTTTTAAAACTTGCAAATTAAAAGCAATTAACGGGCTCACCTAAAATGTCATAAACTATTAAGGATGGGCTCAGTTCGACTTTATAGGTAGTATTGGTGGGAAACGACTAACTGGGTGTATGTGTAAGACCTGGGAACTTTAGAAGCATTTAAATTCACATTAATCTGTTTACTAGATATGTCACACAGTGAATCAGCATCATTTAACCATTGTGCGTCGGTGGCACAATGGTTAGGACTCTCGACGACCATGCAGATGGTCCGGGGTTCGAGACCACACCGGCGCACACCAGATATCTATGGTCGGCCTGCGAAATTTGGGCCACCGATATCCACGCTGAAAATTCCATACTTGTACCAAAAATACAGTGTGGAATCAAGCTGTTACCAATAATAATAATACTGTTCTGTGATAGTGATTTCTCTTTCAATAATTTGATGAATTTCTTGATGTGAGTATTTTTCGGATTTCTTGAATGCTGCCAGTTTAGCGTGATTAGAAAATTTTAACATGAGTTCATACTCCTGACTTTTGACTGTCTCCATGAGATTTTGTTTCGGCTTTTTAGTTGCACTTCGAATAGTGAGTAACTATTGTACGATTCTGTGATTCTCTTCTTCTAAATGTATTTCTTCTAGTTTTTTCTATTTCTGCTCTCACTTTCTTAGTCGGAATTGGAGCTTGTACACTCAGATATTTAGGAATGACTTCATTCCTGAGACATGGAATATTGAAAATCTGGTTACTTTCAAGTTTTTCTTCAGTTTGCAAAAGCTTTTTGAGTTTATTGGTAGGTTTTCGAACAAGAAGACCGGGTAATACTACTTCACTGTGTCATATATGAAATTAATAAATTAATATAGAATTATTCACTAGATGGCTGCCTAGACGTCATAAGACGCATGAAGCGGCGCTGATGTTTTTCTTACATCTGTACGTGTTGACTAAGATGATTCTTGCACCTTATCATTATGGTCTTATCTACCCATAAGTATCTTACGCTGATTCTTTTAATCTGCATTGGTTAATAGCTCGGTTAACAGTTATACTCTCTGCTCACTCGTATAAACGTGTATTAGCAGATAAAACTTACAAACAAGTAACTGTATAAAATAAATAGTGCAGAATTAAAACTTACTTGAAAAATAAAATGGAGTTTCTTTTGGCACATAATATAAACCAAAGTCACACAACGTTTGTATATTTCTCAAAATAATTTGCATTCGTACAACAACACTGTATGGTATTTTCTGTTCATACAGTTTCAATAATGCCTGAATGACACCTTTTAAAAAAACGTAAAACAATAAGAGTTTATACGGTGGTATTATAGTATTTGCACTTGTATATCATTTGATTTTAAACTAGGTAACACTGATCTTGTACTTGCTTAGACACAAGTAATTCAAGAGACACTTTCAACATAATCGGATATGAATTAGGAAATCAACTGAAATAGGTCAGCAAGTGATGATGCATTCTTATGTTAGATATCACTGTATGACAAAACACCAATATTTTTGATGATAGAGTATTCAAAAATTTGTGAAGTCAATATAATTAATCTAAAAAAGAGGTTACACACGTCCAAACGCTTATTCGAACTGAAGAAATCACAAATGCATATAGGAGTGCATTTTTGTGCACATTTCTTAAAACGGAATATTTCAGCTTTGTTTAAGAAGTCGTCTTGACCACTATTTCTGCAAGATGACCACAGTTATACACTGTTCACTTAATTCTAATCTCTTTGTAAGCGTGTGTAAGAGCTAACTACTTTTCCGATTAGTATATCATAATGCCAAATTGGCCTACTAGTTAATTATTTTAATTATACATTACTATTCTTTTATGAGAAATTTCCTTAGAATTGCATCTTTCTTTTGCTCGTGTTTTATTATCCAGCTCTTATTCCTTACGAAATTAGGCTCAGATAGGTGGTGGTTTTATAAAGTTTATGGGTAAACTGCAGCAAAAGTTACCGAATAATCTGCAACACTTCAAATCCTGCAGTTCAGCTGTATGCAAAACAATCTGATACTCCAACTAGTTTCTGTAAGCAGTTCTTAATCACTATCTGTAGTTTGCGCTGAAGTTCTTTGCATTCATTGTTTAACAGGATATAAACCAATCGAAGATTTAGTTTTTCTGAATTTCACAATATTCTCTATCTGGACTATACTTTTTGTTGTTCAGCCGTTGTAATCTAAAGTGCATTGGGAAACTCGATGTTACTATTTAAGGACAAGTACGATGATCATTAAAATGATGTATCATATTTACTTCAGTTTTCTAGGTGTAGAACTACTACAAGAAATTCTACCTGATGATCACTGCACCTTGTACATAATTGTGTATTTTACACACTTAATCTCCACCAAATTTCATTGAAGTACTTTAGTGAAAATAATTCTGTATCAGAGTATTATTACACATAAACGAAACTTCGTAGGAATATTATGATATCACTCTCAACAATACTGTAATTATGATACAGTTTTGAGCTAATAAATTTACCCACAGATAAGACCATTTGACATCAAGGCTGTAACTGGAATGCCGCATCTATGATCATACTATCCAATCATTTTTACCCTTAATGATGGAAATGATGCATTTTAAAAAAGAGAAAGCGTTACATGTGATAGCTGTCTTTATATTAAACTTCTTGTCTGCATAATTTTCGGGTGGTTGAATTTAACAGTATCGACTGTGAAATGGTTTGGAAACTGCTCCAACACTACGGAGTGCAATACATCTAACCTTTATAAATTTAAATTCAGCAGGTATGTGATAATACCACAACCAAGTAATTCAAAATAAGAAACTTAGTGAACCATTTTAAGTTATGAAAAAAATTACACAAGGCTGACTAATATCACCATCGGTATTCCTGATTTCGATGGACTGGTTCATGTGGTACACTGTGAGGAGCGAAAAGAAAGGAATACTTTTAGATTTTAGAAAACTTGAAATCAGAGGACGATTTCTGTTGAATATCAAACAAACTCATAGGTCTGTATGAGGAAACCAACAAGTTGTCAGAAGAAGCTAGCAAGAAAGATGGGACGTCAAGTGAACATCATAGAGATGACAGAGTAGCGAAAATTCTAACCAACACCAATAAACACCATTCACCACCACCGGGTGAAATCTAAAGCTGGTGGCTTCTTAAACTTACACGGGACGCATCATTTCAACTAAAACAGGCTTAGATCAGGATGCCAAATTGAGGATTAGAAAAGCGAGATAGGCATTCATTATTTCGAAATCATCGTGGAGGTTAAAATTACCCAACACTCACACACACAATACAGTCGGAATTCAGAAGTCGAACGTCGATTCAATGCATCTATATGGTTGATATACTCAGTGCGTCCATCAATGATAGCATCTCCAAGAGACTGCAGACTCCCACCAACAGCAGTCTTCCCTGGGTTTATACTGGCGATTAGATGGTCGGTCAGCCGGAATGAATTATTAGCGGTGAACTGTGAGAGGCAGGAAACGAGCTAATGGCGTACTGTTTGAGAAATCTGCAGGCGTAAATGGGGATGAGTTGGAGATGCACTGAGGTGGCAGTTGAGTGACATAACTTGTCATTCCCTTGAGTTGAATGTGAATGGGAAACGACAAGTCAGATGTCCTAGAATGACGTGGAGGAGATCGTGACGTCGGTTCTAGATTAATATAGGGGTGATTACCTGAGAAGGAGATCAAGGCGTATGGACAACCGTGGAGCAAACTGAAAAAAGTGCGGAGAAGAGAACGAAGTGGTAATGCACTGATGAAACCCCAAGCTGAACTGTGGACATAACGAATTGGTAATATGATAATGAATATGCTCGAGGTGAATGCATGAGTTATTAGCCTTGTGATGTGTGTGCAAAGACATATAATTAGAGTGTCTTTAAGTTGGGTATTGCTGGGCATAGGTATGGTAAACAGAACACTCACAGATTCATTTAAATCACACGTGCAAAATATTTTTTATTGGGGTTCTATCAGACGAGGCGGTATGGTGCGGTGAACTTAAACTAACTGTTATCTTTTCCTTGAAATATTTCTTCGGCAGTTTTTGAAATTTATAATGTATGTTATAAAAACATTTGATCTTGGTTTTCAGAAATCCTATCAGTCAGTTGAATAAATTGTTGTGCAGCTGGCTCGACTTATTTTTTTCGTATTTATAGTATCGTGTGGACTACATGGTGTTATTTATACATTATGCGTTTCAAAACGGTAAATATGGGGAGTTATCAAATTGGTTTGAGAGGTTTGCAAAGAATGTATTCAGTGACTGTTCAAACGAAGAGCTCCTATTTCTTAAAAGCATCTTGGTTCAAAATGGATACCCACGGAGCTTCGGGGAGAAGAAAATGAAACTAAAGCCAAAAAGAGAAGAACGCACTTCAGTGCCAAAGAAAGCACTTTATTTAAATCTGGAATTCAGGGGAGATCAAGCAGCAGATATCCTTAAAAGGATAATCTCCAATTCCCTAAAGAAGACTTTTCCGGCAGCAACTTTAAGAGTGATATTATCTACTCGTCTACTACTTTAGAGCGACGGGAAGGACAGACTTCCATATATGACCACTTCAATGTGCATATATGAGTTCACCTGCTCGTGCCGAGCTAGGTACATTGGTCGTTCCTAGCGGGTCTTATCAAAACGTGTTGGAGAACATCATCCAGCATGGCTGCAAAGAGGAGGCACTGGTTCAATCAGAAGCGCAATAACTGAACACCTCATCAATACCTGTCACAGCATCTCAACTGACTCATCATTCAGAGTCATTTACAAAGTAAACAAAAATCTACGAAAGGCAGTGTGTCTCCAACTTCTTTGCATTGCAGAAGCTCTCGCCATTTGCATGGAAAAGCCAGAGCTGCGTGTTAAAAAGAAATTAGTCCAGCCATTACAACTACTATGGACCTAGTTCGGTATGTTCCCTTATCTCCTTCGATATTTTTTGTTTTGTTCTCTCTGTGTGTGTGTGTATTTTTCTCTCTTTGTCTTCATCCAATTCATCCCAACTTTTCAGTTATAAAATCAGTTATTTTAATTTTATTTCCATGCTCCTCCTGATCACACTTGCAATCCGTTTCGAATAACTATTTTACAACTATATTCTTATTCTGTGTAATGTTTTGTTTCTAAACCTCTTGTAATCTATATTCACACCTCCTAACTTACATTTCAAGTTGAAAATTTTGATTTCAGTTGGTTCACACCTGTAATTCGTTCTATCCCTGCTTAATGTTTGTTTCTAAGCCTCTTGTAATTCATATCAAGTTGAAAATAATTGTCATCTTTTATTCGCCTTTAAATTATTTCTCCAGTTATCAAATATTTGTTTTGCATAAGTCGTAACTGTTTTCTAATCCTACATAATATTGTCTCTAAGCCTCTTGTAATTGATATTTGTACTTTCAAACTTTCATATCAAGTTGAAAATTATTATCTCCCTCGTTACTATGAGGAATTACATAAATAATAATTGTATCCATGTAAACTAATGTATATAAATGCGATTGTATCGCTTTTGAGAATGAAATTGCCGAAAAGATATTTTTGCTGAACTTCTTGTTCTTTTCCCTCTAATGTCCCGATGGGTATTTTCCACGATTTAAAATCTTCTATGCGCACGAGACACTGTATAGTATTCAGTGATATCTTTTTACATGAGCACTTCCTTTTGACCACCATATAGAGAGTCAGTCACATTATCAGAAACTCCTAAATTGAGGCATAATTTATTCCCAGGTGATTTGAAAACTTCTTGAAGTTTTCTTCTCCCTCAAAAAGGTTGCACAGTTAATTTATTATATAATAGAATTTTCGAAATTTGTAGGGCATAGGTGTTGTGACCTTTATCATATCTATGGCCAAAGATATCAGAATTCGAAACTAATAAAAAAATATATCAAAAGTGGATATGGTATGCGTTTCAACTATCGTCAACAGATTGCCTGTGGGAAATCCGCATTTCTGGTAAAAAAGGAATAATAATGAATTATTCTAAATAATATTTTTGATACAGCCTGGAATTTTCAGAGAGGCTGAATCATGTGGCTGATTTTTATTCAAGTAATTATGAAGAAAACTCTTAGGTAAAAACATAAAGATCAGTTTAGATGAATTTTGAGTTACTAAAAACAAAATGATATGTCATCAAAGTCTATGTTGACCAAAGTTAATTTTGGAGCAATCTCAGGCACACTGATCTTTCTTAATATCTGATTTTTATGTAAGCTCCCAATGAAATCAGTCTTAGACAATTCGGCCGTAAATCATGTTTTTGTTTTGGATTATTCAGTGTAGAAAGTCTGCATCATTTAGAAGGATGGTCATGCTGCTTCGTATTCTACATTAGTAATTTAGAAAAGCAGTTTGTAGTTAGAGATGTGAAAGCAAGTGAAGTTTTTGTATAACATTTATGAATCAATTTCTAGTTCAATTAAATGATTGTACGAGTCCCTACCGGTATACAGGGACTCAGGGTAATCCTGAGTAGGTAATAAGATAGGAAATTTAAATCACTTGAATTATTAGAAAACAGATAATATCCTGTATATTAAATATCTTTAGTAACTGTGTTATAAGAAGTAAGATATGAAGAGTTGGTAAGCAGGAAATTTCAAATCAAAATATCGTAGCACTCCTATTACATTTGTTAAAAGAAACATAATTGCGACTCATAAGCCACATATAAAAGCTTATCATAACTATTTGTTTTCCCAAAGAAGCCTGCTTTACACACTGTTTTACAATTTCTCGTCGTATACTGAAACAAAATATATTTTAAAGGTCCATACTGTAACGAGGTCATACAGAATTTCATCCTGAAGACACGGTATTTTTGATGACAAGCTATTCCTATATATATGAATATATATATATATATATATATATGCACTGAAATCGGAATCATTTCAGGTCATCTGAGATAGAGAGTAAATTCAAGGATGACCTAATTTCACTATGCCGCTGATGAACATGTGGATACAGAATCTCAAACCGCAGTGTCATTTTGCACATGAATCTTTTTTCGCACTATAATAGTGTTTGTATTTGGTTGTACTTGGTTTTAAAATTCACCACAATAAACAGCTCTTATTTCATTTTTTTCCTGCTGATGTCGAAAACGAATTAATTCTTATTTAATTTCTGCAAAATGTGAAGTTAGTTGAAGAATCTCTAAGAATAAGTAGTCCTTAGACAATAATTTCACATTTCATCTATAGCAATCTATTATCTTACCTCACTGATGAAACTATGAATACTTGACTAATCTTGAGAACTTGCATTGGGGTATTCCAGTTTAAGAAAAAGGCACATGTGTATACTTCTTCTTTCATTCTCATAGCCCTCCTAAATAGTAATAATCAATCACAAGAAATTGTGCTGATACTTTAATTCGATACTGTTAGATTCAAATATTTACTTTATTTGATGTTCTTGAATCGCATATTGAAACAATTTAAGTGTGAAAAACTAGAAAATTTGAAAGTCGATTAGTAATCTTCCATTGTATTTATTAACTAAAGCTACTTTTGTGATCTGGCCGCATAATGCATAGTGAATTTTGCCTTCAAAATATTCTGATCTCTATATACCGAGAATTCCTTGAACTTATTCCCTTTTAAACTAGCGAAAAGTAAATCTTCATTATAATAAACGTTTTTTTTGTATTTCCCAATGAATGAAAAAAAGATATTGTTTTTACTGACGTTTCGGTATTTAGTGCTAATAGCTTTATCAAAGTATTATTAAAGTATTATTATTGGGGCCCTAAGAAATTTGATAAAAGACCAAAGCATCGTTATAACTATAGCCGACTGTGATGATGAACAGGATTGATCATGGAAAGAAGGCGATTTAAAATCTATCCAATGGACTATACTTACTCATTGAAGGAAAGAAGAAATTTGGCGAATTCAATAAAATGAAACTGAAAATACCAACAGACTCCTTCAAGAACCAAAAGCTTAAATTGAATCTTCTCCTTGGTTTAAACTAAAATCAAGACCTTTTGTGCCCTCAAGATTCTACGGTCTACCATAGACACACAAACCCACAGTCCCATAAACACCAATAGTGGATTTCACCAACTTACCGACATACAGCCCCTCGATGAAATGACAAAATCAACACGAATGTGATAAGCAATTTCCCTACGTAAACACACGATGTTTATAATTTTAAATACTTATCGAATCCAACAGTCTACACCTGGTTTTGTTATCTCTACCAATTGTCCAATTTGACAGCCAAAAATGACCCATACTGAGGAACGATGATCAAGTTGATAAACTTTGTTTTGATACCATAACAGATGTACTGTTACCTCTGTTATTCGGTTTAGTGATCTTCATTGATATTGTGACCTTCAATACCTCCTTTTAATCTGACCTAAGTCTGTTTTCTCACCCCTTAACTTTTTGTTACTTGTAGGCTGAGATTTCACAAATTCCGGTTCAGTAATACTTTGATAAAGCTATTAGCATTAAATAGCGAAACGTCGGTAAAATCAATATCGTTTTGTTTTTCATTCATCGAGAAATGCTAAAAATCTTTATTGTAATGAGCACTGTATGCCCAATGCCCAGATTTTTCCAAACTGTTAAAAATGAACTTAGCTTGGACATGCATAAAATGGTAAATTCACTGAATTATGACTCTAGAATTATCTCTCAACGATATACGCCAATATGTAATACGGATAAGTGGAATGAAGGTTTAAGGCTTTGTAAATCATAAGGTTTCGAAAAAGTAAAAAAAGATTCTTTACATTTATAAAGGCTAACAATTGTTATCTAATTGGATTTACTTAAATTTCAGAATAAAGTTAAACATATTTTGATTAAAAAAAGTCGTTAATCGAGGTACAGTATACACTTTGGCGATTAATATGAGTGAACCTTCACATAGTCTTTAATTTTAGAGAGTTTTAAACATTTCCAGTCAAAATGAAGTTATTTTTTACCATACAAATTTAGCCTTAAATGTGCACATAAAGTACAACTCACTTTCTACCATTCTAGGTCCAATGTAGCCGTCTAAATTGACTTTATGTCTATGTTTCCACAAGAAATTAACAGCTTTCTCGATCGAATTTAAGACCATACTTATAATGTGTTCCCATTCACCTTCGCTCATTAAAGATGTACTGAACAGAATATCATTTTCAATGTGCGGACTGTCCATTAAAATATCAGGTAATAAGTCTTCATCTGAAGTGACAAAGTTCATCGGGTTAATAACAGTGAATATTTGGATAAACAGTAAAATTTCTATGAACAACATGTAAATGAGTTCTTATGGATGCTGTTTCTCTAATGTCCTCTAAATCCAACAAGTATATGTGTAATCATTTCTGTTCAGAATTCACTTTTATACGAAATTAATTAAAATTTTTCTTTTGAATAAGCAGTTCTGATTGGCTGTTTGAGCCTATATGGCATTTTTGGCTATTCGGTTAGTCGATCCTTATTTCCTCAAATAGAATAAAATGTTTGAAATGAATACTGATGAAATGAGGAACACCATGATATTTTTATGCCATTTGTGCATTGTTATGATTTATTGTTGTACCCGTTAGGTTAATTATTGTTTTGTTTTGATGATAAGGCATAAATTTCCGGTCAAAGCAAAAATACTCGACGTGATGGTATGATTCAGACGAAAATAATTCTCGAATAATATATATATATATATATATATAATATTAAAATCTATAAAATCTGTTGGAGAAAGCAAAATAAATTTATCAAAAATAGCACTAATTCGTGTAGAATTTAGAAAATTATTTAAAAAATTCTACACTGAAAATAATAGGATGATAATCACGGAAATAAACTGGGGTGACTGAACTTTGAGCTTTATTTTGAGTTACTGTCGTTTATATTATGTATATATATATATATATACATATATATATATACATATATATATATATTTATACATATATATATATATATATATATACGCACGTGCGAATATTTGTATATATCAGCACAGCATTCATGACCATAGGGATTATGACATTTGCGGACATCATATTCTACAAACAAAGATGAAAAATTACGTGATAAGTCAGTGACAAAATTTATGAAGCGAGCCTAAAACAAAAGAATTAGCAGAAAGCCATATATAAAACAAATATGAACCGAAAAATATAAATTAAAATTCAAACGAAAAACAATGAATAAATGTCACGCAGAAATAGAATGATTCAATTTCATGAATAAAAAGAATTTTCCAATGATCACCATATGAATTTAGCCTAAAAAATTATTCATGTACAATACAACTGCCGATGTTTCACTTTAGATTGTTCTCATTAGAAAATTTTGCATTGATTATTTGATATATTATTCAGTTTGTCAGGTTGTTACAAAAAAGCACACTGGAGGGAGTCATTCATTGAAATAAATTCTACTGTTGGTTAATGGAATGAAGACACGGAGTATTTTAATGTGGGCTTGATTCGAAACAGGGGAATCATTCACTGAAAGCAAGTGCATGCAGTTTTTATGCTCAAGAAATTAATAATATTTTGTGGAGCTGATAGTACATCTATATGACTGGGCAAATCCTAAATCATGAAATAACTAACATATAGGAAGAACCGAGGCTGTTTCAAGATTTACCTAGATGATCATATTTCAGGCAGAAAAATGGATGCAGCAAGTGACATTGTGTTTTTGTTTTAATTCTATTAACCGAAATTCTATGCATTTTTTATGGAATTTAAACTTGCAATTTGTTGACACGTTAAAAAAAATACAAAATACTGTAAATGGGATACCTGTTATGCTTTGTTTCAGTGAGGAAATTCGTTTATTCTCATTTTTTGAGTAACATCAAATGAGAATAGACGTGAGCTGAAAACTTCTCATTTACCAGCTAAAAATACAACAAACTTATAAACCTTGAAGTATTAATAGTAACTACTAGAAAACTCCATATGAAAACAAAATAAAGAAAAATACACAAAAAAGATTCAAGGTAGTTAGTTCCAGATATAAGGAACTACGAAGAAGAGCATATAAAACTAATTAATTGAAAAAATACAATTCGACAATAAAACAATTCCAGCCGTATTTGAAATGTAAGTGTTAAAAACAGTTTTACGAACCAAAAACTGAAGAAACGCGAAATGAAAATTTGCTAATCTTCTTTACTGACATTGCAGGTTTACTTGAATAAATGCCGAATGATGTCAGTGTACAACTACATACGCACATACAAACATTCAACCAGGAAATCCCTCCTGAACAGTCGATATACAATACTGTTGCTAATTTGAATATTCCATCTAGTTGTGTATTTGCTGCTTTCTTTTTATTGTTTTATATGCCTATCTTTTGATTTAATCCTTATTATTTTTTTGTCGTTGTTTGTGATTGATTCCTGTCTTTAATGTTTCACTTTAGCATTTAGTGATGGTGGACTGTTGAGGATAACTTAGAGTTTTAGTATTGCGATTTTGTTTGCATAAATTCAGGATTCATCGGTTGAGACTACATGACCTTGAATCTTCAGCTGGATATTGGTTAAATGTGTTCCATTTCTGCTAACAGAGTTTTTGTCCCACCTTGTTGGGTGTTTGATTCTCATGTATCTATCACGGCTGTTTTTGGGTTAACTTATTTTGTCGTGCAGTATTAATTTTGTATCTAACGTACTTTCAAACTGTGTAGCTGTCTAACAGTAAGGTTGAGTCACTTTTACCTTTTGATATATGTTGCTACTGTTTAGTAGTGCCACAGATTTTATTGCACCCAAATTTGTTGGCAAAGTTAAACTATAAAGATCAATAGAATGCGAATGTATAAGTTGCCTTGAGCCGATCAGTCAAAAAAACCAGTGGTTTTACATAAAACTGACATCTATTGACAAGAGAAATGCATGAAGACACATTGAACAGAATATTTTTCTTTAACATGAATTAAGAGTAAGTCTCAATTACAATTAGGAGTCTTAGTTTATAAGTTGAACCAGTTACTATTTATGTCTTCATCAAGATAATAGAAAATGAATTCCTTTTGCCATCCATTTATTGCTCTTATTCTGTTTTTCAATCTACCCCTTCGACTGAACTGATATGAGTCTCAGTAAGCGGTAGATGAAACCATCAAAATGATTCACTAGATGACAGTTGAAACCCAAATCTGATAGGCAACTGTGTCATGCTCATTCATCAGTATGGATAGTAGTGCGAGGAATGACTACTGGTAGAAAAGTGTTGGCACTACGATCTGGAATGACCACCAGAATTCCTCTCTCAATTTTCGCATCGTAAATTCATAATACCTAAATTTTATTTGCTTTCGGGTGACCATGGTCATATTTCTTCTTTATGGGAACTGTTTCATCAATGTAAACAGTAACATCAATTCCTGCTGAAAGCTGCGTGACAGTATTCATCTTCCACGACGCTTCGATTCCGCAATGATTCCATCATTTCACAGAGTTAACATAACTGCAGTCTTTAATATCCAATAACGGCAGATAAAGAATACATTTGTCAGCTGCAATTTGTATTTAAAAAAGAAAGTTCTTAGAAAACAATAAGGTGAGTCTGTAACTTACCATTACAAACATTCATTCGTTTCCTACATTGTGCATACCTTAATGTATGTGCATCACCTGCTTCTGAACACCACTGTGTGTACACAGAAGCACCACAAGAATATTTACGACTACATGCTATCAACCGATTGTCTAGACAGTACTTAAAAACGTGATCGGGCTAAAATTGTCACCTTAATTTATGAATATCGTTAATATTAGCGATTTAATAATGGCAGGTCCCATTATGCTAAGACTAGTGTGAGTCCAGGGTCATTTATGAATTCGTGCTTATAGATCATGATACTTCAACTTGGTCGCTATGTTTTTGCTGCTGTCAGGACATTTTAGGAATGTGAGGTACTCCTAAAGTTTTGGTCAGCTATACGCCTATATATACAACGGGAAACTTACAGAAGCCTTCGAGGTGAGGACAGGAGCGAGGCAAGACTGTCTACTATCGCCAATGATTTTCCTGATTGCAGTAGATTAGATAATGAGACAGACAACGGGAAATAAGGAAATAGGCGTTAAATGGACCCACACAAAAACTTGGAGGATCTGGACTTCGCCGATGATGACAAATGTCTGATTTCCCACAAACTGGTAGATATGCAAGTGAAAAGCAACAAGTTGGCAGAAGAAGCATCAAGATAAGTGTGCAGGTAGACATAGATAAAACAGAGGTGATGAAGATTCCTGGCCGACAGCAATAGCAACAACAACAACAACAGACGACGGTTAGTATAAATGGGAGGAACCTGAAAGAAACAACCTCCTTTACCTACCTACCTACCTACCTGGGAAGCATCTTTTCAACTACAGGCGGAACTGAAGAGGATATCAAAGCAGGAATCGGAAAAGGAAGACAGGCTTTCATTACTCTTAAGTCTGTGTGGAGGTCAACATCACTCACCATCAAAAATGCGATCCGAATCCTCAACTCTAATGTGAAGTCAGTGCTACTTACTAAACGGATCAGAGACTTGGCGCGTCATAAAGAGTATCTCAAACAAACTTCAAACCTTCATCAACAGTTGTCTTCGCTCAATACTCAAGATCAGATGGCTATCCAGAAAAGATCAGCAACAGGGATCTCTGGGAGTGAACCAACCAGGAACCGATTGTGAAACAAATAGGCAGGAAGAAATGGAGATGGATTGGCCATACGCTGAGGAAACCATCAAGTGACATCACTAGACAAGCCATTGCTCGAGTGGAACTTGAAAGGGGAGCGGCGTGCTGGTCGTCAGTGCAAGGGTGACTTGGAGGAGGTCATGTGAAGAGGAGATGAAAGCATGTGGGCAGACTTGGAGCGGGATGAAAAAGTTGGCAGAAAACCGAAGGCAATGGTGACGCACGGCTGAAGCCCTATGTTCCTCTAGGAATGAAAGGATATTATAATAAATAATAATAATACAGAAAATTCCATAGATGGGTGCCCTGCATTTAAACCAGAGTACCTGGAATGTGCTCATTACAACAACTGGGTCTCATTTACTAAAGTGGTAGAAGTTTTCAGCCTGTTTGGATAACACCTGTTTCAGATTAATAACTAGCGATTGCTTCCGGAAAGAGAAGTTATTCTGGCGTCGTCTTCTCATCTACTAATTCTTCAACCTGACGAGTGCGTTTAGTATGATGTCTGTTTATAGGTTTATAGGGTTTACAGGAAGAGACAAGTTGAAATCGAATGAAGTTGGATTAAAATGCCACTCCTGCTTAAAACCCCGGCTACAAGAAGTTATATAGTTCCTCTAATTCACTTTGTCTCTATCCTTCAAGATATAAGCTTTAATGGTATTATTTACTCTGGTGAGTATTTAATATACTTACAACCTGCTGACTCGGGGGCGGGGTTACTTAACATGGGGAAAAAGCATTATTGTCGGTGACAACATATTTCAGTACATGAGATAAGTGTTCCCCTTGGGTTTCAAAATGTACTCTTGAGCGTTTTATGCCTGGCTTTCAACCAAATGCCGTGTGTGTCACAAAGGTGGCAAAGAAGAAACGTCATAATGGATTGGTTTACGCTTCATATCAGATATCACTGTCTATTAAGATTTTACTTGAAAATCGAAGACGAAAATAAAATATCATGCAGTAAATTTCGCTGAAAATTCTGTACATTAATGTGTAAATACTGCCCAGAATAAAGCTAATATTACGTATATATATATATATATATATATATATATATATATTTAACTGAAAATGAGAAAATCATATTCGTAAACAACGACAGATCTCTTTAATTAAAGAATAAAATGTCTCGAGTCTGTAGCCATACGACTACTGCACTTATTAGAACACTCCGTGGGTTTATACATGTTTTACGAATCATGCTGTTTCAAAATCACTCATTCAGCTTTCAGTAAACTAGTGTATACTTTTATCATGAGCTTATTTCATTAGAATGGTGTCTAGCTTGTATTCTTGTAAAATGCTTTGTATAGGATTCAAACTGTTCAGTATGTTTTGACCGTATTTCTATTTGAAAATGAATGTTTCACTCATACATTACACGAATTACTCTGCAGTTGTGCTTTCACATATATTTAATATAAAAAATAATAGACTAAAAGTATACACTGTTTTGCTTTGATACCTTTTGATACTATTAGTTCGTCTTTTTCTCTTGAAAAAACTAAACATTACCGTGTACTTTTATAATAACTAAATATTAAAATGTTATTCTATCAGATTGTGATTCTAAATTTAACTGAAAAAGCTGAATTTTACAACGTTAACCATAACTGTCCTAAAAATATAGTTTAAGTAGTGTCACAGTGGCCTGCTTAAGTCACTGGGCTACCAGAATTTTCATCCATCAAAATGCTGAAACTCTTCAACATTTCTTATCATTTTAACCATGCAATTATATCAAATGATCACCACATGAACGCACGAACATATTTGTTTAGCTTTAAATTATACGCTGTGAAGTTATCGAAAGAAATAAAGAAAACAAAATATACAGAATTGCTTCTCTCTCCATATACAGCAAAACTACTTCACATAATATACTTCAGATTATTACTTTAAATGGAAATCCTGCGTGAAGAGGAAATATTTCGGAACTATTAAAAGCTGTAAATTTCTGCGGTATGCTTTAATTATATCTGGAATAAAGCTCAATTAACATTATTTAAAACGATTAGTTATCACGACCAGGTTTCATCGAAATTTCACGGGAAAATTTGAGGAATACTAGACGCCAAGTAAAAATAAAATTTCAGCATGAATTACATAAATATCTCTAAGATTTTCTTCCTCAGTCTTGCCTGAATTTCTTCGAAGAAAATGACTGAAAATTTGAATGTCATAGGTGTTCATGTAAAAGCAGTCATAAACTTCATTCAGTTACATAGTTCGCTTATGTCTGAGCTGTGAACTAACTTTTAAAATTAACTATTTACTACTTATTTCTAATTCTAGTCAGTATGCTGTGTGATCGTGTATATGTTTTTCGTATTCCATTTGAATGTATATATTGAACCGGTTGTCATAACAAGGTGATATTTTTTGCATGAAGATATACAGTATGTTTTTGTAGAGTAAAATAAATATGGACATAATGCATGCAATTTAGATGTAAACATTGAAATAATAACGAAATGACATTTATAGTGAATTACATTTACAGCTCTTTGGTTGTCTTCCGACTAGTGTTGTCTATAATATTAGCAGTATACTGAAGAAGTGTTCCACTAATATTAAGAACAAACGGCTAACTTTGGCATCATATGAGACGGGTTTGAGTATCCTGTTGTTTTAATTACGCTTTGCTGATGAAATGAATTTTCACAAAATGCCTTATTCTAATGATGTCATGAGAAAGAAAATAATTCAAGGTTTATTTTATTTTTTAGATAACAATATAATAAAATTTGTTATACACTCATAAAAATAAAAAGAAGAAAATAGCCTGTAGAATTTTCTCAAGGGGTCTGTAAGATGTGCGCTTTTATTACCACAAATTTGGAGGATGTATGTTCAAAGTTTCTTGAACCCAAGTTCCCGGTTTAGATTGAATTGAATCCCAAAGTGTTGTGTTCGGTCTTCTTATACACTGCTGATAACAATCAGTGTCTTCATCAGTGGGGTTTTCAAATTTGTATTCCGCTCCTATTAATCAGACGGTGAGTAAAAAGTATCGTATGTGAATTCGGTTAATATGTCTACAATATTTATAATAAGGAAAGTCTTTAAGTGTAAAAGATGAGTAATAATTTTTGAAACAAGTAGCAAAAGAATGCACAGATATAGTCTTGATCATATTGACTGATCGCGACCGACATAACAAAACAAATGGTTTGGAATTTAAATTGATGTCATATTTCCAACACTACACTTTTTACAGACTCATTTCTATAGACGTTATCGCCTCATATTACCCACCTCTTGAGTAAAAATGACATTCAAGTATTGGTTTGTAGGGGTCTGATTGATAAGTTACAGGATTTCATCATGAGCTGACATTGCTTAGAGAACCATTGGGAAACTTGAGAGTACTGGGCGGCCGTTTCGCCCTAGTTTGGGACTCTTCAACAGCACGCGCCCAGCAGGGTTCATACCCAGGACGTTCTGGTTACAAGATGAGCTCGTAGACCAATAAGCCACCGGGACCCCATCCAATAGCGAAATAGGAAAAAACACCTGTCCAGTACTCCCAGGTTTTCCAGTGGTTCTCTAACCGCTGTCAGGCCATGACGAAGCCCTGTAACCAATCAATCGAATCCTTGAAAACTAATACTTGAATATCAATGAGATGCTCACTAGCGACTAGGCCTATTCAGGTGGGTAGTTACCTGGGTTCTAGTGAGAAGTCGTGACCAGTAGGGTGCAGCAGGTCAGATGTGAGGACAAATACTCATCAAAGATACTGGCTGGCGGTCGCACTATGTCGTGAATTGGCAGAAGTTGGAATTCATAGACCATTAGATCGGGTCTCCGTGGCTTGATGATCTATGAGCTTGCCTTGTAACCAGAAGGTCCTAGTACAAACTCCGGTGGGTGTGTACTGATGAAGGACGAAACAGCTGTCCAATTATCACAGTTTTTCCAATGGTTCTATAACCGCTGTCAGCTCGTAATGAAAAATGACATTCTTCACAAAGTCCAGTTTGTTGGTTTACTATCGGTGTGTACTGATGACAGGTAAATACATGTAAACAAAATACAGACTATAAAGTTCACTGTATAAAATATAAAACAAATATCTTAACGCTACTCGAAACTCAGCATTTCATTACACTTTTCAAACTTTTAGTCTAGTGAACAATATCGACTAACATCTACTACAAGGGCTGTGTACGTTAATTTGAAGTGTTCTTGTCTCATCACCTAACATTACAACAGTTGCAAAATCTAACAGTTATAGGATCAATGGGGCAATATTTTCCTACGTAGCTGCTGAACTGCATGCACTTCCTGTTTTACCTCACTGAAGTAGAATTCATATTATCAATGTGTTCAACAATACAGGTGTGATATTTTAAATTGTTAATTTTTACAGGAAAATTCACCTTTCGTGCACAGTTGTACAAATCCTAATAGTTCTGGAGGGCCAGTTCTGTTGAATCGATTCCATATAGTTAACTTCATTGTAAATTTAGACAGATCACTAAGATATTTGTCTGGAAATTTAAGTAAACTATTCCACAATGGTTTATTAGTTCTTTGTATATAATCTGTATTGTGACTTTCTGTAACATTGTTTTCATCAGTTAGTGCCCTTTAAAATTAATAATATAAAAGATGGTAGAGTAGATACAAGTATAAAACTTGTGCACTGTGGTAGAGTATAACTCCATTACGGATAAGATTTTATTTTGATAAATCACACAGTGTTGTACAGTTATATTAACTGATGACGTTTCGAGCACAAACTATCGCTCATAATCACATCAAGTAACTCACACAAGTTACACTCACACACGTGTGGGTTACTTGATGTGATTATGAGCAATAGTTTGTGCTCGGAACGTCATCAGTTAATATAACTGTACAACACTGTGTGTGATTTATCAAAATAAAATCTTATCCATAATAGAGTAGACACAGTTATGAAAATTAATATATCAATTTTTAAATTGAATCTAGGCTGTATTTATAACACAGAGGAGTACTCCAGTTTTCAAATACCTACCATGAAGTGATTTCAATTACTCTTTGACTTATCATTGTAGGTTTGGCCTGCTGATCAGCTGATGAAAGACATTGCACTGAAGTTATGTTCCGGTTTGAATAGGTTCGTAACATGCTCTATACTTTTCACTTTTCTTAACCTAACCAATCATTAATAAGGCTGGATACATTTAGATGATAAATAGAGGAGGATCGCACTTTCTTTATTGTTGTATGCACAGGTTAAATGCCTGATACACATTTATGCAATTTTAATTATTATTATTAGTTATTAGATTAACCCATATGACACTTGATTTTCTTAACTGAAAATTCCAACATATGTAAAGGAGATGCTAGCAATTCATTAAGTCACGCTGTAACATTACAGCGAACATATTTTAGGATAGGTACGAACGTAAAGCTCTTGGAAGGTCCATTGGTGCTCCCAAGTTATGCTAGAGATATGTTGATGAAACATTCACAGTGTTGAAATCTGAACATACCCTCAAGTTCTTTACACATAAATTCAGTTGTGTTGCAGAATAGACAAGGTGAGTTTGCTGTACTGGACGGAAAAAAAGAATGAAAACAGCATACTGGGTTAAATACTAGCGTCTACAGAAAACTTTATGATTCGGATAGGTAATTAGACTTTAAATTATCCCATCCAGAAATTAGTTAGCTTAGATCTAGTGAAATATTAATCTAATCGAATCCTGATTGATAAGCTGGAAGATTTAAATAGCGAAATCAATTAAGGAAAATTTTTATAGTAAGTGCCAATCAGGATCTATTCAAAATGTATAAAGACCTATAAATAAGGACTAGTGATTAAAATAAAGAAAAAATAATAAACGACAAGGAATTCAAGACATCTGTGGTGCTACAATATAAAGAAGGAACATGAGAGGGCACACGTAGGCCTTGTAATAATGCTGGAATTCGGGTAGCATTTTAACCTGTCAAATCACCCAAGGAACAACGTTTTCGTTTTATATACACATGTAATGACTGTCAAGTCAGTTACGCAAGACAAGGTAAGTTAGGCTATTGGAGTATAGGGATTTTAGTAGAGCTAGAATGATTGTTCCTGCTCAATTAAACAACTTGGAAAGGTGCTCCACCAATACAATGCATTCCTTTGTATGTAATCATGCAGAAGGTTAAGATGGATTAAAAGTATTAAAAAGTAGTGTAGTTAGACGGATAGAGAGATTAATCACAGAATCTTTGTTAATCGAATCAAAGCCAAATATGTACAGTCAAAATGAAGGAGTAAGGGCATAAAATACAAATTAAGAAGTTGTGTGAATACGCAGATATAACTGTGGGCAATAAATTCTGCTGGGAATGGTGTTCACTGACTAATCCTGTATCATAGTGTGTTATATCAAATGAACTTATGCAATCTGGAATTCCATTCTCTTATAGTACCCCAGTTCTACTTTATCATAAACCTTTACACCTTTTAGTAAATACAAAACAGTTCTTTAGTCTCTGAAGATGACTTCTTCGATAAAGAATATTTCCTGAAATATCTTTTATCTTTTGGATGAGTGATTGGGTATTTTCAGTTTTTCAAAATTATGTTGAATGTTGTACTGTTAGATATCGAATAATAGTCATTAACAACCTTTTTCATGTTTCTTTTAACAGCAGCTCATTGGACTACGCATATAATGTCACTACTTTTACGGGAGATATTGTAGTATATTCCGACACGCCATAACAGGACATAGTTTAGTAAATGTAGTGGAAACAATATACAATATACTACATATTGTATAAACTAATGTACGTGGAGTATTTCATGTTGCAAATGGAATTCAGATGTAAATCTAGAAGGAGGAAAAACTTTCTGACAGAGACGCTAATTATTTTTGGTCCTGAAAACATACAATACCTGTAGTGATTTCAAAACTCTGTACTTTAATTTACCAAACTGATAGTTATTCAGTTTTCAAGTGTTGGTTTCTAGGGATTTGATTGGTTTCAGGATTTCATCATGAGCTGACAGCGGTTAGAGAACCATTGGAAAACCTGGGAGTACTGGACAGCTATTTCGTCCTAGTTTGGGACTCTTCAGCAGTACGCACCCAGAGGGATTCGAACCCAGGACCTTCCGGTTACAAGGCGAGCTCGTATACCATTAAGCCACTGGGACCAGATCCAATGGTCCTTGAATTCTAACTTCTGCCAATTCACGACATAGCGCGACCGCTAGCCAATGTCTTCGGCGAGTATTTGTCCTCACACCCGACCTGTTCAGTTTATTTGGTCGGCAGCATTCAAGCATACATTAAATTTATTTCAATGAAATGTATGTCCTTGCAGAGTGTAACTTCAATGCCTGTAACTATGGCAGTTATTGGGTGTGGAATTTACAGCAGAACTAGCTGAAGGATAACATGCAACTTTTAAAAGCAGAAATAGCTGATGGTTCACACATTCAATAGAAACTTGCACTCAGTAAGCTAAACTGTTGAAATTGCTTAAAGTTTGTAGACTCATGAATTACGGTTATATGTCCAAAGATATTTATTTCAAGTTTAAGTATTTTTTTCATTGGAATGACTTATGATTTTTTCACTGAGTTTTAAAGCGTTCATTTATAGAATTTTATTTATAATTAAAGTTGTTCCAATGGAGCATTTTAGCTGTACATTTGACGAATCACTTTCCAAAGTAAGTATCGAACAGATAAAATTGGTAAGCAAATAAAGTTATTAATGTATTGTTAGTTTCATGTAAATTAATTCAGTCTTTCAGCTACAGGCTGTGTGGAAGCTAATCAAGTTACTTTCCAGAACATAAAGCATATCTATTTTATGAATGGACGATGAGTAATGCAAATGAACGAGTGTATTGTTATCTTGATTATACAGAATGTCTTTGTCTTATTTTTGTATATTCTAATTGAACACACTGATAAATACATACAGCAAATATATACGGATAATATTTCAAGTCATTAAGAAAACAATAGATACATTCTTTAATATATATATATATATATATATATATAGCATGATTCCCTTTTATAAATTTTAACAAAAAAGAAAAAACATTGGCGCAGAATAATCTGGATCCATTTTATTTTGTCGGGTTCTCATCAGCTGCGTACAACCTGAATTCTTTGATAAAATAAAAAAGTGTACAATTTTAACAAAATTTTGTCCATTAGCAAGGTAATTGTCAGAGCGTCATTGTGAAATAAGGCTTTGCGACTTATAAGGTGTCTAAAGTGTTATGACATTATATATATATATATATATATATATATATACCTTGTTAAAGAGAAGTTTCTTGAAAATAAATCAACTAACAGTTGTGTTGTTGGGGCGTTGACAAAAGGAAGTCGGTGATAGTTACGTAATTAGATAAAAGAAGATCAAAATTTCAGTGTACATGAGGTCAGATGAGAAGTTGATGACGTATTAAAGTGAGGAGAATTCATAAGATCAAGGATCAAATTATCTCTTAAGAGAGCCAAGCAAAAAATAAAGATAAGTTAACAAAATTAGAAAACAAAGAGTTACTAAGATGTGAGTCACCAGGTTAATTGAAATCCCACAACGGAGTCTTTTTAGACACATAAGTCAGGCTTAAATCGTTTTATTGCTATAGCTTCAGCAAACCTGAGAAGACTTGAGGTACTTTGTCTGTTAATTATTTTGAATGATTCCAGCACATCTACTCGGTGTCTTGTGTAAATCAGGTGATTGGCGATTGAAGAGCTTAAACTCTCCGTTCCTTTAACCGGAGGCTCCTTGGTACATATTCGCAGAATCTGACGTAAGCCCTCCTCTCTGTTCTTACAATGTAATTGCTCCCGCAGACATGTGAATTGGTATGCACAGTTGGAGGTAACAAATGAGGGGTACCTGTCAATCTTTGACTGCATCAGTGAGGAGGTTATCCGGGGTAGAGAGACTAATGATGCTGCAGGATACGTCCTAGACAGGGTTGCGCTTAACCTTTTATTTACCATTCTCATGATGTTGTCGCCCTTGTAGTGAAGTTTGATGAAAATAGGCTTCTTACTGGCTGTAGCTGTATCAAGCTTCCTGAGTTCAATCTTGCCATATTTCTTCATGAAACTTGTGGGTAACCATTTTCTTTCAAGCATTTTTCAGAAGCATTAGTTCACTGTCTAGTTTGTTTGGTGAACATATTATCTTCGCTCCAGAGAAAAGTGTTTTCATCAGCGTTCGCTTGTATCTCACTGGGAAGAAGCTGTTGAAATGTAGAAACGCTGGTAATAATCTTATATGCGATAGAATTCAGCGAACAATCCAAGTTTAGTGCAGAATCGCTAGTGTTGTCTTCATATTTTTAAATCAGTGAATGATTTTATAGTTTTCTCAATGTCCACGGTATGTTGCTCTCATGCAGATTAGTTCTGCCGTCATCAGTCCCAATGTATTAAAAATAAATAAGACACCTATTTAAGTTCTCAATTTTAGTGTTTTTCAAGACTTACACTACGAATAAGATACGTATTCAAAGGGATTACAGCATATTATGCAGTATTCCTCTGATAGCAAGATCAAGAAAGCAGGACAGACGTTCACTGCACTGAAATCAGTGTGGAGATCTACTGAACCCAGAATAAAAAACAAGACCCAAACTTTTGCTACTAAAGGCATGTTAGTGAGTGCATCTATACGATTCGGAGACTTTGCGCGCGTGTTTTGAAAAATATTTACTAATTGGCTAATGTAGACTTTCATCGACAACCACATTCACTTAGGGCTGATGATCAGATAGTTGGGGTGGGAAGAACAAACAACAAACACCTCTGACAGCAAACCAGCTTGCGTCAGTGGCACAGCGGTTATGACTCTCGCCGATCATGCGCATGGTCCGGGTTTCGATCCCCTGCCGATGCACATCTGATATCTATGGTCGGCCCGCAAAATTTTAGATACCGATATCACATGCTGAAAATTCCATACATGTACCAAAAATGCAGCGTGGAATCAAGCTATAATCAAAATAAAAAAAATAGGAAATGGAGATGAACCGGATATACACTGAGAAGATATTTAAGTATCTTTATATGCCAGAACCCCGAACGGGCAGCGGCTAATTAGGTGTCTAAGGGTGGCATGGAAAGATTGCCTGAGAGGTATCCGAAATCTTATGGGCTATCGTGAAGCCAGATAAAAGGACTACACAGAAACGAGCGATATAACGAAATGACGTCATTTAGAAAGTCACTGAAAACGAGTGACTGAAAACAAGGTGGATAGTCTGAAATTCTGATGAGAAGTTGTGACCAATAGGGTCCATCAAGTTGGGTATGAGAGAAGGCGTGTGACCATAATACTAACAATAATAGTAGCTTTATTCAGAAAAATGAGTTTATACACAATGCAGAATTTACAAAGTGATTCACTGAAAGGTATTTACTCCTTGTTCAGAGTCTTTAAATAATATAACAATCGATAATATATCACCTGAAGAAATAATAACCCATCTGAAGCTTGTTCCAGTAATACTTCAAAATGTTATTCATCTATTTCTTTTGAAAAATTCCTAGCGGTAGATAGAAATGTATTTGAAATAGGCCACTAGTAAGAATTGTGACTTATGGAGATAATCAGATCATTAAAACTTTCTGAAATGAAGTAAACACGATGCATTTTGGTAGCCAGTGGGCCACCGCTGAGTCTGGCACTGTTTATCACAAAATGGCAGAAGTCAGAATTCAGAGGCTGTAAGAATTCGTTCCAGTGGTTGAATAGTTTACGGACTCGTCTCGAAAACTCAAGGACCGGGAATCGATTCCTGACAGAACCACAGTTGCCTACTTCTAAAGATCCACACACCAGGGAGGAACAGTCATCAGCTACTCCCTGTTTCCATAACTGATGCTATTTCGTAGATTTGTCTTAAATCAGTCAAAACTGACATTTGAATACAAAGTTATACATCAAAGTGAGTACACATCCCAATTAGATAGTCTGAATAGCACATATACTCGAAAATAAAATGTAGCCACAAAAGCCTTAAATAAGGTTATCTTTAGTTAGAGTTTTCTTTAATTAAGTCAACTTCAAACCTATTTTTCTGCTAAACGTTCTAATATAGATGATAAAAATAAAAGAATTTATTTAACAAATGAAGTTGCCTTTTCAGTAGATACTTACACAGTCACATAAGAAGTTATCTCTTTACTCGATTTTGATGACAGATTTATTCCTTTCTTAATCCACACTTCCAGTGTACCGCATAGGTCGATAGCTCCATCAGTCACTAGCACCATACATTTTTGACTTTCAGAAATAGAAAAACGAAGCGCAATAATAATTTGACCATTATAATGTGGGCTCATTGATAAATATGACAGGTGATTCTATAAAGAAGAAATCATTACTAGTGAATAAATACCAAATAATGGATAGTTAAGCAAAATGTAAATTCACTTAAGCAGTGTATCCCTCATAATATTTCACTTTGTTTCAGTGGCATAAAAACTTCATGTGTGTAGGACATCTACGTTGACTAAATATCCATCTACGGTACTGAAACAAATTAATTTATACAAGAGGCAGTGACTGCATTTGTTGTCTGAATTCAGACGCAAAACAATAATGTTGATAAAAGGTCTCATACTGTCTGAGCCCAACGATCATGTATATCTTCATCTTTTACCAGAAGTTCAGTCGAAATCAATATACAAAACAGAATTCCATTTCTTTATTACTAATCAACACTTGAAAGTCTGGATAAATTTATCATATTTTTCTTTCACGCCATTGTGTAACCACATTGTCTATAGTCTTCGCGTTGTTGGTAGTACCTTAGAGATCACACATACTCCTACAGTCGGGGCTTTTTTTACTGCTCAGAATCAGCTTAAATTAATTTCATATTTATTTTACATTGTATTATTTAACTAATTAATGTTAAGTGAGAGAAAGTTTGTAAAACACCTTAAACAATGTGCAAAAATCAATGGGACTAATTTTAGAACTAATACTATAGATGTGTCATGAGATCAATGAAGAGTTTTTATTACTAGGACATAAAAGTTCAACTATAATTTAATTCTAACTTTCTATTATATATATATATATATATATATGATTACATATTTTATAAATTTATACTTTTCGAAGAGTAAGTAAAAGTCTTCTGATGTTTACAGATACGTCTGATGTTGAGAAATATTTGAAAATTTGATTTATAAAGAATTTGTGTGCATACCGTTCATCAAACTATATATAACTTCAAAATATCCAGGAAATACAATTTTCTTAACCACTCGTCATACATATAATTAAATTCATCTCATATTTTTAGCATTTCAAAGTTAAACGTTAATTGTGCGTATGAGGTTGTAGTACATCAAATAAAATTGGTGTTTTGATCGCCTTGGTCCACTTACCTCTCCTTTCAGTAATCTGAACGTCTGTCTTTGTATTGAGTTTAGATTGTATTCTCCAACCGGTATAATAACTTGACCTAGTGTCATCCTTGATATAATGGCCTTTTTACACCACAGCTGAATAAAAATTATTTTTTTGTTTAAATCATATACATGTATTGGAAAACACACACTTTTGCAAAAATCGGAGTCGACTTCATTCCATTTCTGCGGATTTAACAGTTTTATATTGTATTTAGTGTCATCTGGTAGTAATTGGACTGTAGCATATCTAAGAAATATTTGAAAAAGAATATACTCCACTGTTCCATGCAATGAATACTTTTATGATGATAATATTGTTTTTTAAATACTTCATATTATGTTGAGTAAACCTCATGTAAGAAGACAAAATTAGTTCCGCACAATTCAAAATATAACTTTGTAAGTAGCTGTCTTTATACAAACGGATCTTGAACGTGCTTAGTGTTAAAGATGGATAGTTCAGCTATCAGCCAAACTTTATATTCTATGAATGAGTTTATGAGACTGAGGTAACAAAGTTTCTTGGCTAAATCATCTTCAAGACCCAGAACTCAACACAAATTTCAACATTCAACTTTATTTAGACTGTGTTGTTAACATAGTGGAGTGATATGCGTTCGAAAGACTATAGTAGACAAAATCAAGGTTAATTATTGATGTTGCTCGAAATTCAAACTAGTTCCAATATGAAATAAAGTAATGAAAACTATTTAATTGTTGTAAACACAAAGTTTTCCGTGTAACCATGTTTCACTTCATCTCCCAATATTTCGGTTTTATATTATCGTTTTCTGCTGTACATTCGATTATTGTGATTAATATTCTCCTGTATCACCTTACCTGTTGCATATTGCACTGCTTTTAATCAAGGTAATTATCCAGTGTTTATCAGAATAATTCTCTTCAATTTAAGCTTTTTAATTCAGAAACTAAATATCAGTGTGCTTCTTCACAAAAAAATTAGCGGACATCTGGCATCAATATTCTTCATCATTAATTAACGAAAGAAATGGTTGTCACACATTGTGAAAGCACACATTATCATCATAGATTCACTTGAGCTCACCTTGTGACCAGAAGGTCCTGGATTCGAACCCCAGTGGGTGCGTACTGCTGAGGAGTCCCAAACTAAGACGAAACGGCTATCCGGTATTCCTAGGTTTCACAGCGGTTCTCTGACTGATGTCAGCTAATGATTAAATCCTCGATACAGTCAAAAAAGTCCTTACAAAACCAATACCTGACAATATGTTGACACCTAGGACGGGATTTTCAGCATATTTAAATTGCGAAATGTCTACCCCTCGTACAAGGTTTTCACGTAAAATATTTTTCGCCATTATATCGTGTGCATCTCTGCTGTTTCATCTGAAGCAGTATCCAATCTTCTCTCATATTTTTTTCTAATTTACTTTTGAGGAGTGCCCTGCATTACTTTGATAGTAGACCAAAAATGTTATAAGAGTAAAACTTGTGCACTGTGGTGGAGTGTAATTCCATTATGGGTAAATTTTGTTTTGATAAAGTCTCACATTGTTACACAGTAATTTTTACTGATGATTTTTCGAGCACAATTTATTGCTCATAGCCATATCAAGATACTCACAGAACTTTCCAACTTCGCTTATATAATTCCTTTATTTTCCATCGCATGATTTAATTGGTAGTAGTCATAAGAATTAAGCAAATGTAAGAATGGTAAGTAATTTAGAAAAAAGCTCAGCGATTATAATTCATGCATTAACACACAACCACACAGTAAAGTGGGAGAGGGTTAAAATTCTAAGAAGTAATATGGGTAGATGGAGGTTGATTACTGAATCCTTGTTCATCGAGTCTACACCCAACACATGCAATAGAAATGATTCATCACTCATACCGGAAATTTGGAAGATACTACTAACAATCAAATCAAGCGATGGAAAATAAAGGAATTATATAATCGGAGTTGGAAAGTTCTGTGAGTATCTTGATATGATTATGAGCAATAAATTGTGCTCAAAACATCATCAGTAAAAATTACTGTATAAAATTGTGAGACTTTATCAAAATAAATTTTACTCATGATGGAAGACTAAAAATATACTCCAGTTCATAAGGCGATTCAAAAACGTAGTTGGATGAATAAAAAAGTATGAAATGAAGAGGAATTTATGCCTTAAACTGGATAGAAATTGGGATGGCCAAGGGACTTTAGCAGTCATTATGCAAGAAAACAGAAGTAATAATAATGAACCGAACAAAAACTGGTAGCACGTCTTGAGTCTATAAATTGGAATAGAAATAATCTACAAAATCCAAAAGATGACAAGAAGTAATTACATCTGAATTTGTTAGAATTATTTTTAATCTGGAATTAGTGGATGGTGACTAGTAGGGGAATCCAGAATGATCATTTCGTCCTATTTGGGACTCGTCAGATGGATGTAGCTGCATTTTTCAGTGAGTGATGATGTTCCCACCGAGGCTCGAAACCATAGTTTTAACCGCCAAAGAGTTATTCACTAGACTATTTGTGCCATGAGAGCCACCTCTTGTGCAATGGGTTATATTAATTTAATTTTTGATTTTCCCATCGATTGTTTGAACCGATTCAGTTCATAAGTGAATTGAATCGCCTCCAACTCTGAGTTGATGTGTTCGAAAAATCTCTCTATATACTGAGTTCTAAGTACGATGAATGTGTCACCTACATACCTCCACCATACTTTTGGGGAGAGGCTGAACGTTTTACTCACTAACTATCCATGAATATATCTGCCACAATCAGGGATATTGGTGACTCTATGGCAACTCTCTCAATTTGAACTTAAATAGCGTGGAAGTCAGGCATGGCTGCACTCACAGCATTATGTCCTGCAGTGGCACTTTCCTTCTAAGTTCGAGTTCCTGGTCAGAGATGATTGCCTTTATAGCCATATTTATTGGTTTACATGCATATAGACAGACAATGCCAAAACTAACCATTTTTTCTTCACTATCTAATTTTGAATTATCTGATGTATGTTTTAGTTCATAAGAATTGGTTAGTCTAGATTTTGAGTAGCTATTAAGAGTATTTAATACCATGGCTAAATATTTAGACATTTCATAAGTAGGTGAATTTCCAGAATCAACTATATATGTGAAAGGGTATGCTGACTTATGAACTTTAACAACACTATACATCCTACTGAGGTTATTAGTTTTCGGTATTAATTCAAACCATTTAGACTCACCTAGAAACGGCTTCATTCGGCGTGGTAGGTCCCCTGTGGATTTCTTAAACTTATTCAGAACGGTGTCTATTGGCTTCTTAATTTCCTCATTTGGTCCTGTTTGTATGTGAGTATTCACCTTCTGCAAGTAATCTGCTTTATCTAATATTACTGTTGCATTTCAAATGTCTGATTCAGTGATTACTATTTCTTTGTTATTTTTAAGGTGTTTTAGTGCTTCTATCTCTAGTAATCTGTGATATCACTAGGTGTATCGACAAAGTTTGTTGCACACTCAAAGTAAACGAAACTGTTTCATGACAAAATTCCAGTTCCGAACTTTGAAATCCCTGAGAGTAATATGCATTGCCAAACCTGTAGTGAAATTTAGCGAGACTGATGACACACCATTTATAATGGTCATCACTGTTTATCATTACTTCAAAAGACGGCCTCACTAAGATCTGAAAGCCCTGCATGGAATCAAATGGAATCCCTAGAAAGTTAGTTTAACTTATAGCTGGTGTCTCTGAGTGAATTCGATACCTCAACTAAAATAAAAAACGTAGTGTTTGTGTTGAGGTATATGTTAAAAATAACGTAAATATTCATCTACTGCATATAAAATCAACGCTTTTCATATGCTGTTGTATGGTTCTTTCGAAGAAGAGACGATTGTATAAAGAAAACGTCACAGATCTTTAAGTAGAATGGAATTAAGTTGCAATATGGGACGTTATTACAGTATGGTCCTTCTTTAGTAACGTACTTTCCTTACATGAAATTATAACCGTAGTTGCTAGGGTTATTGAGAGAGGTTCTGTCTATTGTCAAATATCATTACTGAAAATTACCATTTGAAGTGAAAACAGGTAAATTGAAAAAAAAGCTGAGCCTAAGTTTTCCTCCAAAGCCTCAGGATGGTCGGGGGTGGGTGCCTTGCGCTGCGGGTTGGCCACCCCTCCGCACACCTCTTGAAATGCTCCCATATGACCGGGCGTCTTACATAGCCTCTCCTGAGGAAGTCCTACTCACTGCCTTCACGTGGCGGAGGTGTTTTTCACTGAAGTGAGAGGGCGAAAGCGGATGCCCGGCGCTCTTCACCGGGTTGACTGTCCATTGGATGACAGTCTAGGGGAGATGGCTAAACCCTGATTCCAAACCTCCAAAGACTGGCGTATGTAGCTCACCGGCAGACGTATGGACAAAGGGCTTATTGGATGCCCTGGATGTCTGGTCCCATTCAAAAAGGCGTATGAACCGGACTCCGGTCACCGGCTGCCAATGGATAGTGGACTCCCTACTCCACTCTTACTGCCTTGTAGGTCACACTTGGTTGTGTAAAGGCTAGAGCTGCACTCTCAAACAAAAGGCCGAGCGATCCTGGGGACATCAATCGTACCTAATTCCCATGAAAATTCATGAACTCTCCACAACATCAACCAAATTCCAGTACTGGTCCAACAACGTCGCCTTCGGTGGTTTGGCTATGTTCTGCGCCGACCAGATGACGATCTGGTCAAATCAGTTCTAAATCCCTCGCCATTTCCATCTTGGCGATGTCGCAGCGGGGGGTGGACAGCTGAAAACATGGCTTGGCACAGTCAAGGCTGATATGGAATGCCTGGGGTTACAAACCGTCTACGGACTCCGTCTGTGGAACAAGAATTGGATAACCCTGTCGCAAAACCTTGCATCAGATCGCCGTGCCTGGGGAGCGATGATTTGAGATGTTCATGAAGCCGGCTCATCCTCCCGTAGGAGATAGCCGAAGTAAAGTAAAGTAAGTTATATGGAGTCTCATGAATATAATTGTTGTGAAGCTTTTCTGTTGAGTAAGTGAACCGTAACAGTTCACTAGGCGTGAATGATAAATTCTTGTTTTAGGAAAACCCAGTTTAGATAACCTTTTTCAATGAAAAAATATGATATTTTCTAATAACTGATAAATGCTGCTTATGTCCATTTGGTTTAATTATTTGCACAGTAAATAGTCAGTGGTGAAATAGTCATATTATTACCTTCTGAAAACAGAATCATTTTACCTACTGAATATGAACTAAGCTATATCGTAGACCGTGTCGAGAATTTGACCAGGTATTTACATCAGTTGAGCAGTATGGATCAAAGTTTCAATGTTAAGTTGTTCAAAAGAAAACGGTTACATACACTCAGCATAAAGTGGGGATTTTCAAAAAAAAAACCTGATTCTATTGCTAATACGTTGAGAAGGAAGTCTGGAAAAATATGTCACGCAGTGTTTATTCATTCGCAAACTTTTATATTCATGGAGTATAAGTGAAAGCGCAGTGTGAAAGCAAAGCCTCCTGAATTAGAGACCACACAAGTGATATACTCTGGTGAGTATTAAAAACTAAACAGTATGCCACTATAAACAGTGAAGTAGAAAACCAATACAAACATTCATAAATTAACTAAGAATTGTTTCTTTTATCGGATAAAATGAACTAATTTTATTTCGGTGAATTCTAGTCTGAAGAAGGTGGATAAACTAGACCCAGATAGATAGGAATACACTAAAAAATCTCAAAAAATAAGGAAATCATGAGGGAACAAATACAATTTTTGGAGACAAGATAAGCAAAGAGTAGATTTCCTGAGCACTTCATTCTATAACTGATGAAGAATCTGGGCGAAGTTTAATCGGAATTGAAGGACACATAACACTGCAGGAAATTTTAATGAATTCAGTTAAGTAAAAAACGGTACAAATATCTAGATTTGTGAAAATGTATACCAGACACAAAGTGAACATTGATATTCCATTCATAATTCTGGCAACCAACCAACGAAGATCCATTAGCCGAACAGATATGCCGGAGAAAATAAAGATGGATAGGACAAATTTTGAAGAGACCGTTGAGTGGGAACACGCACAAGGCCCTCAGGCAGAACTTAAAACTAAGAATGCGGAATTCGGGGATGATTGTGTGAGGAGGAGGAGAAGAGAGATTATAGACAATCGCGAAACCAGCTAAAGAGGACTGTGGCGGAGAAGATGAAATGGATATGTGCTGTTGAAGCCCCATATTCTACTCGAAAACAAATGGAATTATAAAAATAATAATCGTAACAATACCGCCTTCTGCAGGAATTATCATATTTCGAAAGGTACAGCTTGGACGTTTTATTCGGTAATGATCACTAAGGGTAAATCTGTTTTATAAAATGTGCAACACTTCCTTCCCCTTCACTACAATTTACTTGTGTTAAATTTTTACTTTTTGTTTGTTTTTAATTTTCCTCTTAATGGTTCACCCACGATTACACTCCATTCAGTTTAACGTTTGTCTTTAACTTCCGCTTATATTATTCAAATTATGGGTTTTGGGGGATTTTCTATCATTTTTTTGCCCTAAATCATTTCTTAATTTGAATATATTCATTACTGACTTCATCTTAATTGTTAGAATTTATAGGCTTTGTTTTATTAAGTTGACAGTAGTAAAATATAGTATGTTCTGTATATTTTGCAAAATATTTAATTCACCAACAATGTTAAGTGGAATGACGTTCCAGATGAGAATATTGTTATGTGTTGTATATTTCGTGGCATTTTCAATGTTCTCAATAAAATTCGAAATTTTAACACGTTAAGGATAGTATGGGAAATGATGAAAAAACTACTCAGACATAGATTCTAAGATTGTAAGATGACATGACTTATACAGTAGAGAAATGCATGTAAAAATTCTAAATGTGTTTTAAAACTCACGGGATACCTATCTTTTGTTTCTCCTGCGACAAGTTACGTACGGCCCATATTGTGACAGCAAGCTGATTATCTTGTACGTCATATTCCATGGATACATCTATTTCGAGTCGATTGAACCTGTCCATGGTGTCGAAACTCTTTTTTCGAAATTTAATAAACCCAGTCTACATATAAAAAAGACGGCAAATAGGGTGATATTCTTGGCTTTTCACCGAAAATAAATATTTTGAAGGGGGAGTGGCTCCGGATTATGTTTTTAAGATATCATTTATAACAAATTAAACCTCTCCAGATACTAGCTTGCTAGGCTACTAGCTTACTAGTTTTCTCGCCGGTCCCAAGCCCGGGTAAAGAGGGAGGGTTGGGGCGTGGTGCTAGCAACTCCACCCCTGTAAAACAACCAAATCGCTACAGAAACTTCAACGAATAAATATATTAAAAATTCTAAAAACATAAGCAATAGCCTTACTTTTCGCTGGAATCGGGGAAGTGAAATGACGCAGGCTGGTGAAAGCCTTCGGGAAGCCAGTCAGCCGATGTGCCTTCTTTCGATGAAAGCAAAAGTAAGGATGGGTACCTGGAATGTTCGCACAATGTACGAAACTGGAAAGGCTGCCCAGATAGCCGCTGAAATGAGAAGGTACAGAATAGAAGTGTTGGGAATCTGCGAGAGCAGATGGAACGGAACTGGAAGGTGCCAACTACCTACTGGAGAGACAGTAATCTATTCCGGCCACCTAGAGGACAACCATGAGCACACCGAGGGAGTGGCCATCATGATGTCACCAACAGCAACCAAAGCTCTCATGCAGTGGGAACCAATCTCCTCCAGGATAATGACAGCCAGGTTCAACTCAAAAGGAAGGAAAGTTACAGTCATTCAATGCTATGCGCCTACAAACGTCTCAGAACAAGAGAAGAAGGAGGCGTTCTACAGACAACTACAAGCAATAATGGACAACGTCCCAAATGGCGATATCAAAATCCTGATGGGCGACATGAATGCGAAGCTGGGACGAGACAACACAGGAAGAGAACTCACCATGGGTCGTGAGGCCCTCGGCGAAATGAACGACAATGGTGAACTCTTCTCAGACTTCTGCGCCTTCAATGATTTGGTGATTGGCGGTAGTGTGTTCAAACACAAGGATATACACAAGACGACATGGATTTCACCAGATGGAAACACCAAGAACCAAATAGACTTCATCTCAATTTCAAGAAAGTGGAGACGGAGCCTACTGGACACAAGGTCAAGGAGAGGAGCAGATGTGGGTTCAGACCACTATCTAGTACAAGGGACTTTCAAGGTGAAACTAAAAGCCTCGAGGATAGCTGGGGATAGGCCACAATGCAAGTTCAACACTCAATTACTGAAGGACACAACCACAAAAGACACTTCACTGCAACTGTCAGAGCAAAGCAGGAAACACTACGCGACATCACTGAAGAATCATGCGTGGAAGAACATTGGAAGTCTCTGAAGGCGATTCTCAACGAAACGTGTTCAACGGTTCTAGGAAGAAAGAAGAGACAAGACAAGGAATGGCTCTCAACGGACACTTGGAAATTAATAGAAGAGAGGAGAATGGTGAAAGAGAAAATGATTCAATGCAAGGACGGACAGGAGAAGGAGACGATGAGCTCAACTTACACAGCACTGGACAAAGAAGTGAAGAAAAGTGCTAGGAAGGACAAAAGACGATTCTACGACAACCTAGCCACTGAAGCTGAGAAGGCAGCAGGCAAAAGGGACCTGAGGACACTATATCAGATAACCAAATCTCTATCCGGGAAGAGACCAACACAAGCGAAACCTATAAAAGACAGCCAAGGGAAGCCATTACCAAGGAAGAAAAACAGATTAAACAATGGGCGGATCACTTCAAAGGACTCTTGAACCGACCATCACCTGCAACCCGTCCAGAAATACCAACAACAGCGCGCACACAACTGCAAGTTGACACCAATCCTCCAACGAGAGCTGAAGTCTTGAACGCAATCAAACTTCTGAAAGCTGGAAAAACAGCCGGACCAGATGGAATACCCCCTGAAGCACTGAAAGCAGACCCAGAGACGACAGCAGACATGCTGACTCCATTATTGCAAAAGGTCTGGAAGGAGGGAAAGGTGCCTACTGACTGGAGGAAAGGTTACCTCGTGAAACTACCAAAGAAGGGCGACTTAGGACTCTGCAAGAACTGGCGAGGAATCATGCTCCTATCGACGCCAAGTAAAATCCTGAGTCGCATCATCCTGGAGAGATTAAAGGACGCACTGGAGACAGAACTCCGACCAGAACAAGCTGGATTCAGGAAAGGCAAATCATGTACTGACCAAATTGCAACTCTACGCATCATCATCACAGAACAAAGCATGGAATGGCAATCAAACCTCTACCTCAACTTTATAGACTTTGAGAAGGCCTTCGACAGCGTTGACCGTGAAGTAATTTGGAAATTACTCGAGTACTATGGCGTACCCCAAATATTCATCAACCTTATTCAACAGCTGTACGACAACGGCACCTGCCAAGTGATCCACAACGGAAAACTCAGCGAGGCGTTTGGAGTAAACACAGGAGTCAGACAAGGGTGCTTATTCACCAATGATATTCCTAATTGTGGTGGACTGACTGGATTATGCGTCAGACAGTGGGAAACGAGAAGACAGGAATATCCTGGACCGACGTGAAGAACCTAGAAGACCTGGATTTCGCGCGTGGATGATTTATGTTTGATGTCACACACAATCGAAGACTTACAAGCGAAAACCGACAAACTGGTCGAAGAAGCAGCGAAGACAGGACTCCAGGTAAACATAGACAAGACGGAGGTTATGAAAATAACCAACCAACAACAACAACATCCAACGTCAATCACCATCAACGGGAGGGATTTGAAAGAGGTTACTTCATTCACTTATCTAGGGAGCATTGTCTCAACTACAGGAGGAACGGACGAGGATGTCAAATCGAGCGAGAATCGGGAAGGCGAGAAACACATTCATCAGCCTGAAATCAATCTGGAAATCTTCGTCACTCAGCATCACACAACAAAATTCGGATTTTCAATACAAACGTAAGTCAGTCAGTTCTTCTATACGGATCAGAAACTTGGCGGGTCACAAAGAATATTTCCAAAAGGCTGCAGACCTTTATTAACAACTGTCTTCGCTCATACTGAAGATCAGATGGCCGGAAAGAATCACCAACAAGGAATTATGGGAACAAACAAAGCAAGAACCAATCGCCCAACAAATATGCAGGAGAAAGTGGAGATGGATCGGACACTCGCTGAGGAGACCGCTGGGTGACATCGCGCGCCAAGCCCTCGAGTGGAACCCGAAAGGGAAGCGGCGTGTGGGACGTCCAAGGGTGACATGGAGGAGATCGTGTGAAGAGGAGTTGAAAGAATATGGATTAACATGGATGCAGGCG
The DNA here is from genome assembly GCA_944472135.2 of Trichobilharzia regenti. Lineage (NCBI taxonomy): Eukaryota > Metazoa > Platyhelminthes > Trematoda > Strigeidida > Schistosomatidae > Trichobilharzia > Trichobilharzia regenti. Next base: position 88,611,489 of record OX235270.1, read on the forward strand.
AAAAGTATAGCAGAAGACAGAAGAAAATGGAGACGTGCAGTTGAAGCCCTATGTTCCACTAGGAACCCAAGGGGCAATAATAATAATAAATAATATAACAAATTAAGACTTACTTTAATCGAACTAGCAGTTAAGTAAAAGGTTGCAATCCAAATTTAATTCTGTTTTAGTGGAGTATTTAACCATCGGATGCTTAGTTTATATAAACAATTATGCAGTTCTCACTTCAGATTATTCACCACACATTTTATTTGTAGTGAATTCTCATTCTGACTTATATGAGTAGGCGGTGACGACTGAGGTTACCAACTACCACCATGTGACCTAAACACTGCACGTCCAATTAGACCTGAGGTTATGAGTAATGTTTCGGGTTAAAGCTTAGCTTGGAGAGCCAAATAAGTTCAAAAAAAAACTAAATTCCGCTCTATTACTAAGGTGACCTGCATCGAAAAAATGTCCTTTTTTGAAGCTAAATGTAGTGTGAGTATTTTAGGCTTCTTTAGAAAGTAGCGAATCCTAACCTGGAATGGTATGACTTGAAAATGACAAAATTAACTCCGTCAGAAATATTATTTTGAAAGAAATAACAAGATTTATAGATCAAACAGACGATTCATTTAGATGCTTCAGCAGCTAAGCTTTTACGAATTCTCTGGACAATACTTTCAGCACTGATTTAAAAATTAAATGAGCTTACAGTTTAACGAAACCTCATCAACGAAATTAATGTATCAATCCTTGGAATTATATATTTCTTTTAGTGGAAAATGTAAATTATGAAAATAACCCCTTTTTCTTGGTTATCATAAATACAGAGCGAAAGAAATGTCACATAATTTGGCTGTTTTTTTTCTATACATGGTTGCGGGCTTTTAGTGTAGATTAATCATTAGACTGGTTCTGTTCATTTCATATCTAACAATATATATGGAAACATCATGGAGTCATTATTTTCAGACAAAGAAATATATAAGACTTACGATGAATATTTTATCTGTTAATGGGACTTTGTAGCAGGATTTCACATACAACCACAATTGATACTAAATATACGTTTCCACTGAATAAACATTTTAATAATTATTACATGTTAGCCTGGCTAACTTGTTCCTTACCTTAAAAGAATGTATTTTTGCTAAGTTAATTAAATTAAATCTATGCTACGCCAAAATTTGATTTCATGCCAAAATGTATGCAAGACCTGGAATTTACACATTATAAAACTATTCACATCGTTAGAGTGAATATTACTACAAGTCGTCATACGTGCACATCTTCAAGATTGGGCATTTACAGATGTACCGGAAATCATAATCAAAATACTAGATTTAAAATAACTAACTGAATAATTCACGTACAGACTTCATAGGAAAAAAAATGATAACAGTTATTGTTTTTGAACAAAGCAAGAACTACAGTTTTAGCAGAATAATGTGGTACCATCATTTATTTCGTTGGCTTCTCATCAGCTGCTTACAGCCTAAATAAATTATGAGGTTTAAGTTTAGACATGTTTTAACATACTTGCAAATTTTACATGTTGTCAGTTTACAGAAATTTACGTGTATCTGCGAGAGGAGTTACATTGGAAGAACAGAAAGAAGGGCATATCTACGATTTTCTGAACACGTACCAAAAAGCCTACGACTAAAGGGAACAAATGCTCTAAACAGTGCCATCGCCAGGCATCTCCTCGACACGGGTCATGAGGTGGACGTCGAAAAGTCGTTCAAAATTATCAATAGGCAAAAGAGCTCAATTCTCCTTAAGTTTGCTGAAGCGATTTCTATCAAACGCTTGAAACCTGATCTATGTGTTCAGAAAGAAGCAGTTATTAGTCTTTCCTTGCCTTGGTAACTGGATGCTTTTTTTTCTCTCATCTGATTACGTAATCTTTGTCTTTAACCTCACCCTCCCTTTTATAATCTATAATTTTGTTTGTCTCTTGTTTCTATGATTTGAGCTCAACTCAGTTCATTGTTACCTAACTTACTAGTCACTATGCATCTAACGCATATCTCATCTTTATTACGTAACTCTTTTATCATTTTCTGCATACATTTATTTTGTTTTAACTTGAACTGCCTGTGTGAAAACTATATAAGCGCAATCTTCTGAGCACTGTTTACAAATTGTGGAATTTTCTGTCAAGTGACAACATGTAAAATTTGCAAGTATGTTAAAACATGTCTAAACTTAAACCTCATAATTTATTTAGGCTGTAAGCAGCTGATGAGAAGCCAACGAAATAAATGATGGTACCACATTATTCTGCTAAAACTGTAGTTCTTGCTTTGTTCAAATTCATTAAGGGGAAAAATGTATGAAAGAAAAGTTATTGTTTCACTTGATATACTTAATACCTTAGGAAACAGGATACCAGAGATTAAGTGACCTAGGGTACATCCACCGATAAGAATAAATATAATTTTTTTCTTTCTTCTTTTACAGATAGGTCGATTAATTAAGTGAGAGCTTCTGAAATTCATGATATGAATAGTAAACGAAAGCTATCTCACTATTTCAAGAAGTACGAAACACGACGAAGTGAGAACCAGGACAGATCTAGGTGATAAGGTTTCCCAATCTTAGAACTTACGACAGTGCATATTCAAAATGCCGGAAGTAAGGAATCGAGAGACCACCAAATAATTAGTAAGGCAAATCAGCATGCTATTACTCTAATGAAAATACATGCCGAATGATGTATATACAAATGTTTATCTGACTCACTGTATCTAATATTTACCAGAAGAAATATAAAATCGAATTGCCCTTCTCATCTTTTCTTACCTCTTCTGAATTACTAGGAATAACCTGCTTGCCTAAGGATTCACTGGGTTGATATGAAGGAGGAAAATTCAGCTCCAAAGCGCTGTGCGATAAGGTTTTCATCTCGTTAACAGATTTGGGATTTGATTTAAGCGATTCCAATGATTTATTCTTAAACTTATTTCGAGTAAGTTTACGGCGTAAAAATCTTCGTTTTCGCCCTCGTTTTTTCATTACTCGAGTACTTTGTTCAGATACCTAATATAAAACAAAATCAGAAACTACAACAATTATAATGTAATTGATAGGTACGTAACATCACTAAGGCAAAAAATGCAACTGTTTGTTTCCATTACTTAGGCTTTGATAAAGTTAAGAAATTATAAAGTTATACTTGTAAAATCTCAGCAAAATTCAAATGATTAATTCCAACGTTTTGTTCGGCAATATATAAACTTAGAAACTTGAATCAGCTATTAATACAATAAGTTTTGAAGCAGTGAATAAATATTCCGTTGAATAAAACATACTATGTGTAAAGGAAAAAAGTAGTATAAGCAATTTAGATGAATTAATATGCGTGTTCGACAGGCCATATTAGGCATATATGATCGACAACGTTTGCTTTAAAATGAAGGAAAGTTTGTAAATTGTCATTGTAAAGCAACAAAATGAAATGAAATACTTCAGTGTGTGATGTGCACCCCATTTGTGAAATCGCATTTTTCGAATCAATCATCGGGTTAGGTGGTCAGTGATGAAACACATATCATCTCTGCACTTTTTGATATTTCACTTCTCACTTTTTACCCGTCATTATAGTTATCCATCGTACCGGTCTCTCATTTACTCGCCGACTCACTACACATACCCACATCATGCACCACTAGTACAAATAACACTTCCTCCGCTCATAACTAGGATTCGTCAAGCACAACGGATATGACAAGAAGTCATCAAAAGGTGAGGAAACTACCGCCATGAATGAAACAGAAAAGTAGTGCTTAACCTTATTTAGTGATCCGTCTTGCTCAAAGTGCAAATAACAGAAGGCTTAAAATATGCATGACATATAGTAAGCTGTATTATACAATTAGTTGTGGTTCAAATGCACCAGAAGCCGTGTATTCATTGCCAAAACTCCACAGCTCTGTTTCATCCAGCAAATCACGAGTCACCAAATAAATTGTCACCAGACAAACCCATGAAACATTTTATGTCTTTCGAAAATTCTACCTCCCCTGGATTTCGCAATTCTGCGACTCACCGGAAGACTACATCTAGATTTTGTTATATACTATTTGATAATTGGATGGTTGTTGCTCAACACTGAGGTCTTCAATTATCATTTATCATACTGAGACTGTGATCTTGAGAAGTGACAGTAACTGCAGAGCATTCAGTTATGTTCCAGTGAGATTGGATATGATTATTATCCCTTTGGATTCCGAATGGAATATAGGGATTCAACAGCAAACCACCACTCCACCCTGTTCTACACAGTCCTCCTTAACCACCTCCACAATCGTCCACAGGGCATCTTCCCCTCACACGACCTCCTCCATGTCAACACAAGCCCACCCCAAGCCCTTCGTGGCATCATCATATAACTGCTGAATTAGATTTATAAAGGGTTGAAGTTTTGCACTCAACAGTATCGGATCACATTATTGTCGAGGATGTCGAAGTTCTCTTCAGTGTTAATGAATCGCATGTAGAAATTTGAATGCTATTCTATGCTCTGTTCTATGATGATGCGTAACGTTACCACGGTTTGCTCTTCCCGAATCCAGTTTTCCTGTGGACAAGGGCGTTTGGCGTCGAGAGTATCTTTCAGTCTCTCCAGGATGACATGACTTAAAATTTGGCTTGAAGTGAACAAGAGATTGATTCGGCACCAGTTACCGAAAAGGTGTAAGTCGCCAGTCTTTGGTAGTTTGACAATTTTGACGTACTCCCAAACTTTGTGCAATAGTGACGCGAGGAAGTCCCATGAACACTTTCGACCAGTTCCTAGTGCATTCGGAGGAATTTCGTCCTGTCCTGCAGCATTAACGACTGTTTCTCAGTAGCCTATTAGAACTTAAAACTTCTGGTTCTGCTGGAGGATTGGCTTTCACTGATAGTTCTGTGATACTTCACCGTAGTTCCGGACGAGTTCCAGGTGGCATTGGATATAAGTGAATAATAAATCAAACTGTATTCGGCAAGCTCTTCAATCAAGAAGCATTCTCGAGGAATAGATTTTATTATTGAGATGGTCTTTCATATAGGGACACAAACGGTGACACGTACTGCAGTACTCCCTTCTGAAATCATAATATTATCTTAACATGCTACCAATTTAATTTCCTATATTTTCAAACAATCAACTCACAACACCAAATCAAGATTTCGTGCTCAATGACATTTGTATAAAACAGAAGCGTATTTAAAAGTCATGAAGTAGAGATATTTTTCAAGAGTTTCAAAAGCGTATAACTCAGTACCGACTGTATTCAAAGATAGATTTCACCATTGATCTGTTGCAGCTGGTATTGTCCTCCCACAGAAGCATGATATTCACATTGATTTGTCGGCGCACCGAAACAAATATCGTGTTGTCTGGTTCGCAGTGAAAACAGAATTCAATCGGTCATTCTCCTTTTCATATTCTCGCGAAAACGCTTTCATCAAGAATTGGCAATATTAGCATACTGAGACAAATGCAACTTTAAGTAAAAGACAGTTTTAAATGTAGACTGATACAGTCTTTGTCTTCGCACTAAGAACAGTCGATAAACGCTGCAAGTCGCTAGTTGATGTTATAAGTACTAATTTAATAATAAATATTGTGGTTTGTCGTATGATATTTACTACCGAATACTGTTGCACTGATATCCATTGGTGTTACTGATATTTCCTCGTTGTTGAAATGTATAAACTGAGTTTTCTTGATTAAAAAATAATGATTGAAAATGACAACAAGTTTACGATGTTTGATAATGACATAAAAATAAAATTCTAGCTGATAATATTAAAACTGAAATAGTTCATCCTGCAGAAATGAGTATTTGGTTAATTTCATCGAGGACTATTTGACTGTATTATTTTAGAACAACAACAACAAAAAAAACAATAATGGTAATAATTGAACCTACAGCGGGATTTTGAGCCTTGTCAAGACGTGTATCATTTTCATGATCTACAATTATAAAAACAACAACAGCATATGATTGCACTGAAATGCGCCTTTTGTAGTGAACTAGCTGTATACCAGCATAATCTTTAACCCATTCACTTGGAATGTGAGAGATAAACTGCAACTAGACGGTAGTCTAATCTAAATTATTAAATTGCAGTTATTTGAGAGGCATCGCTAATAGTTGTTCGCAAGCAAACCTTGTTTACCTTGTCTATTGTGATTCTGATTTATGTAAGCTAATCGACGATAAGCGATGCCTCGACACGCCTTCGTTTCATTGTCACCTGTTTTCTAAATCGTACAAAAGTTTGGTTGTTAGTTGTCAATGCTCACTACTGATCGTTTATATCACAACAAATTAAAACAATTCTGTTACTTTTAGCTTTTTCATTTAAGTTAACTCAGGGATAATTCAGTTAAAGGTTTTATTGACTTATTACAGATTATTTGAAATATATGATTTCTGAAGGGCTAAATTAGATTTCTCTTTGACGTCTATTCTTACTACCGTATCCTTCCTTAATACTGTTAAAGCTACTTGCCGATAGTATATTGATTACACTCACAGTATGACCATATCAATTTCAATGTGTGTATTGAATTGCAAAAATGTGCTGTTTTCAAGTATGCATTCACCGCACATTCATCTCTCAAAAGACATTTTGTAATAAATTGCCATTTGCCTGACGTCAAAGCGTAGATTAATTATCTACATACGATGTGTATTAGTGTAACAGTGACATGCCTAGAAATCTAAATAAGTATATATATATATGCATATTATATATGCATATTATATATGTATGTAGTCAGCATACTCTCGAAATTTGGCTTAACAGATCAAATCTCTCATATCTTCTAAAATCAAAAAGTTTTCATGTATAATAGGTGAGTTGCTTTTGTTGTCTGCTGACTCAATGAAAAGTGAAAAAGTTGACAATACATTTTATTTTTCCTCGAAGTTCAATTTGAAATTTTATAATGCTTACAGTGAAAATAAACGTCATGCAAGAAGAATACTTTTTTGAAATATAAAAGTGAGGCCAAGGATTGAATCATGAATGGAACCAATTAAAGCACAAAAGATCAAAATTTTCAGTCAGCGGATAAACAAGTCCCAATGCTCAAAGCAGTGACCGAAATTCGGCGAGTAGCTGTTGCCTACCAATTCACGTATTCAAGCCGGGGGAAGTAAAGCAGAAATACAGTGACTCAGTTTGTCTGGATTTTGAAAATATACATTTCAAATAAACTATGCCTGAAATGAACACGAAGTGAAGTGAATCACCAAAGTAGAAGGTTGTGAAAAAGTGCAGCTACTGAAATAGGCACACTCCCTAAAAGCACCTTGAATATTAAGGTAAAAAATACAATGAAACTGCAATAAACGAAAATTTACTGAAGAAAGAGTACCAACAATGAACAACAGTCAAGAGTCCTGTGATGCGAAGAGGAGAGAAGGTAGTGAAACCATCCACGCTAGTTTAAGCATTGTCACCAACAGTCTGCAACCATTGATTCCCAGAATGCCAGATCCCCACGAAGCTAAAACTAACAGCCACAGACTTCGTGGATTGGAGTGATGTTTGCCTCCTATCAGAAGAACTCCTTTCCATCTCAATCTTCCACCAACTCCTTGATGTTATTACTTCTAAATTTTGATGAAGAAGTGGTAGCATCATCATCAATGGCTTAATTTGTTCAACACATAAACTTTCGTAATTCACATGGATTAATCCTATTGTTATTCCCATGAGTTCGGAGTGAAACAGAAGGCTTCAACGGCATATTTTCAAAGTCACCTACCATGGTTGTTGATTTATGTTCCGAAACGCAGGCAATTTCGAATTGTTATATTGTGTGATAGATCTGCCTAGCTTACTGGCCTCACTGGTTTTCAAAAGACTATCATGATGTCACCACCAGCAGTCAAATCTCTCATGCGGTGGGAACCAATCTTCCCCAGGATTATGACAGCTGGATTTAACTCGAAGAGAAGAAAAGTAGGGAGGTTACAATTATTCAATGCTATGCTCAATGCAAAGATGGACGACAGAAGAAGAAGGAAGACAAGCTGAGTTCGGTGTACGTCGCACTAAATACAGAAGTGAAAAAGGGCTAGGACAGACAAAACACAGCTCGACGACACACCGCCAACTGAAGCAGAACAGACAGGCCGCAGGTTAAAGAGACCTCAGAAAACTATACCAGATAACTAGGTCTCTATTAGAGAAAAGAACAACACATTTGACATCTACATAAGTTGATCAAGGAGACCCAATTGCTAGAGAACAGAGACAAATAAAACAATGAGCTGATCACTTCAAAGAACTCTTGAATCAACCGTCACCTGTAACACATCCAGAAATACACCACCAACTCCGGCCACAGAACTGCTAGTGAACACCAATCCTTCAGTGAGATAAGCAGAACAACCAGATAGAATCCCTTGTGGAGCACTGAAAACAGACACAAAGACCTCAACAGATATGCCGACACCACGATCGCAAAACATTTGAAAGAGAGGAAACGTATCTACTGGTTGGGGGAAAGATTACCTTGTTAAACTGTCAAAGAACGTTAACTGAGGCTTCTGCAAGAACTGGCGCGAAATCACAACCTTGTCCACACCGAGTAAGACGCTAAGTCGCCTCATCCTGAAGAGGGTAAAAGATGCACTGAATAAAGAATGGCGACTGAAACAAGCTGGATTCAGGAGAAGCAAGTCATATGAGGATCAAATTGCAACCATCGGCATCATCATCGAACGAAGCATAAGATGGCAGTCAACTCTCCATCTTAATTTAATCGACTTTGAAAGGGTCTTAGATGGCGTTCACCGCGAAGTAATTTGGAAACCACTTCAAAACTATTATATATTTTGTGATTATTTCATTTACCTCCTCTATGTCCTGAGTGGAACATAGAGTTTCAAGCTACAGCTTTTAAGTTTCGATAGCAATGGTTTTAATTTTTCAGTGTGAAATGATAAACATCACGCCCGACCTTACCTATTCATCAGGCTTAGTACTATCTTAGTGAAGATTAGGAGTGAGTCGACCGGGGATCGAACACCGGAACACGTGGATGGTTGGCGAGCATTCTACCACTGAACCACCAACATACACTCCAACACTGTACAGTGTCCAAAATCGTCATCAATCTCATTCGAGAACTATATGACAATGCCACATGTCAAGTGATCCACAACGGAAACGTCAGCGAAACTGCTGAAGTGAAGACGGGTGTATGACAAGGCTGCCTACTATCACCAACGATGATATTCCAGATTGTGGTGGACTATCTATGTGTCAGACTGTTGGGAGCGATATGACGGGAAATTCAACTATAGTCGGAGGGACGAATGAAGATATTAAAACGATAATTAGACATTCATCACTCCGATATTAGCTTGATAATCGGCGGCGCCTAGCTCAAGGAATAAAAATTGGGATTTTATACTGCAATAATAAGTTAGTTCTTCTACATGGGCTAGAAACTTTGCGTGTCACCGTAAGCACTTCCAACAGTTTGCGAACCCTTATCAACAGCTGTCTTCACTCGGTGCTGAAGATCGGATGACCAGAAACAATTAACAACAAGAAACTATGGGAATGAAGGGACCCAAAACATACTGATCACAAAATATACAGAAATCAAGAAAGATGGACCGGACACACAATGAGGAGACATTTCCGGGACAACGAGCGCCAGGTCCTAGTCTGCAGAACCGATGGGAGACGAGGAGTTGGGCGTCCAACTGTGACGTGACAAAGGTAGTCTAAGGAGGAGATCAGAGCTTATGGGCGATCATCAAACCAGCTAACGAGGACTGTAGAGAACAGGACACAGTGGAGATGTACTGACAAAGCTTTACGTGCCATTAAGAAAAAAGAATACCATTACACGTAAACACATCAAGTGATACCAACCACCATTCATCAGAGCTCAACCAAAACGCATTTGTTAACAGTGCTCTTCTACTTCATATCTGCAGTTGTGACTTACAAGCCGAATTCATCACCTATCGCAAAAGCAGTCTGACTTCATAAACAATAGAACCTCATGACCTCATATATCCTAGTATGTTACAAGTTGATTTTTGGCACAGGATATGCGAAAAATTATCCTAAATATATCACATTCTGACAACAGATTTGAATGAAATTTATTGAAAGCAATATAACTAGTCATAGGAATGGTATTATTGACACACTCACTTTGTCTCAGTGGCAATGACTGAAGCGAGAAAAAATTAACAAATTTTGTAGTCATTGATAAATTGACATTTTTTACATGTTAAGAAAATCTCTATCGACTGATCCTGCACGATTATGGCGTTTGAGAATGATGTTTGTACAACATGAACAAATGAAAACTCCCCATATTTGGTAAAGAAATGTTTGATAGCATGTCACTGCTCAGCTGAGTTCTGTACAAACACATAAGACCATTAAATATAGCAATTAAAACTAGGGTTGTACACTCAACTTCCGTTTTATTTCAAAACAAAAATTGTCATTATTCGGCAATAAATTGAGTGACCATTTAAAGCCAGAATGCAGTAGTTGGCTGCTTTGTTACGGAACTCAAGAACAGCGAACGTTATAAAACGTGTCCAACAGAGCTGAGCACATGCAGATAGGCACATTAATTGAGTGAAATATACAACTGTTCTTCCCTCGTAACTTCTACCTCACTAAACAGCGAAGTCACAGAAGACAAAGACTGGCGAAACAACTTTATTTAAGAAAAATACATGAAGACCGGTATTTTTATCGCATACACTCTCTTGGTAAGTGACGAAATAACTCCTAATTAGCTTTATGAAGCCCGAAATCGTCCATCGATGTGATTTGAAAATCAAAAACTTCTGTATCAGCATTAAACAAACTAAAAGTCAATTTTAACTGCTTATTCAATCACTTATGACATACGAATTCTGACCGTTTATAATACTCTATCAAAGATGAAGTTGGATGGAAACACACTTTTGGTATTTATCTCAGTGACTAAATATCTGCTTGTTCGTACTATCGTGCTGATGGCTCTTGGCATTTGGAACGAAGACGAAGCAAATGCAGCTTTACGGTACTACTACTGATATAGATTCCTAACTCGATCCTACTTCAAGTCAACTAAAATGAAATCTTGTGAAAAACACAAGAGCTCTTCATTTCATTCGATTTTCTGATAATCAGAACTAAGTAGTGTCGCTCAACAAAATAGCCAGTTAACTGTCATTTGATAAATTCTGCACTGTTACTGGGAAACGTTACTTGAGTGAAATACTAGCAACCAATACATCTAATGTGTTTACAAGTAAGACTGTTTGTAGTGTGATTTTTATCAAAATAACTTACCATTGAAGACTTTGATTTCTCCTAGAAAGGTTGAAACTTGGGAATAAATAAGTATGTTTTGAAACAAGCTTTGACGCAGGTTAAAATTTCAGAAATGGTAATAATCTCTTTCATGTATATTTCCAATCCGGAATAGAAAACTTAGGCATATATGATCGACAACGTTTGCTTTAAAATGAAGGAAAGTTTGTAAATTGTCATTGTAAAGCAACAAAATGAAATAAAATACTTCAGTGTGTGATGTGCACCCCATTTGTGAAATCGCATTTTTCGAATCAATCATCGGCTTAGGTGGTCAGTGATGAAACACATATCATCTCTGCACTTTTTGATATTTCACTTCTCACTTTTTACCCGTCATTATAGTTATCCATCGTACCGGTCTCTCATTTACTCGCCGACTCACTACACATACCCACATCATGCACCACTAGTACAAATAACACTTCCTCCGCTCATAACTAGGATTCGTCAAGCACAACGGATATGACAAGAAGTCATCAAAAGGTGAGGAAACTACCGCCATGAATGAAACAGAAAAGTAGTGCTTAACCTTATTTAGTGATCCGTCTTGCTCAAAGTGCAAATAACAGAAGGCTTAAAATATGCATGACATATAGTAAGCTGTATTATACAATTAGTTGTGGTTCAAATGCACCAGAAGCCGTGTATTCATTGCCAAAACTCCACAGCTCTGTTTCATCCAGCAAATCACGAGTCACCAAATAAACTGTCACCAGGCAAACCCATGAAACATTTTATGTCTTTCGAAAATTCTACCTCCCCTGGATTTCGCAATTCTGCGACTCACCGGAAGACTACATCTGGATTTTGTTATATACTATTTGATAATTGGATGGTTGTTGCTCAACACTGAGGTCTTCAATTATCATTTATCATACTGAGACTGTGATCTTGAGAAGTGACAGTAACTGCAGAGCATTCAGTTATGTTCCAGTGAGATTGGATATGATTATTATCCCTTTGGATTCCGAATGGAATATAGGGATTCAACAGCAAACCACCACTCCACCCTGTTCTACACAGTCCTCCTTAACCACCTCCACAATCGTCCACAGGGCATCTTCCCCTCACATGACCTCCTCCATGTCAACACAAGCCCACCCCAAGCCCTTCGTGGCATCATCATATAACTGCTGAATTAGATTTATAAAGGGTTGGAGTTTTGCACTCAACAGTGTCGGATCACATTATTGTCGAGGATGTCGAAGTTCTCTTCAGTGTTAATGAATCGCATGTAGAAATTTGAATGCTATTCTATGCTCTGTTCTATGATGATGCGTAACGTTACCACGGTTTGCTCTTCCCGAATCCAGTTTTCCTGTGGACAAGGGCGTTTGGCGTCGAGAGTATCTTTCAGTCTCTCCAGGATGACATGACTTAAAATTTGGCTTGAAGTGAACAAGAGATTGATTCGGCACCAGTTACCGAAAAGGTGTAAGTCGCCAGTCTTTGGTAGTTTGACAATTTTGACGTACTCCCAAACTTTGTGCAATAGTGACGCGAGGAAGTCCCATGAACACTTTCGACCAGTTCCTAGTGCATTCGGAGGAATTTCGTCCTGTCCTGCAGCATTAACGACTGTTTCTCAGTAGCCTATTAGAACTTAAAACTTCTGGTTCTGCTGGAGGATTGGCTTTCACTGATAGTTCTGTGATACTTCACCGTAGTTCCGGACGAGTTCCAGGTGGCATTGGATATAAGTGAATAATAAATCAAACTGTATTCGGCAAGCTCTTCAATCAAGAAGCATTCTCGAGGAATAGATTTTATTATTGAGATGGTCTTTCATATAGGGACACAAACGGTGACACGTACTGCAGTACTCCCTTCTGAAATCATAATATTATCTTAACATGCTACCAATTTAATTTCCTATATTTTCAAACAATCAACTCACAACACCAAATCAAGATTTCGTGCTCAATGACATTTGTATAAAACAGAAGCGTATTTAAAAGTCATGAAGTAGAGATATTTTTCAAGAGTTTCAAAAGCGTATAACTCAGTACCGACTGTATTCAAAGATAGATTTCACCATTGATCTGTTGCAGCTGGTATTGTCCTCCCACAGAAGCATGATATTCACATTGATTTGTCGGCGCACCGAAACAAATATCGTGTTGTCTGGTTCGCAGTGAAAACAGAATTCAATCGGTCATTCTCCTTTTCATATTCTCGCGAAAACGCTTTCATCAAGAATTGGCAATATTAGCATACTGAGACAAATGCAACTTTAAGTAAAAGACAGTTTTAAATGTAGACTGATACAGTCTTTGTCTTCGCACTAAGAACAGTCGATAAACGCTGCAAGTCGCTAGTTGATGTTATAAGTACTAATTTAATAATAAATATTGTGGTTTGTCGTATGATATTTACTACCGAATACTGTTGCACTGATATCCATTGGTGTTACTGATATTTCCTCGTTGTTGAAATGTATAAACTGAGTTTTCTTGATTAAAAAATAATGATTGAAAATGACAACAAGTTTACGATGTTTGATAATGACATAAAAATAAAATTCTAGCTGATAATATTAAAACTGAAATAGTTCATCCTGCAGAAATGAGTATTTGGTTAATTTCATCGAGGACTATTTGACTGTATTATTTTAGAACAACAACAACAAAAAAAACAATAATGGTAATAATTGAACCTACAGCGGGATTTTGAGCCTTGTCAAGACGTGTATCATTTTCATGATCTACAATTATAAAAACAACAACAGCATATGATTGCACTGAAATGCGCCTTTTGTAGTGAACTAGCTGTATACCAGCATAATCTTTAACCCATTCACTTGGAATGTGAGAGATAAACTGCAACTAGACGGTAGTCTAATCTAAATTATTAAATTGCAGTTATTTGAGAGGCATCGCTAATAGTTGTTCGCAAGCAAACCTTGTTTACCTTGTCTATTGTGATTCTGATTTATGTAAGCTAATCGACGATAAGCGATGCCTCGACACGCCTTCGTTTCATTGTCACCTGTTTTCTAAATCGTACAAAAGTTTGGTTGTTAGTTGTCAATGCTCACTACTGATCGTTTATATCACAACAAATTAAAACAATTCTGTTACTTTTAGCTTTTTCATTTAAGTTAACTCAGGGATAATTCAGTTAAAGGTTTTATTGACTTATTACAGATTATTTGAAATATATGATTTCTGAAGGGCTAAATTAGATTTCTCTTTGACGTCTATTCTTACTACCGTATCCTTCCTTAATACTGTTAAAGCTACTTGCCGATAGTATATTGATTACACTCACAGTATGACCATATCAATTTCAATGTGTGTATTGAATTGCAAAAATGTGCTGTTTTCAAGTATGCATTCACCGCACATTCATCTCTCAAAAGACATTTTGTAATAAATTGCCATTTGCCTGACGTCAAAGCGTAGATTAATTATCTACATACGATGTGTATTAGTGTAACAGTGACATGCCTAGAAATCTAAATAAGTATATATATATATGCATATTATATATGCATATTATATATGTATGTAGTCAGCATACTCTCGAAATTTGGCTTAACAGATCAAATCTCTCATATCTTCTAAAATCAAAAAGTTTTCATGTATAATAGGTGAGTTGCTTTTGTTGTCTGCTGACTCAATGAAAAGTGAAAAAGTTGACAATACATTTTATTTTTCCTCGAAGTTCAATTTGAAATTTTATAATGCTTACAGTGAAAATAAACGTCATGCAAGAAGAATACTTTTTTGAAATATAAAAGTGAGGCCAAGGATTGAATCATGAATGGAACCAATTAAAGCACAAAAGATCAAAATTTTCAGTCAGCGGATAAACAAGTCCCAATGCTCAAAGCAGTGACCGAAATTCGGCGAGTAGCTGTTGCCTACCAATTCACGTATTCAAGCCGGGGGAAGTAAAGCAGAAATACAGTGACTCAGTTTGTCTGGATTTTGAAAATATACATTTCAAATAAACTATGCCTGAAATGAACACGAAGTGAAGTGAATCACCAAAGTAGAAGGTTGTGAAAAAGTGCAGCTACTGAAATAGGCACACTCCCTAAAAGCACCTTGAATATTAAGGTAAAAAATACAATGAAACTGCAATAAACGAAAATTTACTGAAGAAAGAGTACCAACAATGAACAACAGTCAAGAGTCCTGTGATGCGAAGAGGAGAGAAGGTAGTGAAACCATCCACGCTAGTTTAAGCATTGTCACCAACAGTCTGCAACCATTGATTCCCAGAATGCCAGATCCCCACGAAGCTAAAACTAACAGCCACAGACTTCGTGGATTGGAGTGATGTTTGCCTCCTATCAGAAGAACTCCTTTCCATCTCAATCTTCCACCAACTCCTTGATGTTATTACTTCTAAATTTTGATGAAGAAGTGGTAGCATCATCATCAATGGCTTAATTTGTTCAACACATAAACTTTCGTAATTCACATGGATTAATCCTATTGTTATTCCCATGAGTTCGGAGTGAAACAGAAGGCTTCAACGGCATATTTTCAAAGTCACCTACCATGGTTGTTGATTTATGTTCCGAAACGCAGGCAATTTCGAATTGTTATATTGTGTGATAGATCTGCCTAGCTTACTGGCCTCACTGGTTTTCAAAAGACTATCATGATGTCACCACCAGCAGTCAAATCTCTCATGCGGTGGGAACCAATCTTCCCCAGGATTATGACAGCTGGATTTAACTCGAAGAGAAGAAAAGTAGGGAGGTTACAATTATTCAATGCTATGCTCAATGCAAAGATGGACGACAGAAGAAGAAGGAAGACAAGCTGAGTTCGGTGTACGTCGCACTAAATACAGAAGTGAAAAAGGGCTAGGACAGACAAAACACAGCTCGACGACACACCGCCAACTGAAGCAGAACAGACAGGCCGCAGGTTAAAGAGACCTCAGAAAACTATACCAGATAACTAGGTCTCTATTAGAGAAAAGAACAACACATTTGACATCTACATAAGTTGATCAAGGAGACCCAATTGCTAGAGAACAGAGACAAATAAAACAATGAGCTGATCACTTCAAAGAACTCTTGAATCAACCGTCACCTGTAACACATCCAGAAATACACCACCAACTCCGGCCACAGAACTGCTAGTGAACACCAATCCTTCAGTGAGATAAGCAGAACAACCAGATAGAATCCCTTGTGGAGCACTGAAAACAGACACAAAGACCTCAACAGATATGCCGACACCACGATCGCAAAACATTTGAAAGAGAGGAAACGTATCTACTGGTTGGGGGAAAGATTACCTTGTTAAACTGTCAAAGAACGTTAACTGAGGCTTCTGCAAGAACTGGCGCGAAATCACAACCTTGTCCACACCGAGTAAGACGCTAAGTCGCCTCATCCTGAAGAGGGTAAAAGATGCACTGAATAAAGAATGGCGACTGAAACAAGCTGGATTCAGGAGAAGCAAGTCATATGAGGATCAAATTGCAACCATCGGCATCATCATCGAACGAAGCATAAGATGGCAGTCAACTCTCCATCTTAATTTAATCGACTTTGAAAGGGTCTTAGATGGCGTTCACCGCGAAGTAATTTGGAAACCACTTCAAAACTATTATATATTTTGTGATTATTTCATTTACCTCCTCTATGTCCTGAGTGGAACATAGAGTTTCAAGCTACAGCTTTTAAGTTTCGATAGCAATGGTTTTAATTTTTCAGTGTGAAATGATAAGCATCACGCCCGACCTTACCTATTCATCAGGCTTAGTACTATCTTAGTGAAGATTAGGAGTGAGTCGACCGGGGATCAAACACCGGAACACGTGGATGGTTGGCGAGCATTCTACCACTGAACCACCAACATACACTCCAACACTGTACAGTGTCCAAAATCGTCATCAATCTCATTCGAGAACTATATGACAATGCCACATGTCAAGTGATCCACAACGGAAACGTCAGCGAAACTGCTGAAGTGAAGACGGGTGTATGACAAGGCTGCCTACTATCACCAACGATGATATTCCAGATTGTGGTGGACTATCTATGTGTCAGACTGTTGGGAGCGATATGACGGGAAATTCAACTATAGTCGGAGGGACGAATGAAGATATTAAAACGATAATTAGACATTCATCACTCCGATATTAGCTTGATAATCGGCGGCGCCTAGCTCAAGGAATAAAAATTGGGATTTTATACTGCAATAATAAGTTAGTTCTTCTACATGGGCTAGAAACTTTGCGTGTCACCGTAAGCACTTCCAACAGTTTGCGAACCCTTATCAACAGCTGTCTTCACTCGGTGCTGAAGATCGGATGACCAGAAACAATTAACAACAAGAAACTATGGGAATGAAGGGACCCAAAACATACTGATCACAAAATATACAGAAATCAAGAAAGATGGACCGGACACACAATGAGGAGACATTTCCGGGACAACGAGCGCCAGGTCCTAGTCTGCAGAACCGATGGGAGACGAGGAGTTGGGCGTCCAACTGTGACGTGACAAAGGTAGTCTAAGGAGGAGATCAGAGCTTATGGGCGATCATCAAACCAGCTAACGAGGACTGTAGAGAACAGGACACAGTGGAGATGTACTGACAAAGCTTTACGTGCCATTAAGAAAAAAGAATACCATTACACGTAAACACATCAAGTGATACCAACCACCATTCATCAGAGCTCAACCAAAACGCATTTGTTAACAGTGCTCTTCTACTTCATATCTGCAGTTGTGACTTACAAGCCGAATTCATCACCTATCGCAAAAGCAGTCTGACTTCATAAACAATAGAACCTCATGACCTCATATATCCTAGTATGTTACAAGTTGATTTTTGGCACAGGATATGCGAAAAATTATCCTAAATATATCACATTCTGACAACAGATTTGAATGAAATTTATTGAAAGCAATATAACTAGTCATAGGAATGGTATTATTGACACACTCACTTTGTCTCAGTGGCAATGACTGAAGCGAGAAAAAATTAACAAATTTTGTAGTCATTGATAAATTGACATTTTTTACATGTTAAGAAAATCTCTATCGACTGATCCTGCACGATTATGGCGTTTGAGAATGATGTTTGTACAACATGAACAAATGAAAACTCCCCATATTTGGTAAAGAAATGTTTGATAGCATGTCACTGCTCAGCTGAGTTCTGTACAAACACATAAGACCATTAAATATAGCAATTAAAACTAGGGTTGTACACTCAACTTCCGTTTTATTTCAAAACAAAAATTGTCATTATTCGGCAATAAATTGAGTGACCATTTAAAGCCAGAATGCAGTAGTTGGCTGCTTTGTTACGGAACTCAAGAACAGCGAACGTTATAAAACGTGTCCAACAGAGCTGAGCACATGCAGATAGGCACATTAATTGAGTGAAATATACAACTGTTCTTCCCTCGTAACTTCTACCTCACTAAACAGCGAAGTCACAGAAGACAAAGACTGGCGAAACAACTTTATTTAAGAAAAATACATGAAGACCGGTATTTTTATCGCATACACTCTCTTGGTAAGTGACGAAATAACTCCTAATTAGCTTTATGAAGCCCGAAATCGTCCATCGATGTGATTTGAAAATCAAAAACTTCTGTATCAGCATTAAACAAACTAAAAGTCAATTTTAACTGCTTATTCAATCACTTATGACATACGAATTCTGACCGTTTATAATACTCTATCAAAGATGAAGTTGGATGGAAACACACTTTTGGTATTTATCTCAGTGACTAAATATCTGCTTGTTCGTACTATCGTGCTGATGGCTCTTGGCATTTGGAACGAAGACGAAGCAAATGCAGCTTTACGGTACTACTACTGATATAGATTCCTAACTCGATCCTACTTCAAGTCAACTAAAATGAAATCTTGTGAAAAACACAAGAGCTCTTCATTTCATTCGATTTTCTGATAATCAGAACTAAGTAGTGTCGCTCAACAAAATAGCCAGTTAACTGTCATTTGATAAATTCTGCACTGTTACTGGGAAACGTTACTTGAGTGAAATACTAGCAACCAATACATCTAATGTGTTTACAAGTAAGACTGTTTGTAGTGTGATTTTTATCAAAATAACTTACCATTGAAGACTTTGATTTCTCCTAGAAAGGTTGAAACTTGGGAATAAATAAGTATGTTTTGAAACAAGCTTTGACGCAGGTTAAAATTTCAGAAATGGTAATAATCTCTTTCATGTATATTTCCAATCCGGAATAGAAAACTTAGGCATATATGATCGACAACGTTTGCTTTAAAATGAAGGAAAGTTTGTAAATTGTCATTGTAAAGCAACAAAATGAAATAAAATACTTCAGTGTGTGATGTGCACCCCATTTGTGAAATCGCATTTTTCGAATCAATCATCGGCTTAGGTGGTCAGTGATGAAACACATATCATCTCTGCACTTTTTGATATTTCACTTCTCACTTTTTACCCGTCATTATAGTTATCCATCGTACCGGTCTCTCATTTACTCGCCGACTCACTACACATACCCACATCATGCACCACTAGTACAAATAACACTTCCTCCGCTCATAACTAGGATTCGTCAAGCACAACGGATATGACAAGAAGTCATCAAAAGGTGAGGAAACTACCGCCATGAATGAAACAGAAAAGTAGTGCTTAACCTTATTTAGTGATCCGTCTTGCTCAAAGTGCAAATAACAGAAGGCTTAAAATATGCATGACATATAGTAAGCTGTATTATACAATTAGTTGTGGTTCAAATGCACCAGAAGCCGTGTATTCATTGCCAAAACTCCACAGCTCTGTTTCATCCAGCAAATCACGAGTCACCAAATAAACTGTCACCAGGCAAACCCATGAAACATTTTATGTCTTTCGAAAATTCTACCTCCCCTGGATTTCGCAATTCTGCGACTCACCGGAAGACTACATCTGGATTTTGTTATATACTATTTGATAATTGGATGGTTGTTGCTCAACACTGAGGTCTTCAATTATCATTTATCACACTGAGACTGTGATCTTGAGAAGTAACAGTAACTGCAGAGCATTCAGTTATGTTCCAGTGAGATTGGATATGATTATTATCCCTTTGGATTCCGAATGGAATATAGGGATTCAACAGCAAACCACCACTCCACCCTGTTCTACACAGTCCTCCTTAACCACCTCCACAATCGTCCACAGGGCATCTTCCCCTCACATGACCTCCTCCATGTCAACACAAGCCCACCCCAAGCCCTTCGTGGCATCATCATATAACTGCTGAATTAGATTTATAAAGGGTTGGAGTTTTGCACTCAACAGTGTCGGATCACATTATTGTCGAGGATGTCGAAGTTCTCTTCAGTGTTAATGAATCGCATGTAGAAATTTGAATGCTATTCTATGCTCTGTTCTATGATGATGCGTAACGTTACCACGGTTTGCTCTTCCCGAATCCAGTTTTCCTGTGGACAAGGGCGTTTGGCGTCGAGAGTATCTTTCAGTCTCTCCAGGATGACATGACTTAAAATTTGGCTTGAAGTGAACAAGAGATTGATTCGGCACCAGTTACCGAAAAGGTGTAAGTCGCCAGTCTTTGGTAGTTTGACAATTTTGACGTACTCCCAAACTTTGTGCAATAGTGACGCGAGGAAGTCCCATGAACACTTTCGACCAGTTCCTAGTGCATTCGGAGGAATTTCGTCCTGTCCTGCAGCATTAACGACTGTTTCTCAGTAGCCTATTAGAACTTAAAACTTCTGGTTCTGCTGGAGGATTGGCTTTCACTGATAGTTCTGTGATACTTCACCGTAGTTCCGGACGAGTTCCAGGTGGCATTGGATATAAGTGAATAATAAATCAAACTGTATTCGGCAAGCTCTTCAATCAAGAAGCATTCTCGAGGAATAGATTTTATTATTGAGATGGTCTTTCATATAGGGACACAAACGGTGACACGTACTGCAGTACTCCCTTCTGAAATCATAATATTATCTTAACATGCTACCAATTTAATTTCCTATATTTTCAAACAATCAACTCACAACACCAAATCAAGATTTCGTGCTCAATGACATTTGTATAAAACAGAAGCGTATTTAAAAGTCATGAAGTAGAGATATTTTTCAAGAGTTTCAAAAGCGTATAACTCAGTACCGACTGTATTCAAAGATAGATTTCACCATTGATCTGTTGCAGCTGGTATTGTCCTCCCACAGAAGCATGATATTCACATTGATTTGTCGGCGCACCGAAACAAATATCGTGTTGTCTGGTTCGCAGTGAAAACAGAATTCAATCGGTCATTCTCCTTTTCATATTCTCGCGAAAACGCTTTCATCAAGAATTGGCAATATTAGCATACTGAGACAAATGCAACTTTAAGTAAAAGACAGTTTTAAATGTAGACTGATACAGTCTTTGTCTTCGCACTAAGAACAGTCGATAAACGCTGCAAGTCGCTAGTTGATGTTATAAGTACTAATTTAATAATAAATATTGTGGTTTGTCGTATGATATTTACTACCGAATACTGTTGCACTGATATCCATTGGTGTTACTGATATTTCCTCGTTGTTGAAATGTATAAACTGAGTTTTCTTGATTAAAAAATAATGATTAAAAATGACAACAAGTTTACGATGTTTGATAATGACATAAAAATAAAATTCTAGCTGATAATATTAAAACTGAAATAGTTCATCCTGCAGAAATGAGTATTTGGTTAATTTCATCGAGGACTATTTGACTGTATTATTTTAGAACAACAACAACAAAAAAAACAATAATGGTAATAATTGAACCTACAGCGGGATTTTGAGCCTTGTCAAGACGTGTATCATTTTCATGATCTACAATTATAAAAACAACAACAGCATATGATTGCACTGAAATGCGCCTTTTGTAGTGAACTAGCTGTATACCAGCATAATCTTTAACCCATTCACTTGGAATGTGAGAGATAAACTGCAACTAGACGGTAGTCTAATCTAAATTATTAAATTGCAGTTATTTGAGAGGCATCGCTAATAGTTGTTCGCAAGCAAACCTTGTTTACCTTGTCTATTGTGATTCTGATTTATGTAAGCTAATCGACGATAAGCGATGCCTCGACACGCCTTCGTTTCATTGTCACCTGTTTTCTAAATCGTACAAAAGTTTGGTTGTTAGTTGTCAATGCTCACTACTGATCGTTTATATCACAACAAATTAAAACAATTCTGTTACTTTTAGCTTTTTCATTTAAGTTAACTCAGGGATAATTCAGTTAAAGGTTTTATTGACTTATTACAGATTATTTGAAATATATGATTTCTGAAGGGCTAAATTAGATTTCTCTTTGACGTCTATTCTTACTACCGTATCCTTCCTTAATACTGTTAAAGCTACTTGCCGATAGTATATTGATTACACTCACAGTATGACCATATCAATTTCAATGTGTGTATTGAATTGCAAAAATGTGCTGTTTTCAAGTATGCATTCACCGCACATTCATCTCTCAAAAGACATTTTGTAATAAATTGCCATTTGCCTGACGTCAAAGCGTAGATTAATTATCTACATACGATGTGTATTAGTGTAACAGTGACATGCCTAGAAATCTAAATAAGTATATATATATATGCATATTATATATGCATATTATATATGTATGTAGTCAGCATACTCTCGAAATTTGGCTTAACAGATCAAATCTCTCATATCTTCTAAAATCAAAAAGTTTTCATGTATAATAGGTGAGTTGCTTTTGTTGTCTGCTGACTCAATGAAAAGTGAAAAAGTTGACAATACATTTTATTTTTCCTCGAAGTTCAATTTGAAATTTTATAATGCTTACAGTGAAAATAAACGTCATGCAAGAAGAATACTTTTTTGAAATATAAAAGTGAGGCCAAGGATTGAATCATGAATGGAACCAATTAAAGCACAAAAGATCAAAATTTTCAGTCAGCGGATAAACAAGTCCCAATGCTCAAAGCAGTGACCGAAATTCGGCGAGTAGCTGTTGCCTACCAATTCACGTATTCAAGCCGGGGGAAGTAAAGCAGAAATACAGTGACTCAGTTTGTCTGGATTTTGAAAATATACATTTCAAATAAACTATGCCTGAAATGAACACGAAGTGAAGTGAATCACCAAAGTAGAAGGTTGTGAAAAAGTGCAGCTACTGAAATAGGCACACTCCCTAAAAGCACCTTGAATATTAAGGTAAAAAATACAATGAAACTGCAATAAACGAAAATTTACTGAAGAAAGAGTACCAACAATGAACAACAGTCAAGAGTCCTGTGATGCGAAGAGGAGAGAAGGTAGTGAAACCATCCACGCTAGTTTAAGCATTGTCACCAACAGTCTGCAACCATTGATTCCCAGAATGCCAGATCCCCACGAAGCTAAAACTAACAGCCACAGACTTCGTGGATTGGAGTGATGTTTGCCTCCTATCAGAAGAACTCCTTTCCATCTCAATCTTCCACCAACTCCTTGATGTTATTACTTCTAAATTTTGATGAAGAAGTGGTAGCATCATCATCAATGGCTTAATTTGTTCAACACATAAACTTTCGTAATTCACATGGATTAATCCTATTGTTATTCCCATGAGTTCGGAGTGAAACAGAAGGCTTCAACGGCATATTTTCAAAGTCACCTACCATGGTTGTTGATTTATGTTCCGAAACGCAGGCAATTTCGAATTGTTATATTGTGTGATAGATCTGCCTAGCTTACTGGCCTCACTGGTTTTCAAAAGACTATCATGATGTCACCACCAGCAGTCAAATCTCTCATGCGGTGGGAACCAATCTTCCCCAGGATTATGACAGCTGGATTTAACTCGAAGAGAAGAAAAGTAGGGAGGTTACAATTATTCAATGCTATGCTC
Source organism: Trichobilharzia regenti (assembly GCA_944472135.2). NCBI lineage: Eukaryota > Metazoa > Platyhelminthes > Trematoda > Strigeidida > Schistosomatidae > Trichobilharzia > Trichobilharzia regenti. The sequence goes on from OX235270.1 coordinate 88,635,666, forward strand.
AATGCAAAGATGGACGACAGAAGAAGAAGGAAGACAAGCTGAGTTCGGTGTACGTCGCACTAAATACAGAAGTGAAAAAGGGCTAGGACAGACAAAACACAGCTCGACGACACACCGCCAACTGAAGCAGAACAGACAGGCCGCAGGTTAAAGAGACCTCAGAAAACTATACCAGATAACTAGGTCTCTATTAGAGAAAAGAACAACACATTTGACATCTACATAAGTTGATCAAGGAGACCCAATTGCTAGAGAACAGAGACAAATAAAACAATGAGCTGATCACTTCAAAGAACTCTTGAATCAACCGTCACCTGTAACACATCCAGAAATACACCACCAACTCCGGCCACAGAACTGCTAGTGAACACCAATCCTTCAGTGAGATAAGCAGAACAACCAGATAGAATCCCTTGTGGAGCACTGAAAACAGACACAAAGACCTCAACAGATATGCCGACACCACGATCGCAAAACATTTGAAAGAGAGGAAACGTATCTACTGGTTGGGGGAAAGATTACCTTGTTAAACTGTCAAAGAACGTTAACTGAGGCTTCTGCAAGAACTGGCGCGAAATCACAACCTTGTCCACACCGAGTAAGACGCTAAGTCGCCTCATCCTGAAGAGGGTAAAAGATGCACTGAATAAAGAATGGCGACTGAAACAAGCTGGATTCAGGAGAAGCAAGTCATATGAGGATCAAATTGCAACCATAGCATCATCATAGAACGAAGCATAAGATGGCAGCCAACTCTCCATCTTAATTTAATCGACTTTGAAAGGGTCTTAGATGGCGTTCACCGCGAAGTAATTTGGAAACCACTTCAAAACTATTATATATTTTGTGATTATTTCATTTACCTCCTCTATGTCCTGAGTGGAACATAGAGTTTCAAGCTACAGCTTTTAAGTTTCGATAGCAATGGTTTTAATTTTTCAGTGTGAAATGATAAACATCACGCCCGACCTTACCTATTCATCAGGCTTAGTACTATCTTAGTGAAGATTAGGAGTGAGTCGACCGGGGATCGAACACCGGAACACGTGGATGGTTGGCGAGCATTCTACCACTGAACCACCAACATACACTCCAACACTGTACAGTGTCCAAAATCGTCATCAATCTCATTCGAGAACTATATGACAATGCCACATGTCAAGTGATCCACAACGGAAACGTCAGCGAAACTGCTGAAGTGAAGACGGGTGTATGACAAGGCTGCCTACTATCACCAACGATGATATTCCAGATTGTGGTGGACTATCTATGTGTCAGACTGTTGGGAGCGATATGACGGGAAATTCAACTATAGTCGGAGGGACGAATGAAGATATTAAAACGATAATTAGACATTCATCACTTCGATATAAGCTTGATAATCGGCGGCGCCTAGCTCAAGGAATAAAAATTGGGATTTTATACTGCAATAATAAGTTAGTTCTTCTACATGGGCTAGAAACTTTGCGTGTCACCGTAAGCACTTCCAACAGTTTGCGAACCCTTATCAACAGCTGTCTTCACTCGGTGCTGAAGATCGGATGACCAGAAACAATTAACAACAAGAAACTATGGGAATGAAGGGACCCAAAACATACTGATCACAAAATATACAGAAATCAAGAAAGATGGACCGGACACACAATGAGGAGACATTTCCGGGACAACGAGCGCCAGGTCCTAGTCTGCAGAACCGATGGGAGACGAGGAGTTGGGCGTCCAACTGTGACGTGACAAAGGTAGTCTAAGGAGGAGATCAGAGCTTATGGGCGATCATCAAACCAGCTAACGAGGACTGTAGAGAACAGGACACAGTGGAGATGTACTGACAAAGCTTTACGTGCCATTAAGAAAAAAGAATACCATTACACGTAAACACATCAAGTGATACCAACCACCATTCATCAGAGCTCAACCAAAACGCATTTGTTAACAGTGCTCTTCTACTTCATATCTGCAGTTGTGACTTACAAGCCGAATTCATCACCTATCGCAAAAGCAGTCTGACTTCATAAACAATAGAACCTCATGACCTCATATATCCTAGTATGTTACAAGTTGATTTTTGGCACAGGATATGCGAAAAATTATCCTAAATATATCACATTCTGACAACAGATTTGAATGAAATTTATTGAAAGCAATATAACTAGTCATAGGAATGGTATTATTGACACACTCACTTTGTCTCAGTGGCAATGACTGAAGCGAGAAAAAATTAACAAATTTTGTAGTCATTGATAAATTGACATTTTTTACATGTTAAGAAAATCTCTATCGACTGATCCTGCACGATTATGGCGTTTGAGAATGATGTTTGTACAACATGAACAAATGAAAACTCCCCATATTTGGTAAAGAAATGTTTGATAGCATGTCACTGCTCAGCTGAGTTCTGTACAAACACATAAGACCATTAAATATAGCAATTAAAACTAGGGTTGTACACTCAACTTCCGTTTTATTTCAAAACAAAAATTGTCATTATTCGGCAATAAATTGAGTGACCATTTAAAGCCAGAATGCAGTAGTTGGCTGCTTTGTTACGGAACTCAAGAACAGCGAACGTTATAAAACGTGTCCAACAGAGCTGAGCACATGCAGATAGGCACATTAATTGAGTGAAATATACAACTGTTCTTCCCTCGTAACTTCTACCTCACTAAACAGCGAAGTCGCAGAAGACAAAGACTGGCGAAACAACTTTATTTAAGAAAAATACATGAAGACCGGTATTTTTATCGCATACACTCTCTTGGTAAGTGACGAAATAACTCCTAATTAGCTTTATGAAGCCCGAAATCGTCCATCGATGTGATTTGAAAATCAAAAACTTCTGTATCAGCATTAAACAAACTAAAAGTCAATTTTAACTGCTTATTCAATCACTTATGACATACGAATTCTGACCGTTTATAATACTCTATCAAAGATGAAGTTGGATGGAAACACACTTTTGGTATTTATCTCAGTGACTAAATATCTGCTTGTTCGTACTATCGTGCTGATGGCTCTTGGCGTTTGGAACGAAGACGAAGCAAATGCAGCTTTACGGTACTACTACTGATATAGATTCCTAACTCGATCCTACTTCAAGTCAACTAAAATGAAATCTTGTGAAAAACACAAGAGCTCTTCATTTCATTCGATTTTCTGATAATCAGAACTAAGTAGTGTCGCTCAACAAAATAGCCAGTTAACTGTCATTTGATAAATTCTGCACTGTTACTGGGAAACGTTACTTGAGTGAAATACTAGCAACCAATACATCTAATGTGTTTACAAGTAAGACTGTTTGTAGTGTGATTTTTATCAAAATAACTTACCATTGAAGACTTTGATTTCTCCTAGAAAGGTTGAAACTTGGGAATAAATAAGTATGTTTTGAAACAATAGTAAAAATATACGCTTTTTCTGCCTTTTATTAATCTAGTGTTGTGTATGATTTTGAGAGAATGTTTTTGTAGATCTTTTTGTCATCATAGCTGTGGTCGAGCTAACATCGTTTGTGTAATTTCAACTACTTTTGTTAATAATTATGTAACTATTTTGTGTATAATCTGCTGTGTATACTGCCTGCTTTTCATGTTGGTTATTTGCTATATTATTCCTCATATATGGTATTAAATGACGTGGTACGGAATATCTTGTGACATAGATTTTTTCTCTCAGTAAATGATTAAAGTGACTCAATCTTAGAATCAACCTAAGAGATAGGACAATCAATGAATGGATACTAATTATTTCAGAATCAAAGTTGTATTTCTTTTAAAGAATAATGTAGTACATGTTACTCACTTTTATTTTTTCACCCCATTTTCCAGCAAAATGTGCAACCAGCTCACCGCCTAAACACAAATATATATACGTTTGAAAAATCAAAGTGTCCGGACTATCTGTAACCAGTGAACTGACTGTTAAGTGTTTATACGTCAATATCTCTATATTCCATATTTTTGAGACTGTTAACGCAAGGAAGTATCTCCAAACCCATTGAACACATTAGGATGAATATGTCTAATTCTGATTTTTTCTTTGGTAACTTTCGGTTCGAGAAATACGGCAGTGAACTGAGTATCATTCTTTGAAACAATGAAACCACTTTTCTAAATCTCAGTATAGTTAATATTTGAGATAATTTGTCGCAGCAACACTGGCTGTTGTACACACAATATCGATAACGTCAATAGTTTTAGACATTTCATTTTCGTGCACTTAATTCTGAATGGTTCGCTAGGTTTTACTTATTTCAGGAAAACAGGTGTGATGGATTTTCACAGAAATTGAAATGCTTTTAGTCAGTGGAATTTTTCCGTTGTTTAGATACCAACGCTGTACCATACTTGTCGAATGAACATCATGGAAACAAGCAACCTGTATATAAAATTACAGACTCTGTTGTGGTTTCCAATTATTTAATGGAGCCCACACCAACAGGTGTCACTCATTTCACTCCGGAAGTTAGGTATAATTTTTTAAAGACAGAGTTTCTATCTTTCAAAGTGGATACTGATTTTCCATCCTTTCATTGTAACTATTAGATTTAAACCGTAAAACTTGTTATATGTGTGGACTATATCATTATCGTTATTATTGCCATTAGAAGACATAAGCTAACGACCTTATTCAAAAAATATGGTCTCCTTATGTATCACTGGATTTTAACAGTGGAATCATCCTGTATTTTTATAATATCTTAGATGATTGATCAACAATAACTCTTTTTGGTTTGCATTGTTTTCTTGTATATGGCATTTCATCAGATTTCGAATAATGAGTCGAATTTCAGAATTTGTCAGCATGAATATATTCACTCAGATTGAAAATTTTAGCACACATTTCTACTCTCCTTGTATTATAATAAAAGGAATTTATCATAAAATGAAGACACTAACAGACTATTACAATAGCCCAACTTACTCGCCTTATTATTACCACTTTGAGGCTGAATAAATTGAAAGTCAAACTTCAGTGGAGTGGGTAGTTTTGACTCTACGTATTGATTGAACCAATCGCCTGTTTTACAGTAACATTTCCTAAAATAAATTTCAAAGGTTATGGCTTTGTTTCATTATTCGACCTAACTAACATTTTAACAAAGAAACAAAAACCACTTCTGATGTTACTTGATAGGCAGTAGCTGACAATAGAGTCAAATTTTCTCCTGTTGAAAACTCGTTAACTAGATTCATCTAAAATCAAATTAGAAATGGTTTTTCTTCTGAAATTTGAAAGTAGTGACTATCGTTCACTATTTTAAAGCTAGCAATCACCTATCAAATAACACGAAGTTAACATCAGATGAACTATCATTGCGTTTACACCAGTACATTATGTCAGCGTAACCAAAAGTGCAACTTCCTAGGGTTTGTTGTTTATTTGCATATAAAATATGTTAAATTTTATTCAGCTGTCACGATATTTAGTGCACTGATTGAAACTAGGTTAACGCAGACAGGAAACTTCAGAATTTCTCAAGGATACTAGTTCGATCTCAGTAATGTCATCCCGACTCCGTTAATCAGCTTTCAGTTTTGTATATTGATCGGATGGAGTAAGTTAGCTGCTGTGACAATATATATATATATATATATATACATATATAATGTAAACATATGTGAACTATTTCATATGGTACTGTGATTATGGAGAGTAAAATCAAAGAACATGTCAATCACTTTTTGGAAGCATTCGTTTTAAACTCATTTATTTATATTCTATCAGTCTACACTCCAAAACAAACGTCGCTGATATCATGATAGGATGCATAAGTTGGAGTGATTTGAGAAGAACGAAAAGAATCCTTTATTTATACCGGGTGTGTCTAATATATTTCATTAATCTTCTCTGAATGTCTACTACTTAGATAATATTTCATAAGAACTTAGTTTCATATGGGTTATTAATTTAAAAAGTACCATAGAAGAAATTATTAAAAGCGATACTTTATTGAATATTGTTCAACGTTTTTAAGCAGTAAGGTAGGCTATCTTTACAATTTCATTGCTGCTTCATTGTATACATTAACTTTTTTGATTGAAGTTCATTGTTAGATTTATTTGGACTAAGAAAATCACTGTATTTCAGCTAAATTCATGTGCTCAACTGAAAACTAAAATAAATAGTTTCTAACACACAAGGAGAACATATCTAATGCCAAACACAACCAACTATTATTAATCTCACATTAGAACTTTTAGAAAAAGAGTAGTGCTACTGGCCTTTAAGCTGTAGTGAGGATTACATATATAGCGGTTATATCAATTAAAAATACAAATTGTCTTCCGTGTCTTGTCTTCTGTTGTTACAGTAGCATTAAGCACTTTTTATTTCAAAGAGAATCGTCAGGTGATTAGGTCACTTATAATACATACGATGAAAATGTTGCAATTCTTCATTAGTAAAACAACCTTAATCCATGAAATTCTAGGCTGTGTTTGGTTATCTTCTCGATTTTATTGTTATCATGTTCAAATGTATCCAAATAGAAAATTTTGTTCATGAGATATTTAATCGTTTGACTGTGTGCTTCTTCAAAGCAGGCATCAACACAAAAAATGCCATCATTTGGACTACAGATCTTCAAATAACATATCCGAAATTTTGTATCACCTAAAACGAAACCTGAGAGTTTTATGGAAGATGTTGTCTAGTAGTACTAACCAACGGCGTGTGTGAACGATTAAGAAAAAAACATGAACCAACCAACCCGATTTTCATAGTTAAGGTAACTTACGTTATTCTTGCTTAATGACATGGATCCCAGTTGCAAAATAAATCTCCGTGAATGTATTAACAAATATTAGTTGGTTACTGCACTTCATGATGAGCTGACAACGGTTAGAGAACTATTGAAAAAATTAGGAGTACTGGACGGCTGTCCAATCAGTCAAATTCCTACAAAAATAATACTTGTATATCAATAAGATTCTCACTGGCGACTGGGCCTATTCAAGAAGGTAGTCACCTGGATTCATGACCAGTAGAGGGCAGCAGATAGGGGTGGGGACAAATACTCATCAAAGATTCTGGCTAGCGGTCACAATATGTTGTGAATTTGCAGAAGTCAGAATTCATGGGCCATTGGATCTAGTCACAGTGGCTTGATGGTCTACGGGGTTACCTTGTATTCAGGAGGTCCTAGATTCGAACCTTAGTGGGCGAGTACTACTGAAGAGTCCCAAACTAGGACGAAACAGCTGTCCAGTACTCCCAAGTTTTCCAATGGTTCTCTAACTGCTGTCGGCTGATGATGTAATCCTGTAACCAATCAAATCCCTACAAACTAATACTTAATCATTAACTGATACCATTAAAGTCATACCAAGTATATTAGAATTCAAAATGAGGAAAGACAGTTTCAAAAGTTAAGGTTTAATAAACTGCCTAATTAAATGCGAGTTTGGCTGACTGACTTGCTCTTGTTGAGCTTATAACAGTTGATACCTGCTTTATTCATTTCAGCAACAAAATGCTCTACTGATATAAGAATAAAACTTGTGCACTGTGATAGAGTATATTTTGATAAAGTCTCACAATGTTGTACAGTAATATTTAGTGATGATGTTTCAAGCAAGTTGATATGATTATGAAAAACAAATTGTGTTCAAAACGTCATCAGAAAATATTGCTGTATAACACTGTGAGAATTTATCAAAATAATGAGTAAAATAAGTAATGAGACTCACATCTTACATCGAAAATACTTTATATTAACATGCTCTCATTTATGATTACCTAGTATTTTTCTAGTGAACAGTTTGCGAGATACCTTATTTATATTATTATTCACTCCGGTAGTTTAAATTATTTCTCTCTAATACTTGGCTATATTAACCATCTTCAAATCACGCTACCAAAACGTTTCCCAAATTCAAATAAGAACACGATAACATATTATTAATACACATGCATACTTACGCAATCTCCCAACATTCTTTACACATGACGGCCAATATCTTTTTGGGAACCTTAAATGCACATTGTTGACAAACATAAGCACCACAAATAATACACCGATAATTTTCGAGTAAAGGATTGTATTTCTGCCAGCATTTCGGGCATAATCTTGAGAATTTTGTCTGAACTGCACATTGTGGAAACAGTGATGCACAAACTCCTCGTCTGCGTGGATTTTCAGGTATTACTTCATCAGGAATCTTATTCCTGGAGGGTAAAATTGGTCTGCAGGTTGAGACAAGACCACTTCCAGGTACAGCTGGAAGTCTAGAGCTTATCTGACACATTGTATCGTGCAGCAGTTCTGGATGTAGTTTGTTGGGAAACACTTTGACCAACTCACTAGAAATAACAAAAACATATTTCCGTATTTTTCACACAAAGGTTATTCAAAGTTCAATAATTTTAGTTTAAAACTACTATTCTGTAACACTTTTCGAACATTAACAGTTATTATTGTTCCCATGGGTTCCAAGTGGAACATAGCTATTCAACCATACACCTCCACTTACTTCTATTTTCTGAATTTCTCTTCAGATGGGTCAACGATTTACCATGATCTCTTATCTCCTCCTCGCAAGACGATCACCTCCATGTTACACACACACACACTGACGACCTACTCGTCGCTTTTAACGGGATTTCACTCTAGCTATTGCCTGCATTGCACGCGATGTCATTCGACATCCTCCTCTATGTATGCCCGATACATCTCCATTCACTCACACAGTTTATTGCTACTAATTCTGTCTGACCGGCTGGCTATTTGATCGTCAGTATGGAGCCAGTGAAGGCAGCTGTTGATAAAATTCTGCAACCTGTTGGAAATGCTTGACGTGACGCGCAGTGCAAGTTTATGACCCATACAGAAGGTCAGACTAGACATTAGTGTCAAGAATCCGAATCCTGTTGTTGTTGTGTAGAAGGTTTCCAAACTGGTTTCAAGTTGATGAAGGTGTATCTTGCCTTTCTGATTCTGACTGGCTTTGACATTTTCATCAGTTCCGATTGCTTGAAGTTGAAACGATGCTTCCCAGCCAGATAAGTGAAGGAGGTAAACTCGGTTAAATTTCTCTCGTTGATGGTGATTGGTGCTGGTTGTTGCGGTTCGTTGATTATCTTCATCCCCTCCCTCTCCTCTATGTTCACCTGCAGTTCTGTCTTTACTGCCAGCCTCTTCAGACAGTTTGTTGGTTTTCTCCTGTAAGTCTTATAGTTTATGTGACATTAGACATAAATCATTTACGCTCAAAATCCAGATCTTCTAGAGTCTTGTTATCAGTCTCTGTAAACTATTCTTGTCTTCTCACTCTCAATGCACAGTCTCACGCATGGTCCTGTCCACCATAATTAGGAATATCATTGGTGATAATAGGCAGCCCTGTCTTACTCTTGTCTCCACTTCGAACACCTCTCTGAGTTCTCCGTTGTAGATCACCTGACTAACACGTAGCACTGTCATAAAGCCAGCTGTTGAATCAGGTTGATTAAGAGTTGCACACTGCACGGCGTAGTGTTGAGGTAGTTTCCAAATTACCTTTCGGTTAACGCTGTCTGTCTAAGGTCTTTTTGAAGTCGATGAAGTTGAGGTGGAGAGAGTGTTGACTGTCATTCTATCCTTTGTTCTGTTATGACGATGCGTAGAGCTGCAATCTGATGAGCGCATGATTTGCCTTTCCTGAATCCGCTTTGTTCCAATACGTGGCAGAGTTGTGCATCCAGTGCATCTTTCATTCTCTCCAGGATGACGTGACTTAGTATTTTACTTGGCATGGACAAGAGCATGATTCCACGCGAGTTCTTGCAGAGTTAGGCGTAATTCGCCCTTCTTTGGCAGCTTGACGAGGTAGCTTTTCTTGCAATCAGTAGGTACCTTTTGCAATAATGGCGTGAGCGTATATGTGGCAGTCTCTGGTCTGTTCTCTGTGCTTCGGAATGGGGGTGAATCCCACCTGGTCCTAATGGCTTCTCGAACTTCAGTAGCTTGATCGTATCCAGTACTTCTGCCTTCATTGGAGGACTAGTGTCGAATGGCAGTTCCACACATTCTGTTGGTGGTATTTATAGGCGAGTTGCAGGTGGCGGTAGATTCAAAAATCCTTCAAAATGACCAGCCCATCTGATCTGACTTGTAGTGAATTAATCCCTTTTGGTTTTGTCCTACAGTTTCTGAATGTTGCACTTGAAACACAGTGTCCTGTCTTCAGTTGTTTTCAGAGATTTCAGCTTCATCTTGAAGGTTCCTTGAACTAGATGATGGTGAGACTGCTCCCCTTCTCGACAGACCGACCACCTACTTGAGCAGCACTGGGATGAAATCTATGTGGTTTGTGGCGTGTCCATCAGGCGCAATCCATGTTACTTTGTATATATCCTTGTTTTTATACACGCTTCCTTCGATCACCAGATCATTGAAAGCGAAAAAGTCTGCGAACAATACTCCTTTCTGATTCGTTTCTTCGAGCGAGAGCACCTCGACCCATGATGAGTTCTCTTCCTGTATTATCTGCTCCCAGTTCGCCTTGCATTCATATCACCCATGAGGATTTCGATATTCCCATTTGAGATGTTGTCAATTACTGATTGTAGTTGTCCGTAGAAATATCTCTCCTTCTCTTGTTCCATGTTGTTTGTAGCACTGTGCATAGCATTGGATAATTGTAACCCTCCTTCATTCCTTCTGTGTTAAATCTTGCTGTTGTGATACTGTATGAGATCGGTTCCTACTGCATTAGGGCTCTGGCTGCCATTAGTGACATCATTATAGCCACGCAGCGCTTCAGTGTGTTCGTGGTTGTTGTCTGGGTGACCGGACTGGAGTAGATTACTGACCTTCCGGTTGACAATTTTGACAGTCCACATTCATTCCACCTGCTGTTGAAGATACCCAACACTTCTATGCCATATCTTCGTTGGCTACCTGGGCAGCCTTCCCAGCCATCCTTGTAGATTGCATGGACATTACACGTTCCATTCGTATTCTTGCTTTCATCGAGAGAAGACACATCGGCTGGCTGGCTTCCCGACGGCTTTCACCAGCCCGGGTCTTTTTGCCTCTATGATTCCAGCGAAGAAGATTGTTGCTTGATTTTTTTGTAATTTTAATATATTTTCTGCCAGTTGAAGTTTCTCTAGAGATTTGGTAAGTTTAGTGGTGTGAGGTCGCTAGCCTCACGCCCAACCCTGCCTCTTTACCCAGGTTTGGGACCGGCTATAAATCTAGCAAGGTAGTTAACAGTCACTTAACAATCATTTCGGAGACACCAATAAATGTAGACATCAGGTCACATTTGGATATTTTCTCACTTTATATATGCGACTGACAGAGAGCACTAAAACATCCTATGCACTGAAACTTGAGACTTATTGCATATTATTTTTATTGGAACACCACCATATGCAATTAGAATTTGATATTCGCTGGCATGTACGGTTCAAAAGATTATGAAGAAGGATCCATAAGAAGTAAAATAAAGCTTTATTCACTCAAATTTTTGTCACTGTTTAAACGCTTAACTAACGGACAGTTTTTCAAGACATTTTAGTGATTCATTTGCACCTCAGCAATTTAACGGTCAAAATTTCAGTTAGTGAATAGGAATTTGCAACCCAGAGTATACACGCTTTTCCTTCTTACAGAAAATATTCTTTCAAAGCTGAAAATTCTACTCGTTTCCTAAGGAATGAATGGGTTTTAGTCATAACTCTTTGGTAAAATAAATGCACTTCGAAACAGATGTGTTTTGTGAGCTGGTTGATTTAATTGCGCAATTAAATTGAACAGCTCAGAGAACAAAACTGATTCAATATCAAGAATGCAATATTCAGCGAAGAGACTCTCTTCAACAACGAATTTATTAACAAGCTGTACAATCATATATACATATATATATATTGTCATTTTGAACCCAAAACTATTAATTTTCATAATTTTTATTTTCATTTTTACAACACTGAATTCTACCTTTTCAAATTTTACACCATGTTATGTGACATTTTATATTCGTCTACTAATCCTATAATTATGTACCCCTTTCCAAAATCTATACACCTTATGTATTATTCTATATATGACATTAATTATTTTCCCAGTTGACATTAAACTATGATTACAATCACAAATATATTTGTTACATTTCATACTATTTCATGTAATCACACCTTTGACATAATTCCCTCACCGGATATAATTTCTTAAAAACCATATATATATATATATATATATATATATATATATATCATTGTACAGCTTGATAATAAATTCGTTGAAAAGTCTCTTGGCTGAATCACTTGTTTTGATTTTCTATATGTCACAATGGGAATTTTCTATGATTAGGATACTTGACGGGATTTCGGAATACAGTGCTATCTATTAACATGGATAAAGTAAACTTAGTTTATTATATTTTAAAAATTAACAGATTTTATTCAAAAGGGAAAAATATTGTCTCTTTTAAGAGAATTTGATTTGGTATGTATGGCACTAGATTTGCGTATAATTAGTGTAGGCGACTATTTTCTACCTTGTTCGTTCAAAACTGTCTGAGTTCAACTTACACGCGATTTTCATGGAGAAGTAATAAACAAAATAACAATAATTACTTTTTTTCATTATCTTCCCACATATTTCCAACATGCATGCATGCTATCAAATGATTGCGATTTTAGATATGATCAAAAAATGAACAATATATATAGATGCATATGCATCTAGTGATGGAAAGCGATAATCAACAGACACGTAAATGTGTATGTGACAAAACATTTCAGCAAAATAACATGTATCAGAGGCCTAAATGTTCTATGTATGATGGGGTAGCAAACAGACACAGATTTTTATTGCAGTTTGACATGAGGTGGAACACAGTGGCCAGAATTAAGCATACTACACATATAAGACACTTGACAAACTGAGATCATTTTAGATTCAAAAACTTATGCAATACATTTTCACATAAACTTGATTATTGCCAAAATGAAAGCACTAGATGATTATTCTCGCATGAATGATGAAGTCCAATAACAGAGGTATCTAGAAATTAGTCACTTTTTAGTTACTACATAAACCGAACCGATGAATTATTGAGGTGAGATCCCATTTCAAGCCTAAGTTTAACGATAGGGTTTACTTGTGGCTTTTCAAATGTCAAACGTAATTAAATACTGGGAACTTTTAGGCAAGTAGCAAGAGTAAGAAGGTGTGAATCATTATCTTTTGTAACTAATTTGCGAAGAATATCAGTTACTATTGCGAAAATGATAATCTACTTAAGAATTTCAAACTTAAAGTCACTACATGTCAACCTAAACTTATCTAGAAACCGTGGGCTTGTACGTTTAAAGGACGGCGTTCTGCAAAGTATGATAATCACTGAGACAACATTTTATGCAACAAAACTGAAATGGGATCTGACAAGAGTGATCTATTAACGGAAGTATCAACCATATAGCTTTACCAATCCAATCAGTTCCCAAAAAGGATGTTTACATATCCTTGCCGATCAGAGGTGATCAACAAAGTCTAGTCACTAGACAAAAACTAAAGGCCACAATTAATAGAACCTATTATGAAGCTAAACTTGTCTTCATAGAGAAAACGAGAACTATGCTATCCTGTAAACCCTTTACATTATCCGAACGATAGTGTCACATCCCACTGTGCTTATCAAATTACATGTACGTGTGGAGACACGTGGAGACACGGGAGGACCCATCGAGCTCTGCATGTTAAGGCTACAGAACACATTCCAAAGTGGCTGCAACAACAAATGAAATTGTCAGATACAAGTGACCCCGGAAATAAATGTCCAACATCATCTGTAGCGAAGCATATTATAAAGACGGGTCATAGGGTTGATTTTAACAATGCCCTTAAGCCGATATATAAAACAAGGTTGGATCACATACTTAAATTCATTGAAGCCTTAGCCATAAAAAGACCTGTCTTATGCGTCTAAAAGTTATTTGCTATCACCTTAAACCTGCCTTGGTAATCCAATTTAGAACCAAGCACCAATTTACTTCATAATATTTTCAAACCCCTTCTTTGCCTTGTTTTTCCTCTCTTTATCTTTCTTACCCACACCTTTTGCGTCTCCCTATCCATTATTTTTGACCTTGACCTGTACACAATCTAACCTGTATTGTAATTATTCATGCTTTCTTGCCTTCTATAAACACTGTGTATGACAAGTACGGGTGTGATCAGGATGTCCGAAATGTAATGCGCCAATACACTACACGTTTCAGATAAACTACGTCCTTATTGTGTTGTCGAGATCTATTAACTGCCCCGAGATTTTCAACAGTCAGTCTTCTATGCCTCTTGTCATAAATTGCAAATCGTCTCTATGCACTTCACTATCTGAAATTTGAGGTATTCATCTAATCAATGTTTTGAGACTAGATGAATTAATGCTATTTTTACTGGTGAAATATACCCATTAAAATTTTCCCGAAAGAAGGACTACTGAACGAAGTTCCTCCCAATAAGAAGCTGCCATAACCATATGCATTAAACCAAAAACACTATTGATCTACATGTATACAAAAGATTAAAATGAATACCACCCCCAGACAATATTCAGTAGATAAACTGCCAGAAAATCTTAAAACACTTTTAACAGAGTAATAGAAAATTATTTGTTCATCGACCATTTTTTAAAAGAATCTATAATACTTAAATAATATTTGACCAGCCTACAACATTTAGCTGACAATAAAGTCAAAAAGTAGTCTACAACCTAGTAGGATTCATTCAGTATTACTGGTAGCTTCCTTCATCATAACAGGCCCCTGATATAGAAGAATAAACATTATTCAGTTGACTTGATTAAAATCGAAATGAGGGATGATTTTATTCCATTAACTCTAGGCCTAGTGTTATTAGTGTGACGAAAAACGTTCATTGAAAACCTTAATATCGATTGATGGGCTCTCAAGAAAAATGACTTATCCATAAAATAACCTAGACTAGACACCTGTGAATTTACAAACATCTTGGCTTCATAGAGAGACATTTGAATTTAAGGAATATTTAGTTTAGTTTGTTTTGTTTTCACAGCTTTATACTCTGAAATGTTTCGTTTGAAGATACATTATCAAAAACGCATTCAGGACTTACACAATCCGTTCATAGTCGGACTTTTTAAGAGCTCTGTCCTTTTGCATTACTGATCTGAGATGTTCTAGTTCTTCTTCTGACACAGGAGGATTCGTCAAGTAATTTTTTACCCACAAGTCAGGATCATCATACTGTGAAAACACTTTCTGACGTAAAATTTCTTTGATTCTGCTCATTTTTGTGAAAATCAAATCCTCCTAATGACAACTCAACCAAATGTTCATTTAAAAAATCTGCAAGGTCAAATAGCAACAATATCAGATACCGTGTAAGCCAATCTGGGAGTAACAACCAACTTTAAAAAAAGCATAAAGTAACTGGTCAATGATTTCAGTAGTGAAATATTCAATATAGTATATACAACTTTATTTTTGGATTTTTGTTTTACTCAATAGTTTTTCAAGGTTTATTCAGGGTTCACTCTGGCGCTTAAAAAGCGCTGAATTTTGTATGTTAATCCTAATTTTATGCCTGGATGTCCGTTTAGAGACATTTCGGAGATAAATTTAGTAATTTTTCTGACTTGTTGTGTTGCTCATATTTTCGGAATTATCGTATTTCGCTGAAGAGTCGGCTGCTGTTCAGCATGGACTCAATATCAAAGTAGCTCACATGTTTCTAAACTAGTTTACCAAAGTATTTATGAAAAACTAACTTAGACTGTAATGAAATATTACAAAACAAATATCAAAACATGGGTAAGATCCTGTTTTGACTGAACTTGTGTGAAAACCGTCTGAGGATTCTTCGGTTATAGAAACGTCGTTGACATCTTTTTGTGCCTGTTGTCATGTTACTATCTGTAGCTCAAATTCAAATTTATGTTTAAAATCCTTTGCATTGGCATACTTTTTGACTCAGTTTCAAATGTTTTGCATGTCGGATTTTATTTCAGTCACCTGTAGTTTATGCATTTATCGGTCGTCCCAAATGTCGTGCCGTTTACTCTTATGTTTCTTAGTTTTTCATTATGCATTATGACTGAAACAAGGGGAAAAGCGGTACGCTTTTACATCTCTTCTTACCCTACGTTTTCTTACGAATAGTCCGTCAACTTGGTTCGCCTAAGACCATTTCCATACTTTTTACTATTCGCAAAGTAATAAGTTGCAAGTCATGTGAAAATTGTGTGATTATCCAGAATGCTTCAAAGCCAATATACGAAAGTCTACACGTCTTTGACCAAATAACTTCAAACTATTTATTCGGGATTTTGAGTTATAAGCATTTTATTTTCTGAATGATGATGCTGAAACTTTTCATTTCATAAGATTACATTCCTGGTAATAATAGTTATTTCCAATCCATGAGGTTACAAGGATCTGTATAGTTACTGTTTTAGAACGTAAGGATAATCGATCCCATTCTGCTAGTTTTTTATTTCGTATGACGAATGGAAATGTAAATATATTCCAGGATTTGTTTCCTCACTTATTATTCAGTAACGTGCAACCGCAGCCTTTAACTCGGTGTTTTAATGAGCCATGTAGACGCCTTCTCAACAACGTTTATTGTCTTAAGCTGTATGCTGGGTTAAAATATGTGATTATTTTCACCCGTACACTGGATTTTGTTGCATTTCTCCAACCTTTTGACCTACAAAACCTGGAGCACAAACACAATACTCAGCCTTATAATCCTTTTCGTATTTTTCACTCTGTGCGACATTAACATCACTACACTCCTACAGAAATGTCTATTTTCTAAGTGTATTTCAATCAAACGAGTTCCTGAATTTGCTTATGTGTAGTGCTTTTAAGACCCTACGAAATAACTTAAATTGCTTCGTTTTTAGGGCTAGTAATTTTTTCATTATTCATGCCTTATCTCTCAATACTTACCATAAGACTGGACGATTTGTTCCTCATGTTACAGGGATGTCTCCCCTTAATTTCTGTGTATAAGTGAATAACTCTGAGTTTTCTTAACAATTACACAGTTGTGCTGGTCATTTGAATAAGTTAGCAGAATGTTTAATAAATTTTCTTATATCAGAGTTCGTTTTATCATTATCTAACAAATGCTCGTCCATGACATTAGTTGAAGATGGTGCTATGAAGTGAATTCATCGACCACTGGGTTCTGATTTATAAGCATTATAATCTGTTGAGCTGTCTCTTATTAGTCTGGTTGCTCGAATTCCAGTTTGTGGTTCGTGGGTTAGAACCTCGCTCCATCTACCCAGGTTTGGGATGTCAGGTACTATGAAGTACTACCCTTACTCTATAGATGTGGCTCATTGTGAGCTGTATAGAATTACGGTTGGTTCCTGGTTGGCATGATAATATATTATATTTATTAGCATTATAACCCAATGTCGCACAGTGCCTACTAATTTCCTGACCTCGCCCTAATATTGAACATTTTTTATCGGGTTAGGGTTAGTGCCCCTAAATACAGCACTAATCTTTGAGTTCTCCCGTTGCTAAGTTTGCGGTTTCTGTGAATTATCCTGTATAAGCTATGAATGAGTAATTACAGACTATGACAAATGCTTCAAAACCAATCGTGCTTTAAACGTACTTTTGTCGTATAGGTATCGAACATTATCTCAAAAGTCGGTTGGACTATGCACACTCGTGTCGTATCTTTTCGTTTTTTTATCATTCGTTGTGCCTTAGTAAACGAAAATGATTCATCCCTAGTTGGAACTCCACATATATAGTCTAGTTATGGTAAAGCTAACTTGATTTGACAAATACTTAATATAATGTTTTCGCCTTCATCTCAAACCTTTCTTAAAACATGGATTTTCTCTTCCTCTAAGGTACAACTATTGATACAAATAAATGCACTGATTCTGTGAAAGATATCAAAATATTCTCAAATGGAAATCCCCGAACAACATTTTGATTGGGATATATATCCTGATGTCTCGACCGTCTCCAGTAATCCTTCCTATGGCGCATTTAAACTTCACCAGTCGTTAAGTAAAAATCCAGGCGTCTACACTTTACCGAATTTCGATGCAGAAGATAAGGATGAATTCTTTATTTATGGAACATGTGTATCAGTACGCGGAGAACAATCTGAATCCCGCCCTGAGTACACAAATGAGCCTATCAATGATACGCCACTGAATGCATCAACGGCAGTTGAAGAAAGCTATGAGTCAAAAATAAGTGAATTACAAAGGCAAATTAAAAAATTGGAGGAGGAAGCTAGTCAAGTCCCTATTCTGCAAAATAACCTACGTTATCTCTATGAAGAAAATATGCTTCTTCATCAAAAAGAGGAAATTAAGGAGTCTCACCGAATCCAGAATGGAATCCATTCTGATAGTACGGATGAGGAAGTAGAAGAAATTGTCGAAGAAGAGGTTCGTACGTACAAAAAGGCTCCTAAAGCTGACCCTGTTATTAGTGATACCGCTAATGCCAAACATCTTAATTTAGACACTAAAGTGATTGACAGAAGCCAGTTCCCCCCGGAATATTGGTCTAGGTTGGAATCCTATTTCTACAAGCAATTCTTGTCCGATCGACCTATTACTCGTACTATTAGTACACAACTATCGGAAGCCACTAAAAGAACCACAGCTACTATGGCAAGCCCACTTGCACCTTCTAAATTTAGATGTGTTGGTGTAAGTGTGTGCCCATCTTCTCAAGAAGTTGGAGTTAACTGTTCTAAACCTGAAACACGTGAATTCGGCTGTTTATACTATGAAACGGAATCCGTCATCAAAGAATGGTTAGATCGCACCTTCCCGAATTTGGAAGATAGATATAAAAAGATTATACTCAAAGTTATACGGAATTTTTATCAAAACCGCGAAGAATTTGTTAGTTTTCTACTAAGCATCATGAAGAAATCAGTTTGTCACGTGAGTTCTCAGGCGCAAATCATCACTCAATCTCGTGGTTGTTCACCATTTGAAAACGAAACTAAGGAAAGTGTCTTGGATGCTGGTCTTCTTAGTCACTCCCCTCAGCCACAAGTTTCTCAGTATGTACAAGCAATACCTGTGTCAAACAGTCGGTGTACTATGACAAAACGTTCTTCAGGAATCAATGTTGGATGCTTAACAGAGTCTCCCGTTCTTCGCAGCCAAGGTACTTTACCCAAAAAAGATTTAAGAAGTTTCACTACATGTGGTGTCCAAGTTGAGGTTAGTTCGGAAATGGTTCACAGGGGTTCCGACCCCATATTTTCTGAGCTTCGACGTGTCGGCTCATCAACACAAACACCGGAATGGACGACCAGTTCAGTTAAGCCTGAACAAAGTAAACCTCCTACTGAGAAACAAAATAAGAAAGATATTGTGATAAAATCCCAGAAATTAACAGAGTATTTCGAGGTTAGCGTGCTTTTTTAAAGTTCACAAATATACATAAATTTCTTCTTGTAGTATTGTTGCAGAGTTGTATTTTCCACGTTGTATGCGTTTTTATGCATCATCTTTATGTTCTACGTTTTAAAAAACTCAACAGTGGTAACAAAGACTGTGAATCAAAATCACCTTAATCATCAAAGCATCTTTCAGACGCTGTTATTCCCTAACAGATGAAAGACAAAATGATGCTGATTTATTGATTACCAATAATTTTTAGACAAGCATCTATTATTCTTTATGCGTTTTGCAGTATATAGAGCAGTGAGATAGTATTAAATATTGGATGAACATGCACTATGCGTTAGGTTTACTTTTTTTCTGTGCAAAAGGTTTACTTACTCCATTTTTAATTTATGGGATAGTGAAAATACTTAGTTTAACTTATTTGTCATGTATGGTGGTTGACTGTATGAAACAGTCTGACTCACTTTCTGGTTTTTTACTTTAATACTCGTAAAATAAATGTTTCATTTCAGCTGTTAAACCAATTTGAGAAACGTATTTTTTAAAATTTAACTACACACAGAAAGTTGACCAATTTTCTGGAAATCAGGAGCTTAACGACTCAAATTCATCTGTTTGTGCCACGCGATGTGATTCGCCGAAATTAAGTGGAACTATGATTTCCCTGTCCAAATGGCCTTCATCTACGTCTAGTCATTCTGAAAGTTACACTATATCAACTGAAAGACGTATGGTTGATGAATTATCACAGAGGTACTTGTTGATGGATAAAATTAATATAGATGAAATAAGTTCTGGTGGACAGGCAGCATTTCAAGAAGCTATGACGAAGAGTGTTGATCTTGGAAGTACACATGTTGTTAAAGAGTATCAACCAACTGTTGAAATCTTTCACCATGTAGGTGATGAAACTGAAGAAGTTGATTCCTCTACCTTGCCCAATGAGATACTTTCTCCATTTCGTGTAACCTCACCCTCTGGAATACGGACAACACCTGATATTATCCATTCAAAGCCAGATCCTAGAGTGCTTCACACTACCAGTTTATCTGATCCACTGAATTCTTCTGCCTCTGTGCCCGCCGTAGTGATACCGGTTATCTATGGACAAACTGCTAAGTTACCTGAATCAGTCCAAGACTTACCACATTTGGAGTAAGTTTCCTTCATTTTCACCTACCTTATTTACTCATTTCGAAATTGTTAAATCTTTGGTGCTGTTTTAGTTATATGTGTATTTGTACAATCAAACTGTAGCACGGATGATACTTCTTTGGTTTTATGATTAGTACGTACGACATACAGTTTAAAAGCTGATGTTGTGTGTGTTAGAATTCAGCTTTCTTACAGGCCTTCCTAGTTTTGATTATAATGTAAGTGGTGTGACAGACAACAAAGTTTAAACTGTTAGTAATCCTAAGCTTCTGTAATTAGTAAGTTCAAGTGGTACTTTGACTTCTTTTATCTTTTGTAGAGTGCTTCCCCAAACATACTTTTTATTTCGTCTCTTATTATTATATCCAATTACTGATATCGTGTTTACTTCAAGCTCAGAAGAGTAAAGTACGTTATGAAGCTGAATTCATTTTAGCAGCTGATAGTCTCAGCCTTTAGCTTCTAATGTTTTGCTAAGCCGATGTTTTTTCAGAAATACTTCAATCACCCAGTGGAGCACCTTTTTAATAGAGTCGCATCACACTACCTGGTGGCATTAGGAACTCGTCTAGACATTGCACTGCCTTAGTTATGTGAAATAACAAGCTTTGTCAAAGAAGCTGTCTAGTTTTCTTCTGATTTCTCTTAATCTAATTTACTAAGGAACTATTATTCTGCCTAAGCCACTATTTTTGTTTGTAAAGCTACAGTGAGCCTTGTGTTTTGTTGCCTTACTGGTCTTCAAGCATATAATTGGTGTATTTTATATAAGTATCCAGTTGTTATCTTTTTTTGATCTGGGAAATTGTTCTTATGTCAACACTGAAGTATATTATTTTTTAGATAATCAAATCAATTACACTAAGCCTTCATTTTTCTGCTCTGTAATTTAGATCTTACAATCCGGTCTTGTTAGCTCAAAAACCTACTGCTGTCTCGTGGATACCTGTACGTAATCATCGGTAAGTCCA
The DNA here is from genome assembly GCA_944472135.2 of Trichobilharzia regenti. Classification (NCBI taxonomy): domain Eukaryota; kingdom Metazoa; phylum Platyhelminthes; class Trematoda; order Strigeidida; family Schistosomatidae; genus Trichobilharzia; species Trichobilharzia regenti. The sequence goes on from OX235270.1 coordinate 88,657,174, forward strand.
CTGACAAAAACACATGATGTTATTTGCAGTTAACGTAAATCTGTGATTTAAATATTCTATATTACCCTGTCGGGAGATGTTTAGATGTTCATTCATCATTTTTCATCTTTCTTTTTTACTTCTCGAGTTTATTTTTAATGTTGCTTTCACTACAAAGTATGTAGAATCATACTGCATTCTTGAATTAGACACTGATTCTGGCACACAGGTATCCAATCCATACTTTACAATTTCATATAACAATCGTACTGTATCGTACTCGGTGGCATAGCATGTTACCTATGGGCGTAAACTAATCGTAATTAATTTCAATATCACTGAACATTTTTCTGAAAAAAAATGAAATGGTATTTTCAGCCTCCTATTCTGAATTGCGATAATTACGTGCAAACGTGTCGTGAGGGACAGAAGTACACTCTTACATTCACGTTTTCTGAGTCATTTCAAAGTAAATTTGTTCTGTGATTCATTTGACATATCACACAATAAAACAGTGTTATTTATTGTATGACAAAGTTTCGAATGCAGTTTATCAATTGCAGCTAAACAGCTTCGAAGCATGATTTGTATAATTCTCGTTCTTCTTCCCACTTGTCATAAGGTTGGTAGACTTTTCCAGATGTTTGAGTGGATAGATGTCGAGTCATTCTCATTGCAAGTGCTCTCAGCTGATTCGATAAATAAAGCTTCCGTTAGTAATCTACGACTTCTTCATGTTTTATTAGACTTTAAGTCTGTCACTCTACCCCGTTCTTTTGCTTTGGTTGTGTGCATTTGCATGCAATGCTACAGCTGAGATGTTTTCCAGATTTCTTATCTTATTAGAGGCAAATAATCTAGATTTTATTAGGTTTTGGTGCTCCGGTAATCTAATTGACCCCATCTTATTTACTTCTTTTCCCCATGTATTTGACGTGACAGTCATTGAACGGTTTTCAATAAACTGAATTATTTTGTTTAACGAGCTTCACAGGATCTTTTAACCGACATAATTTTTTTAAAAGTCAGTTTGTGGGTGGGAATGTCCCTTTTATTGTTGCTTTGTTAAGAATTCTACGTAAGGTGTCTAAGGTTTATTCTTTGTATGAAAACACTACTGATGTTTTAAATTGCCTATTGTTGATGTTGTTATATTTATGTGCATGTTTGCCACTCATTTCGTATTCATTATTATTTTTATTGTTCTTTTACCATTTCATATACACTTCCTAAATAATTTGTTGCGTCATAATCACTACACAATCCTTCAAAGTGAGGACGGGAGTAAGGCAAGGCTGCCTACTATCGCCAATGATTTTCCTGATTGCCGTAGATTAGATAATGAGACAGACAACGGGAAATAAGGAAATAGGCGTAAAATGGACCCACACAAAAAACTTGAAGGATCTGGACTTCGCCGATGATATATGTCTGATTTCCCACAAACTGGAAGATATGCAAGTGAAAAGCAACAAGCTGGCAGAAGAAGCACCCAGAGAAGATAGGACTTCAAGTGAACATAGATAAAACAGAGGTGATGAAGATTCCTGGCTAACACCAACACCAACAACAACAGACAACAATCAGCCAGCATAAATGGGAGGAACCTGAAAGAAACAACCTACTTTACCTACCTGGGAAGCATCGTTTCAACTACAGGCGCACGGAACTGACGAGGACATCAAAGCCAGAATAGGAAAAGCAAGACAAGCTTTCATTACTCTTAAGTTTGTGTGGAGGTCAACATCACTCAGCATCAAAAATAAGATCCGGATTTCCAACTCCAATGTGAAGTCAGTCAGTGCTACTATGCGGATCAGAGACTTGGCGCGTCATAAAGAGCATCTCAAACAAACTTCAGACCTTTATTAACAGTTGTCTTCGCTCAATACTCAAGATCAGATGGCTAGCCAGAAAAGATCAGCGACAGGAAGAAATGGAGATGAATTGGCCATACTCTAAGTAAAATACCGAGTGGCATCACACGCCAGGCCATTGCTCGAGTGGAACCCAAAAGGGAAGCGGTGAGTTGGTCGTCAGTGCAATGGTGACTTGGAGGAGGTCATGTGGAAAGGAAATGAAGGCGTGTGGGCAGACTTGGAGTGGGGTGAAAACGTTGGCAGAGAACCAAACGCAATGGAGACGCGCTGCTGAAGCTCTATGTTCTTCTAGGAATTAAAGGAAATAATAATAGTCAAGTTTTAGACATTTTCTTATGTTTCTTACTTTCTACCTTAGATTTTCTTTGGTACAATCTGTTTTTGAGATCTATTACTTAAATATTTCACTAATATTACTTTTACTAACCTAAGGGGGAGGGGAATGAACTGAAATCCACATATCGACTTGAATGTGCGAGTTTTCTGTAAACACTAGTGTTCAAATACCCATCTTCTTTCCTCTTCATGCTACAATCTAACATTGGAAGCTTGTATTCATGACTTTCCAATTCATAAATTCATTGAATTGCCCCTATCTTTGAGTTGTTGCCTTCGGAAAACTTATCTATATCGTGCTTTTACTACCATGAGTGTGTCATCCACATAACTCCACCACAGTTTGGAGATGTCCAGTCTCCAGCTCTTCCCACATCCATAAATTAATATGAAATTACATACTACCAGAGTACCCAAGTCTTACACATATTTTCCTATATCTGTATTGAGTATGACCTTTGATACTAATGTTCATATTTTAAAGTCCTTTTCATGAGATTTCATTGGCATTATTGTCAATTAGCATCTGATTAGTCATCACATATAAAAAAAAATAAAGAATAAACTATCAACTTTCCAAAAACAAACCAAGTTGGTTAATTAAAGCTAAGTGATTGGCTGAATTTTGATACGAATCGTCTGTTAATTTATTCCAAAGATAAAGTACCCTAAATTAAACTGAATGCTCCTTAGAATTTTAAGGCTAGAGTTTCATTTGCTTATTTTTATGCAAATATATAATACAGTTAAAAATTTTATCAAAAAACTTTTTGGCTTAGTTAAAGGGTGAACAAAGAACACATTCTGAATTGTAGCTATTTAAAATAATTATTATGAGGGTGGAATATGTTCACTGTGGTACTCAAGGGAAGTCATTCATTTATTCATACTATATCATTGTGTTATGATGTGAAAAAATTTTATCTAACATGTTTCTAGCACAATCTTCAAATTCATCTACTATTTTGCATATAACCACCTATCGAAGTTTATTTAATAATTGCTTCATTCTTGTGATTTTTAACAACACTAATCATGTTGATTCATTCGACATTTTAGTTTGACCGAATTTGAACCTGTATTATTAGTGTGCATAGAATTCAACCGATCACACTTTTGGATAACTACCCACGTTCCATCCTTCCATCTTTATTTTTCTTTCTTTCAATTCCCAGTATATCTTCCTCACTGCCGATATCATTTCCCTTGCAGTTCCTTCAGGTTATCTTGAGCGTACAACTTTAGCTGTCAAATTTACATAAGAGTTGTATAAGTTTTAGCAGTTTTCGGCAGATCATACAACCAGACTCTGTGCGTCGGTGGCACAGTGGTTAGGACTCTCGCCGACCATGCACATGGTCCGTGGTTCGAGGCCGCACCGACGCACATCTGATATCTATGGTCGGCCTGCAAAATTTGGGCTACCGATGTCCATGCTGAAAATTCCATACTTGTACCGAAAATACAGTGTGGAATCAAGCTGTAAATCAAAAAAAATAATAATAATAAAGTAAATTATCCAAGAATGTATGTTGTATACACACGATAAAAGTTCGGCTATTGACTTAAGCCTAATGTAAGAGTGAAAATTAAGCACTGTGGTAGAGTATAATTCCGTATTAGTCAAGTGTTATACAGTATTAATAACTGTATGACTAAACTCTTCATGAATATCATTGATAATATGTAGAATTCCCTTTCCTAGTTTTATAAACCTCAGTGACTTGATGATATTAAAAGTACACTTTTTTCCAGACTAAGTTCACAACTATCTTTTGCTCTGTGGCAAAATGAATCCTTAAGAAGGAGAGAAAATCGAAATAGCTATAACTGTGTTATTTCTAATTAATAACTCACTGATTATAGTTCACTTGAGTTAAGGGACAAGTTCTGTTAGAAGCTATAAATTTTGCCGCTAAAAGAACAACTTATAAATACAGTCAGACTAATACTATGTGATATTTATACTAAAGTAGACAGGCTAGGCCAGTTGAAGGCGCATACAGAGTATCTCTGAAGACAAACTAGTTTCGTTTCCAATTTACAGATATATCAATTGTGATATAATTATGAACAATTACTTGAGTTTAAATCGTCATCCGGTAGGTAATATTCTCTCACTGGGTGATATATCCAATGAACAGATGAATATGTAATTACATACTATCATAGCGCCGACGTTTTGCATATGCATCAGATTAAGTTACTACACTTGGAAGAACGGCAGGGAAATTACAGTAAACATACGGAAGAGGGAATAAATAGATTATGATTTTATAGTAAGCCTTAGAATATGAAACACCAAATACGTCATTACGTTTGCGCAATCTGGGGAGATTTCGAGTCATTTTGTCAAGTTTCTGACCATTAATTCTTACTATTCACACATGTGGCTCAAGTCGACAGTCAATGAGTTCATAGGTTTGTGCCATCCCTCATCGCTTTACTAATCCTATTTCGTCTAATATTGATTGTCAAACAAAGAGGTAGTTTTAAGGCCCAAACGAGGTAGCCGTAACCTAACCAGTCATTCGAAAAGTTCTTGAAGACACACGCGTCGGTTAAAAAATATTTTGCTGTAAACGACATGCCAGCAAACTATGCTTCGCTGGTTACAGAATTCTTTAATTCGAATCTGTCGTCTTCATTCTATTAAATCAGTCTAACTCTAAGCTAACACTTGCATCACTGGCTAAGGCAAAAGATTATTCATCAAAATAAAAAACAAATAAAGTGTATCGATGACGGTGTTTTCACAAATAAGTCTTTTTTCCTCGTATATAAATCATTTAGTTTATAACCTTATTACTGGACGTTTAGAACTGTTAACGAAATACAGAAATTCTTCCATTTTTTGTATACTTATCGATTTGCTTGAATATATCAACTTGATTTATTGTTTGTTTATGATTGATGAAGTCATGAATAAAAGTGAATAAGTAAATAAATGAAACCCAGTAAATGGAATGCCTAAAGTAAGACAGTCACTGCAGTATTTTCCTGTCTATTAATTAGTTCATTTCTTTGTTTAACTGCAAGCGAATGAGGGCAAAGCCTACTGTCTATTACTTGAGGGTATTTGGACCAGGACGTCTCTCCTTTATGTGCTACATTATCCTTAAATCTTCAATAATTGCTTTCGGCATTCTCAAACAGAGAAGATTCATTCAGTTATGCGAATACTCAGGAGCTAACTGGTATATCTACAAAAATTATTTCTAAAATAAATCATAGTTTTAAAAGAAGCAATGATTTTGATTGGATACTAGTAACTGGTGTGATGTGTGTACTCCTTTCTTTGGTGCAGACTAAATTCTATCAGTGACTAGTGCCAACTAGCAAGAAATCTGCCGATTGCCTCCAGGCAATTATTGTTAATACTAAGGAATCCATTAAAATTTTAGTAGACTGTCTACTGAATGCTCTCTGCATTATTATTTATTAATATTTCTTCAGTTTCCGAGTGGAACATGGAGAGAGCTTCAACAACACATCTCCATTTAATCCGGTTCCCTGTAGTCCTCTTTAACTGACGACCGTAAGCTTTCTTTGCACTACTTATTCTCTCTATGTTAATGTATCCTTTGGTAAAGTGCAGTGAAATGTACAACTGTACCTTTATGCAAAAAGTTTATGTCAAAAATCCAGTTGATTTTCGTGAGTATCGATTTTTGATAAAAGTCACCGCAAATATTGATCTTGTGAATCTTGTTCTAAAAGAAGAAAAAAAGTAATATTATACTAGGTATACAAATGATTGTCTTTACTCATTGAATTATTCTACTGTATATCTATAAATCTCTTTGAAAGTGAGACACACCTGAATTAATCAGTGTTCTATTTTACTAAACTGTTTGTAATATATTCACTTCTCACTGACATAGGTTTGCTTTATCAAATGAATTGAAAACTGCGTGTGAATCATTAATTGGCTATTATCAGGCTGAAAAGACTGTTGGCAGAGAGGAAGAGATGGTGAGTCTCTTTTGTTATTAATGTTCAACTCATGAATTAGATATAATAACTACTCCTCAGTCGGTAGTTGTTATCTAGTTCATGGTAATTACTGTATTATTTCAGAACAGCATATATAGAAGAACAACAGTGTTTTCAGTTACGTCGCCTCAGGCTTTAATCTAATACACCTAACTGTTCATGCAACTATTAAATAACAACCAGTCATAGTGATTTGTCAAATACACAGTACAAGTAGGATATTTAGTCATAGTAATAATAATAATAATTTTATCAACAGCAATGATGAAGGATGGAGCGCTTTAAGTTAACAAGTGGCATGTTTATATAAACCAATGTTCTAATAAACAGTAGATAAATTTTTAGAAAATAAATTTAGTAAGTTTGCCTAATGTCAGATTGTACGCGAAGTAAATAATCTAAGTTTAAATGAAGATACAATAAGACTAAAGTGTAGTTGACAAAAAACACTGTAAAAAAGACATTAAAAATATTTAAAGGTTGTTGATTGTATTAACAGTTGGTGAGTTAGTCATATGAATTGTAAAACATGTTTTTCCCTCCGTTTGCGACTTGTCATCTCGATTCACCTTCATTTGGTCGTGTTCCCACTGAAGCTCGAACCCAGAAACAATCGTGCAAAAAGTCATTTGATTAAACCATAATCCTCATCATATTTTTTAAAGTCAGAAGTTGCGACTATTGAAATCTTTTTCACAGTCGACGACATATGAACAAGATGACATAAATAGTTTGCAAATAAGGCACAATGTGTTTTGGTAATTTAATTCACCTGTTGTTGTTTCTACTTAAGTTGGTAGAGGGGGATAAAAAGGAAGAGGTGAACTGTGTTGCAAACCGTTTTTCGGTGAGAAACAGAAATCCAGTCAGTGGAATTGAGCTATATATCCATGCCCTTCCCCCCTCAGTACCAAGCCTTTCTTATGTAGTTTTATGAACTCTCGTCAATCTTAGGGCTTGGATTATCTTTTGATAGATTATTATTACCAAACTATCCTGAAAGATTGCGTTTATACACATCTACATTCAGCTCTCTCTGTTTTACGAATATCATGTTATTTATATTTTATATGTTTATAGAAAGAAAAGTTTTTGACTGTAGTGAAAGTTTGGTTTGAACTTGCTGCAGCATCACAAACTGACCTACTGAGTATTGAAGATTTCATTGCAATTCTACATGGTTATTCACCAGCTCTACTACGTGACATCATTCAATCTATCGATGAAAATGTAAGTCGGTTTTTGTGCGATTAGTATTGTATGCCTTGTGATTTTGTATCTGAAAAACAAAAAAATATTAAGTTCACGTAGAATTCCAAAGTCTGACGTGTTAACTTCCATACAATCATAAGATTTCCGATAAAGTTAGAGACGATAGAAGCACAAATTTATTAAATGCTCTATATTGTCGATTTAAACTTACTTTTCCCCGTACTTTGAAGTTTCAGCAGAGAAGGTGAAGTTCTCAACCCCACACCCAAACATTGCCTCTTTTTCGGGTTTAGTTTTTCGGCTAGTAAACTAGAGGAGGTAGTATATCATCTGTATCTTTTTCCCTTGTGGTTCAGTTGTAGAATCCTTGTCAGCCACGCACGCTGTCCGAGGTTTGATTCGCTGCTGACGTACTATTTAACCTTGCCTAGTTTACTAGTAGGCAGTAGGCCTGTTTATTGAAAGACGGAATGCTGGGCGTGAAAGTTGCAACCCCACCCCGCATAAGCAACACCGTCGCTACTGGAATTTCAGAGCTTGAAGCTATATTTTCCACTCGGAGCACAAAGAACGAAAAGAAAGGATTTTTCCCTTAGATCTGAGTTACCTCCTAATTTTGTCATATTTATCATTTTATTGTCCTTTTTGAACACTATCTGTCATACTAGAAACTTTTTTATGCCTATCCCAAATGGATGCACTCTTGCACTAACCAACGCTCAGCCTAAGTATGTTGCATTCTGTTTGAATACGTGCTGTAGAATCTGCTCACTTATACAGTATCAGCTCAATGATCTAGGCTGTCGACTTTCGACCAGTGGTTTATAGGTTTAGCCCCCCCCCACCTATCAAAGTTTAGGTAGCCAGGCCGTGTCATAATCCCCAACTCCATGGAATCTCAAGTAGTTGTTGTGATGCAAAATATCAGCACTTTGTCAATGAATTTTTTTACCGTGGACAAATGTTAATTCATAAAATGTGTGTGTGTGTGTGAAATCGATGAGATAGAAATATACAAGAAGTAATAATAATAACAGCGGCAGATCATATGAAGTGAAGAATATAGGTAAAGGAAAAATAATTAGTCTAAAGGCAGTCAATGTAGGAATAACGTTTGAACCTGTTATTTCTGAACACACCTCTGACTTGACTGAACCCCTACTGCTACAAATTCGGCCTACATGAACTGTACATGATAATGTTTTAGTTATATGACATCAAGGTGAAGTGTATATCAGCTCTATGTATATTATTGTGGTTTATTATGGAGTGCCAAAATAGTATCTTTTATGGATTTAACTAGGCAGGTAGACTTTCTTGAATGCTAAGAAGAACCTGTCTCACTGTGCTCAGGTAGACCTAGTTAAATTTGATTGTAAGTAAATTATCTCTTACTCTCAAGCAGAGCATTGACCAACTGCCGAAAGATGATCATGTATTGTGATAGAGTCTCCGTAAATATATCTTCTTTGAGTTGTAGAGACAAAATTATGGACTTTCTTCGAATCTCGCAAATTTTAGTTTACTACTGTTATAAGGTATATTAGCTTGTATTGACCTGTCTGAATATCTGTTTTAGCTTACAATATGCTGGATTACATGAGACCTTTTTTTTCTCTACATATTTTTCTGTAATATCAAAATACTCCTGTAAATCCCATTAGTCTAAAGGTATCTGATAAAGTGTTTGAAGTTCAGCGTAATTCTCATTTAAGTCGCTAATGTGTAGCGAATGTATAAACGTTTGTCTCCAAGGTAGTCATTATCCCTAAATTTAGTAGAAGCTTATATATATATATATATATATATATATATATATATATATATATATACATAGTAGTGATAATAATAATTCACTTATTATAGTGGTTTTTTCTATCGTTACTCATATAAAATCAATGTGATATATTTAACTTGGTTAACTGTTGTCTACGTTATATTAGTAAACCAAATAACTTGTATATTTCACTGTGTGTGTGTGTGTTTGTGTCTGTGCACTACGCTAATTATTGATCATTTGAACTCACATTCCACTGTATATAACAACGATGAATACCTTCTAATGGTTTCTGAAGTTCTCCATTTGCCAGAAGATGATGTAATTAACTAATAAGTAAGAAGAAATATGTATGTAGATAAATACGTGTGTATATGTATGAATTATTAGCCTAATACTGCTCTGCTTATGTGTAAGTGAATGCTTAAGAATTATTCTTTTTTTGAACAAAAGAAAAATATAACATCTCATCTGAAAATGAGTATTCTTTCAATCACTTTATAAAAGAAAACTATACAACACACTTGATGCTACAAGTTTTATATAATGTAAACTCTAAACTCGTAAAAATTTTTATCAAAACAAAAGCAGACTGTGTGTAGTTCAGTTTTTTTTCCTTTTCGCTATTGTTACTATTGTTCGCAATGAGAAGACTGTTAACCTGTAAGTATACTGGCATTTTATATACAAGTAGAGTGATTTTATCGATCACTAATAACAGTTGAATGTATGAAAACGGCAGATATTTAAAATACTAATTCGCCGATGATATATGTCTGATTTCCCACAAACTGGAAGATATGCAAGTGAAAAGCAACAAGCTGGCAGAAGAAGCACCCAGAGAAGATAGGACTTCAAGTGAACATAGATAAAACAGAGGTGATGAAGATTCCTGGCTATCACCAACACCAACAACAACAGACAACAATCAACCAGCATAAATGGGAGGAACCTGAAAGAAACAACCTCCTTTACCTACCTGGGAAGCATCGTTTCAACTACAGGCGGAACTGACGAGGACATCAAAGACAGGATAGGAAAAGCAAGACAAGCTTTCATTACTCTTAAGTTTGTGTGGAGGTCAACATCACTCAGCATCAAAAATAAGATCCGGATTTCCAACTCCAATGTGAAGTCAGTCAGTGCTACTATGCGGATCAGAGACTTGGCGCGTCATAAAGAGCATCTCAAACAAACTTCAGACCTTTATTAACAGTTGTCTTCGCTCAATACTCAAGATCAGATGGCTAGCCAGAAAAGATCGGCGACAGGAAGAAATGGAGATGAATTGGCCATACTCTGGGTAAAATACCGAGTGGCATCACACGCCAGGCCATTGCTCGAGTGGAACCCAAAAGGGAAGCGGCGAGTTGGTCGTCAGTGCAATGGTGACTTGGAGGAGGTCATGTGGAAAGGAAATGAAGGCGTGTGGGCAGACTTGGAGTGGGGTGAAAAAATTGGCAGAAAACAGAAGGCAATGGAGATGCGCAACTGAAGCCCTATGTTCCTATGAGAATTAAAGGATACAATAATAATAATAAAAGGTCATACCATGCTTGTTTAAGTCATGGGACTCCTTACAAAGTACAGATAGACGTAGACTTAATATCCCACATTAATTTGCTTATCACACAGGAAAACAGTATCATGTACTAGGAGATTATTTAAACACATTTTATTGTTCATATTTGATTTGGTGATGGGTGCTCAGTCTGTAAATAAACGGATAAACAATGGATTATTCTTTATCACACCTAAGAAGTTGGCTACGTCAGTGGTGTAATATATATATATATATATATATATATATATATATATATATATATATATATATATATAATGCCATTGTTCCTTTCTATACATATACTTTCCGTCTCACCTTGTTCTCTTGCTACTTAAGTGGAGGGCTGAGAAATCAGGTAGCTGTTGTATACGTTTTCGGTGTTAAACAAGCGACGTAATCACCGCGTCTCTACCAGATCATGCGTCCCTCCCTATTCAAACCAACGTTGTGCAGAATATAAAAATATATGAGTTGTAATGACACAAATATATACTACTAACTGATTGAGATGAGTAGTTTTATACCGATTCGTTATTCACATCACTTTGATCTGGCTAGCAAGTACTACTGATTGATGCAGTTGTATAGTTTTGTGTCATTACAACTGATATGAATATGAACAATAAATTGTATTCAAACTATTTTCCAGTAAATAATACTGCTGCAGTGTATGATATATGCAGTGAACAAAGTAAATTGGTTCTCTAACTAATGTCAGCTGATGATGAAATCCTCTATGCAATCAAACAAAATCCCTACAAAATCAGTACTTGAAAATTAATCTGATGCTCACTAGTGACTGGTCCTATTCAGTCAGTTAACCTGGGGTTCTAGTGGGAAGTCGTGACCAGTAGGGTACAACAGGTTGAAGATGAGGCAGTAACTCATCGAAGAAGACATTGTGAAATGGTCGCTCTATGTCGTAAATCGGGAGAAGTTAGAATTCAGGGTCCATTTGGACCGGGTCCCAGTGGCTCAGTGGTCTACGAGGTCGCTTGCCTTGGTTCGATCCTTGTTGGGTGCGTACTGCTGAAGAGTCCCAAACTAGGACGATAAAGTGGAATTAACTCTGTATCTGTCTGACTGTACTCTTATGACTTGAGTATGCATGGCATGACTTAATATATTAAGCATCTACAGCTATTATGTATTCAATTAGTAAATTACTAGTAATCAAGGAAGGAGTGCAGTTAAGATATTCTGCTGAGGAAATGAAACACAGTGATCAAATAGCTTTGAAGCAAGGCTAAATTGTATTATTATTATTGTCATCATCATCATCATCCATATAATCTTTGAATGATGCTTCATTGCAATCCAATTGGATTTAAATGCATGATAAATAAGCCATCAGAAGTCGTGCAAATGAACTGGTTAACCCTAGTCAAGTCATCGTGAATGCTGAACTGCACATCTTTTTCCATTATGTTTTATACTCTTTTCTTGGAACTCGACTGATATCTTCTCACACTGTATATGTATTGGTCAAAAATGTGTCAACACTAGTGTGCGCTCTTGATCATTATTTAGAGACACTCGTCTAGTAATAGTTACATTTGATAACTCAGATTAATTAATGAGGGAGGATGTTTGCATCTACCTGTCTATACTCATTTGCATGTTTTCGCTTCCCAAACTTTTCTTTTTGATTTAGGCTAGATATATGAATTCATGTATTTTCTGCAATTTTGCGTAACTTTTAAATATAGATGATACTCAATGTTTATCGTTGGCTTAGTTATTTATTTCATTGACTTGCTGTTCAACTTCGGCATCCCTCTTTTGTGCCCAAAGGTTGTTTATCCAATATATATGTATGCCATGTTCACCGAATAAACACCTGACTTATATTTATGTACAGTTAAGGAGTAGCAATGAGTGGGGTTCAAGCTGGCTCATTATTATGGTTATTATTCCTTCCTTGCCTTCTAAATTATGCATAGAGCTTCAAGTGAACATCTCGATTGTGCTTGGTTGTATGCCAAATCTTTCACCTAGCTTCATAAACTCTCGCAAGCTTTCATTTCCTCTTCAAACGGTATTCTTCATATCGCCCTTAGACACCCGCCCTGTCACTTCCTACTAGCATTCCACTCAGCGGTCTCCTCGGTGAATGTTCAATCCATCACCATCTTTTTGCATATTTTTTAGGCAATAGGCTCTTGGTCAGCCCATTGCACTGCCAAAGTTCTTGAAATAATGGAGAAAATTTTGATTTTGTTGTGTTCTCTGAGCTGACTGATTCAATTACGAAGCTTTCATTATCCTTCAAGACAAGATCTTCAGCGCAGGTTCCTTGGTGTTTATTCTTACCGATCCACCCTTGGACCTTTATTATCGAGCCATTGAAGATATGTGTTGAAGAAAATGCGCAGTAGCCTATGGAAAATGCTATTGGTGATGCGCGCCGAATTTCTCAACTTGACGTCAGCGTTAAGAAATTCGAGTGTTATTCCTTGTGCTAACTGCCTCAGATCTCTGCACTGATAGTTTCCCTGTATTTTTGTCTGCCTACATAGAAATTTACATCTGGTCCGTACTTCACTAGACTAACCTTTCATACAAACCTTCTTACTCCTTTAGCAAGTTAAAATGGATTTTATGTAGACAGCTAGTAACCAATATAGATAGAAAGATGTTTAATTTAATTAATTTCGTAATTTATGTAGGTGTATTTCTCTGTTTATTAGTAAGATGTATATACAAATAACATGCCAGCCGATAATTATAATTATGATTTATCCTTCACTTTTTTTTACACTATGTGTCCCTTTGGCTAATTTTCTAATTCATACCACATAAATATTAATCATTCCCTTAAAGCATATTTGACGTTTACCTAGGCTCATATTTATTCACGTGGAATTTATAGTCTGACAGAATACAGCTGCTTTATCATACTCATTCGTTTTTATTAACCTCGAAATTGCTTAAATTGTAGTCATATACACCATGAAAATAAAAACTCTGAATTACTTCATTTGGAGAGTATACGTCTACAGTGTACATGCCATCCACCATACACACCTTTATTTTGCAGTGAATTTCTCAAACATTTCAATTCTTTTAATATTATCAAATCCCAAAGCGAATTGTTTGAATATCATCATTCTATATATTGATTTATCCCAAAGCCTTTATGTTATTGATGTGCAAAAACTTACTATTTATGTAAAATGAAGACAGAAGAGGAGAAATTTATCGACAGGAAAATTCTTTGTTCAACAGTCTTTATCCCTTTGTTGGATTTTATCCGGAAATAGTGATGCGAAACTACCAACCTCATTGGTTTATTCATAGGTTTCTATAAAAACCTGGATAATCGCTATATGTACCACAGTTACTTTTAATGACTTCCCTAAGTGTAACACAATTCTAGTTGGTCGTTTCTTCGAGTGTTTGAAAGCAAGCCTGAATTTCAGTGTAAACAGTGTGACATAAGCGTCAAAACAGATTCTGCAGGAACCTTTCGCATCAAGCACTACTCAAGTGTAATCTAGTTATAATTGACTGCTGATTACTTTCGAGGAACAGAACTCAACCAGTGTGTTCTTATGTGGTCTAAGGAAATGTGTTTACCTAGCTTCTTTAACTTTCTTGATGACTATTTATGACTCAGTAATAATTGGACAAGAACTGAAAAGTCAAGGTGTACCTGTTTATTTGTACCTTTGATGTTCTTAATTTTTATTGATCGCGGGAAAAAGTTCGGATCAGTTTGTAGGACGAAACTTGAGAATCATTTTGTTAAGATCCATTAAAGTACAATTTTTGTGTTTGTGTACTTTTCACTCGGTGCCAATTTATTGTGGAACTACTCAATCAAATCTTGATTACAGTTCGTAGAAATGAATTTATTTTCCCTACAGTTTCTACTTCTCCCTATCTTGTGTATCTTACTGTGATTTACTCTTTCTGTTAGTTTTCTAATATAAGCAGTAAATTGTCTACAGCATCATCTTGTGCCTAACATATGAACTGATTTTATCGTCTTCTTTATTTTCAGGACAGTACTTGCCTGCATTATTCAGTTGGTCATGGTGCCTGGCAGGTGGTTAATTTAATTTTGGATACAGGACACGCACATCCAGATCATCTCAATCGGTCTGGCTTTTCTCCAATCATGATCGCTACTCTTACCAATGTGAGTGATGTAAAACATCATTTTTTCGGTACTTAGGTTACTGCAGTGGAGTTATTATTATAAGCGTCAATATTTATGCTTTCTGTGTCTATTTTTAGGAAGTATATCATCACAAGTACTCTGTTTATTAATATCACTGTGCTCTATCTTTTCTATAGGTTTCTGATCCCATTGCTTTAAAAACAATCAGTCGATTGTTTAGTATGGGTGATACTAATCTGCGTACAAAAACACCTGCTCGTCAATCACCACTAATGTTAGCTGCATTACATGGTGCTGTTGATATCTGCTCGTTACTTATTGCACATGGAGCTGATATAAACGCCCAAGATGCATCTGGTAATACTGCTTTAATGTATGCTATTGAACAAGGCCATATCAATGTCATAAAATGTCTGATTGGCTATGCGGATCTAGACTTGACTTTAGTCGATAATGTGAGTTTATTATTGTGTAATTCTTAACATAATTTATTATCTGTTTATATGTTGTTAATCCGTCTCATCTAAATTCACCACCAACGACACGAGCACATTTTCGATCCCAGGCGTTCGGGTTACAAGGTGGACACTCTGTCCTTCTGTGAGTCGATCAAAATCTGATGGTCAATTTTTTGCAACTATAAATTCATATTATTACCTTGCATCATTAATAGGGGGTCTGTAGAAAAAAGTTGGAATGTGATCAGATTTATTCTACTAATCTGTTTTTCTTTTTTGTCATGGGAAGAATTCTCATACTTTAGATATGCATAATGATGAATAATGGCTTCTATATTGTCTCTGAAGCAGTTTCGTAGCAACTATAAAATATTGAGTAACAGTTCAGACAAACTTTAACTGGTAGCTAATGGTTGACTTCCGTAATTGTATCGCAGTACACTAGCTCATGAAGTCAGTGATTGCTGCTCCGAATCGTGTAGGGAGTTGTAGATCTCTTCTCTGTAATCCTCAAAACGCGAAGAACCAATGATTGTAAACTTTTAATTATATGAATCAAGATATCTCATCCCTTAGTTGTTCTGAAAATTTTCACTAATCTTTATTTGATTATGTTTTGCGATCGTTTATTGTACTCCAAGCCTTCGTATTTGATTATGGAGGTTTCTGCCCATGGGTTTGCTGATATCTTAAACACCAACTTCATTAACAAGTCATTCATGTATATCTCCCGTGCTGTTATTCTACTTCTGTGCTCTGTTTTCTGTTTACTGTTTCATAGTGTGGGAATTTGAACTCACACATGGTATGTTTCCAAAGTAATAAGTTGACTTTTTAATTATGCTGAACTCTATGCCTTATTTCACTTTAGCCTAATTAATTTGGATTTGTTAACTTGTATCGGTGATTAAAAATTAGCTGCACTATCTAAATTACCATTTGTGTAATTATTTTTTTCCACAGAACGGAAAAAATGCTCTCGATGTGGCGAAATCTAAAAATGATTCAGAAATTTTGGATTTCATTCAATCGATTTATCAAGCATCTTCTTCCAAGGTAATGTTATGTACTATACTCTATAATACATGTATAAAATCCTAATATTACTCTACGGCAAACTGAAAGTAATTGCAGTCACTGAATAACTTATATTAAATAATTGACTTCTTAAGACTATAATCACTGCGTTGATTCTTGAAAAACTTTCGAAATTCAGGATTTAGGTCAACGAATCTGAAGGACAGTTGTGTATGAATGCGTAATTCTGTCTTGCGACATGTCGTGATTTTACCACTTTTAATGATTTTCACTGTTGGTTGTCTGCTTGAAATACCGATGAGCGCTGTCCAAACGTCAGATTTTCATCTAAAAGTTAATACTGTTGTTATTGCGCTGACTTTAGACTGTATCACGTGCCTGTGTTGCTGAAGAAATTGAGTGTGTACAGGTCTGTTTTCGTTTTGTTCCTCTCTGTCTAATATCGATTTATAAAGTGGACAATTTCAGCGTAACCAAAATCTTCAGAAAAATATACACATAATTAGCCTTCATTTTTGGTAATGCTTAGAATCATACTGAAGAAAAACTTCAATGTATCTGTTTTCTTCATTGATGAAGCTGCAATAATCATCTAGAATATCAATGTATTCATAGTAGTTCACTGTTTAGCAACAGGGAAATTGAACGGAATAAAACAAATCTTTGTTTCAAAATCACAGTTAGCAAACAACACTGACTACCAATGTTGAAATTATTACTGTTTCTTATATAATGTTTATATATATAATACTATCAAAATAACGTAAAGACCACCCTGGTTAACTAGAATTCATCCTCATGTTGAGCTAAGAATGCTGTTACCAGATGTGTGTTGAATTACGTGACCAACTGATTAATTCTAAATTCCACAAATAAACCAATAGTTACATAGAAAAACAATAATAATTAATTTTCTCAAAAAGAGCTGTACTGTATGTAAATTAGTGTAACTACAAAAGTTTGCCGATATAAAGGTAAAGATGGTAGTTGTGTGTCATACTCCAAGTTAAGGTGCAAAATATATGTTGTTTTTTTTAATATACCACAATATGAGACAATCCTTGGATAATAATTCACTAAGTCCAACTCAATTTCAGTCTTTTTCCCTAATAAATATTACTGATAAAACTGTGTATGTCTTATAATACAGCTCTTCAGAGTTTTTTTTCCTCTGTGATTGTCTCATTGTTCAAGTACATTTATAAATATTTGAGATATTCTTATATACCATTATTAAATTGATGGATATGCGTTGGCGGCTCGGCGGTAAAAAAATATTCACTGGGGGTCCATTCCCTGGCCAATACACTTTCCGGACCGTGCTTAGCCAGTAGAAAGCCCATCTGGTAAAGAAAGAAGCTTTTGGTACAAAACTAGCCACCTCATCGTAAAAAAATTCAACTGCTACTGAAACATCTTAAGCTCAAAATTAAGGCGCTATGATCCAGTCGAGAGGCGAAGGCCATCATTTATTGGAATGATATATTTTTATGAACTGTATTTACTGCATTTAGTATGTATAATCTTAATTGCTTCTCCATAACATCATTAACTTTTTATAATGTTATTCTGATCACAAAAGATACTAAATCATGATTAAATGGACAAAAGGTAAAAGGAATTTAGATAGAAGGTGACTTATACGTTTATTTGCTAACATATATCATTTCAGCTAATCTGACTTTATAGCTGAGTCGATCTTAGCAAAGTAGAAATTGTCATTATTTGTGACTAGTCAAGTAGTACCAGTTATCGTCACTGTATACAGATTAGTTAGTTAGTCCTTTTCAAAATCATCTGCACTTGTTTGTTTGTTTGTTTTTATTCTCCAAGTGATTATATAATATATAGTGTATACCTTGCCAAAATTTTTATATAGTGGCTTATTTATCAATAAAAAAGAAGTTATCTGTTCTTTCGTTTAAAAAGACAATGGCTAACTCATATATCATATTGCACTTCAACATTTCAGGTGACCAGTGAATTTTCACCTGGCGTCAGGTTAGTGCATATATATATATATATATATATATATATATATATATATATATATTGTTTGTAAATACTCTTTATTTCTATTAATGTTTTACTTTAACATATTTTGGCAAGTAAGCTGTTTGTTCTCTACTTTCTCCACTCGCTCACATTTTATCTCGATGGTTGGTTAGCATCGTTCTGATTAACATATTCACTACACAGTTATGTTGTTTTATTTAAATAAGGCCTACGCTAACCTGACACACATTTCAGCAACTAAAAATGTTCAAGTCTTCGTCAATTAATAGAATATTTGTGTGAACTGATTCTGTTTTATGTATAGACCGTAATTTACCTGCATAGATTGTTTTTATATAACTATTCTTTCTGTCTTTTAATAGGATCAATTAAATGAAATCACTACATTTTGCCTTCTCTGGCTTTTGATCTCTTTCAAGTCTATTCTGTCATATATATATATATATATATATATATATTCTTTTAGTTCACTTATATATGCATAATGGCATATTTGGAATTAAAATGTCTGCTTATACTTAGTTCTTTTAGTTGAATATGTTCACTATAAACGTGGGTGATACTGTACATTCTGCTGTTAAAAATGTATACCACCACTAGTCAAATCAACAGTAGAAAGCCTGATTAGGTGTTATCCCAAAGAGATAATCTTGTTAGTTGTAGTTATAGAGTTGTGGTTTTGTATTGGAGTCAGTTAAACATTTTATAAATTGTGCGCCACCTATATACATCAATAGATTAAATATCGTTGATGTTCTGTTTTGAACAAAGTAGAGGTATTATGGTTGAAGTTAAGAAAACCATAACCAATGATAAATTTACCCTGTCATTCTGCTTTTTTACATTGTTCTATCTCCTGTGTTAAGTGGTGTAATATGATGACGAATATTAAAATTAGCCGTAGAGTGTTAGGTAGGAAGAGCAAGTCAATCGATGAGGTTGTTAAGCGGCATCAATTAAGATGGCTTGAACACGTGTTACTTATGCCAATCTATGGCGCAAAATGTGATGACATTAATTTATCCTGCCTAACATATTCTTGCTTTGTTCGAATTCCTCAAGGGAAATAGTTATATGCATTGATGAAATACGGTAAATAACTACGACATTAATCGCGGTTTCCTTTTGTATACAAAATTTGCGTTAACATCGCTGTATAAAGTGGACTCAACAAATCTAAATAAAGTTGGATTTTCGTGTCTGTCGGTAATTTTAAGGACAGTCAAAAATTCCACTTTATGTCTCGATTCGATATTGAGTTATTCTACTGATAGAAGACTGGGAACCCTTAACTCGTATGCTTTTAGAAGTATGTTCGAAGCAGCAATATACCTGATCTTACATGTGCATGTGAATTTGAAAATTCAGTTGGAGGTGACTTATTTTATGTACCTGTTCACTATTTACGGATAAACAACACAAGTAGTTCTGTAAATAGGAATTAGCTTAGCCATTGTCTGTAGTCTACACTTCATGTTGAAGATCTTTCTCCTCTTGTCTTGTCAAAGGCTACTAGAACACGCATATAAATATCTATTACTGCTTACCTTTTCGTGCGAATCGTTTTAGGGATAAAATGCTTTTTTTGTTCTATATGATCCTAAGTTTTACTTACCTCTGTGTGTATGTAGCTTTATCGAGTAGAATACTGAACCGAAACGCATTCGGAAAGTGCATAGGTAGCTGTTACTTCCCGTTTTCCCAGACCGTGAAAGTTGATTTCCTCTTTAAATACGTAAAACAGAAAAAAGAATTTGTATTAAAGTCGTGTCTGTATTAACATTTTACAATTTTGGGAGTCACCCTTTCCCGGCTGCCACTGCAGAGGACAGAAGCAGCATAACTGGCTTGCTAACCGGCCAAGGTAGACACCGTACTGCCGTTATATCTCCTATTCGTCAGCGGCACGACTTCACTCACAGACCCCCCAATATATTGTAAACGAATTATGCTATAATGGCAACTGCTTTTAGTGTGGCCGCTATCCAAACGGTGTTTCTGATATCATAAGACTTGCACAAACATTAGTTCCAGCCAGTATTGCTCGTTGGGTCATTGGAATGATATGCAGTCCTGGCCACCACTTCATAGTAGAAGCTGTCAGCTGGGAATCTTTTTCATGTTCTCACAGGATGTTGGTTAATCATGTGTCCCAATTTCCTGTGTGGCAAATGAATACAGTCTTGGCGATTTTCTCACTCTACTGAAAAAACCTCCTCTAGGTGAAATAATTTGTGCTGGGTCTATGTTAAAGCGCTAA
Source organism: Trichobilharzia regenti (assembly GCA_944472135.2). NCBI lineage: Eukaryota > Metazoa > Platyhelminthes > Trematoda > Strigeidida > Schistosomatidae > Trichobilharzia > Trichobilharzia regenti. The sequence continues at coordinate 88,677,816 of OX235270.1, forward strand.
GTGAACATATAAATGATTATTTCACAGTAGTTCAATTACTTGCTAAGCTATTTCTTGTCATCTGAAGTGATATTAGTAGTCTAAACTGTAAAGCAAAGGATTTCGGACATTTCCACATTTCCAAGTAATTGAATATATCCTAGTTTTAAATTATGAAAGCTAGTAGTGGAACATATATCCCTCAAGTTCTCATAGTCAATTTAATTCGGAGCTTCAAACAGGTGATTTCGATATCAGATTAAAATTAGCACTGCACGAGACGTATAAAGGCACACATACTGTTCTCTTTTGTCTCATGGAGGAATTTTTTTCATCTGTATTTATTATTGCATTTCTATTTCTAGAACACGAACTGAATGATTAATTACAACACTACTCAATTGCGGTTAGCTGAACAAAATTTATTACTTATCTTTTCTTTAAGAATGATTCTTTCGACTTATTTTTTTTTTTTGCACACTGTTTGAATCGCACCAATGAACTCTCCACTTTGTGTTCAATCCTTTCTTGCTTTATTTTGTTGATTTCATAATATGGCTCACTTATTTTATACTCACTAGTTAGTTTTTAGCTGGTTTGCGTAGCTCACTGTTTCTCCTTTTTCGATGTGTGAATTGAAATATGCGTTTAGCACAAAAGCGCGCGTCCCCCACTCAACTACTGTTCTTGTCTTTCTGTAACAGAGTCATTGGTTTGGAATAAAGGAGACAGGTGATCTATTCGTCGAAGATCAAGTGTCTGTATCACATAGCTTTATTTTATTTGTAGTAGACACCAGCTGCTAATTCCCTTCCGAATTGTATCACGTGTTACTGACCGATTACATCACTAATGTATACTGGATTGCTCCTGCATTCCAATTGTGTAAATACTGTAATATATCCTTATGATTTCGTCATTTTTCCAGTTAATATTTAAAATAAAAAATTTTACCATTATTTTGTAAATAGTGTAAGGTATTTAGGCTACTTGTAATACATTCCTTGTAATTCATAGTGATGACTAGTGTTTGGTATGAGTTATTCTTAGATATCGTGTGGATTACTTCTCTAATAACCTAACAGTTGGATTGAATAGGTTCCGAATACTTGAACGTGTCAAGTGTATATGTGCATAGTCTCTACCCTAACGTACAATAGTAATTTCACCTGTATATGTTAGGGTCGAAATGTTTTTAACTGATTGGCGCTCTCAATCAGTCTATAACTACTTCTTATAAAGCAATACATGCTGCTTGATCATATCACGCATTTCATTCGGTGTAGTGCCCACATGAGCAAGATTATTAGTTGTCAAGGTGAGAGTCGACTGCATAAAATCACTAGCGCGTAACCAACAAGGGTATCTTTAATGATAAAAATTAATCGCATTTTTAATCATCTCCGTTCATTTTCATGGGCGTTATGTGTAGCCAGATTGGAGTTTTTTTTGTAATCATTGCACTAAGTACTGCTACTGGGTATTTTAATGTAGCAGAAACCTTATAGAGTTTTATGTAGACTATAACTATGCAAGGTTGAATGTGAGTAGTTTATGATTTCTTGGTTCCTTGCTAAGAACAGCAGTGGTTAGACCTATGCTTGTCTTACCTAACTCCCAAGACTTAATTGTTCACATCGCAACATTTTGTTTTCCAAGATAACTGATTTCGGCGGCTGCGCTACTAGTTTTATCTGCTAAAACTTTTAATTAACTTTTTTTTCAGTGTACGAAAAACTGCCTTCTAACTTTAATCATATTGCACACTAAATATACAATCAGACAACCAATGCATTTTTATGCCATATGACGAACTTATTTAATCCTATCGTTTTATCTCTAAGGTATATTTATATTATAAGGAATTCAATTCATAAGTTATACTATTGATCAGTTTTCCGAGTACTTTTCTTAGGAACTGTACTTTTCACTATATTGTTACGCTCAATATTTCAATAAACAGTGTTTTTTTTTTAATTATTAGTGTAATAATTTTGTTACATTTTCAGTTTGATTTGAATATTACTGCTAAAAAATTTTAACCTGCATACTTTCTCGTGAATGTTTAACTCTTCCACTAGGTGGCATAATATTCAGTGTTTGGGTTTTGATGCAGACGAATAACATATAACATTTAAAATAATTCGCCGAATTCTCATAACTCATGTCAATATTTAAAAGCCACTTAATTTTACACCTACTGCATTCTTTATTTCGATTTTGCTGACATTTATATTTAGCTAACCATCATTATTTTGGCGTATTCTACAAAATAACTATTTTACATTATATACTCATTTTAATTTATTGATTATTCTATTTAATTTTTATACAGATACAGTGAAAGACGAAATGCGCACCAATTGTTACAAGGTCTTTGTGGTCTTCATCAAGCTACAATGACGAAATCAGTTAAATTATGTTTATAGTCATTGCGCGTGCTTCTCCCTCTTCCCCTCTGTGTTTTTGTTTTAAGTTCTAATTTCATTAGTCCTAATTAACCACTATACTACTAGAATTATATAATTAGTTACTTCATTTGTCATTAGCTAATTTTCATTTCCTTTCTTATTGGAACATATCAAAATATATATATACACATGATATAGTTTTATTCTCTATGAGGCTGTGGTCTTGATGAACTACAATAAACAATATGTATAACAATGTCTTCATAATATCCGCTTTTTTTATAGTCAAGCATATTTTTTCGGACATATTGTTCTATTTTACTGTAGTCAGGTCAAGTTGCTTTCATGTTTTACTTATTTTAATTCACTTTGCTCACTTGTTTATTACCATAATTTACATTTTGCGACGATTTATGTAAGCGTCCGGATCTTTTTAAATTTTCTATACAACTGTTTAAAGTTTCTTTTTATTGAGAATAATACTAATAATGGTGATGATAAAGTATTTTAAGAAGAAACTATTGCTCTCTTCTCTAAACATGTTCTTTAACTGTCAACAATTTTTGCGGGGTCTTTTGAGTACATATTAAACCTTACTAAGTAATTTTTAAAATTCTTTTGCATGCCTAGTAGAACATGGAATTTTAAGGTTTCAGCAGCTGTGATTTTGTTTTCATGGGGTGAGGTCTTAGTCTTACCCACAGTCTAGCCTCTTTTCCAGGCTTACAAGGCACTGAATAGTAAACTAGGTGAGGTTTAGGAGTGCGTTGACCGGGAATTGAATCCGCATCTCCCGTATAGCTGGCTGGAATTCTACCACACAATCATCAACCCATTCCTCAATATTTTCATCTGACAACTGCAATTTTTTCTGCTAAATTTGTCCAAATGCATAATTTGCTACTTGTTCACAGGCTAATAACCTAAAACAGAATTTTTACAAATAAATAAACCACAAACATTATTACGTGCTGAGTGAAGTTCGCTAGGATAAATAATCGCTGTCATTCGAGATTCCCACTGATTACCATCTTTTTTGCATTTTTTTTATGCGTAAGTCTAAATGGTGGTAAAGAGTGTGGTTCAGTAGTTCACGATAGCATAGACGTTTGTGAGAGTTTTGTTTCGTATTACTGAGATTTAGGTATTGTTTAAAATCGAAAGTATTGTGTTTTCCATTTGTAATATAAGTTTATATATGCTCCTACTCCGCATAGGTCTCCATAGTGCCATGAATACAATTCAGAGAACAATGCTGTTCGCAGGATGACAGTGTTTTAAAATCCTCAGTATTTCACATAAATTAACAAGTGCTTCTTGGACCATGAAGATGGTATATATGTGCATAACAATCCACTTTTTCCTCTGTTTGGAAATACTAACTAATTAAGTCGCTCAGTTCTCTTTGCGGTATGGCGGTTAATCTAAGTGCGTTGTTTTCCCTACAACACAAGGACATCTGTACGTAACACCCGCTAAGAAATAAGGAGGGGTGATATCATTTAGATATGATGGAGAAGATTTGTAGCTGATTATGATTAAAGCATATATCTTTGGGATGAACCAATTGACAAAGCGATAACTTAGGTAAATTAGCACCAAATCCCACTGGAAGTTATGTGCTGAGGGGATAAATTTTGATTCATGCAGGTAACTAACCATGAATACTCATCTTAAGCAATATTATCTAGTCATCTGTGATATGTCCAATAAAGTGCCAATAAACAGATGTAGCGGTACGTAATTCCGCTGAACAGCGAACGATGACTGCTGGATTGATGACTCCCCCAAAAATATGGAGTTGGGTTTGAGCAAACAACCATGAATTGATCGTTCAGTCTTCAAGTACATTGACCAGGAGGGAATTGAGCTGTAGCTGCAGGTAATTCTCCCGAGTTACTGGCCACAGTATTCATCACTGAACATTGGTTACTGATCCTAACTGTTGAAGTCAACTTGTTTAGCTGAAGGCTTCCGGTCAAGCATTCACGTCATTCGGTACGCTGTCGTGTTACGTTCGTGCACGATTCCTAGTGTAGCGGTAAATAATTCCCCGAAATTATTGACCACAGCAACCACTCGACATTGGATGCTGACCACCACTGTTTAAGTCGACTTGTTTAGCTGAAGACTTCCGGTCAAGCATCCCTCCCATTCGGTACCCCGTCGTGTCACGTGCGCGCACGATCAGCTAAGCGTTCGTCTGACGGCTTGTTTTGGTCACGTAGTTTGGATGATCAAATATTGGCTTTTGCTTTACTTTTGGTACGCGAGAATTAGTATGTTAGAAGTTGCTGTATAAGAGATCGCATCAATAAACTTTTGCACTGTTCGCGAACGTCTATACCGTCAACCTCTAAAGTGGTGAGCCCAACCGCGAACTTCATCCACGATAAATACGCACATAACCCCGGTGAGTTCGTTCCTTTTTGTATTTGTTCTTGTACCACATATTATTCGACATAATTTTCGTCATGAGTGATCTTAGTCCCAAGGTCATTCGTATCCGCTCAACTCCTAAAACCATTCAGCTTGTACCATACTGGCCAGATAATGCTGAAACGTGGTTTCTGCTAGCTGAAGCAGATTTTTGTGAGCATGGGAAAACCGATCAACGTTCACAGTTACTTGCAGTTATTCACGCCCTACCGCGGGAATTCAGCAAGTACGTAACATCACAGATGTTGAGTTCCGAGGTAAGTAACTCGTACGAGCTGCTCAAAGCATCCCTCCTCAGGAGAAACATTCTCACGGACCGACAACGTCTGGACGAATTATTTCGTAACATCGAGTTAGGAGATCAGTCAGCCGTGAGCATGCTGACAAGAATGAGAGAGGTTATTGGCCAAAGTCAGTTCGACGAAGGACTATTTAGAGAACTCTTCTTATCCAAGCTGCCACAGTCTGTACAGACCGTACTTGTGACACTTCAGGGTGTTGTAATAGATGACTTAGCTATTACTGCAGATAAGATTCTAGGAATAACTAAACGTTCAGTTCCCGAAATATGCTCGATGACTAAGCAGACTTCGAGTAAGGATCCTGCAATGATAGAGTTATGCAACTCCATCCAGCAGATGTTTAGGTCAAACATGCATTCTAACTCCTCTGACCGTCGTCCTAAATCTCCTCAACGCAGAAACTCACGTGGTCGATCTAAGTCCAAACCACGTTCTCTGAAAAACCCCGACTGGTGCTGGTACCACAACACCTATGGCCAAGAAGCGAAGTGTTGCCGTAAGCCTTGTAACTTCGGAAATGTCTCAAAGTCTGTGGGAAACTCTCCCGCCGGCACGCGTTAGCGGCAACCGTCGCCGGTGGCACTAGCCGCCTTCTTTACATCCATGATGTGATAAGCCAGACTCGATATTTAGTCGACAGAGGCGCCGAAGTCAGCGTCCTTCCTGCTACAGCAGCAGATCGACAGAAGGAACCTACCTTCAACTTACAGGCTGCAAATGGAAAACCAATCGCAACCCTTGGTAGGAAATACGTCCATCTGAACGTAGGTTTACGCAAACCTATTCAGTGGATTTTCCTTCTCGCTGACGTTACAATGCCCATCATTGGCACGGACCTACTTAATCATCATGATTTACTCGTAGACGTCCGCCGAAAACGACTGATTGACAATACTACTAGTCTGTCTATCAAAGGCATCACCTACATAGGCCCCTGCTTGTCACCCGTTAAGATAAAGGCAATCCTTGATCCAACTTTTCAACCTATTGTTGACAAATATCCGGAACTTAATTGCCCGTCGAACGACCTACCGTGCATAACCAGCAATGTTATGCACCACATCATTACCACAGGACAACCTGTGACATCTAAAGCACGACGACTAGCTCCTGACAAACTGAGAATCGCCAGGAATGAATTTGACCATATGCTTACCCTTGGCATCATTCGACCTTCGAATAGCCCATGGGCATCCCCACTTCATATGGTTCCGAAAAAGGATAGCAACGATTGGCGACCCACCGGTGATTACCGGTGAAATGCCAAAACAACTCCTGATTGCTACCCGTTGCCTCATATACACGACTTGACGGCAACCTTATCTGGCGCAACTATATTCTCTAAAATCGACTTGGTTAAAGCGTATAACCAAATCCCGATGGCAACAGAAGACATCCCGAAAACGGCTATCATTACGCCTTTCGGATTTTTGAATTTTTACGTATGCCATTCGGTCTCCGGAATGCAGCCCAAATATTCCAACGCTTCATCGATGAAGTTTTTCGCGGTCTCGACTTTGTGTACGCATACTTAGACGACTGCCTCATTGCCAGTCCAGACAAGGAAACTCACCTTAGACATTTGGACTTGGCATTTGAAAGGTTACGCCAACATGGTGTTACCATTAATATTCAAAGTGTCAAATCGGTGTTGACTCACTCGACTTCCTGGGTCACACTATTGACTGCAAGGGCATTCGCCCACTGGCTACTAAGGTCGAGGCTATACTGAACTTTCCAGAGCCACAGACGGTGAAAAGTCTCCTCACTTTTAACGGCTTGGTAAGTTATTATCGACGCTTTATTCCCAACTGTGCCTCTCTGATTCAGCCATTGACAGACCTTCTTCGAGGGAATAACAAGTCTATCGAACTTGACGCGTCTGCTCGAAATTCTTTTACCCAGGTTATAAAAGCTTTTGCGAGTGCCACACTTCTGATGTATCAGGATCCAACGGCACTGTTAAGTATCTCGGCTGATGCATCAGATACCTTAATCGGTGCAGTTCTGCGACAACTGGTCAACAGAGAGTGGCAACCACTCGTCTTTTTCTCCAGGCGCCTTCAATTAGCTGAAACGAAGTACAGCACATTCGGCAGAGAACTTCTGGCTATGTGCTCTGCTGTACGTCATTTTCGACATTCAGTAGAGGGTCGTTACTTCATAATCTTTGCTGATCACGAACCTCTGACGTGCTCTCTGAACTTACCTTCAGATAAGTATTCACCCAGGGAATCGCGACAACTGGATTACGTTTCACAGTTTACAGCAGATATTCGCCATGTATCCGGAGTAAACAAAACTGTGGCGGATGCCTTGTCGCGCGTTTGTTTCCTCACCTAAATGCACGGCATAGACCTTGTAAAACTGGCTTGAGAGATATTAAAGGTTTGACGTGATATCTCGTTCAACAACTTCTAATTAATTTACTCTCGCGTACCAAAGACAAAGCAAAAGCCAACAATTGATCGTCCAAACCAATAGATGTATTTACGAACCAAAACCAGCCGTTAGACGAACGCTTAGCTAGCTAGTGATCGTGCACGTTACACGACGGGGTACCAAATGGCGGGGATGCTTGACCGGAAGCCTTCAGCTAAACAAGTCGACTTAAACAGTGGTGGTCAGCATCCAATGAGTGATTGCTGTGGTCAATAATTTTGGGGAATTATTTACCGCTACAAGAAGATACCGAACTTCAACATGAGTTGTCGAAAACAACCCTCCAATTAGCTGGGAAATCCTTAGGTTTGGGAAGATATACTATTCTATGCGACATTTCCACGAGTACTCCTCGCCCCATCGTGCCCAAAAGTTATCGCCGCAACGTCTTCAATACGTTGCATGGCTTATCTCATCCAGGTATTCGAACTACTGTCAAGCTCGTAACTGGTCGGTTTTGTTGGCCTGGCATTAATAAAGAACTAAGGGAATGGGCACACGCATGCTTAGCTTGTCAAAAGTGCAAGGTAATAAGATACACCAAAAGCCCACTTGGCACCTTTCTCCTCCCGGACGCTCGTTTCGAACACGTCCATATAGATTTGGTTGGACCCCTTCCTGAATCCCATGGATGTACCTATATTTTAACTTGCATTGATCGATTTACACGATGGCCGGAAGCAGTAACTATCAAGGACGTATCTGCTGAAACAGTCGCACGCGTCTTTGTAGAAAGATGGATCGCTAACTTTGGATGCCCATCTTCCATAACAACTGATCGCGGGCGACAATTCGAAATATAAATAAATAAATAAATTTATTCTCATGATACAGTACATGAGGGACGCCAGTTTACAGGCATCATCAAATTGTTACAGAAATAGGACCATATTATTCAGACACAATTTACAGTCGATAGCAAAATATGTTTAACATGTACACTGAAGATTATACGTACACTTGATAAATGTTAATCCCAGTCTGTCTGTCTGTCTGTCTGCCTTTTTTTCGACATAGAACTTTGCACAAATGAGCGGCAGTTCAAGTCGCCACACTCCGTGTAGCACGCGAAGCAAGAGAAGAAAGTACAAGAAAAGCATAATAGAAACAGTGAGCAGAGGTGTGAGACAAAGGAGTAATAAAGAAATACAAAACAGTTTCATTGGAGATCATAAGTCACAAGGAGTGGATGCATCTGCGCCATTGAGAACGGTTTTGAGCCATGTCACCAATTGTTTCCAACCATAGATTGTTACCGTCCCGAGGACCCCAACCAGTCAGGAAGTCTACACCTTCCTACGTGGCTTAGACCAACTGTTGTGGATTTCATTGACTGGTGCCAAGTTTTTGTTTGACCACCGCTAGCTTTTTTCCAGCCTGACCCTATATCCGCTAACATTGCTCGTCGAGGGAGGTGATGGCTTGGCATACGTAACAAAGTAGTATAAAACACCCTTTTCACTTATGTACATTCGTTTCTGTGTATAGTTGGAAAAATCCGCTAGATTGTCAGTGAGTGCAACACATCAGGAAATACAGAAGTATTGTCTTCGCATTAACAAAAAATACCAGGTCTTTGGTGGATGGGTTATAAGTGCCTGGGAAAAAAAATAAAGCTTGAAGTCAGTTTTCGTACAATACTTTGTTGTGTGCAGAGTCCTTGAATTATAGTTCATTGATGTGTTATTTTGAAATCAGTGATATGTTTATCTCATTTGATCTGCAATGTCATTGTTGGGAGTAAAATACATAAGCTTTAGACGCATTAATTAATGGATTTCTACTGCTTGTGGGTATTTACTTCTCGTGAGGAAGGTTTTTGAATTTTAGTTGTTACGACAGGAGTTGTGGATATTGACTGCTCAGCAACATTATGGATATAAGTTTATCACATTATCTCAGGAATGTTGGGTTGTAGTTGGTGAGGCATATATGATGTCCGACGAGCGTACATCTGTCCATGTGATGTTGTGGTGAGTTATAACCTTTTTCACGTTGTCGGTTTATGTCCATTTTATTCCACTTATTGTGTTGGGTAGAAGTTTTACAAACGAAACTTCTTGTCTTTTTGAGGGTAAGTATCTTAATCGTTAATGTTTTATCTAAAATTATAAATATAGGCAAAAACAGCAGGTGTAGTATTTGAGCTTATACATTAAATGGACCTATTATTTCGGAGGCTCTCAGTTAGGAACTATGACTACTATCGTTTGCAAACTCTTGTAGTTTGTCGTTAAGCACTCTTTTGAATGAGGCCAATGTACCTGCTTGACGCATTTCCATTGGTAGTTTATTCCATATCTGTGCATACCTAATCAAGTAAAACTTTTGCCTGGTAGCTGTTTTACATTGTTCGATAGCTACTGTACCCTTAGTGTGTCTTAGTTTGTAGCCACTGTCATCTGAAAGTCGAATGCCATTAGTAGAGGTAAAAACTAAGTGGTTTAGAAGCTTATAGTAAAGTGTTAAGTTTAGTCTCAGGCGTCTTAGCCATAGTGTTTCTAATCCTAGGGTGTCACATCTAGTGGAGTAGTTCGCACCATTTTCCGTTCCGAGTAATTTCGACGTGAAGTACCTCTGCACTCCCTCGACTTTCAATTTGTCCTCTATGCGTATACTACTATACATGAATGAACAGTAATCAAATAAAGGACGCACACAAACCTTGTACAACAGAATTCTGGACTCATTTCTGTAGAAGTTCCTGAGTAGAAAGCCGATAAGTCTGCGTGACTTTGACACTTGTTTGGAGATATGTTCAGAAAATGATAATTCATGTGAGTATCTCAGTCCTAGGTCCAATACAGATTCCAGTCGTAAGAGTGCATGGCCTTGAATTGTCAGGTCAAGTTCTAAATTGTTGCAACCTATGCATAGCCAGCCACATTTTTCGACTTTAATATAAAAATAAAACTTGTGCACTGTGGTAGAGTGTAATTCCATTATGGGTAAATTTTGTTTTGATAGAGTCTCACAGTTTATACAGTAATGTTTACTGATGACGTTTCGAGCACAATTTATTGCTCATAATCATATCACATTTTGTCGACATTAAACTGGAGTTGCCAGGTGTCACACCATCTATCCATTTTTTCTAATTCTTGCTGTATGGCGTTTACTGTTATTCCGAGATCTGTGTTCTTGCATTTATAGGTCACTTTTAAGTCATCTGCATATAGTATTGGTTTACCAACACTAAAGCATTCACAGATACTGTTTATATATATTATGAATAGGAGTGGGCCTAATACACTTCCCTGGATTACACCACTACTTACAGGTTTAGGCCTTGAGATTATCGAGCCAACTTTTGTTATCTGGTTCCTGTCACGGAGAAATGATTTTATCCAGCTCAGGAGAGGGTCACATATCCCTAGTGAGCATAACCTGCTGACTAGCAGATTATGGGGGACTCTATCGAAGGCTTTTGTCATATCGAAATATAGCACAATTACTAGTTCTCTGTTGTCCCTGCTTCGTGTAACTTCATTGAAAAAGTCTATGTGACAGGTCATACATGATCTCTTTTTGAGGAATCCGTGTTGTGATGGATTGATAAGTTCATTTTCTAGTAAGTTGTCTGACACTTGGTCTTTAACCACTTTCTCCATTACTCGTGATATTACCGGTGTTATATTAATAGGTCTATAGTTGCGTGCACTGGTTTTGGCCCCTGCTTTGTGCTTTGGTAATATGTATGTGGTTTTCCACACTTCAGGATAAGTTCCAGTTTCCAGTGACAGAGTAAATATTCTAAGTAACAAGACTACCATTTCCGTGCTACCATTTTTGTATATGACAGATGGTATGTCGTCTGTTCCAGTACTGCCATTTACTTCAATGTCTTAATCGCTGAGTCTATATTTTGTATATTAAAATCTATTTCTCCCAATTTGTGGTTACTTTTTCAGGTCATTTGGAAATTTGGGGTCGGGTGCACTCTGGCGTCATTGCAAAACCACTCACTGAGGAGTTCACTTATAACCTGGGGATCGTTGTATATTACACCCCTATGTTCCAAGAGGCTTACATTATTGTCTTTACTGCTTTTCAGACGTTTTTGCAATATCCTACAAAGTTCCTGAGTTTTGGTGTTACCCATTAGCGCTTTATTTTCCTCATGTTGTGACTTCATTTTGTGTTTCTCTTCAAGCAGTTTAAGAGTTTCATGTATTTGGTTTAACGCATTAAATTCCTTAAATACATGGTATTTCCTTTTCAATTTCTTTAGGTTTAGTCGCGTTTTCCGGTCAATAAATGGAGTTGGTATCTTTAGGGCAGATTTTAGGGGCGCGATTGTGTCTCTTGCTGAGCCAACTGTTTTGTAGAAAATCTCAAGTGATACTTCTAAGTTATTGTTGAGGAAGTATTCTTCCCAGTCAGAACTTCTCAACAGATTTGATAGGAATTCCCAATCAGCATTCTTATAGTGGCTTATTCTTCGCCCTGACTAATATCATAGGTTGCATGCGTTTTCGAACAACAGCCTACCATCCTCTAGCTAATGGTATGGTATAACGTCTACACAGACAGTTAAAAGCTGGTCTGTCAGCTGCAAACAGCACCCATTGGACTGAATTCCTTCCTTAGTTCTCCTAGGGATACGAAACCCCCTGAAAACCGATGATGGATGTGCTAGCGCCGAGCTAGTATATGACACAACACTGCGACTGCCTGGTGAATTTGTCTCTCCCTCGATCTTCCACACACCATCTAACTGGATAATCACATCTGGCTGATAGAAAGACATGGGCGTTGGAACACGCGGCTCGATGTGAAATCTGGTATTGAATTTGCGGAGTTTGTTGGCAATCAGCTTGGGGACGCCGTTGTGTCTCTTGCATCTGGCCTCATGAGCAAGAGCGCAATGCTGAAGAATATGTTGAAGATTTTCTGGTTGACCACACCCGCCTCTGCGGTTGATGTTGACTCTCGGGCGTCCCTGCACATTCCTCGTTTTTGTGCCCAAGGGTCCTCCACGCAGTCGAATGGCCCGTGAATAGAGTTTGGTCAAGACCATTTAAGGGTTGAGAAGCCATTTGTGAGATTCGGGACATGTTGTTGATTCCGTCAAACCATAACCATCCGCTGATGAGTGTAGCTGTTGTGCCCAGCTTTCATGTGCTTCTTGTGCTGATGTTAATATTTGCTTGTGGACTTGCATTGGAAGATTGCAGATCCTAAGAAAAGACGTGAAGTTGGCGAAGGACGCTGTTGTAATTTATTGTACTTGGAATATTAGTATTTTGAGATGACTGAATTACAAGAATCCAACCAAAACACAGAGAGGGCAGAACTCAGGAATTTGTATTTAGCGGAATTATTATGCCATTCATATAAGAAACATATCAACAGTCAACAGTAAGTATTTAAACAATACAGAGATAGAAATTGTCAATCACCACATCCGCCACACCTCGAATATCTCCTTGAGTAATTATAACGATGTCTCGGTTTGCTTGCAAGTAGCTTCGACCTAACTGATTCTGTGATATTATTTCCATCAGTATTATCTGGACCTACTTCCGAATTATCTACAAAATCAGGATTATTAGCGGAATCAATAATATTGTAATTGGAACGACCTACTTCATTTATTGTCACTTTGTCCAGGTGTCCGTTATGAACTGAGTGATCTTTGATGTCTAATACCTTCACCACTCAATTTCCCATTTTTCGTAGTATAATTCCAACAGAAGGTCTATAGTCATTACCTTTGTAATAATGTACATTAGAAGTCGTGGACATCAGATGCTTTTTGAGAATTCGAGATTTGAAAAGTTTTGCAGGACTTTCACAAGAACTTGTATGCTCTGCATTCAACACACTTGGTCTATGCATATGCAACAATTCCTCAATTTTAATCAGTTGCTCTCTCATCTCATTCAGGTCTTTTCGTGTTTTCGACAGTTCACATTGTAACTCAGCTACCTCATTTTTGAAAACAGTTGACACTTGAGTTGCCGAACTTGCAGTGGAGGTTTTCATTGGATTAGCTTGAGTATTTTGAAGGGTTGAAAGACACATTGACTCCATTTTACTAGACAGCTTGGGAGAATTATAAGAATGTTGAGCAACATAAGTATTCGAACTTCTGCAAACCGTCTTGATGTGTCCAACTTTACCACATTTGTGACACTTAGCACCCCGAAAACGGCAAGTGCTTCGTAGATGTAACTTTCCACAGGAAAAACACGATTTAATGTTTTTGATCTCTCGCTGCATTCTATTACCTGTGGACGGCAGTTTGGATTGCTTTCCATGACCACTTGTATTTTCGACTTTAGAAAGCATAACATCAGACACTGACGTAGTGGGAGCAGAGTATTCATTATTGACATCTTCATATGTAATACATAAATCTTTAGCAGTTTGAAAAGTACAAGAAGGAATCTGAATTAACTTTTTCTCTAATTTAGGAATGTTGATTCCAGCAAATAGACGATCACGTAGTTGAGTATGCAGCTGATCTCCAAAGTTACACTTTGAAGCTTGAATCTGAAGTTGAAGAATGAACTCTCGAATCTTCTGGTTGGGAGCACGAACCAGTTTGTTGAAGTGAGCCCTCTCTCGCGTCTCAAAAGTAGTTATATGGAAGTGATCTATAAGGAGTTCACGGAGCTTAGCATATGGCAGAGAAATTGGTTTTTCTGGAAACGCCAGATTCTTCACTAGGCTATATGCATCAAGCCCAATAGCAGTGATGAAATGTGCTGGTATTTTGTCATCCCGAACATTCTTTGAAATGCACCACGTATCGAAGCATTCCAAATAATCAGCAATCTCTCGCGGAGTAGCATTTATAGGAAGTTTTCCCAGGTTATTTAGTTCCATAGCGACGCCAATTTGTAGTAATTTATTGTACTTGGAATATTAGTATTTTGAGATGACTGAATTACAAGAATCCAACCAAAACACAGAGAGGGCAGAACTCAGGAATTTGTATTTAGCGGAATTATTATGCCATTCATATAAGAAACATATCAACAATCAACAGTAAGTATTTAAACAATACAGAGATAGAAATTGTCAATCACCACAGACGCTATGCTGCGTATGAGCGGATTCCTATTGTTGAGGAGTGCCTCGATTCTTTTGCGCCTATGGCTTGGAATCGTTGTTGAGACATTCATGATTCCCAGGCCTCCCTTTTTGATATCGGGGTGGAAAAATGCAGTCGAAATGTCCTTCGGGGGTGAAGCCATCGGCGGACAGCTGCACGAATAGGTTTATCCATAGTTTTAAGAGTATTCTTGTGAGTGATGATGAGAGTCAGTGGGTAGATTAGACGAGGAATCAGATTGTTCTTCAGGATTTTAGTTGGTTGATGAGGTTTGAGGGTGGCGCGTTTCATATTGTCTAAGTATCCATTGAGGATGCCCACATGATCGAAGCAGCGTCTGCATTCTCAATTGAAGGAAACACCCAGATAGGTGAATTCTTCTGTTAGCTAGATGACTGGCAGTTGGTATTGAAGATAGCTGGAGAAAGAGCCATGATTTTACACTGTCTGTCAGCGACTACGTTGATTGTACGGCTTTCGCTGACGTTAATCGATAATCCCGCAAGTTCCAGCTAGGCGGCGATACAGTTGAGTATGTTTTGAAGAGCCGCAGCGTTTGGGGCTAGGATGATGAGATCATCCGCATATGCTGTGTAGTGTAAAGGATGACTATCAACGTAGATGGGGTCATGGGCTTCAAGAACATTGCGTATCTCATCCATAGTCATGATGAAGAGAAGCGATGACAGAGAGTGACCCTGTGTGACCACCGTGTTGGATGACATTTCACTTCGTGGAAGGCACTGTAGGAGTTGGAACAGTAGTTTGTAAGATATTCTCTAAGCATTGAGGGTGCATCAAAACTTTCAACCACCCATAAAATTGTTTCACGCTATCGAAATCTTTCGAAATATCGAGAATAGCTGATGCGCAACTTGTGATGTTGGAGTGCGCTTCTCTCAAGATGGCGTGGAGAAGATTGGTCGCTTCGAAGCATCCATCACGTTGCAGGAAGGCAAACTGTAGTTTTTCCACTGGGAATGATCTGGACCAACGCTTGGCGATAATCTTGTGCAGACATCGCGTAACGTCAGAAGTTATGGAGATAGGTGGAAGCTAGGAAATCATTTCGCACTCCGATTTGGTCGCGAAATATGACTCGCAATATGGACGATTGACTCTTGTGTTTTGCTTTGCCTTCGGTCTAGGCGGAACGAACACTATAGAATTTGCGGGTATTATGCCCTGCGTTAGAGTACTTCGTACTGTTCGTGAACGTCAATACCTACAGCCTCCAAACTGGTGAGCCCTGCTGCAAGCTTCATCTTTGGTAAATACACAAACAAATCCGGTGAGTTCGTTCCATTTTGTATTTGTTCCTGTATTATTTTTAAACAATATATATTCCCCCTGAGTGATCGTGCTCCTAAGATCATCCGTAATCTATCGTCTACCAAAACTATAAAGCTCGTGCCATTTAGTCCTGATAATGCTGAATCATGGTTTCAGATAACTGAGTTTGATTTCGGTGAACACGGGTTAACTGATCAAAGTTCACAGTTCCTTGCAGTTGTCCACGCCGTACGACGGTGATTCAGCAAATGCATAAGCGTGCATATGTCAAGTAACCCGTTGAACTTACTTAAAGCAACCCTTTTGAGGAGAAACAACCTCATAGATCGACAGGGTCCTGATGAATTGTTGCGTAACGTGGAGTAAGGTGATCAGTCGGCTGTGAGCATGCTAAGGAGAATGAGGGAAGTTATCGGCCAATGTCAGTTCGATGAGGGACCTTTCAGAAAACTGTTCTTATCGAAACTGCCATATTTAGTATAGGCTGTGCTGGTGACACTTCGGGGTGTTATTATAGACAACTTAGCTACCTCTGCAGACAGAGTTCTAGAAATATAGTCAGTCACTGGAATATGCTGAGTTGCTGAGCAGACTTCGATTAGGGACACTGCAGTGATAGAGTTATGCAACTCCGTCCAGAGGCTACTTAGGTCTAATAGCCCTTGTAACTCCCCCCATCGTCGTCCGAACTCCTCCCAACATTGAAACCCACATGGTCGGCCATAATCCCAGCCACATCCACTTAAAAACCCTGAGTGAAGTTGATATCACAATACCTATGGCCAAGAAGCGAAGTGTTGCCGTAAGCCTTGTAACTTCGGAAATGTCTCAAAGTCTGTGGGAAACTCTCCCGCCGGCACGCGTTAGCGGCGACCGTCGCTGGTGGCACTAGCCGCCTTCTTTACATCCATGATGTGATAAGCAAGACTCAATATTTAGTCGACAGAGGCGCCGAAGTCAGCGTCCTTCCTGCTACAGCAGCAGATCGACAGAAGGAGCCTACCTTCACCTTACAGGCTGCAAATGGAAAATCAATCGCAGCCCTTGGTAGGAAATACGTCCATCTGAATGTAGGTTTACACAAACTTATTCAGTGGATTTTCCTTCTCGCTGACGTCACAATGCCCATCATTGGCACGGACCTACTTAATCGTCATGATTTACTCGTGGAAGTCCGCCCAAAACTACTGATTGACAATACTACTAGTCTGTCTATCAAAGGCATCACCTACATAGGCCCCTGCTTGTCACCCGTTAAGATAAAGGCAATCCTTGATCCAACTTTTCAACCTATTGTTGACAAATATGCGGAACTTGATTGCCCGTCGAACGACCTACCGTGCATAACCAGCAATGTTATGCACCACATCATAACCTCAGGACAACCCGTGACATCTAAAGCACGACGACTGGCTCCTGACAAACCGAGAATCGCCAGGAATGAGTTTGACCACATGCTTACCCTTGGCATCATTCGACCTACGAATAGACCTTGGGCATCCCCACTTCATATGGTAACCGAAAAGGATAGCAACGATTGGCGACCCACTGATGATTACCGGTGAACTACCGCCAAAACAACTCCTGATCGCTACCCGTTGCCTCATATACACGACTTGATGGCAACCTTATCTGGCGCAACTATATTCTCTAAAATCGACTTGGTTAAAGCGTATAACCAAATCCCGATGGCAACAGAAGACATTCTGAAAACGGCTATCATTACGCCTTTCGGATTTTTGAATCTTTACGTATGCCATTCGGTCTCCGGAATGCGGCCCAAATATTCCAACGTTTCATCGATGAAGTTTTTCGTGGTCTCGACTTTGTGTACGCATACTTAGACGACTGCCTTATTGCCAGTCCAGACAAGGAAACTCACCTTAGACATTTGGACCTGGCATTTGAAAGGTTACGCCAACATGGTGTTACCATTAATATTCAAGTGTCAAATCGGTGTTGACTCACTCGACTTCCTAGGTCACACTATTGACTGCGAGGGCATCCGCCCACTGGCTACTGAGGTCGAGGCTATACTGAACTTTCCAGAGCCACAGACGGTGAAAAGTCTCCTAACTTTTAACGGCTTGGTAAGTTATTATCGACGCTTTATCCCAACTGTGCCTCTCTGATTCAGCCATTGACAGACCTTCTTCGAGAGATGGCCTTAAGCAGGAACTCTCCAGAATGTATCAGCCGAAACAGTCGCACACAAATTTACCGAATGATGTTTCGAAAATTTGCATGCCATCTATCAGTGTAGTTGAAGATTGAACGATCAATTCATGGTTGTTTGCTCAAACACAACTTCCCCATAATTTTCGCAGGTGATCAATCCGGCAGTCATCGTCTCATCGGTCGCTATTCAGAAAGGACCTAGCAAAACTGTCAGAAGTAATAGCGTGATTTATTGTTGTAATATTTGTTCATAGACCTTATTCAGTAATGCCAGTAATGCTGGTTATATGTTGGTGTTAGAATGAAGAATTTTTGAGTCGCCAACCTGTGTTCTGGTTTTCGCGTCCGGTAATACTAAGCGTTTCTTAAAATGTTTGAGGGACAGCGATAGGCCCAGCGTAGTAAGATCTAGGCATTAGCGGTTTATTAGACGTGATTGACGGTTTCTGACAGTTGGTGACAGTTTCTGACTGTTTGGATAGTCTCCGTCCGTCTTTCCTGGTGCCGGCCAAGTCTTCTTTGAACAAGTGTTATCTGGAACTTTCTGGAATTTTGGTTACGTTCCGTGATGACTGGATCAAAGAAAGGACAGAGCGTCATGGAAGCAAACAGGGAAGCAGATCATGTTGACTTGTTTGCTGCATGTAACGATGTGTTTGATGCTCAGCATGATGAGTCTGTTGCTCATGTTTCGCAGTCTAGGGATAATAGGCCTGAATTTGAACCTCGGTGTTTCGATGGAAACCCAGCTGACTATCCACAGTTTGTAAAGGAGTTTGAATTCATGTTGGGTAGTTTTTTATTAAATGATGAAATGAAGTTGATGTATTTGATGAGGTACTGCACTGGAGTTGCTGCAAGAGCTACACAGTGCTGTAAGTTCATGTCCCCTAACGAAGCATACTCTGAGTCTATGAGTGTACTGCGTCAAAGATTCGGAAGATCTTCAGTGATTGTAGGGAAATTATTTGAGTCTGTTAAGGGTTATGGCAGTCAATTACAAGATGACTCCAAAGCACTCTCTGAGTTTTTGGATAATCTGTTAACTTACAAGAATACGTTGATTTCGATGAATTGCATGAGTGATCTGAACTCAAGTTCCGTCCTACAGGTAATAGCGAGACGCCTATTTACTCTACTGCAAAGGAAGCGGGTGAAGATAAGCTCCCGTATAGAAGATGAAGGTATTCAGCCAAAGTTCGATGATATACTGAAACTAGTAAAAGATCGTTTGAATCGATCTATGAGCAAGTTTGCCAGTACATTGCATCCTACTCTTAGAACAGAGCAGTCTGAGAGCAAAACGCAATCATTTATGATTAAAGGGTGCCAGAGAAGTGCATATCGAGAAAACTCCATGGTGTAATATTAATCCATATAAACTTAGTGAGTGTAACAGCTTTTGTGAGACAGCCACAACTGATAGGTTACAAGTTGCGAGACAAACACGGCTGTGTTTTACAAGTTTGTAAGAAGTGCATACAAAGGTGAACTGTGAATCAGTGATCAAGTCTAGTGATAAGATTAATGTGAAATCAAGGTCTAACTCCGAATTGTTTGACGATAATGGCGCGGTGAAGAAGCCTGTGGTTGCAGGTGGTAAGCCATTGTTGAATGTAGTGTCACAGACGACACCATAGTTTGTGCAGGAGAAGAGAGTTACAGTCTTAGAGTGTAGTTCGGACTCCACAAGTTTACAAACTATTACTAGTCAGAGTGAAGGTATAAAAAACCTTTTAGGATTTGTGAGGAGAAAACAAAATTGTCTACTTCTGTTAATAAAGAGTTTGAAAATGGTTAAATTGACGGTAAAGTGAATATTCGTGATAATGATCATGATAGTGAACTTTTGTCTATGGTTGATCATGATGAAATGAGGGATATGCCTACTACTGCTAAGTTGAACAAAGGTTCTGTACAACTTGAAGGTGAAGTAGAATTAAATGCAGATGCAGTTGCAGAAGGCATGCATACTTGTGAGACCGTCAATGTGATTGATCAGCGTGTATAGTATATAATAATATATATTTCTTCCTGTTTATGCAGGAACATACCAATTGTACAGGCATGGATAAGTTATTATATAAATTACACAAATTGATGTATGATGAATTTACAGTTTGGTTGTTCTTTCAGACATTAGAGTCAGTCGAAACAGTCTGCTATAAAGTCTGTTTGTGTAGCACATAAAGAGATATAGAGATATTGTCTTCGCATTAAAAAAAACCCAGACATCAGGTGAATGTAATGCAAATATCTGGGGAAAAAAGCTTGAAGTCAATCCTCTTACATAACTTTGTTGTGAACAGCACCCTCGGCTCAAAGTTTATTGATGTATTATGTTGAGATCAGTGATATATTTATTCTATTTTTTCAGTAGTCTTATCGTAGTTTTATAACAGGAAAGAAATTTGATCGGGGATGCGAAAACTAGATGAGGTCATGTGAAGTTGTTTTACTGCATCAAATGGTGCTGAGGTCGGTTCCAGAATTCTCCATTTGCTCCATTTGTGTCTGCATGGCGGACTGCATTCGTAAGTTCAGAAAAAATGTTGAAAACTGTTTGAAAACCAGTTGCTTCTTCATTTCAGATCATGAATACTCATTTACAGCATGTTCGCCAGCGTCTTCAAATGGTAGAATTGGGTCGTTCATGGAATTTGGGTGGTTATGAGGTAGATGGTATGGAATTAATCCTCATTTCAGTTTAGATGCAGGGTTGTTCGACCTCGACCAGAAGATGAATAGGAGTATCAGAGCCCACTTATCATCAGATGCTAGTGCTAAACCGGAGCTGATAGTAAAAGACAGCAGTGGTGGTAATCTTGCTGTAAGACAACTTTCTGAAAGTCGAACAATAACACCTTCTGATCCACCGCTAAGTTCATCAACTGGTGCCAATCAGTCGTCGTTGGTTTTGTCATCCACAATGAAAGGGATGCATATAAACTCACGTGTTTTATACTATCACTATGCTAGTATCAGCCTCTTTGAAAAAATGGGAGTCAATGGTCAGTTAAGTGAGGATAAGCCAACTGTGTACGAGGCTAATTGTTTAACTGACTTGCATGAATAAAGGCATTTCAAGTTTCAAATAACTATTTGAATGTTAATTATCTTTGGTGTAAATTACATTGTACCTATAATAATAATAATAATAATAATGTATATTCTCATATAAACATATAAATTTACATGAAAATGCATGCCATTTTTACAGGCACGATCAAGTATGATATAATATCAAATCGTAGATTGTCTACAAGTTAATAATGTTTCAACAGTTAAATATTTGATATATATATATAAATACACATTGTCTGAACTAGGCTGTATAGTTATTGAATTGTACAGTTGTCCTCCAGGTTGAGCGGGAAAATCGACTTCGTTTCGTTTTCATCCCGTGGTTGTCGGCATACGATAACCAACCAATATTGAGGTAAGTACAACGTTTACAAGGGATTGAAAGCTGTTTTAGAAAAGTAAAAGTGCTGAGGTGAATCATTAAATTGTAATGAAATAGGTAAGTGCAAGTATCATTAATAAATGCATTAATAAAAAAAACTCCCTAGGCTGACAACGTTCATTTGCAATGTATAATGCTACACGTATACCTCGTACTATCATGATGTCCACTTTTGGTTTTAATACATTTATCCTCAGTTGTGCCAGTTGTTTTTGTTTTATACCTTTTTGTGCATTTAGTGTACAACCGTACCCTTCAGAGAGTAGGAATATAATAAGTCATAAAGAGCTGTAAAATGTTAGGTTTAATGGGATATAATGAGGATCAAGTAAAGACGTTATTGGAAAATGAATGAGATAAGACATTGTGAAGTGGTATTTAAAGATCAGTCAATGGACAGCAAGTTAGTTTATAAGATGCCCCATAAAACTGTGCACATCCCACATGGTCGCATCTCAACAATAGGCTGGGCGAATAGTATATATTTAGAGGTAGAAGCATGATCTGTCAAGGCGTTCATTATTATCTTTTTCAAGATAAAGATCTAAGCCCTCATAAAAATCAGAAATATCTCGAGCCTTTAATTTGTGTATTGCTGTTCCTGCAGAATGGGGCGATTCACCTTAGTGACCCCCACCATATCTACTGATCAGCTAACGCCACCCTCCCTCCTTTTTTGATGTTAAGCTCTGAGACTATGATTATTATGGCTACCGCAAATATATTGCTTGGTACCAGACATGTTCGTACCTCATATTCCATCTCCCTAGCTTTCTTAATGAGTGCTTCCAATAGGTCTCCGCGTACATCTTTATGAACATTATATATGTATGCATGCGTCCTAATGAACAGATTACTTTACAAGAAGTTAGAACCTTAAAGAATAAAAAGAATAGGTTTTGTGAATAGTGAAGCAAGATTCAGCAGAACAATATAGTTAGGGATCAATGTAGGTAGTATGAACTGAAGGTAAGGTCGGTTGGCAGGACTTAGTGTACTAAATTATCATGACAGTCTTGTATATAGTAGACATCTGACATTGCAAAGTAACGTGTCTAAACATATTATAAAAAGATATTAACAGAACCAACAAAATTTCAGCATTTGTTTAACAATACTACAGAAGGGTAGTTAGTACTACAGGTAGTCGTAAAGTAAATCAATCTATGTATAATAAGAGCATAGTCAGTGTCATAATTCGTATTATCAAAGAATACATTAGGCTCAATAACTGAGTGTTATAAGGGAAACAAGCATGGTAAAGCAAGAGAACACTTGCCGCATAGCTATTTTAATCATTTTAAGTATTTTAATGACAATCGAATTTCAAGTATTGAACCTACATAATTACTAAGTGTTATTATATTGGTATTGGGACTAGTGTACTTTCCGTAGTTAAATATTGAAAAGCCATTGTCTCTCCACTCTACCAGCAGTTGAGATCTTTGAGGCGGGCTAGGGTGGACATGTTTATATGTTTTTCTAGGCTCCTTTTGAAACTGTCAGGCCTTTCACAGGATCTTATCTCAGAGGGTAGTTGGTTCCAAAGTTTGCAATATTTAATGGTGAAGAAGTTAGCTCTAGTGGTGAGTTTATGGGTGTTAACCTTGAGAAGGTAGTTGTGGTTGCGTAGTCCATACGATTTAGGATTAGCCCAGGTTATGGACGAGTTACTGTTACAGTGCTTTCTTATAACTTTGAATAAGAGAAATAAATTGCACTTCACTCTCCTTAACCATAAGGGCTCTAAGTCCAGTCGAATACATCTGTCAAGGTATTCTATTTGCTGACCATAGCCTAATATGCGTTTCGTAAGGAATCTTTGGACACTTTCAACCTTTTTTCTGTCTGCCGACTTGAAGCTACTGTATAAGTGGGCACAGTATTCAAGTTTGGGGCGAATGCATATCTTATATATGGCTAATCTGGCTTCTGGAGTGTAAAAGTTGCGTAGCACAAAGCCGGTTAGACGTTTACAATCAGATACCACCTTATTTGCATGTTCAGTTTTGGTTGTTCAGATACGTCGAATGTTTGTTAGTCATCTATATTCCACGATACAATGACATGAGCGTGTTACCAGTCAAAGTTGAGGATATAGTTGATAGAAGGTCAGCAAATGAACTCTTCGACTTTTTTCCAACCTAGGGCGTCAACCTGAGGACAGTTGTAGGCGTACTGCTGTAAATCCTACGATTCTTGAAGGATAGTACGTCAAAGTGCAGTCCGTCGTGCTTCCCGTGTTATTTTGTACATATGTTCATG
Organism: Trichobilharzia regenti; assembly: GCA_944472135.2. Classification (NCBI taxonomy): domain Eukaryota; kingdom Metazoa; phylum Platyhelminthes; class Trematoda; order Strigeidida; family Schistosomatidae; genus Trichobilharzia; species Trichobilharzia regenti. The sequence continues at coordinate 88,701,654 of OX235270.1, forward strand.
GTATCATCTTTCATCTATCTGTTGTTAATTCCGTTTGTGTCCGGACGTCTTCCATTTGTACCAACAACCTGAGATGAAATGTAGGCGTATTGCTGTATGTCCTACAGTTCGTCAAGAGTAGTTCGTCAAGAGTAGTTCGTCAAGCCAGAATCCACAAAATTTGATGTATTGATTGTACATATGTTTGTGTAAAATAATTGAGTGGGTTCCAATTAATGTAATTTTTGGTTAATCTTGTGTGTGTCTGGACATTATTCAAATTACAATCGTCAACCTGTGAAGGGCTGCAGGTATACTGGTGTAAGTCCTGCGATTCTTCAAAAGAATTCCATTAATACATCATCTGCGAGATTATGTGTGCTGTTGTATATACGTGTGGCATGTCATATCAATTAGTGCATTTTGGATTCATTGTGTTTACTTGTTGTTTCTCTATCATGTTGTTATTGCATAATTTTTCTAAATTTTTCCTCATGCTCATTTCTGAAGTTGTTTCGAGTCTTCTACATCCGTGAATGAATTGATTGATGTTAAGGACAGCAGATGGGTCGTATACGCCGGGGAGGCTAGGCTATTGCTGAGAATGAAATGCACACGGAGATAATTGTTAGATGTGGTCCCACACGCCGCTGAGAAAGAGTGTAGACGACTGAGCCTCGCATACGTCACCGTTACTAGAACTGAGGCAGAATGAGTGACAAGCGATCCCAGTGGTAACTGGTATTGAGTAGATAAGAGGATGTGCGTGAGGTGCTGCTATGGAGACGTTGCGTTCTGCAAGAGTCGTTCTGACAAGTGGAGTATGTGTTGCAAGATGTCAAGAGGACGCCTTTTAACTGGAAGGCGCAGGTCGTCATCGATGGGTGAGATTGTGCCGTGATTATGCCTGAGGTGTGTTGGCTCTTCTGTTTGTTTTCCATTTCAGCTCTGTCCATGTGACCCAGGTTCTCGCAATGGCATCCAAGTCAACGTGTATTGGTCGTGATGGAAAAAAGGGGTTGGATCCGTTTTTTGCCGGGGAGTGTCAATGTAGTTGAAGATTGAACGATCAATTCATGGTTGTTTGCTCAAAACCAACTTCCCGATATTTTCGCGGAGGCATCATTACGACAGTCTTTGTCTCATCGGTCGCTGTTCAGAAAGAAGTCAGTATAAAACCGTCAGAAGTAATATTGTGATTTATTATTGTAATATTTGTTCACAGACCTTAGTCATACGTCATTTATATGTTGGTGTTACAATAAAGAATTCTCAAGCGGTCAATCGGTGTTTTGGTTTTCGCGTCCGTTATTACTAAGCGTTTCTGAGAAACTTCAAGGAACAGCGTGATCCGGAGCGTAGCAAGAGCTGGGCATTAACGGTTTACGAGACGTGTCTGACAACTTTCGAAATGTCGAGAATAGTTAATGCGCAACTTGTGTAGTTGGGGTGCGCTTCTCTCAGGATTGCGTCGAGAATATTGGTCGCTTCGAAGCAGCCGTCACGTTGCAGGAAGGCAAACTGTAGTTTTTCCACTGGGATTGATCTGGACCATCGCTTGGCGATAATCTTTTGCAGACAACGCCTAACCTCAGGGGTTATCGAGATGGCCTGGAAGTCAATAGATTTATCGGGGTTTAATTGCTTTTGAATGAAGGTGACCCTGAAAGCTGTCAGGGGTGTATGTATAAAAGGCGTCAGCAAAGGAGTGTTTAGATACCTAGGCAAACTAGTTTGGTTAATTTTCTGGAGGTCCCTAGCAGTTTTGCGGTCGACAGCGGCCGCGGATTTGACCATTTCTTTTAGTGCCCATTGGACAGTGGGGCAATCATTTCGTTATTAGTTGGAAGGTATTTCTGGACCGGTCTAGTGTCTGATAGGGCTGGGCGCGTGAAGGTTTCTATCAAAAATTCATCGAAGCCTCGTATAGCGGAAGGCTGACATGTAAACGGGTCTCTCAATCTGCCATCAATTTCCGTGTTCGCAGCACCTTTTGGAGAACGGTGGAAGAGCGTTTGCATGTGGGCATATAAAATGCAACACCTCTTCTTGTTGTTTAAGTTTGATGGGAGACCGGAGACGTATTACTTCTTGGATGGTTTCCATCTTGTAGGGAGCAGCTGTTGGGCCTGCTTATCCAGAAGTTGACGTGTCTCCCCAAGAGTAATATCATTCGCATATAGTTGCATGATGATTTGTCGAGTGGATTCAGCGTCTAGCCGCTAAGATCAATTTGCCAGTTGTGTATTGTTGGTAGCCATGAGGTTAGCATGTATATTGTCCATATGGAGGCTTCAATGGAATGTCACATTCACTAGGGGAGTTAAAGCATCGTGAGTGAGTCGAGTAGTTGGAATAATTTGTCGTTGATGCTCGTGTTCAAAGTTTGGAGTGGGTGACGAAGTTCGCTTGGGCGAGAAGGCATTGACAGCATAAAATGGTGCCGATTCGTCAATATCAATAGTATCCAGAGGTGATCAGATCATTGACGCAGCGGTGGGAAAACATAAAATTGTTCTGTTGACGGTGTTTATTGCATTGTGGTACTGCGGTATTTGCGATGGTTGGGTGGATTCAACGAAAACGGTGTGATCATTAATGACGACGAATTCGAAGTTTTGCTGTTCGTTCAGCTGAGTCGGCATATTCAATGAGATTATGACAGTGGGAGTTGAAGTCGTTCTGCATGGACTTGTAGGAGCAGAGGTTGATCTGTTGACGGTGAACACATCAGTGGGCGAGGTGCTCGGCTCAATTTGGCAATAAGACGTGGTTGAAGTGAGGACTACTGTTGGTAGAGATGGGTCAAGTGTACGTCTCCATTTTAGCTTGTATAGACGCTTACAAACCGCACCGGCGGTCTTGAGCGTCTTCCTGAGCGGACCAGGTTTGAGGTCTTGAACGTATATACAGTGCTGATCTAGTAGCATGGCTTTCATGAGATGATGCAGGTGAGGATGAAATCGAATAGGAACCAATGGCTGATGCAGAGCGCGATGATGACGGGACAAATGTCATCCATTTGAGCGTTTGCAGAAGGCGTTTGATGGCTTCAACTGAGCGATGTGGCAGATGGTCGTGTAGGTGTTGACGCAGTTCGGCTTTGCTGTTGAATCGATGGACTGCTACGTCTGCTAACATCAGTAGGGTGAGTTCTTCATTTTAGGACCAACCTTGTCGTGTTCGACGGTCGTTGAGGAGGCGACCAAGAAGGACCTCATCAAATTCGGCGGGGTGGATTTGGCGCAGATGTTGAGATAAACTTCCCGGAGAAGCGAAGTTTGAAGGACAGTATATACACAGGTGTCTTGGAGACACAATTGAGGATAGGGATTGATTGGACCGCGTGGAGTGAGGTGATGATGGATTGGACGTGATGGGCGAAAGATGAGCTGCTCGCATTTGAGAGATGACGAAAGGAAAACAGGAGGCTGTTGTTTGAGGGTCAGCATGAACCATGGCAGAGGCCATGGATTTTGATGAGGGTTGGCTTGACATAGCTGACATGACTGGAGAATGCGGTATCGCAGGCTCGAGTGCGGAGGACAACCAACAGTGGACTGTTATTTGTGCCACGGACCGTTCATAGGCCTTCACCCGTGGCTTGACAAATGGCTAAACCAAAATAAACAAAACAAACAAAAATAAAAAACAAACGAAAAAAGTACTACTGTAAAAGACTCCACGTAATCACTTTGGGACTGAAGCGGAAAAGAAAGCCGTAAATAAATGAGGGGGAGGACGTGATTTCAAAGCGACCACTTTCTAAAACAATACGAAGGAGATGCAGCGTCAAAATGGCTATAGATCAAAATAGCGTGAACAGGGGTGTTGAAAGATACCAAGAACAACGGAAAAAGGTAAAGAAATGTGGAAGTTACAGAGGGGACCTCACAACTTTTACATAAATGATACGAGTGTGAGGCTTTTCCGTCGACAGGGTGAAAAATGATGGGAGAAGTCGTTTAGGATGGTTCAGGGCTGAGATATTTGGACAAAGAAGAAAAAGACTGAATAAATCTGAAATACTAGGGGTGAGATCAGGAGGAAAAATGGAAAAAGGTCTCGTGGAGGGAAGGCAAAAGTTGATGACGGGATAAAAAGTGGCCTTGGTCTTAATAGATAAACCAAGGAAAATTAAAAATAAGGAGTGGTAGTGTCACTGTCACTAGATCGGAAAATCCTTTATGGAGAAGAAAGTACTTTTTCGACAAAAATAGCTGAAGGTGCCAAAAACAAAATGGTGTGGAAGAGAAATGAACCAATAATAGGGATAAAATAGGTATTACAAGATTCCGCTCAGCGAGCTGCAACTGATAATTATAATTTCAGAAAGTTAGAATGAGATGCAAAAGAAATAATAAGTGAAAATTGTGTTTTTCAGTCAGATACTGGAAGTTAAAGAGCAAAAATCGTGAGTTGAGGTTATTCCTTGGTAAAATGTAAATGAAAAGAACGGGTTTGGGGGCTGGTAACACCCTGCTAAAATTAATGGAGAAAGAACTTACAGTTCAGATGAAACTAACGAAAAAATAAAATTCCAAAGGTCAGGGTTTAAGGTAGGTTCGGACTAGCACTCAGTTGAGAAGACTGGAGATGAAAACTTCAGATTTTCTCTATAATCAACACTAAGTCAATGAAAATAAACTATTTTGAAGAAAAATGACAGCTTTTAACTGATGATAATCCTCCTGTTTGAATAATAAAGATGCTGAAAAAGGGGGCGACTTAAGTCAAGGGTAGAGTTCGTCGAAAAAACGGAATAACCGGTGAATAACTACAGATATAGCACCAGATAGATAATATCCGACGTAAAACTTCGAAGAATTGCACAGACTCACCGAATTGAGCCTGATACATCCCATAAAATATACATCCAAAACCTGCAGAGGGCAGGTTTAGTGAAAACAGAGTTTATACAATAATTCCAAGATGTGAATGTATCTCTAATGTATTTCTATGTGTAGAATGTGAAAATTCGAAAGTTTTTAGCGGATATTATGTGTAAATAGCTTGTTTAAGGTGTGAAAGAGTTCAAACGCAAATGTAAGGCTTCAACAAAATTACAGATTTTGGACTTTACTGGAAGACCTCACCCGTTCTTATTTTCTCATCTTGTTCAAAGCTACTCGTTCTTTGCTTCACAACCTATCATACCACACCACTAAGTAGTGGGAAATGGGTATCATTATTAATATTCCCTTTTGGTTTGAATGGAGCGTGGGACTTTAGCGGCAAATCTCTACAGCGTACCGTTCTATGTGGTCCTCTTTAAACGGCGTCGACGTCGCCCATAAGCTATCATCTCCTATTGCATGTCATCTACCAACGTCTAACTTGTCGTCTCCAGTTTATCACTTACTTGTGTTCCTATTTGTGTATGACACACCGGTTAGAAAAGTATTATTAAATTACATAAATTTTTTTTATTGTGTAGCTCTCATCTATCTGATAAATGGGCTTGATGAAGATTTGGGGGACTGCTGCGTGAATATTGAAGAAATTTACAAATTACGTCGCTGTAAATTCTGAAATTGCGATTTGCTCACCGTTCTTTATATTCTTCGATGATGACTTCCACCGTTGCATATTGAATCACGCACGATTCGCTTCCGTAAACTCAGCCTGTGCTGGCTGATGTTCTGCACAAAATTAATCTTTTACTCTCTTCGGGATGAGGTTGTGTTTTCGCGCCAGTTCTTGCAGAGGCCTCAGTTAACGTTCTTTGATAATTTAACAAGGTAATCTTTCCCTCAATCAGTTGACGCGTTTCCTCTCTTTCGAACGTTTTGCAATCGTGGTGTTGGCATATCTGTTGAGGTCTCTGTGTCTGTTTTCAAAGCTTCACAAGGGATTCTGTCTGAATGTTCTGCTTATCTCACTGAAGGATTGGTGTTCACTAGCAGTTCTGTGGCCGGAGTTGGTGGTGTATTTCTGGATGTGTTACAGGTGACGGTTGATTCAAGAGTCCTTTGAAGTGATCAGCTCATTGTTTTATTTGTCTCTGTTCTCTAGCAATTGGGTCTCCTTGATCAACTTATGTAGATGTCAAATGTGTTGTTCTTTTCTCTAATAGAGACTTAGTTATCTGGTATAATTTTCTGAGGTCTCTTTAACCTGCGGCCTGTCTGTTCTGCTTCAGTTGGCGGTGTGTCGTCGAACTGTGTTTTGTCTGTCCTAGCCGTCTTTTTCACTTCTGTATTCAGCGCGACCTACACCGAACTCAGCTTGTCTTTCTTCTTCTTTTGTTGTCCATATTTGCATTGAGTCATCTTCTGTTTCACCATTCTCCTCTACTCTATTCTATTAGCTTCCAAGTAGGTGTCCTTGGAGAGCCGTTCCTTGTCTTCTCTCTCCTGAAACGGTTGTACACGTTCTCATCCTGATATCCTTCTGAGGCTTCCAATGTTCTTCCACACAGATCCCCATACTAATGCTACGTAGTGTCTCCGATTTCGCTGTGGTAGCTGAAGTGAATGTGCGTCTTTTGTAGTTGCGTCTTTCAGTTTCTGAGTGTAGAACCTAAATTTTGGTCAGTGTCCAGTTGTTCCGAAGACTTTCAGCCGGACGTTGAAGTTTCCTCGGACTAGACAGTAATCTGAGTCCACATCTGTTCCCCTTCCCGGCTTCGTATCTAGCAGACTGCGCCTTCGCATTCATCGGATCGACATGAAGTCTCTCTGGCTTTTAGTGTGTCCGTCAGGTGAAATTCATGTCACCTTGTGTGTATCCTTGTGTTTTCACACGTTACCTGCAGTCGCCAAATTACTGAAGGCGCAGAAGTATACAGAGAGTTCTCCATTGTCATTCATTACTCAGAGGGCCTTCCGACTCATGATGAATTCTCCTCCCGTATTAACTGCTCCCAGTTCGCCTGGAATTCGTATCGTCCATCATGGTTTCGGTGTCACCATTCAGGATCTTATCTATTAGTATTTGCAGTTATCTATAAAAGTCGTCCTTATTCTCTCGATTTGCATCGTTTGTAGGAGCATAGCATTGAATAATTGTAACCTCCCTACTTTTCTTCTCTTTGTGTTAAATCCAGCTATCATAACCCCGGGGGAAGATTGGTTACCGCCACATGAGGGCGTTGACTGTTGTCCAGGATAACGCGATTGCGGTTACCTCAGTCAACTCGTGATTTTCATATGGGTTGCGGCAGCAGGTTATTGAAATGCCATTATTAAAATGATATTTCGGATGGTCAGGATCCATTCAAACGGCTCTCACAGATTTCAACCATTTCCAGTCTTCGTGGCTTTGTACATTGTAAAAACACTTCATGTTCCCGTCCTTATTTTTGATTTCATCGAAAGTCAACATATTGGTTGACTGTCTCCCAGAAGTCTTTCTCCGGCCAGCATCATTCCTTCTCTTCTACTGAGAGGAATGCGTCTTCTATAGTTTTCTGGTGCTTCGAAGATTTTTTAGCGACTGGTTTCATTTTCCAGGGTGGGGTTTCAAACCTGACTTAGAACAGTCAGACGACTACCTAACTAGTAAGGTAGCCGGGATTAGAAACGTCTGTAGACGCTATTATCATTCTTAGTAAAATAATAATAATAATAATAATAGTATATTCTCATTTTGTACATGAGAGACGCCAGTTTACAGGCATCATCAATATGATAAATTACATATACGATTAGCAATCATAATTAATAATAATGTTTTAATAAAGTACACATTTTTTCCTACTTGTGTAGGACACACCAAATATACAGGCATGGATAAGCATTAATTAAATTTCATAAATTCGGTTTATGGTTAAGTTACATGGTTGCTGGCGTTTTTGTTTTAATAATAATTATAATAATGTATATTCTCATATAAACATATAAATTTACATGAAAATGCATGCCATTTTTTAGGTCTGTGGGAACAATATGATAACCAGTCATTCAATGGAGCACATCATGAAATATAGGAATATTGACTTCGCATTAACAAAAAAACCCAAGTAAGTTTTGGATGGATTAAAAATACTTGGGAAAAAATAAAGCTTGAAGTTATTCCACAATATAACAAGTCATTCAATGGAGCACATCATGAAATATAGGAATATTGTCTTCGCATTAACAAAAAAACCCAAGTAAGTTTTGGATGGATTAAAAATACTTGGGAAAAAATAAAGCTTGAAGTAATTCCTCAATATAACCTGGGTGTGTACAAATCCGAATCTCATTTTTGATTTGATTTATATCCAAATTGGGTAATAAGGAAGCTATTTTTACAGATACGATCAGTTATGTTATAAGTTTTCCATTGGTATAAGAGTATATTCCACAAATGTATTCCACAAATGTAATCCAGGTTGCGTCGTGGAGAAAGTTAATTCGTTATTAACCAGGCAACTGAAAGATACGGGACCAATAATGTTTGCAGATCATTTGTCATTGTAAATGGTCAAATATCCACATTATTCATTCTCATTCAAAAAGTCAAATGGAAGCTGAAATGGTGAGAGAAAAAAGAAGACAAACAACAGCAACGCAAAAGAAAGCAACGGGAGTCCTTAAGGAGTGATTAATAAATATACACATATATATTCTCTTTAGTAACTGTGGTTATTTTGGTACACAAACTAACTAGTCCCGTTATGCTAACTTTTATATTATGTGTGAACTAATATTACTGTCCTGTGTAGAAATGTTAATCATCTAGTTCCAATAATATTAAAATTTATAATTGTAGTTTGCTGTAACTACACGTTTAAACAACTTAAAATATCTATGTAGGGTGAAAAAGAGGGTGTAAGAGTCAGACGTATAAGTGCATTGTCATCTTTGAGCAGTCTGGTGACTGAGGAGATGAACACTGGAAGTGTGTTTGCATCGCGCACATTAGCTGGTAGTCTATTCCAAATGACTGAAAACTTATTTAAGAAGAAGTTGTACCGCACGTAAGTCTGACAGTGCTCTATAGCAGCTAGGTTGTGATGATTTCTAAGATTGTAACTGACGACAGCGGTAGGTTTAGTTATTGGCTCGGAGGAATGCAAGAGAAGATTAGTTAGCTTATAGTAAAAGATTAGGTTTAGCTTAAGGCGTCTTTTCCAGAGGGGTTCTAATCTTAGTCTTACGCATCTCTCATGGTATTCCAGACTACTTTCTAAACCAAGAGTTCTTGAGGTAAACTGCCGTTGCACTCCCTCTAATTTAAGCTTGTCATTTTGTCTTAGTCCGCTAAGAATAAACGGGCAGTATTCTAAGATAGGTCGGACACATACTTTGTATAATAAAACCCTAGTTTCACAACAAAAGAAATTGCGTGTTATGCATCCTATCAGCCTACGCGTTTTACGTCTGGCATAATCAGTCTGTTCAGCGAACGTTAGGTTACTAGAGTATCTAATACCGAGATCTACGACTGAATTGAGCTTAGCTAGTTTTCGCCCATTTATTTCAAGGTTTAGATCAAGCTTACTGTTGCCGATACAAATCCAGCCGCATTTGTCAATGTTAAAATTTAGGCAGGATTCAGCACACCACGTTGCAAGGCTACTTAGTTCAAGATGTATTTTATCTACCATATCGCTTAATTCATGAGTGTAGCAGGAGTAGACGACTTTGAGGTCGTCAGCATATAGGAATGGTTTACCTGAGGTGAAGCACTTGCAAATGCTGTTAATGTAAACTGTGAATAAAAGTGGACCTAGGACACTACCTTGCACGACCCCACTTGAGATCTGCCTAGGGTGAGACAATACAGATCCAACTTTGGTTATTTGTACCCTGTTGCTTAGAAATGATTTTAACCAGTTCAGTAATGGGTTGCGAATTCCACAAGAGTACAGCTTCTCAAAGAGAATACTGTGAGATACCATGTCAAATGCCCTAGATATATCGAAGTATAGAACAACGACTAGCTTACGTGCTTCGCGATTACTAGTGATGCAGTTGAAAAAGTCGAAGTGGCAAGTAACGCAGGATCTATTTTTGAGAAATCCGTGTTGAGACCTTGTAACAAGATCCTCCCTAATTAGGTAGTCTGACAATTGATCCTTTACAACTTTCTCCATGATTCGTGAGATAACTGGGGTTATATTTATGGGTCTGTAATTGCGGACGTTTGCCCTATCACCAGATTTGTAATGTGGAATTATGAAGCTAGTTTTCCACTCACTAGGGTAAGTGCCAGTGTCCATAGATATTGAGAAGAATTTAAGAAGTAACAGGGGTATATCACACCCACTGTTTTTGAAAATTATCGAAGCGAGGCCATCCGGTCCCGTACTAGTGGAAGGTTTAAGGCTTTTAATTGCTTGTACTATTAACTGATTAGTGAACACAATGCTTTCAAGGGAAGAGATAGTAAGGGGAGCGGTTTCACCAGGCATATGTGTTTCTAAACTAAAGTTTGCAAACCAATCACTGAACAGTTCACAGATAGTGGCAGGTTCATTGTAGATTACTTTGTCGTGAAGTAAGTATGGGATTTCCCTCGCTGACTGCATTCGTTTTTTAAGAAGTGCCGTTAAGTTATAAACTTTGGAGGTACTTTCAAGTGCCGTTAACTCTTCGTCGAGGTCCTTTTGAGAACGTAGGCGCTTGATAGATTCAAGAGACTCGTGGATTGAGAGCCCAGTTCCAAAAGTTCTATTATTCTCAAGAGTTAGTTCGCGGCACACGCAGAAATCCTGGGATGCTCTTTGACTGTGAAAACCTTCAAGCAGAAAAGTCCTAATTTTTTTCTCTCACACGAGTTTTTGAGGCTGTTAGAATTTTGGGTTTTTAAGGTCAGTGCATATTCCTTAGCTCCAAAAAGCCCGTCCAAATATGATGAAGCGAAGTATTATCAGTCAATTAAAGTCATTCCCTTAAATATTTGCCCCATAATCGATTGGAATATCCCATTTGATCCTGTAGGAATAGATATTGAAGTCAAAATCAGTTAGCTAATTCTTATTTGCTTCGGAATTCGTTAGGTCATACAAAATATTTCCTTTCTCCACACATGCGAAACGCCTAACATCCAAACGCCAGTACATCCACCAGAAAGTAGTTGGGACAACATTTCATATTTCGAAAATACCACCTATAATGATCCTTCTCAGATTCTGTCACACAACCCACTATGACCCCCTAAGTTTGCCAGAAGAAGGAAGGAATGCCGACCATCTAAAACTTTTGAATATTGAAACACTATACTTCTCTGTCTTTTATTCTCCTACAAGGTGCGTGCTGTCCCCATCAGATAGGTCTAGGACAGATAACAATCCGGATAAACATTACACACAACTGCCAAGGTGACAGTTGGTTTAAATGATATCAACACTCTGATCGCTTGGTTGTGTGTGAGGATGGTGCGTGATTGTCACTGCAGTCAAATACTGGATTTGTGCTCAGCTTCTTGTTTGTTTGAATCCAAATGCCATTGTTTTCAGCCTGAAGATGTTCACAGGTTGTTAAAATGAGTAGGCTTCAGACCTGTGCAAGTGAAACACAAATAGGCCACTATAACCATCTGTTTGAATTCCGCCTTTTTATAATTAAAGTTCTGTAAGTTTCGCAAGTGTCTTTAGATTGCATTTTGCATTGGAGAATCATAACGTCTGTGTACGCTGAGTAACCTAAAGAACTGTAGGAATTTCGTGTACACCGCATGAGTTAGATCAAGAGTTCACTAAATTCCAGGCGTAAACGAACAGTTCTCAGGCTTTCGGATTCATGATAATGTCGTTGAAAATGAGCAAACGCTATAATCAATCTGAGATTTAACACAGAACGAATTGCGTTTCTCAATGTTAAACTACAATTACATATTGTTCTGTTAAACTATTTGAGAATAAATAGACGGATTACTTCGGTCATCCTCATCATGGGTTAACACCAGGTCAGACAGGAAAAAGTAGGAGCAAATGTTATCCATCTATCGGGGTATTTTCAATGTTAGAGAGAGTAGTCTGCTGTCAAACTTATTAATCCTTCCTGAAGGGGTTTTTACGAACACCAACTCTGTCTGTGAAGAAGGTTTTTGAATCTTGTCTACATTTCTAATAGCGAATTTGTCCGAGGTCAGCTCATTCACTTTTTGCCTAGTCCATGGAATCCATATCCAACACTGTGCATATTGATGCCGGTTTACTTTGGACCTATTAAAATGTCCAGCTCGTCAAAATAGGTCTTGTAATCATTCGTTTTACAACCCGTTAACTTAGTACATTCGACTCTCGCTTCGACATTTGTGTCAGTTTTACCCCTTTTCATATCAGTTACAGATGTTTGCCCACATATCAGGCTGACAATTACAATAACATCACATGGAACTGTATTGCCTATAGGGCCACCCTCCTTAATGCTGTGATCAAGATCATCTGTGAATGGCCGAAAAAAGTGGACAAAAAATATCTACCACGGAGACAAAGTGTTTCGGGCTTCACTCAAACACAGGGTGCCCGTGCATTTTGCCAAGTGCTTCTCAATACATGATAAGTTCTCCGCCTGCGTCATTCAGTTCCACCTTGGCTGTTGGTGGAATCGAGATATCCACCCAACCAGTGCGTTCGCTGCGGGCATTTGTATGAACTCCGTAGTTACCATAGACAAAAAGTCTTTCAGGAGATGTGGTTTTCGAAGATAAACCATTCATATTTGCAATGATATGAAAAGGAAAAGCAGACGGGTTGGCACAGTATGTAGAGAAGACAAAAAACACAGAAGATATAGGTGAGGGGGACATTCGGAAAACTCCATAATGCACCAATGTTCCTGAATCGGAGAAATCTAAAAGAAGTTGCCCTAGTGCATGAAATACAAGGCCTGAAGCGGGACTCAAAGAAAGACAAGGTTACCTGAAACTCGGGTGAAGCAAAAGAGAATTCATCAATCTCAAAGCAGTTGAAAGAATTTGAATAAATGGAAGAAGTATTAGGTTCCGAATTTTCCACACTAATATCAAAACAGTATACAGGTCATCGTAGGCATTTCCAACAGACTGGGAATTCTCTTAATAGCCGCTTCTTGTAAGTTATGAAGATCAAATGACCTGTTGTAGAGGGGGAGCAAGATAAAACTTTGCCAGTAATTAGGCAGTTAAGAACCCACAGCTATATACACAACAGAAAGTCGAGTGATTCGAAACACACCGTCTTTGATTGGTTTCCGCAGCCCGTTTTTGTATTTACGTTTTATGCTTGAAATTTCCTCGGTTTTCTGGTGGTTGTCTTCACGTTATAAGTTCTTACCTTCCCTTTGGTGTTCTTTTCACAGATCCTTTAATTTAGATTGTTTTGATTCGTGGTTGAATCTGTCCACGGATAATTTCGTTTCTCCATTGAATGATTTTCGCACTCACGCATTGATTGTGACAAATGAGGTAACATGTGTGGTTTGTTATCTACGACATTTATGTCTGTCATGCATTACTATTATCTCGTTTGGTAATTCTTGTGGCCAAAAGCGGTAATTACGCAAATGTGTATCCATGTTAGTAAAATTTCACATGCTATGCAGTTAGAATAAGTGAAAACTGAGTTTTTGGGGTTTACTTTACTGATACCGACTTGTTTTCTCTACTTTCTTCTTTATTTTGAATCATCGAATGTACCTTTCATGGCTCTCATTTAATGTCTGATCATGACTTAGTGTCATTAATGGAAATGCCTCAATAAACCAGTATTCTTCACTCTTGAAAAATGTACATGTGCAAACTAATGTAACTTGAAAATTACAGAAAATTGTGATAAGAGTAGAGAAGTATTCTTAGCCTGCTTTCCTGATGTTAGGACAATAAATCTTCCTGATCTCAATACTTGGTGGTGATTAAGTCTATCACGATGATAGAAACAGTGACGGTTACACATTATTAGATTAAAAATCTTTCACTGGTACCGACAAATTAAGTATTGTGCAATGAATTGCATCAGTGAACATCTGCAAGCGAATACTGCTTAATTTGTTTTAATCTCATGAATATTCAAATTACATCAAGCCACTATTTCAAATATCGAAATCTGTGAACGCGCACAGTTTTCACGTAGTGTTAAATAACCTTTGTAAGTTGTGTATTCTCACTTTATACCTTTTATAATGAAATATGTTTAATAAAGGCAAAGATTTTATAAATGTTTTGTTAGAATTTGAAAGATCAGACTAAATATGTGCCTAAATTATTTGTGTTTCTGAATTCCTACGAGTACATATAAAAATTCTGAATGACTTCATTCAGCTCCATTCTGCTGCGCGTTTATAATTGACATGATATTTTAGATTTTCTCGTGTGTGACTATTTAATGAATGTATCTGCATGAAAGTCTACTATTACCTGTTACGTGATATGGTACGAGAATATGGATTATAAATTTTATTGTTTATATATATTAGGGTAAAATGGTGAAGTCTCAAGCTGATATATTATATGTTCTGTTATGTATTCAGTCATTTGACCTGAAGTTTTCATCTTATTGCTTATTAACATCATTAATCATTTAAAGTATATGATGGGAGAGCACAAGATTTCATCATTCATCACTGCATAGATATAAAGGAACAAATAATAGACCATGAATATGTAGTAATTCAAGTAATTCATATTCATAGACACATATATCAAAGGATGATTAGTGATAAACTGCATATAACAAGCATGTTTTATCTCGCAAGTAGTTTGTCTAATTACTAAGTTCTCAAGATACGGATATATATTCTTACTATCAAGACTGGCGTTCTGATGCGGAACGCTAAATACGTAAGACTCTGTCTTGAAAATATTAATACTTGCCTTCGGAAAGAAATATTTCACCAAAGATTCAGCATGATGGCTATCTGAAGCATTTTCCTAAAGGTCGAAGAGCGATTTTTAAAGATTTAAGTGGCTGTTTCTGGTGTCACTTCTCAGAGAGTACAAATAAGCTTTAAACTACCAGTTGAGTTTTAAAGTTCAGGGGAATATATATTGGAGGTATGGCTGTTAAGCTTCAAATTGACACCCAAATCTCTAAAAAATTTCCGTTAAATGGTCAGTGATTAACGATCACAATTGAAAATATGATTTAAATTGTACCTATATTTTAATAATAGAAGGAAAGGAAGGGTGGAAAACAAATTCTGCTTTACTACACATACTATATCTCTGTGATTTTTGCCATATTAGCAAGTCAGCAATTTCAACCATCCATTAGCATAACAATGTCATTGGTTGGTTGTATCCACGAGAAACGTAGTTTGAACACTATTGAAAAGTACACAAAAGTATACAGTTGTAACCAGTACATGTATAATTTCATTAGGTGGAGAAGATCATCTCAATATACATTTTTTGTGTGACCTTATATGAAGTTTCCTAGATAGTCTTTCGTAGTTACTTAATGTCAGTATTTCCCAAAAAGCCTTAATTGGTCAAGAAGTGTTTACGAATCTGTAATAATTACGCAAGTTCCTGTAGTTTTTCAGATCACATTCATAACAATGTCTACTTGAGGTTCCATATTCAGTGTCGATTACGGATAGAGGCTTGACTGTGAAGTGCATTAGCTGAAGGGACTTTAACCGACACACAGAAAAGTGATCACTTATCCCCCATTTATTCTGAATGGACTAATTAACGTAGTTGCATTTTTCGAAAATTTGCACTAATCTTAGTTATAACATTCTGGAAAAGCACAGGGAATGTAATGAAACTACGGCAGGGGAAGCAGCTAGATTAAGATTAATGGGTATTTTCACAGTCTGAATGATAACAAGGAGTGAGTGTGTCTGTGTCATCACGCACAACTGTTGTCATACTATGAAGTCTCAATCAAGGAATTTTTCCATCCTGAGAATCCTAACCGGACAATTTATACCCACTTGAGTGGCTGAAAACAACAGTTTTTTTTTTCACGAAGTGGCCCTATTTTTCTTTCAATTGCCCTGCAACTTATTTCGACTGCAGTCTGAATATATTTAGTATCGTCTTTTGATGAAGCATATGTCTTAACATGTGTGAAACATGTCCCATCTACTTCAGTTTGTTCATCCTCAGAAGTCCGCGGGAAGGCTTTCGTACTAACATAGAACCACACATCTAACCACATTATTAGTAACCCTTAGGCTCACTTGTCGTTTTAATAAGCTTGAAAGTTAGAGGATATAGGTTAAAGGTTGACCCTTGGTTTAGTCTTTCTATTCCCCTTAATTGCCTCTCTAGAAAACACAAGTCTCACCAATTTCACCCCGGATCAATGTCTTACTTCAACAGAAACACTAAGAATAGGCTACAATTTTTGATGTGGTTGCATTCTCAGGTGATGCAAGGTTTTTTCTACCTTGGAAGGCAATGTCTTCAGAGCAATGAGCTTATTTGAATTCTCCATGTGTGCTATAACTGCACGTATTAGAAAATCTATGCTTGGAAACACATTTTAAGGGACAAAATGATGTAACAGGGTCTGAGATTTTAAAAGGATGAACATCATCTTCAGCGTGATAAGATATTTATTAATTAAGAAACATATTCTCCTCCTTTCAAACTCTGACTTTATGCAATATTTGTCTAAGCTTCCTGTAACATTTTGTTGCACAATGACATTAATTAGTAATAAAATCTGAGAGTTCAGAGATTAACAATATTTTTCAGTGATAAGTGCTTAGCTCTTCAAGTCGACATATGCAAAAAAGTGTCCTTTTGCTTATATTTTTATTATGAAGTTAGTAGAATAGCCATTCACATGATGAAGTCATAAGATACCTCTTGCAAGTGTAGTGAAGTGAAGAAATCGAGCATTTTGTGAAGGGAAGTAAGATAAACAACATTATTTGGATTTCTTACTGCATTTAAAAAAGTATTTGCGTTAGTTCTCACCCTGAAGACAAGTTTATTTTCTTCTTACTCATAACTGTAAACTGATTTCGAAAAATATGCGTGACATATGGTACACGAAAGATCAATTATTACTTCACAGACAGTGTGTCTTAGTTAAAAAATTACATGTAATAACTTCAGAAGTATTTATGAAGGTAACTTAGTCCGTTGATTTCCAACTGAAATTGTGTAAAATATTAAAGACCATTCAAACCGTTTTTTAGAATAAATGCAAAGATCAGTCTTTCGTTTGAAATTGGTTGGTTCATCATCTTGCCACCTTTGGAATCGTAAATATTTTTGTACATGTATATTCGTCACCTATATTTGTCTAACTTTTCATTTACAAGCAGGTTGGATTTAAAAAAAACTGTCATTTCACAGCTGAATTCTAATTTCAGTACTCGAGGATATATTAGTGGCTAGATTTTATTTATATTTGTATTGGCCAGAAATTGCTATAGCACACATTTTTGGCATTCTTGATTTGTTATACCTGCCAGGAAATAAAAAACAACCGGTTTGACTTTGAAGTTGGCCGATGCACTCAGCATACTTTACTCATCTGAAACCACGCCCACCCCCTATGAAAAATGGGGAATCACACCTATGTGCGATAAATCTGGGTTCATTATCACCCGAATTCAACTGTGAGAGATTTAATTCAGTAAAAGATATCTACGGTAAAGTGTTTTATAGCGTTCTAAAAAGAACTTCATAAAAATTTTCTGTTTCTGACATAAGATATGAAAATTTTGGCTCTCAGGTATTCAAAGTATATTACTTGGAATACTGCAATCGCTTTGAACCTGCTACAATAAAAGAAAATAAATACGTTTAGTAAAACGTTTGAGTATTGTTTGATTTGCCATATAGGCGTCTACAATAATATTCGAATTCAGAATTTGTTTTTTTACTGTAAGTCGCATATTCCAGAGAATATGTTGGTAGTATATTTATTATTCTTCAACAAAATGCGCACTTTCTTTGGATTTTAGAAAGAAATGTTTCCTTGGGGATGCAATATTTTCCAGCGACTTATAAGAATATAAATTTCTAAGCGACAGTCTTACTTACTTAGAAGCATAGCTAGCTAGTGTAATCACAAATTTGTACATATGAATGTATTGTAAGTAGAATTCCTAATGTGACTGCTACCTCTAGTGTTAAGTTAAAGGAGTAATGCTTAGTTTATTAATGCGGATCCATGTAATGAACTGATTCTCTAATTCTCAATTTACAAATCAATTGACGATTTGCAGTGTACGCAATTTGAGAAAATTAACCACAGTTTCCTTTGGAAATAGAAACTTTTCGGATCAGAACACATGACCTGCTCGATACTATAAATGGCAATCAAGAAATCAGACAAAAATGCATGACAGTATGCTGTTACCAGTTCGCCAAAGTTGCTTGCCAGAAGCCGAGTGGTTCGAGTTAATCCAGCTGTCTGAGTTGAGTCAAACCAAGTACACCAATGACGAGCTTGGCTCCATGCGAGCATTTTGCTCGTTTGCTGTTTAGATCACTCTTATCTAAATAAGAAGAACCACTAATTGATATGAATGGTGTACAGCTACTCATCTCAGTCAACCAATGTTATATAACTTATTGATTTGATTATGCTTCTGAGAATTGTCATCTTATGAGGAAGAAAAAATATGACCATATGAATAAAATTCGAATGAGATTTGATAACATGAATTAAAATAATTAAAACTTAAGCTGTCCCTTTAGGTCAAAACTCAACAAAATGAAAAAGGGAAAGGTGATTTATTGTGTATGTGGAAAAAAAGCCCTAAAAATATTTTCTGCAAGCCAAACTCTGACTTTACACAATGTTCCTCCGGTTATTGTATAACATGTGACAGACGTACAGGTACACCTTTCTAAAAGCCGACCTGATTTAACTAGCGAGGCTCCAATTTCCTGTCTCTTCTCTGATCATATTTAATGTGTTTGACACTCAGATCTCTAGTTTCCCTGAGACTTCGATTGGCTACTTTTATGCATAACAATATCATATGCATTTATCTCGTAGTAGTTTTAATATTTCTTCTCCAATATTCTCTATTCACTTTGATAATTTATTAGTTTACACCAATTTTCAGAATCCACTTCATATATTATTGAAGATTTAATACACATACAAACAAATTTATCTGACATGTAGTCTGCTTTCTATACAAATGTAATGAAACTACTTTGTTGATGAAGTCTCTTTGATTTGTTTCTCAGTATTAAAAACAACACATGATGTTTGTTACTTTGATCTTTTTGTCCGACAAATGGCGTTTATCACTAGATGTAGAAGAACACAATACTATTGTGTTTGATCTATATAATTAGTAAAATGTACACACGAAGTTATATGCTGACCAGAAGGAACTCATTTTCTTGAAAACTTTTAAAACTATCACTGGTCTGCATACATTTGTTTACTGAGTGTATGAATAAGAGATTTCATACATTCCGTCCACCTACTAAATTTAAACTAGACAATAAGAATAACCACCTATAGAATAATATCATAATTTTTATTAATCATGCCTTTTGTTGCACATACACTAAAATATAGGTAGTTTACCTCCATACAAATTTGTATATACTGATAAGCTTTTTTGGAAGTTGAGATGATTATGATGAAGAACAACAGACCAGATAATCAACTTTTTGTACATATTATCATTCCGTCACACGTAGATGTGACTTTAAGTGTTTAGAGGAAAGTACATTTACGAATATCAGCTAACATTATTATATTGTAATATAAAAAGTTGAATGTTTGGATGTAAAAGCAAAAATAATGATCGTAAATTAATACTTAACATTTGTAATTTCGTAATAGTAATAATGATAATGATTTGAAATCTAGTGGAATTGGTAAAGTAAAAATAATTTAAGAACAGGAGATAACTCAGAAATTGCATATTTTGAAGGCGGTTAATTCATTAAAAAGACAGTGAGACATTGACCACTGTCTGTTTGTAAATACATATGTTGGACATTAATGTTTTTGCGATATCGGATTCAATAAATCTGTGTGAACTTGGAGTTTTTAATCTGTTGACAACTTTGTGGTAAATGCATTAAGAGGTTTTGAAAATTTTTAGCTCGTCTATCATCATCTGAGTGATTGAGGATGATGTGTGACGGGGAACAGTTTCTCTTTCAATGCGCTTGACGTGCAGCACCACTCAATTATCGGTGTTGCAACCAGGTATATTATCATCAAGAAACACAAATTTCAGGTGTGATCGGTGGTAATAATAATAGTGATCCATGAGATAGTGTGACAAATCACAAATGTAACTTTTATATATATCTATTATAAAATGATAGGAAAAGAGATTGGTTGTGGCAGCTCCGATTATCGAATCGTCTGAGAATACGGGTAGCATAATTGGTTTAACACCATTTATGAATTACTGAAAAGTTCTCCTACGCGTATAGCAAACTGAGAAGAAATAAAACTACGATAAGCAAGTGTTAAGATTATGAAGCTACATTTGATACGATTCTAAATGGAGCTTCATCACTTACCAAAGTGCTGTTTTCCATATATATATATATATATATATATATAATGAAAAAATGACTTGACTAAGATTTACTTAGTTTACACGCATTGAGTCCTGTCTTTCAACGCATAATATACTACTTTTCACCTTTCTTTTAAAACACTATGATTACTAGTCTATATATTACGAAAAAAATATGTAAACATTTTTAGTGAAAAAGCATTCTTCGTCTTCCTACATATTAACGCGTGTTTGTACATGCCTTTTCTTTACAGTATTCTACCATAACGTTTAATTAATAGTACAAACACATGATGCTGAAAAGAACTGTTATGGGTTTTGTTTCTCAACTTAGTGGTCTAATAGTCAATAAATGGTAATGATATCCGCAAGCCATTTAAGGCGTTCAACAGGCTTAAGATTAATCTTCATTCAGCATGATGTAGTGTCTGGAGATGTACTAACAGTTCAATTCAGTCTTATCCCGTTTTTTTTGTCATCATTAATAGTTTTCAACATAAACTGTTGTTGAATCTGAACGATATATTATTATATAATAGTTGGGAGCCTAAGGAAATATTTAAACGTCATTTCTTCCACACACAGCGCCTTAAAATTTACTGACTCCAGGTACACTAAGATACTTTGTGATCTTCACCATCCATTCGCCCTCGTGAATATGTGAGCACACCGTCACCAACATTTACGACGTATATTCTAATAACCCTACTACCTTCAAAGTTAATCACTGTATTTCTGAAATAAGAGGGTTTGCAAACTGGTAGACAATCAACTTTTTAGTTTCGATTGCTTCCCTATGTAAGTGTACTTCAAAAGTATATAGGTTATCTCAATACGTTTCACGGTAGTAAATTGCTCATTTAGAAAGTTACTTAAAATGTTTCCATGAGTCAGTGGTATATACTTCCACATTTCACTGAATATTTGAAAAATGATCTCGGAATATTATTCATCCTATGCATCAAGATTTACACTGGTTCATTTAAGAAGTTGAAATCAAGCGCTTATCTAAGTCTCATCTGCTAAATGTTGGCCTGTAATGGAATCCAGGATGCAGATGTTTTTGCTTAGCAGAGAACAGGTAACAGCGTTCCCACTGATATGTGAATCTAGTACTTATCGATTCAGTTACCAGAAGATTATCCAGTGAACAACTTAGTCTGAACAGCTTTATAAATTATATCAGATTGATTTCAAAGACATTATTGACGATTCCTTTGTTAGAGTAAATTCGCCCACTCACAGTGATTATTTCGGTTCAATAAAAATAAACAAGAATATATTCAATTACCAATGAATAACAATGGTCTAAATAGATGACGCATACAGTTTCCGGCGCAGATATGAATTATACGCCTACATGATTGAAAATGAGTTTAAAACATTTAGTACAGTGATAAGCGTGACATCATCACGGTCTTCAGAAGCATTCAAATATCCTGGCAACCGCCCTTCTTACTGGTGAAAAAAGACGTTAAATGAATGGTACGAACACCCTGTAGTCACATCGAAAAATATAACATTTTTCAGTGACTAATATAAGTTTAAAACTTGGGCACTGTGGCAGAGTATAACTGAATTATGGATTAGATTTTATTCTGATAAATCACACAGTGTTATACAGTGATATTAACTTATGACATTTCGAGCACAAACTATTGCTCATAATCATATCAAGTTGATATGGCTGATAAAAGCATGATTATAAAGCCTATGAGATTGGTCGGAGAAAATAATTCAAAAGTATTATTTTTAATACTGCTGTAATGCAGTATTTGTGTAAGTGAACACCATAAGTTAAGATAATTCAGTGTTTCTTGAATTTGAATGACCACAAGTCTTTTTGCATGCTTTTTCATCATAACCAGTTAACATTGATAAACTTCAGTCAATATTTTAAACTCAGAATATGGAGCACGAACTTACAGAGGGGAGTCGGTTTCTATGTTAGGGTGTCTCAGTAGTTGATGTTCTACATTTACATACATTTTGCATTATTTCAATATTTTGTTTATACATAGTGTGTCCAAAAATTAAAAGTTTTGTCTTTCAGAAAATAGATGTAACTTTACAGGGAAACTCGTACTAGAGAATTTTAATTTATCAATGCCTTCAGCTTATATTCCTTTAAAATTACATTTCTGTCAGTCAAGGGAAAGTGGTTTTGTATGTTAGAAAGACTTTATGAGTATGTTCGGGCGGTAATCATCATTTTTAAATGTAGTAGGACATGTAGTTATTAAGTGCTAAATAAGTCTCACCAGTTATTAAGAGGCTGAAAACTAAAAGTATTCGTGTACAGTGACCACTATGATAAGTGTTTCAATAATGTGGTTTGCTACATTACTACATTAGCTGAGCTTTACCATTCATTTAAAATACTCAAAAACAAGGCTTAGAAGCCATTAAAAGTAGATAGTGTCTATTGTCAATATTCCTAAGCTTAGTGAAGAAACGTGACGTACCAATTTCCAATAAGGAAACTGAACTACATGACCATCAAATAGGAAGCAGAGAATAACAAGAAACAAGAGGAATACTTCATGCTGACTAGTAGGTAGTCGGTGAATGTCCCTTCACGTCCATCGTTTGGTTTGATGCATTATTTATCCACCATTGTAGAAGCTTGGAATAATCTTCAACTGCTGCATGACTTTATTTACGGTTCCATGCATGTGCTAACACTTCCTGTAGAATTAGGATAGTAAGCGAATTAAGGCATTTAATAAGGGAAAAATTATATATGACGGAAGTAAGTGTCTGATGAAATGATTGTCACTGGTCATTTAGAATGTAACTATAAAGTCACACTAAATAAGATACGATAAAAGGTTTTTAGTTTTACGCTAGTGATGACTTAACCGAGCAGTTAGACGTCTCACTGTTTGAACTAGCGAAGCTTAGACGAGATGGTGACTACAATATTTAACCTTTCTACCATTAGAGTGAAAGTTGCGCCATTAAATCGATAATCTGAATACTAGTGGTTTTATCAGCTGTCGACCCAGAGACAACAGCCGAATTGATGACGCCACTACTGAGGAAGAAGTGGAAAGAGGGCAAAGTACCCGAGGATTGGAAGAAAGAATACTTATTCAAACTACCAAAGAAATGAGACTTAAGTCAACGCAAAAACTGGCGCGGAATTATGCTCTTGTCCATACCAAACAAAATACTAAGCCGCATCATCCTGGAGAGAATCAAACAAGCCCTGGGTGGGAAACTTCGACCGGAATAAGCTGGATTCAGGAGAAACAAGTCATGTATTGATCAAATCGCCACTCTACGGATCATCATTGAACAAAACTTGGAATGGCAGTCACCTCTCCACCTTACTCAACTTCATCGTCTTTGAAAAGGCCTCCGACAGCATCGATCAAGAGGTGATTTGGCGACTACTTTGCTACTACATGGTCCCATCGACAATTATACATCTCATCCAACAGTTATACAACAATGCTGCATGCCGAGTAATCCACAACGGGAAACTTACGGAAGCCTTCGAAGTGAGGACGGGAGTGAGGCAAGGCTGTCTACTATCACCAATGATCTTCCTGATTGCAATCGATTGGATAATGCGACGGACAACGGCAACCGACGAGGGAATGGGCATAAAATGGACTCACACAAAAGGCTTGGAGGATCTGGACTTCGCCGATGATATATGTTTGATTTCCCACAAACTGGAAGATATGCAAGTGAAAAGCAACAAGTTGGCAGAAGAAGCATCCGGAGAAGATATGACTTCAGGTGAACATAGATAAAACAGAGGTGATGAAGATTCCTGGCCAACAGCAACACCAACAGCGGCAAAAAAAGCAGACAACAATCAGCCAGCATAAATGGAAGGAACCTGAAAGAAACAACCTCCTTTACCTACCTGGGAAGCATCGTTTCAACTACAGGCGGAACTGACGAGGACATCAAAGACAGAATAGGAAAAGCAAGACAAGCTTTCATTACTCTTAAGTTTGTGTGGAGGTCAACATCACTCAGCATCAAAAATAAGATCCGGATTTCCAACTCCAATGTGAAGTCAGTCAGTGCTACTATACGGATCAGTGACTTGGCGCGTCATAAAGAGCACCTCAAACAAACAGTTGTCTTCGCTCAATACTCAAGATCAGATGGCTAGAAAAGATCAGCAACAGGGATCTTTGGCAATGAGCGAACCAACCAAGAACCGATTGTGAAACAAATAGGCAGAAAGATATGGAGATAGATTGGCCATACTCTGAGGAAACCATCAAGTGACATCACTAGACAAGCCATTGCTCGAGTGTAACCCGAAAGGGAAGCGGCGAGTTGGTCGTCAGTGCAAGCGTGACTTGGAGGAGGTCATGTAAGGAGGAGATGAAATCATGTGAGCAGACTTGGAGCGGGGTGAAAAGTTGGCAGAAAACCGAAGGCAATGGAGACGTGCGGCTGAAGCCTATGTTCCTATGGGAATTAAAGGATATAATAATAATATAATTATCAGCTGTCAAACGTTGATTGATCTCCAGGCAAAAATAACAGATTCAAAGGTCACTGGAAGTTTCTACTGCTAATAATTTGTCAACATTTAGATTTGTTGCACATCGTCCTCCTGATGTGCCTCACATTAATGAAAAACTCTAAAGTGGCATAAGTTATGCTACACTGGAAATACGGTTCTAACTAGTCAGGGCAATAATCAATTTCCTTTAGATAATTCTTAAGAATGGTGCTTATCCAAACAAATTTTTTTCTTTCATGATAATGAATAGCTATGTCATAAACCAACACAAATATGGCTTTTTTCTTTAACCACCATCTCAAATAACGCAGAAAAGTCATAGAAATCAAATAAAACCTGGAAATATTCACATGTATATCTTGTGTTTGGAAGTGCACTGTTAGCTTCATTGTGCTCTCTGAGATGGATTGTTGGTTTAATTTCTCAGATTTTATTTTTTTCCTCTAGACAGTGTCTTTATCGCTAACACTAACATGAGGCTAAAATTATTGAAAATTTTAATGGTTTAAAAAAAATATTTTGCAACAGTATATGGTATTATTGATGGTGACTACAATCTAAAGGAATGAATTGTTTGTTTAATGCAACTGAAAAAGGGAGGATCTACTCAAAACATTTTACTGTCCAAGGTTACATTTTCTATGACCTCTGTAGATGTTGTCTGGATGGAGAGAGAAAGCTTTAGAACAAAGCAACCCAGCATACAGAAAATAACAAGAGCAATAACGAAATTGTCTACCTAAGTTACAAACCTCCTCTATAATTTCAAGACACATTAGTCAATAGTTTAATAAAAATCAATATACGGGCGTGATTTTCTCTCTCGTGAAGCAGTGGTCGGTAGCTTAACGAAACAGTGAATCCATTCATAGCTATTTAACTCCCGCATCCTGAATGGCAAATAATTCATTCAATACTGATTTTAAGAAAACACTAAAAATAGCTTTATTCATACTTCTGTTTGTTGGTACTTAACCTCCAACGTAATGTAGAGTAAAGACTCGGTAAAATAGCTACCTTTTTTGTTGTCTTTTGACAGCGAAATAATATACAATGTTCTTCTATATTACAGATTAATTTAATTTGGATTTAACTACCTTGGAAAAGAGGCTGAAATCCATTGTTCAAAATTAATATAAGGCAGAGTTACATCTTTCAAGTTAATTTCTCGTATACGGAAGTCCAACTGACAGACGTATTGTATTTTATAAACTCCTGTCTTGAACAAAAGAAACTTACAAAGAAATAACAAAATTGTTTACCAAACAGGAGAACTTTCTCACAAATGAGTAAGTTTGAATACCAATAAATTTCAATCATTTTATCCAATTAACGGATTAAAAGTTATGTGTCCATTTTATACTTTTGTAATGCATTTCCAGATATATTTTAAGAGCAGAAAAAATGTTTTTATCACTTACAACAGTACCTAGTTTGAACCTACTCATTTTAATACTGTTCACTAATTCCAAGAACTGACTGCTCGGCAACTGCTACTGAAATTTCCTGTTAGTAATACGATTCACCTGACAGGAGTACCTGATATTAAAATAGTCGAATTTGTCACTGCACTTTACAGTTGTTTAAATAACTGAGACATAAATGGCATTTAATACATACCACTGAATGATTTCTAGCATTTGTGAATGTATTCGTGGTCTTATCAAAAGTTTAGCCAAGTAACCACTGATGAAACAGACAATTAGTAAGCAACATTTTAACTCCATTTTCATATTTTGTGCACTTCAAGGTACTGAAAACACCGTATTTAGATACTAAGTCCAAGGCAACCTAAAATTCTTAGCCCAGTTAGGCGAATAAATAACTGGACAAAAGTGCATCAGTTGTGATCAAACCCATATTTCTGGTGAGTTATTTGTTCAAAAGGACATAAACAACATGTGATAACTGCATGTTGAAATCGATATCCACCTTATTTAAGAAACATGATTTATAAATAAATTACTTAATAAGTGCAAGAGAAAAATATAACTAGTGAAAGTATATAAGACCTGGTTAACAAGATGATGCTTCTCATAAAATAGAATGCAAGTCATGTACAAACGCTGCTATAGTTTTCTACGACAAGAAGGCTTTCTACTTAATCATCTGAAGAACGGGTATTTTTAGAAATATATCCAGCTACTAGAATATGGTGGGATAAATAAATAAGCTGAAACTATTATATTTAGACTTGTCTTTGTTGTTGGGTTCCAAACATCACTATCCAAGTAGCAAAATAAAAAGTAAAAATCAGGCACATTTAGCTAGAACCAATATCGGGAGTATCATTGTTATTTTCAGCCTGCTGACATAAAATATAACCCACGTCCTCCATTTCTTTGCACGAACAGCTCCTTTATCTGAACTGTCAATAGCTGTATGTATTCTTTTCAATATGTTTTATTTAGCTCTCATGACTATTAGTAAAAAAATGGTCTATTTCTAGTATTTACGGGATACCAATTTAGGTAGTATAATGTTTCCACTGTCATAGTCAAGTAAAGATAATTCAGAAGTGATACGAGAATCTAAACTGTCTCATAACTAGAGGCTATGTTACATCAAGGAAACATTAACACAACTTTTAAAAAGTGCGCATTGTGCTTCATCTCATCTCACTGATGACATACGAATTTATCATTTACATGAGAAAGAAACATCTACAATTCGCCAAAATAAGCTAAATTTATCCATTCAAAAGAGGTTCTGATAGTCTCTATCTTTACTGTAGCAGACTGCATAACACCTTCAAACTGTTTCAAAATGGCCCCTTCCTCATTATAACAAAATTGAATATACTGCTGGCTCCAGTACTACTGTAAGGACAGAAGGCAAGAGTCAGGCAACAGATGGTTGATTAAAGAAATCAACACATATTTATAGATTTTCATGTACATTATTATAGATTATTGTTAGCAGAAAGAAATAATCCTCTGATTGGTTGTTCCCCACAGAAAGTTAACCTTGCATCTATTTGTGGCTGTTTCTTGAATGTTAGATCATCTATACGTTAACTGTACCCGCCTACGCAAACCCTTTGTTCTCATTGTTCTCACGACCAGTAATGGGGAAATAAACGTTGACATTAATTACTGTCTACCAAATTTGGCTAGCAGCCAGCTCTCACCACACTACTACAGCAGCGGAGCCTAATTAGAACACTTCCTACAGCCATCTTTCAACCTATTATTATCATTACTACTCCTGTTACTTAAATAAGATTATCAATTAATTAATTAATTACTATAACCACTTTACTGAACTCATTTAATCACTTTATCCTTAATTTATATCGCATAACAGTTAACAGTTAACTTGGCTGCATTAAAATTCAACAGAAAGCACTAGAAGCATTGGAATTAGATGAGTGAATGATTGACAATTAGAGTTTAGTTAGCGAATCATAATGCGGAGCAGATATTTCTCTTTTAATAAACAATCCTAATGAATAGTACATTCCCTTTTCCAACAACTTTGCGGAAAAGGCAACAAACAGGTATTGTGAACTGGTTTACTCATAAGATTAAACAGTCAGAAGAAAGCTGTAAAACTAATTTGATTATGGAAAGAAAACTTGACATAAAAGTCTTTCTTTTAATAGTATGTATTCATTTATTCAAGAAAAGTTTGTAAATTGTAAACGTATTCTTATTTCTTCAACAATTCATAAAAAATACCATAAAATAATATTTGTAACTTTTTAAATATTATGGAGAAAATATTTACTCAGACGTTTCAGACACAATTTACTGCTCATAATCACATCAAGGTACTCACACAACTTTCTCGCTCAGCTTATATACATGAGTAAATGGTGTCTACCAAAGAAGAGCGACTTACACCTCACACTGCAAGAACTCGCGTGGAATCATGCTCTTGTCCACGCCAAGTAAAAGACTAAGTCACGTCATCGTGGAGAGAATGAAAGATGCACTGGATGCACAACTCTGCCACGTATTGGAACAAAGTGGATTCAGAAAAGGCAAATCATGAGCTCATCAGATTGCAGCTCTACGCATCGTCATAACAGAACAAAGGATAGAATGACAGTCAAAACTCTCTCTTCACCTCAACGTCATCGACTTCAAAAAGACCTTAGATAGACAGCGTTAACCAAAAGGTAATTTGGAAACTACCTCAACACTACGCCGTGCAGTGTGCAACTCTTAATCAACCTGATTCAACAGCTGGCTTTATGACAGTGCTACGTGTTAGTCAGGTGATCTACAACGGAAAACTCAGAGAGGTGTTCGAAATGGAGAGAAGAGTAAGACAGGGCTGCCTATTATCACCAATGATATTCCTAATTATGGTGGGCAGGACCATGCGTCAGACTGTGCACTGAGAGTGGGAAGACAGGAATACGTTACAGCGACCAATAAGAAGACTCTAGGAGATCTGGATTTCGCGCGTGGGAAATTCTTGTTCAGTGTCATACAAACTAGAAGACTTGCAGGCGACAACCAACAAACTGGCTGAAGCGGCAGTTCGGCGAAGACATGACTGCAGGGGAACATAAAGAAGATAGTCAACTACCAGCAACAGTAACAACATCCAGCACCAATCAACATCAACAGGAGAGACTTAACAGAGAGTATTTCCTTCACTTATCCCCGCACACGACACTCATGAAGATGTCAAAGTCAGTCTGATTCGGAATAGGAAATATATGCCTCCATCAACCTGAAACCAGTTTGAAAATCTTCTACACTTGGCCTCAGGATAAACAACAAGATTCGTATTTTCAACACAAATGTGAAGTGAGTCAGTTAATACTTCTACACGGGTCAGAAACTTTCACTGCACGTGTGTCACGCAAAGGATTTCCAACAAGCCATTGCAGACTTTCATAAACAGCTGTCACCTTCGCTAGCTAGCTCCATACTGAAGATCAAATGACCACCGGGTCATTAGGAACTAGTGACAAGAAACTGTGCAGTGGAACAGACCAACAAAGAGCCACTCAGTCAACAAATATGTAAGAGTGAGTAGAGATGGATCGAGCATACATTGAGGAGGCTGTCGAACAACATCGTGTGTAATGCAGACCGTAGCTCGAGTGGAATCCAAATGGGGAGCGATGAGTAGGTAGTCAGTGTGGTGGTAACATGGAGGAGATGGTGTTATGAGAATGAGATGAGAGATTATGGTGAATCGTGGCCGCAGCTGACGAGGATGGCAGAAAATAAGAGAAATTGGGGATGTCTTTTTGAAGACCTATGTTGCATTCTGAATTCAAGGAAACAGTAATAATACTGTGAGACTTTATCAAAATAAGTTTTATCCACAATGGAATGATTAAAACCTTGAATGGTAAGCGTCCGTACGGATTTCTTTTGCATACATACATCAGCCTTTATAATGTAAATCCCCTTAGCTTTTGCAATGTGTAATAGACAAACTCAAGGGATAAAATTAGGACTACTTGGTATAGGGTAGATGACTTTGAAAGCCTTGCTTATATCAATTGTGTGTTCTGTATCTACTAGATGGGATAGTAGTGAACTACGAATGAAATTTCTTTATCTCTTACTTATCGACGCAGAATGGTATTCGAAAATTCGATAATAAATACGCTCTGTTGTATGACCTTACGTATGTATCCTAGGAAATCGGTTCAAACGCTTTCCTTACCTAAGCCATCATGATTTCAATCACCCATAGTTCTTTAATATTCTACTTACTATTACATTGTTATGCTGATTATAACTTATGCATCTTTTTTGAACTGTAATTTCATTCATCTTGACAAGTCGATAGTATTTGAAAACACCAATTTTGTAAATGATGATTAATTTAGAATATTATATATATATATATATATATATATATATATATATTGTAAAGGCGGAAGAGGATATTATCGGAGAGAATATTCGTTGGTCAAATTTTCTTTCGTTTTCTTATATGAGTAAATATTTCTTTTAACTCAGGCATATCTCTTTAAAAGTCTATAAATAAATAAAATGCTAAACATTTACACAAATATCACGAATGAGCTTCAGAATATTTTGCAGTAAATAGTTGCAGTGGAATAAACGTGACTGCAATGTTTTTGTAATTTAGGTCTTATGTGATAGACGTAATAATTTATCTGGAGTGTTATAAAGTTTATCTTCTATAAATGTAAGAACTGTTCATTAGTGTGAATGACTGAAGCAAAACAAATAAGCGTATAGTTAGTGCCGTCAGACAGTGATGTTGTTGTTCAATTTCTTAGTATTATCATTATTTGTGGTACTTTCCGTTAATATGTGTAGTTCTTTTTCAATCAGTCTTGGAAATAATTATGACTCAGTATTTCTTGAAAAATGTGCTAGTATGATTTTAGCAACCATTAAATATTTTAACTACAGAGAGGTCATGAGAGAAAGATATAAATATATTTAAACATTTCACTGTGAAAGAATGCAGGTTAAATGTCCACAAACGCAACAAGATATTTAGAGTACCTAAATATGTGTATGTACATATGTACTAAGGTGTTAAATGGTTTATTTTATAATTAAATAAGAAATTTCTAAAAGTGCATTTTTTGCTCGCTCACATTTTAGTGTTTTTTATCAGAAAGAATGAATACAAACTTTTGTCATGTGGATTAAACAGATACGCTGAAAACAAATATTTTCTTTTATGTAACAAGTGATTCATATGTAGACGATGACAGACTTTCATTCAGTTCGGTTAGCCTTAATGAGACTGACTAGGTGTGAAATAATATACTATTGATAGGCCTCAGTATTCTTCGAATATCATGGCTAAGACAGTATGTTCGATCTGCTGTAAGTCCTTTTGCTCGTCACATGCTCACTTTTCACTAACCAAACGTGGTAGTGTTCAGCTAAGCGTCTACGGAGAACACATTCACAACGAACAATGTAATCAGCTCCACACGAGCATGTAAATGAGTGTACGCTCATGGAGGCGGACATAAGCGTTAGTTCAACCTTGACGTACTGTCGAATCATATTTCAGCAGGTAAATACTAAATGTATGTCAACTGTTTAAAAAGAGTGTTTAATACATTTCTGTCACAACGCCAAAGAAGACACTGTTAATGGGTTTGGTATACAAAGATGACACTGTTGCTGAAGTAATCATAAACCTTTTATCTTAATGTAATAAACGCTCTTTTTATTCAGCTTACATACATTTAGCATTTAGCAGCTGAAATATAATTCAACAGTACGCCAAGGTTGAACTAACGCTTATATCCACCTCTATGAGCATACACTCATTTACATGCTCATGTGGAGCTGATTACATTGTACGTTGTGAATGTGTTCTCCGTAGACGTCTAGCTGAACACTACCCGGTTTATTCAATGAAAGGTGAGCATAGGACGAAGAATTTGTGAACAGTTTATTGAGTCAGATCATTCAGCCGCACGTGATTTATCCTTCAAAGTCACTTAAAGGACTGAATCCAACCACTCAAAAGCTTAAGTTTCCCCACTTTTGCATAGGCGAAGCTCTACCTATGCATGGACTGAAATTTAAATTATGTGTTCAAAAACGTTTTGTAAAACCGCTTTTTTTACCTTGGTTATAGTTAAGTTCTTTTATTTTATTCCGTCTCACCACTTGAATTCATTCCACTTCGCTTCATCTTCGCCGTCTTTACTGTTATTATCATCGTACTGTTAATTTTTTAGATAATACTTGACCTACAATTTTAAAATGTTTACACCAGTTCACTTATTAAATAATTTTTAAAAGTTTTGTAATTCATCCACTTCACCTCTACCCCCTTAATACATCATTTTATTTATCTTTATTCTTAGAATATCTATACTGGCCGAACAATTTCTAGTGCCATTTGATGTCTGTTTTCTTGATACACATACGACTGTATAGCTTGAAAGTGAAGTCATTGACAAGCGATACTTCTTTTCTGAACGAAAACTGTGTTTGTGCTAGTGAATTATTGAGTATATTTCGTAATGTGGAATTATTCAAGTATTTCCTTTCTGTAAGTGTCAGAATACAGTAGAACTTGGTTTGGATTGGCGATAAATACGAAATTAGGAGTGAAATTACATATTGATAGAATTTATTCCAATTTTTCCTACATCAAGAATGGAGGTTTCCTTTTTAAAACAGGGTAATATATATCTCGCTCCCTAATTCCGAAGTTTAAACTGGTTTCGGTTATTGTTAAGCATAATTACACTATACTGCATGAATTACTGCCTACATTTTGAAATTAAAAACGTTGCTTTCAACAGAGATCTTTGAACGTAGGCTTCCTTGTTGAATTGTCATTTCTCATGAGCTGCATTTAATGCATCATAATTGATTATCGGGACTTGAAGAGCCGGTGTATCAGTATACACTTCCATATTTTATCTGATAAGTGTAGTTTTGTGTACAGATTTGTTTTGTCTTGAGTTTTTTTGAGTGGTTATTCGTGATCTTTGCTAGCTTACTAGTTGGAAAAACAGACAGACCGATCAGAAAAATAAACTTGTAGAACTATTTGCAAAACATTATGTTTTAGCTGGTTAAATTGAGGAGAAATTATTGATTCAGTGGTGAAAGCAGTATGACTATTATTTCCTTCAGAAATAATTGTGAAGTTATTGGGACAGAAAATGGTAAAGAACGGCTAGTCTTATGGAAACCGTAAGACCATTTGATTGTTGGTCGTTAATCACGTACTTTAAACATAATCGTCAATTAATTAATCGATAAATTAACCTCAGAGTTACCTATAGATTATAATCGACAATTTAGACGGAAAAAGAATCTAATTTATGTATCAGAACTAGTTTTTTTGTTCCAAAAGTTTGATCACCTGTTCATTAGAAATCACTTCACAGAAATAAATAATTTATAAAATTTAGAGTCACTTTTTTCAAACTTAAACAGACCCATTCAGTGTATATAAGTGAAGGAAAGAAATCTGATTACATTTTAATGAAATGATCATTTTCTAATTCATTTAATGTAAATCAGAGAGGAAATAGACACTACCATATAACACTGATGAGTGTTATACCTTGAGAGTAGAATAGCGGGAATTCTTGTTTGATTTACGTTTCGCTCTCGCTAACAATTACTAACTTTATCATTTTATTATTCCATCCTTATTAAAACATTAACGGTGCATTGATCAGTTGTCTTTTAGAATGGGTGTTGTGAAAAATAGGAATATAGTGTAGAATTCGGTGTTCAATATTTGTTTCTAAATATATGTGAAATTGAATTCACTAAGAAAGCCTTAACAATCTATACCAATAATAAGAAGTCCCTCTCAAAAAACATTTCAACTCTATGCATATCAAGATAAAGAATGCTCACGTAGACTTTGCTTATATTTTACAATTCCATGTAAATTTATGTAAGAATATCTAAATGAATTAGTTGACTGTATCCTGTCACTTTAATATCATACTTTCTTAGTAACATAGACTGAGTCGACCAAGAGGTTTCTAAAATAATCTTAATTTGTAGAAAGTGATAAATAAACTTGTATTTATCACACAAAAAGTGCTTGACTCATTTTTCAAATCAGCACTCTGTAACAAAGAAATAAGACATATTCGCATATACATATAAATGCTATTGAAAGTAAGCGACAATCAGTAAAATTTACTTTTAAGTGGTCTAGAGTCCTCTACATGACAAAACTTGAATTTTCCAGTTGCTTGAAGCTGTAAGGGTTATTTACAGTCACAACGAAATCCTCGGTGTAACTGGTAACTATGATGTTCCATATGTACATTTAGAAATATAATTCTTTTCCTATCAATGTCCTTCTGCAGTTGTTGACAAATTACCTGTACTGATGAGAATTTTTTCCATTTGAAATGCAAGGATAAGTTTCCTTCAGTTATTGGTAAAGGCGGTGAGAAAGGCAGCAAAATTTCTTAAAACTGCCGCCTAGACACCTCCCATCTAAACGTGAATGAAGGTTTTCTGCAGGCCTTTCGGCTTTCGTCACATTTTCGCAACAGTTTAGAGCATTGGATTTTTCGTCCACTTGAGTGATGAATTCGTCTGCAAGACTCAATATTGATCTTTCTCCTAAATGGTTCAAACTAAGCAAAGATACCACTGTGATTCATTTAGAATTTGCTATTAAATAAAATTAATGGTGTAAATGAGTTCATTCGTAGCCATGGGATGACGTGGTGTGACGTTATAACTATTGAAAGATATTCTTAAGGTTGAACATTGCAAATACAACTTATCATTTTTGCTGTATTCCTTGCTGACAGTTGCCTTTGGAGACACTGTTTTGAAAATACTAATTACCTTTTTGTGTGCGTCAGTGTCATAGCGGTAGAATGCTCGCCGATCACGCAGATGATCAGGGGTTCGATTCCCTGCCAATGCACTCCTTCACCTTGCTAAGCTACTAGAAAGACTGGTAGGGAGGAAAAGTTGTTCATGAAGCTGGCAACCACATCCCGTAAAAATAAACTTTACTGCTACAGAAACTTCGAGGCTGTAGCCTGAAGCCCTATGTTCCACTGGGAATGTTAATGAATAAATAAATGCCTTTAATTTGTCCCTCACATTTGCTTCGTAGGGATTATTACTTAAAAAAGTGATTTGAATTAAGCTCACATGCGTATGATCGCGTGGCTTTTGATAGTATTAACTCACTACAGGTAAATTTTGCCAGCTATTAATCACTAACAATTACGCTCAGATTACTGTGATTTCACCTCAAATTTGTTGACTTTTGTTATTAGAATCTTTCAGTTGATTTAATCTAAACACCTATAATGAATTAGTTGAGGACCTAAGAACTGTCAGTCAAATCTCATACATAATCCGATCCTATCAGAGGTCAATTATGACCCTAAATGCTTATTGTCAGGGTCTGAGAATTTGTGTTGAGTGACACATGCTGCAGGCTGTTACGGGATATGGTTATTATGAAAACTCCAGATACTGTTGTGACAAATACCATATAGTATTCCTCTTCTTCAGCGTCTGATATTATACCACATGCACCAAGCTACAGTTTCCTTCCGGTAAGTGTAGTGATTACTTTGCTCATTCCACCAATAAATTTTTATCAACACACTGAAAACCCTTCAGCTGCATCGTCTGGCATTCAGATAACAGTTGTACTAAAGATAATCAATTCCATCTCAGTCAGTTAGCCAGCTTTTTATTGCTTGCAGAAATATATCTGTTCTGAGGAGCAATAACAACTTACGCCGTTAAGAGCCAATAGTGATCAGAAGCTAGAAACACAGGGCCAAGTCAGTAGAAGTGTCGTTTGGTGTTAGCCATATAGAAGAGGCAAGCAATATTTTGCTTCATTTGAATTATAAAACCTTTCTGAGTGCTGCAAACAATACACTGTATTTTGCATAACTTTTTTAACTTCGTATTATCTTACTACAACAGTTTTACTTGATAGAATGAATTGTGAGCTGTATGCCAGTGTTTTTCCCAGATTCAGGCTGAATTCACTACGGCATAAAATGACGCTCACATAACAGAAGACTTTCTTAGTAGTCCTGCTAAAGTACAACTCGATAGTATATTTCTTCAGATTAGTATTGTGATGTGCGCATCTATCAACAGTTTACTAGTATAAGAAAACAACATTGGGTGTGCTCATCAATTAACTAATCAACGATATGTCAAAATTAAAGCTATGCTTACGCAAATTATTTTATTAAAGCCTTTGACTTTTATTTAAGTATAAGATGGTCATCTCATTGACTTTGTCTCATGAAATTTAAATTAGCGTATAGTTATTTATTTCTATTGTCTTCTTAAATTCACTGCAGAACTTGAAGAGATAAATAAAGATGAAGTCAAAGAGTATATGTATTCTTGTGTATATTCAGCGTGTCAATCGAATGAAAAAATCGATTTCTAGGGAGATGTTAAGCCCTTTAGATGTAATTAAATTTTGTAAAGGTGCCAGTAGTGCTATACTTACATACTAACTTCTGCCTTATGTAATACATAAGGGGTAATAACCCATAATTGATGCAAAGTGACTCAAATAGAAATCTTAAGACATGCTGTATGTTAACTAAATTTTTGTATTTTTAGAGTGAAACAACTTTATGTGATAATATAGTGACACTACTTCGCATTTAAGAAAATGCGAAATCCTCAGCCAATAATGATTTTGGCGTCAATCATTTTTCCAGGGAATATAATCTGGAGAATGTCGTGTGGATGGCAGCATTTCAACCTGCCACACCTCGTAGACCATACATAAGGGTAGAGAAAAAGATGTGAAAAACAGTAACATAAACAAATGTGTGCGGAAAGAAGCACTGTGTCATGAGAAATTGTAATTAAAAATAACTGAAAAAATTGGGGTGAATGGAATAAAATCAGAGGGAGTAAGAATTACACACAGTGAGCGAAAAATTATCAAAAAAAGGAATGAAAGAAGAAAGAAAAAAAGTGAGCTAAAGAAAACTTACCGAACTTGGTCCATGGAAGTTGTAGAGGTTTTGAACACACAGCTCCGGCTTCTCGATGCATATTGAGAGGGCTTCTGCAGTACTGAGAAGTCAGAAGCATACTGCTTTTGGTAGGTTTTTGTTGACTTTGTAAATTGCTTTGAAATATAAGCGTCAGAATACCAACATCATATCTGAGGGAGTTGTTGCTAAGATGCACGCTGAATGTACAATTCACCTTCAACGGCGACATCTACAGACAGAAAGACGGAATTGCAATGGGATCTCCTCTTGGCCCACTCTTACCAGACTGCTTTATGGCTCGTTTGGAGACCGGAGTTTTAAAATCAACAATAAACAAATTACAACTGTACAAAACGTATGTAGAAGATACCTTTATAGTCTGGTGTGATAACTCCGAGTTCAGTTGAGTTTTACAGTTTAATGATTCCCATGATTCGATTAAATTCACAATGGAATTAGAAAACGATTCAAAGATTCCGTTTCTGGACGTGGAATTAACAAGAAGAGATGATGGAACCCTGAAGAGATCCATCCACGGAAAACCGACATGAAATGGCCAACTGACGCATTTCTTTAGTTGGATACCTTTGAGCCGAAAACAAGCTCTCGTCATCGCACTAACCCATCACATTAGAAAAATCTGCAGCAGCGATTGCATGGAAGAGGAGCTCCTATTCCTCTAAAATATCCTGACTCAAAATGATTACCCGACACGTTCGTTAAAAAGAACATGAAAGCTAAACCAAAAAGGGATGAATGCGATTCAGTGCTGAAGAATAGGCTGTATCTGAATCTAAATTTCAGGGGAGATTTTTCAGCTGACACCCTGAAGAGGAGAATATCCAGCTCTTTAAAGAAGACCTTCCCTTAGTGTGACGTTGTCTAGTCGCCCACTACTTGTAAACAATGCGAAGGACAAACTGTCGCATATGACCAATTCAATGTGTATATACCAGTTCACCTGCTCGTACGGATCTAGGTAGATCGGTCGTTGTATGAGCTTCCTTTCAAAATGTTTTAGAGAACACTACCCAACATGGCTGCGAAGAGAAGGCACTGGTTCAATCAGAAGTACCATTAATGAATATCTCCCACAACATCTCAACTGATTCTTTCAAAGCAATTTACAAAGTCAACAAAAACCTACCAAAAGCAGTATGCTTCTGACTTCTCAGAAGCCCTCTCAATATGCATCGAGAAGCCGGAACTGTGTGTTCAAAACCTCTACAACTTCCATGGACCAAGTTCGGTAAGTTTTCTTTAGCTCACTTTTTTTCTTTCTTCTTTCGTTCCTTTTCTGATCATTTTCCAATTATCATAATAATTTGCTTTCTCCAAAAACATTACTTATAATACACACAGATATAAGAGGTTACAAGGCGTGAATGTATCTGCGTCAATGACAATAGTTTTGAGGGTTGTCAGCAGCAGTCTCCCACCATTAACTCTTATTATCTCAACTACCCAATCTACGGACGCTACACTTCCGTGCATGGTTGTAACCAACCTCGTTGGCTTCGTGGACTGATACCATGTTAGAACTTGTTTGTTCCTAGTTCTTTGCCAGCCCAATCTCAGATTCCTGAATTTTCTTGACGTGGAAGACAGTGAGTTGACATGCACAACACATATCTATACTTAATACTTTAATTCTAATCTCAGTATGACCTAGCATAATTTACAATCTAAAACGAGCTTTTCACATCCGTGCTAAGACTATGTCAGCCGTTGATCATTTAATGTTTAAGTATGGTGGCCAACACGCTAAACCACTACACTCAACTTACAGTCGATTCAAAGCTGTCTTCCAGGATCAATTCAGATTTGGTAGAAGCTAATCATATCTTAAATATCCTAGAATATATGTCCAATATATTCACGTGTTGGTGGCACAGTGGTT
The DNA here is from genome assembly GCA_944472135.2 of Trichobilharzia regenti. Classification (NCBI taxonomy): domain Eukaryota; kingdom Metazoa; phylum Platyhelminthes; class Trematoda; order Strigeidida; family Schistosomatidae; genus Trichobilharzia; species Trichobilharzia regenti. The sequence continues at coordinate 88,740,776 of OX235270.1, forward strand.
AGGACGCTCGCCGACCATGCACATGGTCCGGCGTTCGACCCTCGGCCGACGCACTCCTTTACCTCGCCAAGCCAGTAATAAAGCTGGTAAAGACGGAAGGTTGGGCATGAGGCTAGCAACCACATCCTGTGAAAATAAACACTGCTACAGAAACTTCAAGCCACTAGCTTGGAGCCCTATATTCCACTGGGGACGTCAAGGAAAAAAATATGTTCAACATATTCACAAAACTTGGTATTTTGTCAGTTTCTTCACTTATAGGCCCTAAACCGACAAGACTATTTACTGGTAACAAGTCAGTCTTCACAAAATTGAAGTTATACATGTTGACATTCATTGGAACAACTACGATGAAATTAAATAAAAATGGTGAGATTAGACAACCACCACAGATATCACTGGTTGCCATAACTTCAGCTGACAATTCTGCATGAACTCTCAGATGATCTAAGGAGTTCGGGGGGAGTGCCTTGGTTAGTGCGGTATGCTTTCTCGACACACTTTTCATGATCAGACATTGACAAATTGCTTCTCTGGAGACAGAGTCAAGTAATTCTTTCAGTTAAAGAAATAAAACAGGCGTTGAACCCCGATAAGTTTGTCTAAGTTCAAGAACCTATCAAAGGTCGAAAACATATTGATAACCGTTTAAATATATAGACTGGTCTCAGTATTCTCTAGCCTCTACCATGATTTGAAGCGTATATATGTGATGAAAATTCTTCCCTATTTAATCACTCCTTTTATTTAAATCATCTTTAAATTTAATGAATTAATTTTCTAACACTTTTTCCCTAAAACACTAATTGAATAAAATTATGTGTGACATTTCAGTTCACATTTTAACAACATATTATGGATTTTTATTTATAAGGACATATAAATGTTTACCAGTGAAGGACATAAGAATCTTACTCCTATCAAGTGTGTATAAAGTTCTTGTGAAAAGTTGAAAATTACGGTGTTTCAAAATTTAATTTGATAGTAGTAAATTCGTAAATGTAATTGGACTTGTTGACACTGTATTCAAGAGCTGGTACGCATACACAAATGACACAATGAGAATAAAAATCATGAGTAACCCAATACACCAAGACAAATCAGCTGACACCTAAATGCTCTTTTTTCTAATTTTTATTTGGTTATTTATGTTTAGATTCCTTTTAAAAATCTTTTTGGTTGGACTTATGAAATGAAAAGTACTTTTCATAAGCAACTGAATTTTTTCTGAAAGCCATGTTTCTCCTAATAATAAATGAAATGTATTCGTAGTTAGACAATAAACCTAGTAAAACTTTCATACAAAAGCTTCATATGCTGAAGTTAAAGTTACTGTTATTATCATTATTATTATGGATTCAATTTGAATGAAGACTGAAATTTTATGGATTCTAAGTTGGACACAGGTAGTAACTGAGGTAGGACATGTCTCTTCCAAATGCGTAATTTTTTTTCTTTTCTGAAATATAGAAATCAAAGCTATCCGCTTTTCTAATTATTTGAGGTATTACTTACAAAATCATTTGAGTAGGAATATTAAAACCATGAATAATTCCAACATCAGACTAGAAAAAGGAATTAGGGTTATAAGGCTTAGTCAAGACTTTATATTCATCCTTCCACCTTCGGTAGTTTCTGTAACTGAATTATGCCACCTAGCAATATACTAACTTCCATTGCTTTAAAAGGAGTGGTAGAGCTGTAAATTACTATAGTTAACTAACATATGTGAAACTTTCAAATAAATGGGACGTTTCAGACACAATTTACTGCTCATAATCACATCAAGGTACTCACACAACTTTCTCGCTCAGCTTATATACATGAGTAAATGGTGTCTACCAAAGAAGGGCGACTTACACCTCACACTGCAAGAGCTCGCGTGGAATCATGCTCTTGTCCACGCCAAGTAAAATACTAAGTCACGTCATCGTGGAGAGAATGAAAGATGCACTGGATGCACAACTCTGCCACGTATTGGAACAAAGTGGATTCAGAAAAGGCAAATCATGCGCTCATCAGATTGCAGCTCTACGCATCGTCATAACAGAACAAAGGATAGAATGACAGTCAAAACTCTCTCTTCACCTCAACGTCATCGACTTCAAAAAGACCTTAGATAGACAGCGTTAACCGAAAGGTAATTTGGAAACTACCTCAACACTACGCCGTGCAGTGTGCAACTCTTAATCAACCTGATTCAACAGCTGGCTTTATGACAGTGCTACGTGTTAGTCAGGTGATCTACAACGGAAAACTCAGAGAGGTGTTCGAAATGGAGACAAGAGTAAGACAGGGCTGCCTATTATCACCAATGATATTCCTAATTATGATGGGCAGGACCATGCGTCAGACTGTGCACTGAGAGTGGGAAGACAGGAATACGATACAGCGACCAATAAGAAGACTCTAGGAGATCCGGATTTTGCGCGTGGGAAATTCTTGTTCAGTGTCATACAAACTAGAAGACTTGCAGGCGACAACCAACAAACTGGCTGAAGCGGCAGTTCGGCGAAGACACGACTGCAGGGGAACATAAAGAAGATAGTCAACTACCAGCAACAGTAACAACATCCAGCACCAATCAACATCAACAGGAGAGACTTAACAGAGAGTATTTCCTTCACTTATCCCCGCACACGACACTCATGAAGATGTCAAAGTCAGTCTGATTCGGAATAGGAAATATATGCCTCCATCAACCTGAAACCAGTTTGGAAATCTTCTACACTTGGCCTCAGGATAAACAACAAGATTCGTATTTTCAACACAAATGTGAAGTGAGTCAGTTAATACTTCTACACGGGTCAGAAACTTTCACTGCACGTGTGTCACGCAAAGGATTTCCAACAAGCCATTGCAGACTTTCATAAACAGCTGTCACCTTCGCTAGCTAGCTCCATACTGAAGATCAAATGACCACCGGGTCATTAGGAACTAGTGACAAGAAACTGTGCAGTGGAACAGACCAACAAAGAGCCACTCAGTCAACAAATATGTAAGAGTGAGTAGAGATGGATCGAGCATACATTGAGGAGGCTGTCGGACAACATCGTGTGTAATGCAGACCGTAGCTCGAGTGGAATCCAAATGGGGAGCGATGAGTAGGTAGTCAGTGTGGTGGTAACATGGAGGAGATGGTGTTATGAGAATGAGATGAGAGATTATGGTGAATCGTGGCCGCAGCTGACGAGGATGGCAGAAAATAAGAGAAATTGGGGATGTCTTGTTTAAATCCTATGTTCCGCTCGGAACCCAAGAAGGTAGTAATATAATAATAATAGTCAGTTATATAGAAGTTCATCTCTGTATTGAGAATAGCCTCTGAGTTTTGGGTGATTAGTTAAATTTCAACTTAGATAGAGTACAGTCAGTGAGCTAAATAGCTGAAAACAGAAATGTAACCAGACCGCATTTAAGATACATGAAGTGTAGAAAATGAAAGAAATTCTTTCTTACTCTCACCTTATTCTTCTCTTTGTACCCTTCAGTGGTGAAATAGAAAGTGGAAATGTTTATTTGCAGAGATTTAATTGGTTCCTGTGTTTTATCATGAGCAGACGTTGGTTAGGGAACAATGGTGAAACTTGGGAGTACTGGACATCTCTTTGGTCCTAGTTCGGGACTCTTTATCACTGGGGTTCAAACCTCAGACCTTCCGACTACAATGGGAGCTTGTAGAAAGTTAAGCCACTGGGATCTGATCTAATTGCCCATGAATTCCAACTTCCTTCAGTTCACGATAGAATTCAAGAAAAAGGAAATAGATAGGCGTTAAGTAAAAGCTAAGGTCACTGAATATGAACTTCTTTATTTTAAATTGCTGTAAAGATTATTTTATTGCGTTTTGGCTATCTGCAAGAGCTTTTAAAGTTGATTTGTCAAAGATAGATTTAAATGACTAGATGAAATTCCATTTACTTCCAACTTCACAATCTTCAGACGATTGGGCTAGTTTACACAGAACGTATTGGAGTTCACTTATACCACTCATAGCTCACAAAAGTAGACCTATAAGGCTTTAAACAGCTCTCTATGCAGTAATCAAACTCTATTTCACTAATGTTGTTTATAACCGGTGTATAGCACACAAGATTCCACTGCAGTTTTTGATTAATACCTGAGTTTGTTTATTAATTATTTCTGCTACTTTTTATATTATGCGTGACGTACACTTTCGTTAACATCCATCACTGAAGGAAATATTGAATTAGTATATTTGTTAATATGACAGTGTAATTGTCATTTGGTCAGACAATGAGTGTTTATACTTCATATCCTTTTATCTACTGTCGGTCATATAAGGAACGTTTCATTACTTATGATTGTTTTTTATTCTTAATAGACTCAGGTTTATACTTTATGAATGATGAGTAGTTGTGTACACTCGACTACTGTTTTCTCATTTTTCCTTGTTTGCTTCTGTAAACAGCAAAGGCAGTGAGAACAAATTAGCCCTGTGATGGCACTAAAGGTGTATACATAATAAATGAAAGTATGAGATCACCGACTTGTACAGTCGATATTACTTTATTATATTCTTTTTTTCATGTTTACGGATCAACTTTTTCTTTTGCTAGTGAAACAAGAGTGAAGATCTTAGGCCAAAGACATTTCATAGTACATAAAGTAACGTTTACTACTGAACTAGCGTCTATTAGGGTTTGCCGACTCCCTACCAAAATTTATCATTGGCATAGATTAATTCAGTAGCTGAATAAGTGTTAAACCGTAAACGAGAATGTCTGTCATGTAGTTGAATAAAAACACAATGAGGTATAAAATGTTTATTGGATTTTTACTGCATTTTTTAACACTCACAGTATTGTTATGGTTATTTATGTTCGACAGTGTGGTTTAAAAGAATTGTGTAGCTGATGACTAGCAATGTAATCTATTATACAAATTTCATCCTATTTGAGACTCGTCACTGGATGCGCTTGCGGTCTTTAGTAGCCGAACATCTTGATTTAATCAGTCGGTGAGTAGAACAGTCCGATCACACGCAGATTTCTGTATGAATTCTCAAGATAAGTATATGTGTGACCAGATTGTCAGAAATATTTCGCCCAGTTACATTACATGATTATGTTGCTTGAAATCATAAATGGAAATGTGTTTAAAAAGTTTTTACTTTCTAATTTTCCTAATCATCAATATTATAATGTCATCTCTTAGACGATACCCTGATTTCCACCCAAAATAAAGTATTACATTTTTGCCATTTTTCATTGTTTTAATAGTCATCATGTATTCATGTAGCTTTCATTAGCCTGTTATGGACTTATCCGAGTAAATAAAAAGGTAGATCTCGCCAGAATGAATAGCATTGTGCCATATAGTAAACTGTTAGTTATTATGCTTAAGATCCTGTCCGTTGAGTAACTATCAGGCATTAAAGCAAGTTAAGAATTATGTACTGTATTTAGTCATACTGTCCAGAATAAAGCTATTATTACTGCTCTCATATGGATTAAGCTGAAATAAATATGGAGAGAGTTTTTCACGTGATGTAGTTGATTATATCAGATACCCATACCTAATTGATTTTTCAACTATTGTGTCAGCCAATAGAGCCTAAGCATTGAAAAACCTATAGAAATTTATAGTCATACAGTTTACCAATAAGAATTTTATTTCTTTTGCACCACTAATGTGAAAAGCCCACATCACCTAACATATAAACATTCGCATCACTGTTTTGTACAAATAATATCTACTGTCTTGGAATAAATAAATGGGAGATGATAATGAACTGCCTAAGATGTGCAATGATGGAGGAAGTGAGTATAGTTTGAATCAAGTGATTACTTCACAAAGTTTATTTCATCAGAGTGAGGCAAGTCGTGCGAGAAGAAAGAAAAAAGAAAAGGAGAAAGAACAGCACCTTGAGGGACACCAGCTTCAGTAGGCAATGAAGTGGAGGACTTCTTTTTATACACGGTGTACTGCTTTCTATTTGAGAAATAGGAATGCAACCAGTTAACAGCCCAATATTCTGTTTGACTAGCAGCAAGTTTATTTAATAAGATGTCCCTAGGGACCGAGTCGAAAGCAGATGTATAGTCTAGGAAGGCGCAACGAACAAATTTAGCCCCCTTGTCTAGACTGGAAGCAATGTTATGATATAAGACGGCAGCTGCATCTAAAGTGCTTCTACTGTGCTTATATGCAAGTTGTTTATGGTCTTAAAAGGATTTAAGCGAAGGTTCAAGACTAAGTAAAAGTAATTTCTCCATAGTTTTCAAAAAAGGAGACGTAATAGCAATGGGTCTAAATTTGACACATGCTCCAGTAGAAGATTTAGGTATGGGTACAACTTTAATGTCCTTCCAAACGGCAGGCACAATATTATCGGAAAAAGATTTGTTAAATAGATCAGTAAGAGGGTGACACAGAATATCAGAACATTTTTTAAAAATAATACTAGGTACATAATCGGGACCTAAGCTCTGGGAAGGATTTAGAGACTTGAGGCACTTTTGAACATCATTTGTGTTAAAACCTGGAAAGGGGCTTTTAGGGGTTGTGAGATATTAAAGGTTTGACGTGATATCTCGTTCAACAACTTCTAATTAATTTATTCTCGCGTACCAAAGACAAAGCAAAAGCCAACAATTGGTCGTCCAAACGAAGAAATGTATTTACGAACCAAAACCAGCCGTTAGACGAACGCTTAGCTAGCTAGTGATCGTGCACGTGACACGACGAGGTACCAAATGGCGGGGATGCTTGACCGGAAGCCTTCAGCTAAACAAGTCGACTTAAACAGTGGTGGTCAGCATCCAATGAGTGATTGCTGTGGTCAATAATTTTGGGGAATTATTTACCGCTACAGCTCACTCCCCCCCTAGTGGGGTCGTGAGGACCCTAAGACAGAACCAGCCGGAAGTAAAAAAAACTCGATGGTTCCCTTTCGGGTGAAAAAAATCTTCCGAGCGGCTTGGTCTTATGCCTACTGGTTTGTCTGCCTATGCTAATGGGGTGTTTGTACATAGCTTCCTGGTGTTGTTCGTTGGATTCCGTGCTTCGTTTGTTTCCCGTCCAGTGCCCGTCGCACCTGGAAAAGAAAACAAGAACGCTAAGAACCATGTCGAGGAAAATGTACGAAATGATCTTTTTGGTTAAAAAAAATTGTGTGCATTTACTATACAGTAAACTATTGCTAAGTTCAGAACATCGGAAAAAAAATACATCGAATTAATTTTTTAAGTATGTTACATGAACTGTGGAGAAAAAACAATTTTTTTGTGTTCGGTGGTACTGTATATAAAAAAAACTTATACGTCAAAAAAAAAATAGTACCACAAACGAGTGAGTTGCGTGAATCACACGACTTCGTTAATTCAAATAAGTATGCAAGTGTTCTGGGAACCTTACAGTGCGTCCAGAACGGTTTTTCTTAGGAGGCTCAACCTTAGTAGCCAGTGGGCGAATGCCCTTGCAGTCAATAGTGTGACCCAGGAAGTCGAGTGAGTCAACACCGATTTGACACTTATGAATATTAATGGTAACACCATGTTGGCGTAACCTGTCAAATGCCAAGTCCAAGTGCCGAAGGTGAGTTTCCTTGTCTGGACTGGCAATGAGGCAGTCGTCTAAGTATGCGTATACAAAGTCGAGACCGCGAAATACTTCGTCGATGAAGCGTTGGAATGTTTGGGCTGCATTCCGAAGACCGAATGGCATACGTAGAAATTCAAAAAGTCCGAAAGGCGTAATGATAGCCGTTTTCGGGATGTCTTCTGTTGCCATCGGGATTTGGTTATACGCTTTAACCAAGTCGATTTTAGAGAATATAGTCGCGCCGGATAAGGTTGCCGTCAAGTCGTGTATATGAGGCAACGGGTAGCAATCAGGGGTTGTTTTGGCATTCACTCGCCGGTAATCACCGGTGGGTCGCCAATCGTTGCTATCCTTTTTCGGAACCATATGAAGTGGGGATGCCCATGGGCTATTCGAAGGTCGAATGATGCCAAGGCTAAGCATATGGTCAAATTCATTCCTGGCGATTCTCAGTTTGTCAGGAGCTAATCGTCGTGCTTTAGATGTCACAGGTTGTCCTGTGGTAATGATGTGGTGCATAACATTGCTGGTTATGCACGGTAGGTCGTTCGACGGGCAGTTAAGTTCCGGATACTTGTCAACGATAGGTTGAAAAGTTGGATCAAGAATTGCCTTTATCTTAACGGGTGACAAACTAGGGCCTATGTAGCTGATGCCTTTGATAGACAGACTAGTAGTATTGTCAATCAGTCGTTTTCGGCGGACGTCTACGAGTAAATCATGATGATTAAGTAGGTCCGTGCCAATGATGGGCATTGTAACGTCAGCGAGAAGGAAAATCCACCGAATAGGTTTGCGTAAACCTACGTTCAGATAGACGTATTTCCTACCAAAGGTTGCGATTGGTTTTCCATTTGCAGCCTGTAAGTTGAAGGTAGGTTCCTTCTGTCGATCTGCTGCTGTAGCAGGAAGGACGCTGACTTCGGCGCCTGTGTCGACTAAGTATCGAGTCTGGCTTATCACATCATGGATGTAAAGTAGGCGGCTAGTGCCACCGGCGACGGTTGCCGCTAACGCGTGCCGGCGGGATAGTTTCCCACAGACTTTGAGACATTTCCGAAGTTACAAGGCTTACGGCAACACTTCGCTTCTTGGCCATAGGTGTTGTGGTACCAGCACCAGTCAGGGTTTTTCAGTGAACGTGGTTTGGACTTAGATCGACCACGCGAGTTCCTGCGTTGAGGAGATTTAGGACGACGGTTGGAGGATTTAGAATGTGTGTTTGACCTAAACATCTGCTGAAGGGAGTTGCATAACTCTGTCATTGCAGGATCCTCACTCGAAGTCTGCTTAGTCATTGAGCATATTTCGGGGACAGACCGTTTAGTTATTTCTAGGATCTTATCTGCAGTAATAGCTAAGTCCTCTATTACAGTACCCTCAAGTGTCACAAGTACGGTCTGTACAGATTGTGGCAACTTGGTTAAGAAGAGTTCTCTAAACAGTCCTTCGTCGAACTGACATTGGCCGACGACTTGTTTCATTCTTGTCAGCATGCTCACGGCTGACTGATCTCCTAACTCGATGTTGCGAAATAATTCATCTAGACGTTGTCTGTCCGTGAGAGCGTTTCTCCTGAGGAGGGATGCTTTCAGCAACTCGTACGAGTTACTTACCTCGGGACTCAACATCTGTGATGTTACGTACTTGCTGAATTCCCGCGGTAGGGCGTGAATAACTGCAAGTAACTGTGAACGTTGATCAGTTATCCCATGCTCACAAAAATCTGCTTCAGCTAGCAGAAACCACGTTTCAGCATTATCTGGCCAGTATGGTACGAGCTGAATGGTTTTAGGAGTTGAGCGGATACGGATGACCTTGGGACTAAGATCACTCATGACGAAAATTATATCGAATTATATATGGTACAAGAACAAATACAAAATGGAACGAACTCACCGGGATTATCTGAGTAATTGTCGTAGTTGAAGTTCGCGGTTAGGCTCACCAGTTTAGGGGTGAGAGGATTTATCGTGGGTGAAGTTCGCGGTTGGGCTCACCAGTTTAGGGTTGTGAGATATTAAAGGTTTGACGTGATATCTCGTTCAACAACTTCTAATTAATTTATTCTCGCGTACCAAAGACAAGGCAAAAGCCAACAATTGGTCGTCCAAACGAAGAAATGTATTTACGAACCAAAACCAGCCGTTAGACGAACGCTTAGCTAGCTAGTGATCGTGCACGTGACACGACGAGGTACCAAATGGCGGGGATGCTTGACCGGAAGCCTTCAGCTAAACAAGTCGACTTAAACAGTGGTGGTCAGCATCCAATGAGTGATTGCTGTGGTCAATAATTTTGGGGAATTATTTACCGCTACAGGCTATTATTAACACAAGTGATGCTGGGAAACATGGCATTTGAGGGAAAGTAAATAATAGATTTGTTAAGAGTACATACATCAAAAGAATATGGAATATTGTTTATCTGCTTACCACCAGTGATTTCCCTAAATAGTTTCCACATATTAGAAGGAATTTTGCAGGACATGAATTTCTGGTTATATATTACATTCAACCTCTGCATTTCAGACTTAACTAAGAAGTTAGTTCTTTTTACACCAATTTCATCTTTGATTTTATATAGTTTTTCCTTCTCTCTACGAAGCTTTTTAAGTTGAGGCGAGGAGAAACGGTCAAATTTGACGAATAGTGTTTCTTTTGGACAACAGATTTCAAAACAGAATTTCAGATAGGATGTAATATTAGAGATATTGTCATTAAGTAAATCAACATTAAACAAATCCCATCTTGTGTCACTGAGCATGTTTCTAAGATGATGTACGTTCTCATTTGAGTAGCATCTGTGAACAACTTTCTTAGACAAATTTGAGAAGGCTTTACTGTGTAACTTTCCGTAAATTTTGGGTAAGACTCGTACAATACAATGATCAGAATTGAAGAGCGGGGCTCTTTTACGAGCTTCGTATATTCCAGAATCATTTACAAATACTAAATCAAGTGAAGTATTTTGTCGAGTTGGGAAATTAACAACATTTGCATGCCCAACAATGTAATAAGACTGCAGTCGCTGGTGTTGAAGTCGCCGGTCACTATAGATAAGGAGTTACCAAACGAAGCAGCAGCAAAAGTAGTGAATTCATCAGCGAAGATAGATAGTTCTGAGTAACTGCAACAAGGTGTGATATAGATATTTGTGACAAAAATGGAGCTGTACTTGGGTAAGTGTTTAGATCGACATTTTACAGTTATACAGTCAATATTGTCATTCGAGAATTTGAAGCAGACGTTGTTGGCAGTAGACCACTGAGAAGTAATAAAAGTGGCAACACCACCACCTCTCTTCTTCTTCGAGCTGCATCGGTCTTGTCTGTAGATTGTGAACCCACTTAAGGAGACTAAATTGTCGTCATATGAATCATGGAGCCAAGTCTCTTGAAGAGTGATTACACCAGTATTACAATATATATTTGAGTATAATAAAGAATGCAAGTAGTTAATCTTGTTCGATAATGACCTGCAATTTGTGCTCATAATCACAGGAACAGTCATCTGATGCATTGAAATACACTTTAATGATCTCTGCCAACCTCCATGATGCTTTTTCTTAACGTTATTATATACTCGTAAATCAACGGGTTGAAGACATTTTAAATAATTGCGAGAGTAAGTAATGCGACTTGGATACATAATTGAATGATTAAAACAAAATAAATCCGAGGAAATAGATGCAATATGTAGGATGGAAATTTTGGTAGCCGAAGATTTAAGCAGGCTGCCTATATATGTACGGTAAGCTCCTCTCAAAATTGAACACAGTCACAGATCTCGGGATAACATACTCAGATTTATCCTTTTCAGATCATGCAAATAAGGTTGTATCTGACTGTAAACGACTTACTGGCTTTGTACTGCGTAACTTCTACACCCAAGAAGCAAGATTAGCTATATATAGGACATGTATCCTCCCAAACTTGAATAATGTGCTCTCCTATTTAGTAACCTCAGGTATGCAGACAGAAGAAAAATCGAAAGTGTTCAGAGATTCCTCACGAAACGCATAACAGGGTTTGACCAAAGAGTGGAATATATTGACAGGTGTATACGTGTGAAATTAGAACCTCAGTGGTTAAGGAGAGTGAAGTGCAACTTATTTCCACTCTTCAAAGTAATTAGGAAACATTGCTATAGTAACTCATCCATAACGTGGGAAAATATTAAATCATATCAGCTGCGAAACCACGACTACCTTGTCAGAGCGCCTACCCACAGAAAATCCATTAGGGCGAACTTTTTCACCATTAAATATTGCACTCTTTGGAACCAACTACTTTCTGAAATAAGATGTTGCGAAAACCCCCATGGGTTCAAAAGGAGCCTAGAAAGACACATTAACATGTCCACTCTAGCTCGTTTAAAAGATCACAACTGTTGGCAGAACGGAAATTGAAAGCCAGTCCAGTCTTCAGTATAGTCACATACGTATAACTCGAATCTAATACTTACACACCGAACGTTTAACTAATTTACTTATTTCTATTCTCTATGATCTTCACTAAGTTGTGTTGGTAAAATTAACCCTGGAAATAATTATGATAGTAACCACACCTTTTAATATTTTACGTATGTATATACTAATATAATAATACTTATTAATCATGCATGTTCAGTTCTTGAAATTAGATTGTTATTAAAATACTTAAAATGATTAAAATATTTATGCAGCAAATGTTCTCTCGCTTTACCACGCTTGTTTCCCTTATAGCACTCAGTTATTGAGCCTGATGCATTCTTTGATATTACGAATTATAATATTGATTATGCTCTTATCATTTATAGTTTGATTTACTTTACGGCTCCCTGTAAGACTAACTACCATTGTCAATGTGGTCGAAGATTGGACGATCAATTCATGGTTGTTTGCTCAAACCCAACTTCCCCATAATTTTCGCGGCTCATCAATCTGCCAGTCATCAATGTCAAATGTTGACTACATATAAGACTGTCATGAAAATTTAGTACACTAATTCCTGCCAGCTGACCTTACCTTCAGTTCATACTACCTACTTTGAACCCTAACTATTGTGTTCTTCTGAATCTTGCTCCACTACTCACAAAACCTATTCGTTTTACTCTTTAAGGTTTTAACTTCTTTTAAAGTAGTCTGTTCATTAGGACGCATGCACACATATGTAATATGTTCATAAAGATGTACGTGGAGACCTATTGGAAGCACTCATTGAGAAGGCTAGGGAGATGGAATATGTGGTACGAACATGTCTGGTACCAAGCAATATATTTGCGGTAGCCATTATCATCATAGTCTCAGAGCCTAACATCACAAAAGGAGGGAGGGTGGCGCTAGCTGATCAGTAGATATGGTGGTGATCACTAAGGTGAATCGCCCCATTCTGCAGCAATGGCAATATGCAATTTGACGGCTCGAGATTTTTTCTTGAAAAAGATAATAATGAACACCTAGACAGATCACGCTACTGCCTTTAAACATATACCATTCACTCAGCCTATTGTTGAGATGCGACCACATGGGCTCTGCACAGATTGGTGGGGCATTTTATAAATTGACTCGCTATCCATTGTCGGATCTTTAAATACCACTTCACAATGTCTTATCTCATTCATTTTCTAATAACGTCTTTACTTGATCCTCATTATACTCCATTAAACCTAACATTTTAGAGCTCTTAATGAATTTGATTCGACTTATTCTATTCCTATTCTCTGAAGGGGAAGGCTGTGCACCAGATAGACAAAACGGTATTAAACAAAACAACTGGTGCAAATCACGTATCATAAACCGTTAATGCCCAGCTCTCGCTACGCTCGGGCCCACGCTGTTCCTTGAAGTTTTCAGAAACGCTTAGTTATAACGGACGAAAAAACCAAAACACCGATCTGCCGCTTGATATTTCTTTATTGTTACACCAACATATAAAAAGGATAAGTGAACGAAGGTCTGAAAACAAATATTACAATAATAAATCATTGTATTACTTCTGACGATGTTTCAATCTTCTTTCTGAACAGCGACCGATGAGACGATGACTGTCGTATTGATGCCTCCGCGAAAATTCGGGAAGTTGATTTTGAGCAAACAACCAAGAATTGATCGTTCAATCTTCAACTCCATTGACACTCCCCGGCAAAAAAGGGATCCGACCCTTTTTTCCTTCACGACCAATGCACGTTGACTTGGATGCCATTCCGAGAACCTGGGTCACACGGACAGAGCTGAAATGGAAAACAAACAGAAAAGCCAACACACCACAAGTATACCCACAGCACAATCTCACACATCGCTGACCACCTGCGCCTCCAGACAGGGACCTCCTCTTGATATCTTGCAACACAATCGCCACTTGCTAGAATGACTCTTGCAGAATGCAAAGTGACCATAGCACCAACTCATGATACTCTTCAAGCATCCTCTTTTCTATTCACTATCAATTACCACTGCAATCGCTTGTCACTCATTCTGCCTCAGTTCTAGTAGCGGTGACGCATGCGAGCCTCAGTCGTTTACACTTTTTCTCCCCGGCGTGTCGGACCGCAGCTAACAATTATCTCCGTGTGCATTTCATTCTCAGCAATAGCCTAGCCTCCCCGGCGTATACACCCCATCTGCTGTCCTTAACATCAATCAATTCATTCATGGATGTAGAAGAGTGGACACAACTTCAGAAATAATCACGACGAAAATTTTAACAAAATTATGCAATAACAACAAGGTACGAAAACAACGAGTAAACACAATGAATCCAAAAACACCAACTGATATGACACACCACATGTATATACAAATAGTACAAACAACCTCGCCGATCATGTCTTGGTGGAATTCCTTTGAAGAATTGCAGGACTTACACCAGTACGCCTACATTCCTTCTCAGGTTGACGATTGTAATTTGTGGAATGTCCGGACACAAACAAGATTAACCAACAGCTAGATGACAGATGATATCAATTCAGTATATACAATATGAACATATGTACAAGATCATACACCAAGCACATTGGACTGCTCATTGATGCGCTACCCTTTGAAGAACTGTAGGACTTACACCAGTACGCCTACAACCCTTCTCAGGTTGACGCCATAGGTTGGAAAATCATCACAGAGTTCATTTGCTAACTTCCTTCTATCAGCTATATCCTCAAATCTGAACGGCAACACGCCCATGTCATTGTATCGTAGAATATAGATGACCAACAAACACACGACATATCTCATCAACCAAGTATAGAAACAGAGTAATTTACACCAAAGATAATAGCATTCAAATAGTAACTTGAAACTACAAATGCCTTTGTTCGTGCACGTCAATTTAACAATTATTCTCTCCTTTACACTTGTCTTATCCTCACTAAACTGACCATTGATATTCGTCCTTTCAAACGAACTGGTACTATCATAGTCATTGCACAAGATACTTGAGTTGATGGGCGTCTTTTTCATTGTGGATGACAGCACCAACGACGACTGATTGATATCAGTTGATGAAGTTAGCGGTGGATCAAAAGCTGTTGTTGATCGACTTTCAGAAATTTGTCTACCTGCAAGACCACCACCACTGCTGTCTTTTACTATCAGCTCAGGTTTAGCACTAGCATCTGATGATAGGTGGGCTACATGCTGATCAATCACACTGACGGTCTCACAAGTACGCATGCCTTCTGCAACTGCACCTGCATTTATTTCTACTTCACGTTCAAGTTCTACAGAACCTTTATTTAACTTAGCGGTAGTAGGCATTCCCTCCATTTCATCATGATCAACCAAAGACAAATCTGCACTATCATGATCATTACCACAAATATTCAATTTACCGTCAACTTCATCATTTTCAAACTCTTTAATAACAGAAGTAGACAATTTTGGTTCCTCCTCACAAATCATTAAAGGTTTTATATCTTCACTCTGACTAGTAATACCTTGTAAACTTTTGGAGTCAGAACTGCACTCTGAAGCAGTAACTCTATTCTGTGACACTCTATTCAACAAAGGCTTACCAGTTGCAACTACAGACTTCTTCACCGCACCGTTATCGTCACACAATTCGGAGTCAGACCTGGAGTTTACATTTAGCTTATCCCTGAACTTGCTCACTGGTTCACAGTTCACTTCTGTATGCACTTCTTGCAAACGTGTGAAACACAACCGTGTTTGTCTTGCAGCTTGCAACTTATCTGTTGAGGATGTACTACGAAACCTGTTACACTCACTAGGTCTATATGCATTACTAGACATCATGGAGCCTTCTCGATATCCACCTCTCTGAGGCTTATTCGTCATCAATGAGTGCGTTTTACCCTCAGACTGCTCTATTCTAGGGGTGAGATGTAATAGACTGGCGAACTTGCTCATAGATTGATTGACGCTATCTTTTACCAGTTTCAGGATATCATCAAACTTTGGCTCGATACCCTCATCCTCCATACGGGAGCTCATCTTCACCCACTTCCTTTGCAGTCGAGTAGGTAGACGTCTTGCTATTACTTCTAGTATAAAACTCGAGTTGAGGTCACTCATGCGATTCATCGAAATCATTCCATTCTTGTAAATTAGCAAATTATCTAAAAACTCAGTGAGTGCCTGGGAGTCATCCTGTAATTGACCACCATTACCCTTAACAGCCTCGAATAATTTCCCTGCAATCATCGAAGGTCTTCCAAACCTTTGACGTAATATGCTCATAGCCTCGTAGTAGCCCTCTTTTGGCTTCATAAACTTACAGCACTGTATAGCTCTTGAAGCATCTCCAGTGCAATATCTCATCAAATACATTAACTTCAATTCATCACTTAATAGAAAACTACTCAACATGATCTCAAACTCCTTTGCAAATTGTAAATAATCAGCTGGGTTTCCATCAAAACACCGTGGTTCTAATTTAGGGAGTTTGATGTTCCTATTATCCCTGAACGGCGAAACAGTAACATCAACCATGTCATGCTTAACATCAGACACATCGTTACAATTAACAGACAAGTCACCATGACTTACTTTCCTGTTTGTATCTAAGACACTCTGTCCCTTCTTTGACCCAGGCATTGTTGAACTTGACCCAATTCCGAAAACGTTCCAGATATCGCTTGTTCAAGGAGGACTTGACCGGCACCAGAAAAGATGAACGGCGACTGTCCAAACTTTCACCAACTGTTTGAGTCCGCCAGATCTGTTTCTATCGTCAGAAACTGTCAATCACGTCTCATAAACCGTTAATGCCCAGCTCTCGCTACGCTCGGGCCCACGCTGTTCCTTGAAGTTTTCAGAAACGCTTAGTTATAACGGACGAAAAAACCAAAACACCGATCTGCCGCTTGATATTTCTTTATTGTTACACCAACATATAAAAAGGATAAGTGAACGAAGGTCTGAAAACAAATATTACAATAATAAATCATTGTATTACTTCTGACGATGTTTCAATCTTCTTTCTGAACAGCGACCAATGAGACGATGACTGTCGTATTGATGCCTCCGCGAAAATTCGGGAAGTTGATTTTGAGCAAACAACCAAGAATTGATCGTTCAATCTTCAACTCCATTGAGAACTGAATTGAAAATAATTGTATTAAAGCCAAAAGTAGACATCATTATAGTAAGACATATCTTTAGCATTACATATTGCGAATGAACGTTGTCAGCCTGGGGATTATTAACCTTCCCATTCTATTTCCCTTATAAATGAACTTATTAATTATATATTGCACTTACTTATTTTATTACACTTTAATGATTCACCATAGCACTTAAACGTTTCTAAAGCAGCTTCCAATCTCTTGTGAAAGTTCAAGTTACCTCAATATTGGTTGGTTATCTTATGCCTATAACCATGGGTTGAAAACGAAACGAAGTCCAATATCCGATATCCTGATTACGAGCTAGTATAAACCAGTGATTTCTTTGAGCTCGCTTCTTGATTGTGAGGTAGAGGTTCCAGATCTTCGGTGAGCTTTTGCGTAGTAAGTCCCGCCACTCGACTGCTTTAGCTCTGGTAGACTCCAGGAGGAGTGGTGCGGGGATTGGTCGAGATGTGGTTTGTAGTATGCAGTATGTTAGGACTGTATTGCTGCCATGAATGGAGTTTGACCTAACTCCCGTTGGTCATTCGGTGTAGTCATAAAAGCAGAATAGTAGTAATAATAATAAGAATACAAATAATGGGTTGTAGTGTAGATAATATAGGTTGAGATAAGTAGAATAATAAAGGTGACCTAAGGAAAAGATAGAGTGAGATAAGGCAGAATAGGTCGTGGGGATTTAGTTTGTACGCTTATCCATTGACAGTGTGGTTTCAAGTTTTATGGGGATAAGCCATTGAGACACAAACCTTGCATTTCTGCATGATTGTCTAGCTTCCGCTTAAAAATCTCAAGAGAAGGCGCTGTAGTCACGGCCGCCGGTAACGCGTTCCAGAGACGGCAAACACGAAGCGAAAAGAAATGTGATCGCACTCGAGTCTTTGGTCTCTGGTGTGCTATCCTTAGCGGGTTACCTCGTGGAAGCCTATAGTCACTTAATGGCAGGATGCTTTTATTTGGGTGGGACTGGTCATTTAGTATTTGGTAGACGGTGATGAGGTCTCCCCTGTGCTTTCGGTAACTAAGTGTGAAAAGACCTAATTTCTTTAGTCGTTCCTCATATGATTTGTTGCGGAGGCCGATCACCCATTTTGTCGCTAGTCTCTGGACACTTTCTAGAATGTTAGCATCCCTTTCGAGTAGCGGAGGTGCAATGATATTATGCACCTCAAGGTGTGGCCTCACATATGCCTTATATAACCTTAAGAACAGTTCCGGAGTGAGAGCTCCCAGCTGCCTATGCATAAAGTGTAAAGTTGCGTAGGCTTTGGCGACGTCCCTCGAGTAATTTCTACTGGTGTCTAGCTTTTCTGTTAGAATAAGACCTAGGTCTCGCTCTGATTGAACACAACTCAAGTTCTGGCCACCAAGGGTGTAATCTACACTCTGTGACCTGCCGGAATGAAGTTGCACTACTTTGCACTTCTTTAGGTTGAAAGGCATTCCGTTAGCCAGAGCCCAGTTTCCCAGAGTTTGCAGGTCAGCCTGCAATCTGTCTGAGTCTTCCGATGAGTTTATTGCTCTCCAAATCTTTACGTCGTCAGCGTAAAGAAGCGCAGAGCAGTTTAGTTGGGAGGGCAGGTCGTTGATAAAATTAAAAACATCAACGGCCCTAGGATAGAACCCTGAGGAATCCCTGATGCCGAGATGTGCCAAGATGATCGGATGCAGTTGACTTTGGTGCAGAATTCTCTCTCGCCTAAGTAATCTTTCAGCTATGCGAGAAGTGCTCCAGACACACCCGCCTTGCTTATTTTGTGAAGGAGCAGACCATGGTGAACTGTGTCGAATGCTTTCGCAAAGTCGAGAAAGATCACGTGGGCTCGATTTTCCCGCGCAACCTCGAGGACAAATGTACAATTCAGTAACCATAAGGCCTGGATTAAACAATGAGCGTATTTATATATATATATATCAAATATTCAACTGTTGAAACATAATTAACTTGTAGAAAATATACGATCTGAGATTATATCATACTTGATCGTGCCTGTGAAAATGGCATGCATTTTCATGTAAATTTGTATGTTTATATGAGAATATAAATTATTATATATATTTGCACGGTGTATAGTGTGATCATCTACACCTATATTCACATCAAGTACAGAGGATGAGCACCACGGTTCAGTGATCAGAGCTACAGTAGGCTTGGCGATTAATAATAATCTCCTTAGTTCAAATATCTTATTGATTAAGGGACGTGAATTAATTAGCAATATCGTGAATAAGCCACGGGATACTACAAACTGGCTTAAAGTATCACTATAACCGAATTCTATTTGTGCGTCAGCACCGCAAGAGAATATAAGTGATAAGTGGGTCGGACTGCGTGTCCGTACGTCGGGGTTATAGTGCAATGAGGTGGTCCTAGGTGCCATGGGTCGTACCGGTGATTCGGGACACCTGGAAAATTTACCACGTGTTCCTGGATATAAAGGTGGTAGAGGTTGGGCCTGGGTTGACGGTTAAAAAGCATAGCATCAAAAGGTCCACTCATGCATGTGCTATTCGTCACACCGGTACACATCTTCGTGTTGTTTTTATAAACTTAATCCTAGTAAATACGCAAGAAAATCCTTTATCGTAACATCCCGGATCTAGCGAATAGGCACAGCGTTTAGCGCGAACACATTGTTATCAAGTACAAGCATTTTAGTGAAAGAGCCCCCCGCTGTGGTCAGGAAACTTGAGATTCCAAATTGGCTATTTCACATTACAGCAAAAGACTTTCACACAGTTCATGGATAGTAAAGTTTCGGAGATAGGTGTGAGTCACTTGATCCCCGTCTTAGTTCTGAAAGCAACAAACAGGTCACTTATCAACACTCACAGAGTTCAAATTACAACCCACCGCCACGCCTTACATCCTCTACCCTATTGTGGAATGCTCTACTGTGGGTCTGACCAGGTTTCCTCCTTGAAGTTGGTTAAGCGACTGCAGCTTTCTTCACAACTGAAAGAGATATCCTGGTGAACCCGAGTTTTGTGTAAAAGAGATAATAATCGTTCGTGCTTAAGAATATATTTAAATACGCAAAGGTATTTTTCTTAATCCGTGGTTCATTCAGGTTCCTCGTGAGGGACTTGGAGTCTGTGGTGGTTTGTATAGTTGTACTCATGTCGGCCCGGTGCATCACGTTAGCAAAACCTGAAGCGCCCCACATTTCCATCGAATCCTGTGACAAATCCATAGACTGCAGGTAGCAGGTACTTTACAGATCCCTTTTGACACCAGCAATGAGTGCAGATCTCAAACGTTCTGCCTCCTGCCACGTGAGGAGAAAGTTTTTCAGTGAGGTCTGTTGCAAGTTACTCTCTCCAAACACAGCAGATTGCCTTTCCAAGAGAACGGTATCCCGAAAGGAACACTGCTTGTTATCAGGTGTCTTCACTCAACCGAATGGGAGATGGTCTAACTGCTCTACCCAATTTGCCAGGTATAACTGACTGTCTCTGTTCAGGTAGGTAGTCAGCTAGGTTCTCGTAAGATCATCGGAGTTGTGAATTTAGTTGAAGATTGAACGATCAATTCATGTGTCAATGGAGTTGAAGATTGAACGATCAATTCTTGGTTGTTTGCTCAAAACCAACTTCCCCAATTTTCGCGGAGGCATCAATACGACAGTCATCGTCTCATCGGTCGCTGTTCAGAAAGAAGTCAGTAGCAAACCATCAGAAGTAATCTCGTGATTTATTATTGTAATATTTGTTCACAGACCTTAATAGAAATATTTTTTATATGTTCGTGTTACAATAAAGAATTCCCAAGCGGCCAATCGGTGTTTTGGTTTTCGCGTCCGTTACCATTAAGCGTTTCTGAAAAACGTCAAGGAATAGCGTGTGCCCGAGCGTAGTAAGAGCTGGGCATTAACGGTTTATGAGACGTGACTGACATCATGATTGTTTGCTCAAACCAACTCCATATTTTCGCGGGAGTCGTCAATGCTGCAGTCATCGTCTCATCGTTCGCTGTTCGGTGGAAGAGAGGAAACTATCAGAAGTATTATCGTGATTTATTGTTATAACATTTATTCTTGTAATTTGTGTATAACAACCTTATTGTTGGTTACATATTGGCATAAGATTAAGGATTCTCGAGTCGCCAATCTGTGTTCTGGTTTTTCGCGTTGGTTATTACAAATTGTTTCTGAAAGTCTTCCAGGGACAGCGTGAGGTCCAGCGTAGTGAGGCTTGGACACCGACAGGAGAACAGTAGGTCAGGAGGGAGAACAAATGCCCGCCGATAACGCTGTCTAGTGGTCGCATTATAATATGATATGACAGAAGCTGGAATTCATGTACTACTTCATTAAGCACTAGTAGCCTAATGATCTACGAGCTCACCTTGTAACCGGAAGGAGCTGGACTCGAACTCCTATCGCTCTCACGTACCATATATGTTCTAAACTGGGTGGTCACGGAGTTGTAGGAACTACTGGGTACAAAAAACCTTCGGTGCACTGACTATCTAAGTAACCAGGCTTGTTTAAGGTACAATCACTGCTGGTGGATATAAGATAATTCGACAGTTTTTGGGACCAGGTGAAGATGGTAATTCAATTGGTTTGTTGTTATTACCATAGATGAAATAATGTGTCATTGTCTTGAGAGGGTTAACTGACAGGTTGCGGAAGTCCATGGAAAACGCTTCTTAACCCAGAAAACATCAAGCATCTAAAGGTAGAAAAACGAATGCGTACAAGTAAACTCTATGGAGACAGATTATTCCCCAGAATCATTGGCCACAGCTTCATCACTGAGCACTGGATGCTTAATCTCACTGTTGAAGTCAACTTGTTCGGCTGATGGCTTCCCATCAAGCATTCAGGCAATTTGGTACGCCGTTGCGTCACGTTCGTTCGTACATGATTCCTAGCATAACATATTTGCTTTCGAATATTAAATGAAAATTGTCCATTCGTGGAAGCAGATGGACGATTTTTACAATATTCAAGTTGAGTACACACACACAAAAATAGAATACAATAATACAAAACATCAATAGAAAAATAAGTACAAAATAATGATTCCTAAATTACATAATTAACCTTAGTAAAGATAAATAAATATATGAACGTAAATTAGTCAATTAAGTTATCAAAAAATAAGTGTAGAAAAATTAGCACAGCGGCCCATGTTGAACCCAATAATGTGTACTTTTTCTGCAGCACTGTCAGTTGGAAGTGTTTGTACATACATGTGTAATTGTGAGTGATTGTTTATGTCATATGTTGATGTGAGATATTCATGACTGGTACAAACGTATGATTTTTAACATCGCTGCAGATTGTTACGTCGAGAATGTATGTCACACCATCTAACTGGATAATCATATCTGGCTGATAGAAAAACATGGGCGTTGGAACACGCGGCTCGATGTGAAATCTGGTATTGAATTTGCGGAGTTTGTTGGCAATCAGCTTGGGGACGCCGTTGTGTCTCTTGCATCTGGCCTCATGAGCAAGAGCGCAATGCTGAAGAATATGTTGAAGATTTTCTGGTTGACCACACCCGCCTCTGCAGTTGATGTCGACTCTATGACGTCCCCGCACATTTCTCGTTTGTGTGCCTAAGGGTCCTCCACGCAGTTGAATGGCCCGTGAATAGAGTTTGGTCAAGACCATTTCAGGGTTGAGAAGCCATTTGTGAGATTCGGGACATGTTGCTGATTCCGTCAAACCATAACCATCCGCTGATGAGTGTAGCTGTTGTGCCCAGCTTTCATGTGCTTCTTGTGCTGATGTTACTATTTGCTTGTGGACTTGCATTGGAAGATTGCAGATCCTAAGAAAAGGCGTGAAGTTGGCGAAGGACGCTATGCTGCGTATGAGCGGATTCCTATTGTTGAGGAGTGCCTCGATTCTTTTGCGCCTATGGCTTGGAATCGTTGTTGAGATATTCATGATTCCCAGGCCTCCCTTTTTGATATCAGGGTGGAGAAATGCAGTCGGAGTGTCCTTCGGGGTGAAGCCATCGGCGGACAGCTGCACGAATAAGTTTATCCATAGTTTTCAGGGTATTCTTGTGGGTGATGATGAGAGTCAGTGAGTAGAGTAGACGAGTAATCAGATTGTTCAGCCGAAATATAAATCGCAATTTGGACGATCAAATACTGTGTTTCGCTTTGCATTTGGTCTACGCGGAACGAATGCTATAGAAGTTGTGGGTATAAGGTCTTGCGTTAGTATACTTCGTACTCTCCGTGAACGTCATTACCTCCAGCCTCCAAAACTCTAACCTCATCTGTTGAGATAAAGCCATACCTTCAGAAATAAGAATTAGGTAAACATTTCCTTAAATGCAGGTTGTTTATGTCTGAAGGGAAAGGCATTCAGTTATTTCTCTCTAAATTTATGTCTCACTTGCTGTAAATTGCCAATTCACTTCCCTGCGGTTCTTTATTTAACCACCTGCTTACTTAATTCGTGTGGACAATCACTTCCGGTTTCCACGCCCAGCACTTTGCTGAATATTTGTGATTTAAATATCTGGAAAAGCATTGGCTACCTGTGCTATCATTTATCTGATTATTACTTGACCCAAAGCAGTGGTACTCCAAATTTTTCACTACTATATCCATACTACCGAGGCATCTTTAGAGGTTTGACGTGATATCTCGTTCAACAACTTCTAATTAATTTATTCTCGCGTATCAAAGACAAAGCAAAAGCCAATAATTGATCGTCCAAACCAAGCGATATATTTAGGAGTCAAAACAAGCCGTTAGACGAACGCTTAGCTAGCTAGTGATCGTGCACGTGACACGACGAGGTACCAAATGGCGGGGATGCTTGACCGGAAGCCTTCAGCTAAACAAGTCGACTTAAACAGTGGTGGTCAGCATCCAATGAGTGATTGCTGTGGTCAATAATTTTGGGGAATTATTTACCGCGACAGCTCACTCCCCTCCTAGTGGAGTCGTGAGGACCCTAAGACAGAACCAGCCGGAAGTAAATAAAACTCGATGATTCCCTTTCGGGTGAAAAAATCTTCCGAGCGGCTTGGTCTTATGCCTACTGGTTTGTCTGCCTATGCTAATGGGGTGTTTGCACATAGCTTCCTGGTGTTTTTCGTTGGATTCCGTGCTTCGTTTGTTTCCTGTCCAGTGCCCGTCGCACCTGGAAAAGAAAACAAGAACGCTAAGAACCATGTCGAGAAAAATGTATGAAATGAGCTTTTTGGTTAAAAAAAATTGTGTGCATTTACTATACAGTAAAATAATGTTTAGTTCAGAACATCGATAAAAAAAATACATCTAATTAATTTTTTTTGTGTATGTTACATGAACTGTTGAGAAAAAAATTTTTTATGTTCGGTGGATCTGTATATAAAAAAAAATTTATACGTCAAAAAAATAGTTAGTACCACGAACGAGTGAGTTGCGTGAATCACACGAATTCGTTAAGTCAAATAAGCGTGCAAATGTTCTGGGAACCTTACGGTGCGTCCAGAACGGTTTTTTTAGGAGGCTCAACCTTAGTAGCCAGTGGGCGAATGCCCTTGCAGTCAATAGTGTGACCCAGGGAGTCGAGTGAGTCAACACCGATTTGACATTTTCGAATATTAATGGTAACACCATGTTGGCGTAACCTTTCAAATGCCAAGTCCAAGTGCCGAAGGTGAGCTTCCTTATCTGGACTGGCAATGAGGCAGTCGTCTAAGTATGCGTATACAAAGTCGAGACCGCGAAATACTTCATCGATGAAGCGTTGGAATGTTTGGGCTGCATTCCGGAGACCGAATGGCATACGTAGAAATTCAAAAAGTCCGAGAGGCGTAATGATAGCCGTTTTCGGGATATCTTCTGTTGCCATCGGGATTTGGTTATACGCTTTAACCAAGTCGATTTTAGAGAATATAGTTGCGCCAGATAAGGTTGCCATCAAGTCGTGTATATGAGGCAACGGGTAGCGATCAGGAGTTGTTGTGGCGGTAGTTCACCGGTAATCACCAGTGGGTCGCCAATCGTTGCTATCCTTTTCGGTTACCATATGAAGTGGGGATGCCCATGGGCTATTCGAAGGTCGAATGATGCCTAGGCTAAGCATATGGTCAAATTCATTCCTGGCGATTCTCAGTTTGTCAGGAGCTAATCGTCGTGCTTTAGATGTCACAGGTTGTCCTGTGGTAATGATGTGGTGCATAACATTGCTGGTTATGCACGGTAGGTCGTTCGACGGGCAATTAAGTTCCGGATATTTATCAACAATAGGCTGAAAAGTTGGATCAATGGTTGCCTTTATCTTAACGGGTGACAAACTAGGGCCTATGTAGGTAATTCCTTTGATAGACAGACTAGCAGTATTGTCAATCAGTCGTTTTCGGCGGACGTCTACGAGTAAATCATGATGATTAAGTAGGTCCGTGCCAATGATGGGAATTGTAACGTCAGCGAGAGGGAAAATCCATCGAATAGGTTTGCGTAAACCTACGTTCAGACAGATGTATTTCCTACCAAAGGTTGCGATTGGTTTTCCATTTGCAGCCTGTAAGTTGAAGGTAGTTTCCTTCTGTCGATCTGCTGCTGTAGCAGGAAGGACGCTGACTTCGGCGCCTGTGTCGACTAAGTATCAAGTTCGGCTTATCACATCATGGATGTAAAGAAGGCGGCTAGTGCCACCGGCGACGGTTGCCGCTAACGCGTGCCGGCGGGATAGTTTCCCACAGACTTTGAGATATTGCCGAAGTTACAAGGCTTACGACAAGACTTCGCTTCTTGGCCATAGGTGTTGTGGTACCAGCACCAGTCAGGGTTTTTCAGTGAACGTGGTTTGGACCTAGATCGACCACGTGAGTTCCTGCGTTGAGGAGATTTAGGACGACGGTCGGAGGATTTAGAAGGCACGTTTGACCTAGGCATCTGCTGGATGGAGTTGCACAACTCTATCATTGCAGGATCCTTACTCGAAGTCTGCTCAGTCATCGAGCATATTTCGGGAACAGACCGTTTGGTAATCTCTAGAATCCTATCTGCAGTAATTGCTAAGTCCTCTATTACAGTGCCCTGAAGTGTCACAAGTACGGTCTGTACAGACTGTGGCAGCTTGGATAAGAAGAGTTCTCTAAATAGTCCTTCGTCGAACTGACTTTGCCCGACGACTTCTTTCATTCTTGTCAGCATGCTCACGGCTGACTGATCTTCTAACTCGATGTTACGAAATAATTCGTCCAGATGTTGTCGGTCCGTGAGAACGTTTCTCCTGAGGAGGGATGCTTTGAGCAACTCGAACGAGTTACTTACCTCGGGACTGAACATCTGTGATGTTACGTACTTGCTGAATTCCCGCGGTAGGGCGTGAATAACTGCAAGTAACTGTGAACGTTGATCGGTTATCCCATGCTCACAAAAATCTGCTTCAGCTAGCAGAAACCACGTTTCAGCATTATCTGGCCAGTATGGTACAAGCTGAATGGCTTTAGGAGTTGAGCGGATACGAATGACCTTGGGACTAAGATCACTCATGACGAAAATTATGTCGAATAATACATGGTACAAGAACAAATATAAAATGGAACGAACTCACCGGGGTTATGTGCGTATTTATCGTGGAAAAAGTTCACGGTTGGGCTCACCAGTTTAGAGGTTTGACGTGATATCTCGTTCAACAACTTCTAATTAATTTATTCTCGCGTACCAAAGACAAAGCAAAAGCCAATATTTGATCGTCCAAACCAAGCGATATATTTAGGAGTCAAAACAAGCCGTTAGACGAACGCTTAGCTAGCTAGTGATCGTGCACGTGACACGACGAGGTACCAAATGGCGGGGATGCTTGACCGGAAGCCTTCAGCTAAACAAGTCGACTTAAACAGTGGTGGTCAGCATCCAATGAGTGATTGCTGTGGTCAATAATTTTAGGGAATTATTTACCGCTACACATCTGTCATTTCCTCATTATCGAATTCCTGCTCTATGTGACCAGAAAATGACCACATGCAACTATCAGGATTTATATCGTGGACTATTTGCACACGTTTCATTTCAAAATCTAAAGGCGCCCAGTGTTGATAAATCTCAAGTAGTCACCAACGAAAAAAATAATATTACAAAGGTTCAGATATGATAGAGAAGATTTGTAGCTAAGGTGGATGATTTTGATGTGGTTTGTTCTCTGAGCTAGACAGTTAATTTGCGAAGCTTTCATTGCCCTACTAGGCGACATCTTCAGCGCATACTTCAATTTGAATCGAAGTGAGCTTTTAGATTTCTCCACGAAATTATCAATCATCTCTCCTGGTGACCTCGGATGTGATCGGTTGATTTTGTGTGTTTTCACACTATCTAGGTTACTTGTATTGGAACTGACCGTTTCTTTGACTTGAACTTTGACCCTTTGTGTGTGAGGTTTCTTTCTTATCGGTTGATAAATTTCGCCTATCTCGATGTGTCTATTGATTGATGATTCACTGGAATGCCAAGCTTCTAAAAATTCTCTAGAATTCTTGTTGTTTTGTCTGTCTAATATTTGAACGTTTTCCCAGTCGAACTGATGTCCGTGGTTGTCTGTATGTAGTGATATGAGGGAGTGGATATCATGTCTTTTGACCGCTAGTTTATGTTCGTGGACACGAAGACGGAGGGGACGTCCACTTTGGCCAATGTAGTGTTTTTCGTAGTTGTTACATTTTATTTGTAGATGATGTTGGTTTTATCTTCTTTCGCTGTTGAGTCTTTTGGTTGACATAGAGTTGATTGAAGCGACTTTGTTGGTTTGTGTGCGATGTCAATTCCTAAAGCTTTGAAGAGTCTTGTAGTGATTTCTGAGATATCCTTTATGCATGGTAAGGCGATTTCCTTTGTGCTTTCCTTGGTGGCTTTTGGTTTGATAGGTTGGCTTGAGGGTATGTGTATTTCGATGAAATTCCGTGGATATCCATTCTTTTGGAAGACGTCCATGAGATACATTTCTTCAATTTTCCTTAGGGTGGGAGTGCTGCAATGAGTCCTTCCTCTCTTGAATAGTGTTTGTACGTAATTCCTTTTGTGTGTAATTGGGTTGTCGCTGTTGTAATTCAGGATATCATCTGTGTGAGTTGATTAACTACAAACTTGAGATTCCAATTCTCCTGCGGTTGTTCGCCTGACTAATATGTCCAAAAATGGTATTTGGTTCTCGGATTTGGACGTGTTAGTTAGACAAACAACCACAGGAGGATTAGAAACTCAAGTTTATAGGAAATCAACTCACACAGATCAAATCCTGAAATACAACATCAACAACCCAATTACACACAAAGGGAATTGCATACAAACATTATATTCACCTGTACTATGGACATAGTATCACCCACACATTCATCCACGTGTCTCATATCTCTGGCGAACTGCTGTAAAACCAAAGTCATGAGTCTCGTTGGGGTACATTTGTTTGCGTCTTCGGTGAGCATTTCAGATGCCTATGACGCATATATCTCCGAATAAAGCGAGAACAACATTGATTTGTGCAGAATAACATGGTACCATCATTTATTTCGTTGGCTTCTCGTCAGCTGCTTACAGCCTAAATAAATTTTCAGGTTTAAGTACAGAAACGTTTTAACGTACTTGCAAATTTTACATGTTGACAGAAAGTTTCACAACTAGTAAACAGTGCTCAGAAAATTGCGCTTATATAGTTTTTACACAGGCAGTTCAAGTTAAAAAATAATAAATAAATGTATGTATATAATGGTAAGGGATGTGCGTTGGATGCATAGTGACTAATAAGTTAGGTAACAATGTACTGAGTTGAACTCAAATCATAGAAACAAGAGACAAACAAAATTACAGATTATAAAAGGAGGGTGAGGTTAAAGACAAAATTACACAATCAGATGAGAGATGCAAAGTGACTAATAAGTTAGGTAACAATGTACTGAGTTGAACTCAAATCATAGAAACAAGAGACAAGCAAAATTATAAAGGAGGGTGAGGTTAAATAAAGACAAAGATTACGCAATCAGATGGGAGAAAAAAGACATCCAGTTACCAAGGCAAGGAAAGACTAATAACTGATTCTTTCTGAACACATAGATCTGGTTTCAAGCGTTTGATAGAAATTGCTTCGGCAAACTTGAGGAGAATGGAGCTCCTTTGTCTATTAATAATTTTGAAGGATTTCTCGATTTCCACCTCATGACCCGTGTCGAGGAGATGTCTGGTAATAGCGCTGCTATAAGAATTTGTTCCCTTGAGACGTAGGCTTTTCGGCACATGTTCAGAAAATCGGAGGTGTGCCCTTCTTTCTGTTCTCCCAATGTAACTGCTCCCGCAGATACACGTAAATTTGTATACACAGTTGGAGTTAACATGAGAAGGGTATCTATCGACTTTTGACTGCACCAAAGAGCATGTTGTTCGGTGGACGGGAACCAACTTAGCTGCAGGATAGGCTCTGGCTAGTGACGTCCTCAGTCTTCTGTTGACCATTTCTGCAATGTCTTCACCTTTAAAGTCTAGTTGAATGAAGACAGGCTTTTTTTCGACTGTGATTTGTTTGGTATTTGGGCCTTCACATCTTCCATATTTGTTAATGAATTTTTGAGTATAGCCGTTGTTTTTCAGCACCTTTTCGAGATTCGTGAATTCTTCCTCTAGTTTCTCTGCAGAGCATATTCTCCTCGCTCTATAGTACAGAGTCTTGACTAGTGCTCGTTTATAGCTATTTGGACAAAAACTATTAAAATGTAAGTATTGTCCATTCCATGTGGGCTTTCGGTAGATTGACCTCTGGAGGCTACCATCTTCTAGGCGTTTTATGGCGACGTCAAGGAAATGGAACTGTCCATCATTTTCATGTTCCATAGTAAATACAATATTTGTATGTGCGTTGTTGAATAGTCTGAGTAGGTAGGAGGCATGACTTTCATTGTTGCATACTACAAATGTGTCATCGACATATCGACAATAGGAAGTTGTTTGATCAATTGCATGCTTCAGCTTTGTTTTCTCAAGGTTTGACATAAAGATATCTGCTAAAACAGGGCTAAGTGGACTGCCCATAGCTACACCATCTATTTGTCGGTAAAGAGTGTTGTCAAACTGGAATTGTACACCCATGGTACACATCAGCAGTAGGCGTTTGAATTCCGGCTCTGGTAGTGGGAGAAGATCAGACTGTTGACAAATTATCTCAATGGTTTCATTGATTGGGATCATTGTGAACAAGGAGGTTGCATCAAATGAAGCCATGAACTTATTTGAAACGTTCATGTGATTCACGCTTTCAGCAAAATGAAATGAGTCCTTTATGGTGTGCGCGGCCAGCCTTTGGCGAATGGGTTCCAACTTCTCCGCGAGCCAACGGGCAACCTTATGTTGGGGAGAGTTGATCATCGAAAGTATAGGTCTCAGAGGGACTTCTTTCTTGTGTGTCTTTGGAAGGCCATACATATATGGCAAGCGGGACCCTCGGGGTTTCAATTCATTGTACGTGTTGTTGTCAATCAATTTCTTCTTTAGAAGATCTCTCAATACGTTTGTGATGCGTTTTTCGGTTGCATCTGTCTTGTCTTTCTGGCAGTCGTCGACTTTGAACCTCAACGGATCACTGAGCACAGTTTTCATCCTTGCGACGTAGTCATCTTTATCCATCACTACCACTCCTGAGCCTTTGTCAGGTCGCAGTATGACAATTTTGTCATTATTTCTAAGAGCTTTCAATGCTTTTTGATGTTCTTCAGAGAGGACTTTTGAATATGACGTTGGTGAGATGAGGTATTGATTTGCAACGTCGACCAGCTTAGATTTGAACCAGCTCTTCTTGTCTTCATCAACTGGAGTAAGATCATTCAGCTGATAGAATAGGTTTTCGAATTGAGCTGTGACGTCGGTTCTATTGACAAAGCTATTCGGGATATGGAAGTTAAATCCGAGGGAAAGCACTTCCATTTCTATGCGGCTTAAATTAACACTCGACAGATTATATACAAAATCCTCAGGATTTTCTGGGAAGACTTCATATATTTTTTCCTTTGTCAGGGATTTCGTCAGGGTTTTATAAAAATTTTCACAGGTTTTCTGTTGAAGCTCTTGAATGAAATTGATGAATTTGATCCGGCAAACTATGTTCAAACTATTGACGACACCGTCAAAGGATCTGGCTTCATTTCTCAATTTTGCAATCAGAGATTCTGTTGATTCAATATGCGATTTCGTAATGCGTCGGAGGTTTTTGAGAGAGGGTGGCAATTTGCAACTACGGAGTGACTTCATGAGATGCCGAGGAAAGCAGTGGGACTGCAAGCATTCATTGTAAAACTTTATTCGTGTAACTTCTCTGGATATTCTGCAACGAATTGTCACCAAGCGATCCAGTGACTTGAAAGATTCAGCGGGGAGGCGATTTTTGAGAAACTTCATGCATTTATTCCCCTTGATAAATTTGAATAAAGCGAGAACAACATTGATTTGTGCAGAATAACATGGTACCATCATTTATTTCGTTGGCTTCTCGTCAGCTGCTTACAGCCTAAATAAATTTTCAGGTTTAAGTACAGAAACGTTTTAACGTACTTGCAAATTTTACATGTTGACAGAAAGTTTCACAACTAGTAAACAGTGCTCAGAAAATTGCGCTTATATAGTTTTTACACAGGCAGTTCAAGTTAAAAAATAATAAATAAATGTATGTATATAATGGTAAGGGATGTGCGTTGGATGCATAGTGACTAATAAGTTAGGTAACAATGTACTGAGTTGAACTCAAATCATAGAAACAAGAGACAAACAAAATTACAGATTATAAAAGGAGGGTGAGGTTAAAGACAAAATTACACAATCAGATGAGAGATGCAAAGTGACTAATAAGTTAGGTAACAATGTACTGAGTTGAACTCAAATCATAGAAACAAGAGACAAGCAAAATTATAAAAGAGGGTGAGGTTAAATAAAGACAAAGATTACGCAATCAGATGGGAGAAAAAAGACATCCAGTTACCAAGGCAAGGAAAGACTAATAACTGATTCTTTCTGAACACATAGATCTGGTTTCAAGCGTTTGATAGAAATTGCTTCGGCAAACTTGAGGAGAATGGAGCTCCTTTGTCTATTAATAATTTTGAAGGATTTCTCGATTTCCACCTCATGACCCGTGTCGAGGAGATGTCTGGTAATAGCGCTGCTATAAGAATTTGTTCCCTTGAGACGTAGGCTTTTCGGCACATGTTCAGAAAATCGGAGGTGTGCCCTTCTTTCTGTTCTCCCAATGTAACTGCTCCCGCAGATACACGTAAATTTGTATACACAGTTGGAGTTAACATGAGAAGGGTATCTATCGACTTTTGACTGCACCAAAGAGCATGTTGTTCGGTGGACGGGAACCAACTTAGCTGCAGGATAGGCTCTGGCTAGTGACGTCCTCAGTCTTCTGTTGACCATTTCTGCAATGTCTTCACCTTTAAAGTCTAGTTGAATGAAGACAGGCTTTTTTTCGACTGTGATTTGTTTGGTATTTGGGCCTTCACATCTTCCATATTTGTTAATGAATTTTTGAGTATAGCCGTTGTTTTTCAGCACCTTTTCGAGATTCGTGAATTCTTCCTCTAGTTTCTCTGCAGAGCATATTCTCCTCGCTCTATAGTACAGAGTCTTGACTAGTGCTCGTTTATAGCTATTTGGACAAAAACTATTAAAATGTAAGTATTGTCCATTCCATGTGGGCTTTCGGTAGATTGACCTCTGGAGGCTACCATCTTCTAGGCGTTTTATGGCGACGTCAAGGAAATGGAACTGTCCATCATTTTCATGTTCCATAGTAAATACAATATTTGTATGTGCGTTGTTGAATAGTCTGAGTAGGTAGGAGGCATGACTTTCATTGTTGCATACTACAAATGTGTCATCGACATATCGAAAATAGGAAGTTGTTTGATCAATTGCATGCTTCAGCTTTGTTTTCTCAAGGTTTGACATAAAGATGCAACCGAAAAACGCATCACAAACGCATTGAGAGATCTTCTAAAGAAGAAATTGATTGACAACAACACTTACAATGAATTGAAACCCCGAGGGTCCCGCTTGCCATATATGTATGGCCTTCCAAAGACACACAAGAAAGAAGTCCCTCTGAGACCTATACTTTCGATGATCAACTCTCCCCAACATAAGGTTGCCCGTTGGCTCGCGGAGAAGTTGGAACCCATTCGCCAAAGGCTGGCCGCGCACACCATAAAGGACTCATTTCATTTTGCTGAAAGCGTGAATCACATGAACGTTTCAAATAAGTTCATGGCTTCATTTGATGCAACCTCCTTGTTCACAATGATCCCAATCAATGAAACCATTGAGATAATTTGTCAACAGTCTGATCTTCTCCCACTACCAGAGCCGGAATTCAAACGCCTACTGCTGATGTGTACCATGGGTGTACAATTCCAGTTTGACAACACTCTTTACCGACAAATAGATGGTGTAGCTATGGGCAGTCCACTTAGCCCTGTTTTAGCAGATATCTTTATGTCAAACCTTGAGAAAACAAAGCTGAAGCATGCAATTGATCAAACAACTTCCTATTGTCGATATGTCGATGACACATTTGTAGTATGCAACAATGAAAGTCATGCCTCCTACCTACTCAGACTATTCAACAACGCACATACAAATATTGTATTTACTATGGAACATGAAAATGATGGACAGTTCCATTTCCTTGACGTCGCCATAAAACGCCTAGAAGATGGTAGCCTCCAGAGGTCAATCTACCGAAAGCCCACATGGAATGGACAATACTTACATTTTAATAGTTTTTGTCCAAATAGCTATAAACGAGCACTAGTCAAGACTCTGTACTATAGAGCGAGGAGAATATGCTCTGCAGAGAAACTAGAGGAAGAATTCACGAATCTCGAAAAGGTGCTGAAAAACAACGGCTATACTCAAAAATTCATTAACAAATATGGAAGATGTGAAGGCCCAAATACCAAACAAATCACAGTCGAAAAAAAGCCTGTCTTCATTCAACTAGACTTTAAAGGTGAAGACATTGCAGAAATGGTCAACAGAAGACTGAGGACGTCACTAGCCAGAGCCTATCCTGCAGCTAAGTTGGTTCCCGTCCACCGAACAACATGCTCTTTGGTGCAGTCAAAAGTCGATAGATACCCTTCTCATGTTAACTCCAACTGTGTATACAAATTTACGTGTATCTGCGGGAGCAGTTACATTGGGAGAACAGAAAGAAGGGCACACCTCCGATTTTCTGAACATGTGCCGAAAAGCCTACGTCTCAAGGGAACAAATTCTTATAGCAGCGCTATTACCAGACATCTCCTCGACACGGGTCATGAGGTGGAAATCGAGAAATCCTTCAAAATTATTAATAGACAAAGGAGCTCCATTCTCCTCAAGTTTGCCGAAGCAATTTCTATCAAACGCTTGAAACCAGATCTATGTGTTCAGAAAGAATCAGTTATTAGTCTTTCCTTGCCTTGGTAACTGGATGTCTTTTTTCTCCCATCTGATTGCGTAATCTTTGTCTTTATTTAACCTCACCCTCTTTTATAATTTTGCTTGTCTCTTGTTTCTATGATTTGAGTTCAACTCAGTACATTGTTACCTAACTTATTAGTCACTTTGCATCTCTCATCTGATTGTGTAATTTTGTCTTTAACCTCACCCTCCTTTTATAATCTGTAATTTTGTTTGTCTCTTGTTTCTATGATTTGAGTTCAACTCAGTACATTGTTACCTAACTTATTAGTCACTATGCATCCAACGCACATCCCTTACCATTATATACATACATTTATTTATTATTTTTTAACTTGAACTGCCTGTGTAAAAACTATATAAGCGCAATTTTCTGAGCACTGTTTACTAGTTGTGAAACTTTCTGTCAACATGTAAAATTTGCAAGTACGTTAAAACGTTTCTGTACTTAAACCTGAAAATTTATTTAGGCTGTAAGCAGCTGACGAGAAGCCAACGAAATAAATGATGGTACCATGTTATTCTGCACAAATCAATGTTGTTCTCGCTTTATTCAAATTTATCAAGGGGAATAAATGCATGAAGTTTCTCAAAAATCGCCTCCCCGCTGAATCTTTCAAGTCACTGGATCGCTTGGTGACAATTCGTTGCAGAATATCCAGAGAAGTTACACGAATAAAGTTTTACAATGAATGCTTGCAGTCCCACTGCTTTCCTCGGCATCTCATGAAGTCACTCCGTAGTTGCAAATTGCCACCCTCTCTCAAAAACCTCCGACGCATTACGAAATCGCATATTGAATCAACAGAATCTCTGATTGCAAAATTGAGAAATGAAGCCAGATCCTTTGACGGTGTCGTCAATAGTTTGAACATAGTTTGCCGGATCAAATTCATCAATTTCATTCAAGAGCTTCAACAGAAAACCTGTGAAAATTTTTATAAAACCCTGACGAAATCCCTGACAAAGGAAAAAATATATGAAGTCTTCCCAGAAAATCCTGAGGATTTTGTATATAATCTGTCGAGTGTGAATTTAAGCCGCATAGAAATGGAAGTGCTTTCCCTCGGATTTAACTTCCATATCCCGAATAGCTTTGTCAATAGAACCGACGTCACAGCTCAATTCGAAAACCTATTCTATCAGCTGAATGATCTTACTCCAGTTGATGAAGACAAGAAGAGCTGGTTCAAATCTAAGCTGGTCGACGTTGCAAATCAATACCTCATCTCACCAACGTCATATTCAAAAGTCCTCTCTGAAGAACATCAAAAAGCATTGAAAGCTCTTAGAAATAATGACAAAATTGTCATACTGCGACCTGACAAAGGCTCAGGAGTGGTAGTGATGGATAAAGATGACTACGTCGCAAGGATGAAAACTGTGCTCAGTGATCCGTTGAGGTTCAAAGTCGACGACTGCCAGAAAGACAAGACAGATGCAACCGAAAAACGCATCACAAACGTATTGAGAGATCTTCTAAAGAAGAAATTGATTGACAACAACACGTACAATGAATTGAAACCCCGAGGGTCCCGCTTGCCATATATGTATGGCCTTCCAAAGACACACAAGAAAGAAGTCCCTCTGAGACCTATA
Organism: Trichobilharzia regenti; assembly: GCA_944472135.2. NCBI lineage: Eukaryota > Metazoa > Platyhelminthes > Trematoda > Strigeidida > Schistosomatidae > Trichobilharzia > Trichobilharzia regenti. Next base: position 88,776,917 of record OX235270.1, read on the forward strand.
CTTTCGATGATCAACTCTCCCCAACATAAGGTTGCCCGTTGGCTCGCGGAGAAGTTGGAACCCATTCGCCAAAGGCTGGCCGCGCACACCATAAAGGACTCATTTCATTTTGCTGAAAGCGTGAATCACATGAACGTTTCAAATAAGTTCATGGCTTCATTTGATGCAACCTCCTTGTTCACAATGATCCCAATCAATGAAACCATTGAGATAATTTGTCAACAGTCTGATCTTCTCCCACTACCAGAGCCGGAATTCAAACGCCTACTGCTGATGTGTACCATGGGTGTACAATTCCAGTTTGACAACACTCTTTACCGACAAATAGATGGTGTAGCTATGGGCAGTCCACTTAGCCCTGTTTTAGCAGATATCTTTATGTCAAACCTTGAGAAAACAAAGCTGAAGCATGCAATTGATCAAACAACTTCCTATTGTCGATATGTCGATGACACATTTGTAGTATGCAACAATGAAAGTCATGCCTCCTACCTACTCAGACTATTCAACAACGCACATACAAATATTGTATTTACTATGGAACATGAAAATGATGGACAGTTCCATTTCCTTGACGTCGCCATAAAACGCCTAGAAGATGGTAGCCTCCAGAGGTCAATCTACCGAAAGCCCACATGGAATGGACAATACTTACATTTTAATAGTTTTTGTCCAAATAGCTATAAACGAGCACTAGTCAAGACTCTGTACTATAGAGCGAGGAGAATATGCTCTGCAGAGAAACTAGAGGAAGAATTCACGAATCTCGAAAAGGTGCTGAAAAACAACGGCTATACTCAAAAATTCATTAACAAATATGGAAGATGTGAAGGCCCAAATACCAAACAAATCACAGTCGAAAAAAAGCCTGTCTTCATTCAACTAGACTTTAAAGGTGAAGACATTGCAGAAATGGTCAACAGAAGACTGAGGACGTCACTAGCCAGAGCCTATCCTGCAGCTAAGTTGGTTCCCGTCCACCGAACAACATGCTCTTTGGTGCAGTCAAAAGTCGATAGATACCCTTCTCATGTTAACTCCAACTGTGTATACAAATTTACGTGTATCTGCGGGAGCAGTTACATTGGGAGAACAGAAAGAAGGGCACACCTCCGATTTTCTGAACATGTGCCGAAAAGCCTACGTCTCAAGGGAACAAATTCTTATAGCAGCGCTATTACCAGACATCTCCTCGACACGGGTCATGAGGTGGAAATCGAGAAATCCTTCAAAATTATTAATAGACAAAGGAGCTCCATTCTCCTCAAGTTTGCCGAAGCAATTTCTATCAAACGCTTGAAACCAGATCTATGTGTTCAGAAAGAATCAGTTATTAGTCTTTCCTTGCCTTGGTAACTGGATGTCTTTTTTCTCCCATCTGATTGCGTAATCTTTGTCTTTATTTAACCTCACCCTCTTTTATAATTTTGCTTGTCTCTTGTTTCTATGATTTGAGTTCAACTCAGTACATTGTTACCTAACTTATTAGTCACTTTGCATCTCTCATCTGATTGTGTAATTTTGTCTTTAACCTCACCCTCCTTTTATAATCTGTAATTTTGTTTGTCTCTTGTTTCTATGATTTGAGTTCAACTCAGTACATTGTTACCTAACTTATTAGTCACTATGCATCCAACGCACATCCCTTACCATTATATACATACATTTATTTATTATTTTTTAACTTGAACTGCCTGTGTAAAAACTATATAAGCGCAATTTTCTGAGCACTGTTTACTAGTTGTGAAACTTTCTGTCAACATGTAAAATTTGCAAGTACGTTAAAACGTTTCTGTACTTAAACCTGAAAATTTATTTAGGCTGTAAGCAGCTGACGAGAAGCCAACGAAATAAATGATGGTACCATGTTATTCTGCACAAATCAATGTTGTTCTCGCTTTATTCAAATTTATCAAGGGGAATAAATGCATGAAGTTTCTCAAAAATCGCCTCCCCGCTGAATCTTTCAAGTCACTGGATCGCTTGGTGACAATTCGTTGCAGAATATCCAGAGAAGTTACACGAATAAAGTTTTACAATGAATGCTTGCAGTCCCACTGCTTTCCTCGGCATCTCATGAAGTCACTCCGTAGTTGCAAATTGCCACCCTCTCTCAAAAACCTCCGACGCATTACGAAATCGCATATTGAATCAACAGAATCTCTGATTGCAAAATTGAGAAATGAAGCCAGATCCTTTGACGGTGTCGTCAATAGTTTGAACATAGTTTGCCGGATCAAATTCATCAATTTCATTCAAGAGCTTCAACAGAAAACCTGTGAAAATTTTTATAAAACCCTGACGAAATCCCTGACAAAGGAAAAAATATATGAAGTCTTCCCAGAAAATCCTGAGGATTTTGTATATAATCTGTCGAGTGTGAATTTAAGCCGCATAGAAATGGAAGTGCTTTCCCTCGGATTTAACTTCCATATCCCGAATAGCTTTGTCAATAGAACCGACGTCACAGCTCAATTCGAAAACCTATTCTATCAGCTGAATGATCTTACTCCAGTTGATGAAGACAAGAAGAGCTGGTTCAAATCTAAGCTGGTCGACGTTGCAAATCAATACCTCATCTCACCAACGTCATATTCAAAAGTCCTCTCTGAAGAACATCAAAAAGCATTGAAAGCTCTTAGAAATAATGACAAAATTGTCATACTGCGACCTGACAAAGGCTCAGGAGTGGTAGTGATGGATAAAGATGACTACGTCGCAAGGATGAAAACTGTGCTCAGTGATCCGTTGAGGTTCAAAGTCGACGACTGCCAGAAAGACAAGACAGATGCAACCGAAAAACGCATCACAAACGTATTGAGAGATCTTCTAAAGAAGAAATTGATTGACAACAACACGTACAATGAATTGAAACCCCGAGGGTCCCGCTTGCCATATATGTATGGCCTTCCAAAGACACACAAGAAAGAAGTCCCTCTGAGACCTATACTTTCGATGATCAACTCTCCCCAACATAAGGTTGCCCGTTGGCTCGCGGAGAAGTTGGAACCCATTCGCCAAAGGCTGGCCGCGCACACCATAAAGGACTCATTTCATTTTGCTGAAAGCGTGAATCACATGAACGTTTCAAATAAGTTCATGGCTTCATTTGATGCAACCTCCTTGTTCACAATGATCCCAATCAATGAAACCATTGAGATAATTTGTCAACAGTCTGATCTTCTCCCACTACCAGAGCCGGAATTCAAACGCCTACTGCTGATGTGTACCATGGGTGTACAATTCCAGTTTGACAACACTCTTTACCGACAAATAGATGGTGTAGCTATGGGCAGTCCACTTAGCCCTGTTTTAGCAGATATCTTTATGTCAAACCTTGAGAAAACAAAGCTGAAGCATGCAATTGATCAAACAACTTCCTATTGTCGATATGTCGATGACACATTTGTAGTATGCAACAATGAAAGTCATGCCTCCTACCTACTCAGACTATTCAACAACGCACATACAAATATTGTATTTACTATGGAACATGAAAATGATGGACAGTTCCATTTCCTTGACGTCGCCATAAAACGCCTAGAAGATGGTAGCCTCCAGAGGTCAATCTACCGAAAGCCCACATGGAATGGACAATACTTACATTTTAATAGTTTTTGTCCAAATAGCTATAAACGAGCACTAGTCAAGACTCTGTACTATAGAGCGAGGAGAATATGCTCTGCAGAGAAACTAGAGGAAGAATTCACGAATCTCGAAAAGGTGCTGAAAAACAACGGCTATACTCAAAAATTCATTAACAAATATGGAAGATGTGAAGGCCCAAATACCAAACAAATCACAGTCGAAAAAAAGCCTGTCTTCATTCAACTAGACTTTAAAGGTGAAGACATTGCAGAAATGGTCAACAGAAGACTGAGGACGTCACTAGCCAGAGCCTATCCTGCAGCTAAGTTGGTTCCCGTCCACCGAACAACATGCTCTTTGGTGCAGTCAAAAGTCGATAGATACCCTTCTCATGTTAACTCCAACTGTGTATACAAATTTACGTGTATCTGCGGGAGCAGTTACATTGGGAGAACAGAAAGAAGGGCACACCTCCGATTTTCTGAACATGTGCCGAAAAGCCTACGTCTCAAGGGAACAAATTCTTATAGCAGCGCTATTACCAGACATCTCCTCGACACGGGTCATGAGGTGGAAATCGAGAAATCCTTCAAAATTATTAATAGACAAAGGAGCTCCATTCTCCTCAAGTTTGCCGAAGCAATTTCTATCAAACGCTTGAAACCAGATCTATGTGTTCAGAAAGAATCAGTTATTAGTCTTTCCTTGCCTTGGTAACTGGATGTCTTTTTTCTCCCATCTGATTGCGTAATCTTTGTCTTTATTTAACCTCACCCTCTTTTATAATTTTGCTTGTCTCTTGTTTCTATGATTTGAGTTCAACTCAGTACATTGTTACCTAACTTATTAGTCACTTTGCATCTCTCATCTGATTGTGTAATTTTGTCTTTAACCTCACCCTCCTTTTATAATCTGTAATTTTGTTTGTCTCTTGTTTCTATGATTTGAGTTCAACTCAGTACATTGTTACCTAACTTATTAGTCACTATGCATCCAACGCACATCCCTTACCATTATATACATACATTTATTTATTATTTTTTAACTTGAACTGCCTGTGTAAAAACTATATAAGCGCAATTTTCTGAGCACTGTTTACTAGTTGTGAAACTTTCTGTCAACATGTAAAATTTGCAAGTACGTTAAAACGTTTCTGTACTTAAACCTGAAAATTTATTTAGGCTGTAAGCAGCTGACGAGAAGCCAACGAAATAAATGATGGTACCATGTTATTCTGCACAAATCAATGTTGTTCTCGCTTTATTCAAATTTATCAAGGGGAATAAATGCATGAAGTATATATCTCCCTTCGATGGAAGTGATTGACGCCTTGGCTGATCACCAGCAACTCTTTGCCAAAGGTAGAATATTGTGTTATGGAAGAATGTGATCGTCGAATATCCGAATTAGAGCCGCCTTCCCAGTGTTATTGAATGCTTTCAATGGGGGTGAATGTTGAACGCTTGTTTTTGGAACTGGAAGCCATTCGTGGGCAACTCGAAGGCGCGAATGGTTCGATCGTGTACAGGTTCGAAGAGTAGGACCAAAGACGAATTAAGGTACTCCATAATTTTGTCTAAAATATTTGTTTATTGACTTCTACCGTTCTCCGCTTTAATCGCCAAACAATATAACTTCCTCCTTACAATACTGGTGTTTTGGAGTTAAAGTCGAAGAAAGTACATAGTTTTTATCGGTACGGAGCATCTTCGTAACAATAGGAACTTAGGGATAATTTCCTTGACAAATGCCTTGACGGTTGGTGCAAATGATCTATCAGTGCCAGAATATATTAAGTTTGCAGTCTTCGCCGGAATGTCTTGCAGTCGTGCGATTTCATAGGCTACCCTTTTTAACAGCTAAAATCCTGATGGTTTTATCCTTGGTGAATACGCTTGGGTTGACATGTACTGTGCGCTGTTAGGTATGAAAAGTTGATCAACCTCGAAAAACCTTGGAGTTGAGTGAGTGTAGCGGACAGCTGATGCAGTCTGATGGCATGCACCTCTTTGGATGTTGGTGCGATTCCAGTTTTGTCAAAGGCATGCTCTGGGAAGTCAATTGTTCCTACTCCAAAAGACATACAGTTTGGTTGACTACCATTACCTTATGGTTTTTGCAACGCTGTCCCAACTTGGTCTTCATCAGGCCACTTAATTTGGGATTAGCAAACTTCGTTTTAAACAACAGGTAATCCGTAAATCATTGGGAAGGTTGTGCAGCATTCCATAAAACTCTAGCAATCCGAACGAGGCTAAAGTCACTGTTTTAAGCATGCCTTCCTCAGCCATGGGAGTGTTGTAATGGGGGATTATTTATAGGGTCCCGTATTTGGGGCGCTTCTTGTCTGTTTGTTACGGCCTGCTTACTCAGGGTCAGGTAATTAAAGCGAAATCGCCGGCTGACCTGATTTTTGATCAACTCCACATGCAGTGATAAAGCCCACTGACTATGAGGAGGTTGAATAATACCAAACTGAAATATGAAATTGAACCCCACTAACAGTCTATTTAGTCTATAAAAAGGAGAACACTTCCTGGTATTTTGAAAAACCCGACGTTCTTGTACCAGCAAAACTAGATCGACTGCAACAGAAGTCGGAAATATGTGTGTTATCATATTTCTACTGCCTTCGGTTTCGGATGTAACATACGGCTACAACAACACATCTCTGCCTTGCCGGAAGTAGGCACAAAACCCGTAGAAAATGTAAGTAGAATGAAGTGGATGACATTACAATAGTTTATATGTTTTAAGGTGTGTATTCTATGTTTCGTAATAGATTGATTTAACAGAATAGACACGCTTACACTTGCCTTGGACGCGCTGAACACTGCACGACTATGTCAACAAAATTATACATTAGCTACCTGTTTCCCCCAGCCCTCCTACTAATGCCAGAACACACAACGATGAGGGATGAAAAGTATGTTTAAGAGTAACCGTACAAGAATCAAGGGTGGGTATATCAAAAACCAATGGTATACAAATAGATATAGTCAGTGCCGTATGAGTCTGAGAAGATGACCACAAAAAGACATGTACCTGGGAGAAGACAGTGGCGTGAGCGAAGATGTCCGGACTGATCTTGATCCTTTCCTTACCATAAACATGTTTTTTGTGTTTGTACGACTTCATATCAGTGCATTATCATTAATACTTAATATTTCCTTGGGCTCTGGGTGGGACACAAGGCTTAGTTAATTACACTCAACAGAATGCAACGCGATTACTTCTCAAGGGATTGACACACTGCCTTCCGCTTTACAAATAAAGGTTAGTACTACATATCTAAGGTGGTGGGATTCACGGTATCAGGGGATATTTTACAGCTCGATACCACAACACTGCAATTAAATCGTTCAACAGTGTAACCTGAATGCTCAAAGTTCACCGATGGCACCAACCAGCCATGCAGGAAGACAGAGTAGAGTGTATTTTGTTCTGAAGTGTTAATATAATCTTAATATCACACCTTCTTAGTGGATGGGGGAAATGAAGACTTAGGGCTGCAGTGCATCCAAAGGCTTTCGCGTGTTCCCTCTGTTTTCCATATGAAGTAAGAGAGAAATTAAGAACCTAGACTCCAAATGCACAATTTCGAAACCACAGGATGATAATTCAACAGTTTTTTTAATCGGGACATGGGAAAACTATCTCAGAGAAAATACACCTCAAAGTCAAAACCACAGATACTTTAGCGGATGTCAAATCTTTGAAGAATGACGAAGAATAGAAGTAAAACAAATACTGCTTAGTGGATACTGATATTTCTAGCTAACGCAGAAATATGGTCGATTGATTATCGAAAAAAGCGACGACACGAAAGAGCACGCTGATTCGACAGGTGGAATAGGTGTTATGACTTGTTCTACAAAACGTAGTGTCGTTATCTACCTCCATTCACAGTTTAGCTCCAGTTTGTTCCTCATTTCTTCCTGTCCTTTTTTCCTTTTCAATTATTCTCTACTTATTTCATGCTTGCAGTTTCCCTTCCTTCCCACCTGTTTCACATTGCCATATGGTATCACATAGATAACATTCGACTCCATATCACGGATGGCCTAAAAAACTGATCAACTGCACACTCTGCTTAACAGAAATACAACAAAATCCACTTAAGTCACAAAACGTTTTTACGTGATTAAAACCCAGGTTCTGAATAACAAGAACGTATTGGGCGATTGATCAGTTCAACCTTGACTTTGGCGCCCTAGGTCATTAGCCCCATGGATTGGGAATGTTCAGTGATCTTCCCGTGGAACTGCTGCAGTATATCTTTATGCTACTTTCACCATGTACAGACCTATTGACAGTTCTGAGTGTCTGCAAACGATGGAGAGATGTTGGTCGCAGTGTATTCCGACTTCGCGAAAGTCTCACTCTCTCAGCATTCAAAATGCAAAGCCCTTTACAATGGATGTCCCCGAATCTACGTTTCACTGCAGAAAAATCAAAGTATACTGCCCCGTCCAAAAGGTTCGGGGCTACAATTTTGGTGAGAGGCCAGCTAGTGTATGTCTTTGGGGGCGCTACTAGAGAATTAACTGCGTTTAATGATTTGTGGACCTTCGATTTATCCACTCATAATTGGAAGCGGATTGTTGGTAAAGGTAATTTACGTTTTTTGTTTGTTGTCACTGTAGTGTGTCATTAAGTTAGTAGGTTCAGCGTTGGTTTCAGTGCTAGCCACCAAGTGTGGGTCTGATTCACCTGAGGACTGATTCAGTTACGGTCAGAAAACTCTGCATAGCAGTTCAGTACCTTAAGCCACCACATTGCGTGAAGCACAATAGACGCTGACGTATAGAGGAAAGAGTTATGCAGCGGTTAGTGATCACTTAAGGAATCTGGTTGGTAGCAAGTGTTGAATTCATTTGCACTGTCGTAGATTATTTCGAGTCTTCTCGCTAGCCACTGACACTTAACATTCGGAGAATTCCAGCCACAGTATATGCGTCCCTATTTAACTTCACCCAGCAGTCAGACTCCTTGAATTATTCTTTTGTTTTCATTTAAACAATCGTAATTTTCTTTCAGACTACATTTTTTCCGTTAATATGGCATGTCAGAAAAGTCGGCAGTGGTTGCGATCCCATGCAATTGGTAATCAGTCACTCCATTGTGTTGAAGCTACATCGGTAGGGTTAGGGTTTTACACTCACGACCCTGTTTGAAAGTTGGACTGTGCAGCGTAAGCGCTTAACGTAAACTACTGTACGCGCTACCCACGAGAATTAACCCATATGTACGTCAGAGAGACAATCTGATGTTTGCTAGTAATACGACCTTAGTTAAAAATCTTTCAGTGCACCGCTTTCATTACGTCTTACAGGCTTTGCAAACATTTGTCCATGCTTCCTGGAGAATCAACAGCTGACACTTATGTACCATAGTAAGTGTAATCTACTTACATCAGTTTTGGACAGCAGCGGAATATTTGTTGAAGCCCTGTGTTCTACTTGGAACACAAGGGAACAATAATAATAAAGTGATATTATAAAAAGCATTTCAAGAAGGGAACCAGACTCGTGGTCACCATAGGTTACTTATATAGCTGATTATATACGTTATACCCAATAAATTATCTTCTTAGTCTTACGAAATACTTAGTCACTTAGCTTGATCTTTTTCTGTGATTAATTTTTTTTGCCTTTTTATAGGTGAGCTTCCAACTCCGAGAGCTCATGCTAAAGGAGGTTTCATCGGAAACTCACTCTATTTGTATGGAGGTTGTCAAAGCTTCCACAGACCAGGATCAGAACATACGGTAAAAATTCAGATAAATGTTTATATGCGAGAGTTTAATGAATGTTATTTTAAAGATTTTGGCCTCTAGAATTGTTCACGTTACCTACATATCAATTATTGTTTTTTATTCATTGCTTGGGTTTCGAGTCGAACTTAGGGCTTCAGCAGCACATATCCATTACACTCGGTCCTCCTTATTACTCAGTTACCTCCTGGACTGCTCACGTGTTTTTATACCTTTTAATCACTGACTGTCTGATTTCTACATGAAACTTTGCACCGATGTGCAGCAGTTCGAGTTGTCACTCCATTTAACAAATAAAGCAAGAGAAGAAAGTGAAAAGAGATGTAAAGTAGAAATAGTAAACAGAGATGTGAAACAAAAAGAATAGTGATATTGGAGAACAATATAGTTTTATTAGGTAGTATAAATCTCAAGCAGTGGATGCATCTGTGCCATTGAGAATGATTTTGAGCCCGAGGATTCCAACCAGAAAGTCTACACCTTCCTACGTAGCTAGCTTAAACTGACTGTTGTAGATTTCACTGACTGATACCATGTTTTGATTCGATCACCACTGACTGTTTATCAGCCTGACCCTATGTCAGCTAATATTGCCCGTCGAGGGAGGTGATGACTAGGCATACGTAACACATGTCCTAACCCTCTCAGTGGATGTAACTTCACAACCTCGTCGATTGATTTCCCCTCCCTCCTTACTTAGCACTCGACTGATGGCCTTAACTCAATATTGCTCACCCTATTATACCACTTCACACGGGAGATAGAACGCAGACACCTATGATCAAAGACAGCTAGCCTTTTCATGTCTTCTACTCTCAGTGGCCATGTCTCGCTCACAGCCATAAAGGAGGACGGAGCGGACTGATGAGCAGTACACTCGCCCTTTGGTCGATAGTCGGATATCTCGTCTACGCCAGAGATGGCGTAAACTGGCATATGCGAAACTAGCCCTCTGTATCTGTGCTGAGATTTCGTTAGATATCAACCCGTTCGGGCTGATGGTACTTCCCAAATAAGTGAAGCGGTCAACGTGCTCTACCACTTCACTTCCTACTTCTAAGCTAGGAGTCAATGTAGTCTAGTCCTGTAACATCATCTTGCATTTGGTGGGGGCGAATCGCATGCCAAACATTCGTAGATTGCAGCTCAATGTGTTCAGAAAACTCTGCATCTTGTTAGCGTCCTCGCCTAGAAGGACTATATCGTCTGCATATTCTAAGCCAACGAGATTATTTCCTGGTAGCAAGTCAATCCCTGAGTCGCTGAAGTTAGTTAGGGTTGAGTCCATTAGTACATTTATGATGAAGTTGAATAGAAATGGGGATAATGGACTTCCCTGACGGACACCACTAGTCGTCACCAGTTCAGATGACAACTCACCCTAAGCCCTCACCTGGCTGCATGAGTTCGAGTATAGTGCCTTGTTCAGTGCGATGAATTTTCCCGCCATTCCCTTCACAGCCAAACATCTCCATAGTAATTGATATGAACAGTGATCAAGATTTGACCGGATAGGTGCAAAATGATTGAGCGCCGAGTAAGAAGTGCACATATGTTAGGTTATATTGTGAAATCTCAGCGAAATTAAAATTATTCATTCCAAATTTTCGTTCGACAATCTGGTCCGAACTTCTTCAGGGAAATTAATCAAAATTAACATAACGGAGGTTTATATATAAAAGGAATATCTCGTTTTTGAAACTTTGTCCAATCATGAGCCATGAAACAGGCATCAACAAACAAAATTATATGTTTATATATAAAAGGATATCTCTTGTTTTAAATTGTTTGTCCTGTCATATGAATCATGGAACAGGTATCAACAGGTATAATAAACAAAAATTGTATGAACTGTGATCAAAATTTGACCTCAGACTTTCAAAAATTAGTCTACTTTTGTTAAAATATGTGTGTATATGCAGTATACAATGGTGTGTGTGTGTGTGTGTGTGGGTAAGCAGTCATAAAACGTTTGTTATTCTCTCCATAAGAAGTAGACAATGGGGAATTTGACCAAGTGCGACTAATTGTTGATACACATCCAATTTTATTAATTAGTCAGGATTTGCCATGCATCAGCTAACATCACACCTTCATGTCTGTTCAAACTGTTGGGATTCACCCATATATGTAGGGCTTCTGCAGTCAGTCTTTCTTTATATGAACCAAAACCTTTCTGTAAAACCTTAGTCTTATCAAAGTCGATTTTGTGTCCCGTTTCTATCGAATGCAGTGCAATCGCTGAGTTGTTTTCTAGCTTCTTCGAGTCTGCAGAGCTCTTTGGAACCACCTTTAGACATTGTTTATGCTCTTTTGCTCATATATTTACCTGTCTGGAAGTTTCTCCTACATATACGACGTTACAATCCCCGCAATTGATCTGGTATACGCAATTCTGCTGGTTTTCCTGTTCTATTTTATCCTTAACCATCACCAGTGATGAGCGTAAGGTGTTAGTTGCACGAAAATACACCCTTATGTTATTATCGTTAAGGATTCGCTTTATTTCATCGGATGTTTCTTTGTGGTAAGGAATCACCGCTGTATTAACCCAGTTCTTAGAAGGAGGTTTCGATTTATCCGTATCTTCACATTTTAAATATTTTTTATGAAGTCTTTAGGATAATTATTTGATTCAAGAGTGGACAGAACCAATTTTAGTTCCTTGCTAATATCTTCCTTCTCAGTAACTAGACGTTTGGCTCTGTTGATCAGATTCTTGGCCACAGTTACTTTGGTGGCAAATGGATGAGCTGAATAGTAGTCTAGGTATCTATCCGAATTTGTCGGCTTTCTGAAAATGTTTATTTTAAATTTACCATCTAATTTTCTTTTTACTAAACAGTCGAGGAACACCAACTCATTCTCCTCGGATTCAGATAGTTTCTGACATATTGTTTATTAAGTGAAAAAGTTCATTTAACAAACTACGTTTGATTATGACGAAGGTATCATCTACATATCTTAATCACACCTTTGGGGGATTAGGACATCTCATAATTGCATTTGTTTCTAATGAGTGCATAAACAGATTGGCGACTAGCGGAGATACTGGTGATCCCACAGCAATGCCTCCTGTTTGACGGTAAAGAACCCCTCTAAATGTAAATAACGTGGATCGAAGACACAATTTTAATGCCTTCATAATTTCGCCTGGATTCAAAGGACAACGACCACTGAGTTCGTCGCCAGAACAAAGTAAATTATAAATAATACTTAAAGAATCATTAACGGGAACATTCGTGAATAATGAATAAACACAGAAACTTGCCATTACTTCATCTTCTTCAATATCAGTCAAGTTTATTTTTCCCTTAAATTCATACGAATTCTTCACTCCATGCTCCACTTTCATTTCATATGGGCTAAGTATTCGATAAATGTATTTAGAGAGTTTATATGTTGGAGAATTAGTAAAATCCACTACTGGACGTAATGGAACTTCTGATTTGTGTATTTTTGGTAACCCATAAAATCTACAGAGGCTGCAACTTTTTGGAGCCAGAGTAAACCAAAGTGATACACTGAGCTTCTCCTTTATTGACTGTAACATCTTGCTTGTTGCAGCCTTCAGTTTATTTAATGTCGCCCTTGACTTATTCAAGTTGAATTTTTCATAAGGTCCGTCATTAAGATGTTCAATGGCCTTCTTTTCGTAATCTGCAGTGTTCATTACAACCGTGATATTGCCTTTATCTGCTCTTGTAATTATAATTGATTTATCCTGTTGTAGGTTTTTAACACCAGTTGCTCGTTTTTATTTATATTCGGCGCGTTTGGCTTCTGGTTCAGTAGCACCGCTGTAATTTTGTGTCTTATGACGTTTGCCTCTTCGGCTATCACTGACTTCAACGACGGTTCAATTGCTGGAACCACTTCGAAGGCTGATAAGTGCCTTTTGTTTACATTGAAATTAAGTCCCTTTTTAAGGAGGGATAATTCATAATTTGATAAATTTCTATCAGAGAGATTGACCACCACTTTGTTCGTATCCAGAAAGTTGAGATTATACGGATTTTCAAATTGATGGTGCTTAGGGTTAATGTTTACTTTAGTAATTAAGTCTCTTTCAGGTGATAAAGCTAAAGCAAAATGGGTATTAAATGCCTTAAAGAAGCGCTATGATAGTACTGGAGTAGAATTACTACGCAAAGCAGATAATTTAGTGGACAACGATGGCGACTTCAAGCCATTAGTGGGTCCATTCTACTACCTAACATATTGTAGACCTCGAGGTGAACATTTTTGTATAAGCCACTAATAGATTCACCTCAATATATATGAATGCTGAGTTGAGTCCCAATGGGTAGGTGTTTTCAATTATTGTCTATATGTATAAAGTTACTTGGTGCGTTGGTGGCACAGCGGTTAGGACACCCACCGACCATGCACATGATCCGGGGTTCGATCCTCGGCCGACGCACTCCTTTACCTCGCCAAGCCAGTAATAAAGCTGGTAAGGAGGGAAGGTTGGGCATGAGGCTAGCAACCACATCCTGTAAAAATAAACACTGCTAGAGAAATTTCAAGCCTTCAGCTTGAAGCCCTATGTCCCACTGAGAACATAAAGGAATAAATAAAAAAAAGGATTAGTGTTTAGTTGAAGTAACCTGTCGAACATTTTGATTTGTCTTCCTTTTTAAGATTGAAGATAATATTCTTCTTTAAACTTAAATATGTCTTCAAATCTGATGTAACTAAGGCATAAAATTTCATCTAAATTGGACATTTGCATTCGAGATAATTCCATATTTTTGATTGCTTTGTGAACGTGTTCTCGTACAAACGTTCTAGTTGTGGAAAGAGTTGCTTTAATCGATCTGTTAGAGTTATCAGGTGATTTGACAGTTACGGATTTAGGATAGACATTCTGTTGCAGACAACGGAGATTGAAAATACGATGATTGTACTAATTGCACATTTTCTTTGTTAGTTTAATTCAACCTCAGAATAATTCACATGAACTATGCAACTATCCGGTCAAATCTTGATCGCAGTATTTATTCTCACTATTTTCAGGGTCATATGGATTGGTTAACAGAACTGAATAGCTTTGATCTCTCAACATTTCGTTGGTCACGCTTACCGATATTCGAAGTCAATCATTTAAGTCCTGTTCCACCACCTGCATTTGCCGGTCAATCTGGATGTTTTCTTCCTAAAGGTGGCGTAGGTGAACCCAGTGTGTTAGTTTTGTTCGGAGGGATATCTCAGTATCTCGGGTCCTGTGTTAGTCATTTATATGTTGTATCTCCAGAAAATGGTTGCTGGATTTCAGTTTCTGATGCGGCTAAAAATAGTGTGGGAGAATGGCCGTCTGGTCGTTGCGGTCATTCAACATCTGCTCTTGATTCAAATCGAATGCTTCTAATGTTTGGAAATTTAGAGTCACCTTTGGCTACTGATCAACCTGGACGTCGTCAACAAATGGTGAATGCTAATCATGATTCAGATGTGTACGATTCAGAATTTTCGCCTTATACATCCATTTATCGTGGTAGACCATCAGGGGATATATGGATACTTACACGGTGTTCACCTAATACTCAACAAGGTTAGTTATCTTCAACTCCCAACTTTTATTCTTGACTGCATTTAATTCTACAACCGCTAGTAATATAAAAATCTTAAGTTTTGCGGGTGCCAATCTCTTTCCGGGATCTTCAAAAAGAGGCTTGCAGTGCCACCTTACTGGTGTTAATGTTATTCATCCAATGTTTGCCTCCTGCTACTTATTATTAATCCTTCTCATTTATCCTTCCAATAGAATCAAATAGGTTCTGAGGAAACATAATCATCACCTAATACTGATTTTGAATCCATCATTATGTCATTAAATATTTTACCAATACTATTGAGATCGTCTAAAAAATCTTCTTGCATTATATTCTAGGAGTTTCACATCAGAAAACGATAGACTAAAGTCCTATCTACGTTTCTGGTGGAGTTGCCGCCCAATAACTCTGTGCTGGTGAACATTTACTACAGTTATGTTCAGATAACTATTTAGCCTTAAGTGGCACTAGCATTAGGTAGAGCAACATTTTCATTTAAAATGAACTTAGCTATAGAGCGTTAGAAGACAAGGCGTGTAAGTTTATATATAGAATTGAAAAGCGTGTATTGATGTAGTTAACACACCTGCATCAAACGCTGAGTCGATAATTTACTTGAAGTGATATGTTATTTGAATTAGTTTCAGGTTGAGACTGAGTTAAGAAAGTTAAAACCAAAACAGCATCAGTCCTCAAAGTCATCAACGTTAAGTCATTAGTTACCGTCTGTCTGTCTGTTTTCGACATAGAACTTTGCACATATGTGCGGCACTTCAAGTCGCCACACTCCCTCCTTGTAGCACACAAAGCAAGACAAGAAAGTAGAAGAAATGCATAATACAGACAGTAAACAGAGATGCGAGACAAAGGAATAGTAATAACGATGAACAAAACAGTTTCATTGGAAATCATAAGTCATAAGGAGTGGATGCATCTGCACTATGCATTGAGAACGATTTTGAGCCATATCACCAATTGTTTCCAACCATTGGTTTTTACCGTCCCGAGGACTCCATCCAGGAAGTCTGCACCTTCCTACGTAGCTAGCTTAAACTAACTGTTGTAGATTTCACTGACTGATACCATGTTTTGATTCGATCACCACTGACTGTTTATCAGCCTGACCCTATGTCAGCTAATATTGCCCGTCGAGGGAGGTGATGACTAGGCATACGTAACACATGTCCTAACCCTCTCAGTGGATGTAACTTCACAACCTCGTCGATTGATTTCCCCTCCTTACCTAGTGTGGTGAGAGCAGGCTGCTAGCCGATTGGTTGACACTAAGCTACGTTAATATGGGCCGTGAGAAAATATGAACAAGGCTGAGTCAACAACCAATCACAGCAAAGTTAACGTGGCAAAATATGATTCGCAGATAGAGAACTCTATTTGTCAAGGAATCCCGAAACAACCAATCAGAAGCCTGCGTTTGTCTGCCTAACTTCAGATAAACAACCAATCAGATGACTGCGCTTGTCTATAATAATGTACATGAAATATGTATAAATACGTGTTGATTTTCATAATAAAACGATCTGTTGCCAGCCCTTGTCTTCTGTTGTTACATTTGGTGTCGCTGCCTCCAAAAAGATGAAGATCCCGTGGCCAGCTGCGTTTGAAGAAGGAGACATACGGAGCTTCTTACGTGACTTCGAGGCCGTTGCTGAGCTGGTGGGTGTCAAGGAGCAGGCGGCGAAGGCAGTTGTCCTGGGGACGCTGTTGAGAGGCCGAGCGAAGGCTGCATATGACAGCGTAGACAGGTCAAATGGCACAGCGTCTTGGAAGAAATTGGTTGAACGACTAGTGTCCGAGTTTGACAGCGAAACAGACAGACAGCTAGCAATGCAGCAGTTCCGGTCAATGAAGCTTGGACCTGATGGAGACCCGCTAGTGTTGGCGGTGAAACTGACTAATCTACTTCGACGCGCGCTTCCCACTTTAGATGAAGAATCAGAAGCGCAGTTACTGTCTTCCCAATTCATCGAGAGTGTCCCAGACCACATTTCTCAGCGATTACAACTGGTTAACGCAACGCAGCCGATGGATATTAGTGAGCTGGCGAAGGTGACCAGACAGCTGCTGAGCACAACGGTAGCCGCTATAGACCAACCAAAACCAAACGAATATGAGCAGAAAATTGAAGCATTGCAGCGGGAAGTGGCGGCGTTAAAGTTGGCTGATAGAAAAGACCGGTGTTTTGAATGCGGTAAGCCGGGACACTGGAGAAGATACTGCCCAGAAAGGCGAAAAAGAAAAAATTTCAGACGGTATAATGCTTGTTCTTTCTTTCGTATGAACCTAGATTTAGTGGGGGCTATTGAGAAAGGGGCTCTGTATTCGAAGTTGCGAGTGAATGATCGAGAAGTAGTATGTTTGATAGATACAGGGGCGGCCGTGTCGTTAATAGATAAGAATTTATGTAAGAGTGTTAGCCCGTGTTCATTGACAGTACAAACAGTAGGCGGGTATGTGTTGCGTATCACGGGTAGATCGAACTGTACGGTCGTTGTTGGTGGCTGCGAGGTGACGTTTCCTTTCATTGTTGTACCCGAACTACAGCGAACGATATTAGGAGCGGATTTTCTGCGTGAGATTGGTGCCATAATCGACACGCAAGCGAACGTGGTGGTCACGAAATACGGGCATATCAACATGTATGAGACCAGCGAGATAGCAGCGATTAAGCTGTCGACGGTACACAATGTGACAGAGTTAATTAATAAATACGATCATCTGTTCACTGGAGATGGCGACCCATACGGTTATTGCGATAAGGTGAATCATGAAATTCCGTTAAGTGATCCGAAAGTAAGGTCATTTTTAACGCGAAGAGTTCCATGTCATCTGGAAGGCGAAGTGGAGCGACAAGTGCAAGAGATGTTAAAAGATGACATTATTGAGGAAGCTGATAGCCCGTACAACTCTCCAGTGCTGTTAGTAAAAAAAGCGAATGGGAAGTATAGATTCTGTGTTGATTTTCGACAGTTAAACAGTATGACAGAGTTAAGACCGTGTGCCATGCCAACAGTGGTAGAAACTTTAGATCGCCTACAAGGTGCGAATGTGTTTTCGGTTCTCGATCTTCGCTCAGGATACTGGCAGATACCGATAAAACAAGGTGATAGAGATAAGACGGCTTTCATCGTGGGTCAGACACAATATCGATTTAAACGCATGCCGTTTGGACTAGCAGGTGCACCGTTTACGTTCAGACGACTGATGAAGCTATTACTTAGGAACTTGAAAAACGTGGAGGTTTATGGTGATGATCTCGTCATATACAGTCAAAACGAAAACGATCACGTCAACCATGTAGAAGCCGTGCTGCGACGCATCGAAGAGTTTGGACTACGCGTCAACAAAACCAAGTCTCAGATAGCCAAAAAGAATGTTACTCTGTTGGGACATAAAGTGGGAAATGGTGAGATTAAACCACTGCCGGAGAAAATTTTGACGATTAAAACGATTCCAGCCCCGAATTCAAAGAGAAAACTGAGACAATTCTTGGGTAGAGCAGCGTTTTATAGTCGCTTCGTGAAGAACTTCAATGAGATAGCAGCCCCTCTATACAGGCTACTAGGTGAGCCAAAGTTTGTTTGGTCGGAAGAATCGCAGAGGACATTCGACAGAATTAAACAGCTGCTCGACCACCAACAAATGACGCTAAAACTACCTGTGCCAGGAAGACAGTTCACAGTGTGCACAGATGCCAGTGACTACGCTATAGGTGCGGTCCTAAGACAGGACGAGGGAATCGTTGAGTATGCCAGTAGGGTTTTGACCCTCACAGAGAGAAAGTATTCAACGATAGAGAAAGAATGTTTAGCAATGGTATGGGCAGTCGACAAATGGAGACCTTATTTACTCGGCCGGCGGTTCCACATCGAAACTGATCATAAGCCGCTACAATTTTTGAAGACAGCGAGAGACCCACGGGGGAAGTTGTCACGGTGGATGTTGCGTCTTCAGGAGTACGATTTTACGATCTCACACGTTCCTGGAAGTGAAAATGTCTTGGCAGATTTGTTATTTTTTTAATTTTTTTTTTAATTTTTGATTTACAGCTTGATTCCATACTGTATTTTTGGTACAATTATGGAATTTTCAGCATGGATATCGGTAGCCCAAATTTTGCAGGCCGACCATAGATATCAGGTGTGCGTCAGCGAGGGCTCGAACCCCGGACCATGTGCATGGTCGGCGAGAATCCTAACCACTGTGCCACCGACGCACAGAGACCACAAGATGAGTCTGAGTTGCCCGAGGTCGCTTACGGAGTGCATGCAGTAGAACAAGACCCACTAAGACTTGCACGTAGGCAGAGGTTGGACGATACGCTGAATACAGTAATACAGGTGATCACCAACGGAATAGAAGTGGATCAAACTACGGCGAGTAAGGAGCTAACCACACTACTCACACAGAGGGATCGACTCAGAGTGAATGCCTACGGGACTCTGACCTGGCGAGAGAACGACGGAAGCTGGCTGGCTGTCATACCTCAATCGTCGCGCCACGACATGATAGAAGAATGTCACCAGCTAGCGCATACAGGCGTGGCCAGAACGACCGACCTCCTAAGACAAAGTATGTACTGGCCAGGTATGAGAGAAGACGTAGCAAGATACGTACTTGGATGTCCACGGTGCCAGCTGATGAAAGGTGACCGGTGCATACGACCACCACTTCAGTCGATTCCAGTTACAACGATAGGTGACTTGTGGTCCGTAGATGTCATGGGTCCGTTTCCTCAGACATCCAATGGTAATCAGTACCTCTTGGTGATGACGGAACACGCGACACGATGGGTAGACGCCGTAGCAATCCCAGACCAACGTGCAAGAACCGTAACAGATGCAGTAGTTAGACACATTGTTGCAGACCACGGCGTACCAAAGACAATACTGACAGACCAAGGTCCCTGTTTCGAGAGTGAAGAGTTTACTTCCCGTTTGCAACAGCTGGGCATCAAGAAGATCAGAACGACCCCATATCATCCACAAACGAATGGCCTAACGGAGAGAAACAACCGTACACTGAAGGAGTGGCTGGCCTCGAAGGGCGGTAACTGGGAAACGGAACTTCCACTGATTTTACTAACACATCGGGCTACCACTCAGGAAACAACGAAGAAGTCACCCTTCCAACTGATGTATGGTAGAAAACCACGATTACCGGTACACAATGAGACCTGGCCCATGCACCAAAAGTGGAGTACGACGAAATTAAAAGCAGAGAGGAAAGAGGCAGTCAAGAATGTAATACGGAAGCAGCGCAGTGATGTCACGAAGTCTCAGATGAAAGAAAGGACGCAGTGCATTACCTTTGAAGTCGGGGACCAAGTGAAGTGTAGAGACAGGAGATATACAGTTGGAGGCGGGCTAGGTTCACGGAAACTCCTTCCAAAGTGGGAAGGACCATACACAATCACAAAAAGACGGGGTCAAGTATATACCATCCGAAGAGGTGATAAACAGAAACGAGTTAACGCCAGTCAGCTCCGAAGATGGGTACAGTGGGACAAGCCGGTCAGTAACAATCCTCAACTAGAGGATGTAGCACCCAGAAGGTCGGAACGTCTGCGCACGAAGCTATTTGACGGGGGGACGAGTGTGGTGAGAGCAGGCTGCTAGCCGATTGGTTGACACTAAGCTACGTTAATATGGGCCGTGAGAAAATATGAACAAGGCTGAGTCAACAACCAATCACAGCAAAGTTAACGTGGCAAAATATGATTCGCAGATAGGGAACTCTATTTGTCAATGAGTCCCGAAACAACCAATAATAAGCCTGCGTTTGTCTGCCTAACTTCAGATAAACAACCAATCAGATGGCTGCGCTTGTCTATAATAATGTACATGAAATATGTATAAATGCGTGTTGATTTTCATAATAAAACGATCTGTTGCCAGCCCTTGTCTTCTGTTGTTACACTAGAACTCGACGTCTAACCTCAATATTGCTCACCCTATTATACCACTTCACACGGGAGATAGAACGCAGACACCTATGATCAAAGACAGCTAGCCTTTTCATGTCTTCTACTCTCAGTGGCCATGTCTCGCTCACAGCCATAAAGGAGGACGGAGCGGACTGATGAGCAGTACACTCGCCCTTTGGTCGATAGTCGGATATCTCGTCTACGCCAGAGATGGCGTAAACTGGCATATGCGAAACTAGCCCTCTGTATCTGTGCTGAGATTTCGTTAGATATCAACCCGTCCGGGCTGATGGTACTTCCCAAATAAGTGAAGCGGTCAACGTGCTCTACCACTTCACTTCCTACTTCTAAGCTAGGAGTCAATGTAGTCTAGTCCTGTAACATCATCTTGCATTTGGCGGGGGCGAATCGCATGCCAAACATTCGTAGATTGCAGCTCAATGTGTTCAGAAAACTCTGCATCTTGTTAGCGTCCTCGCCTAGAAGGACTATATCATCTGCATATTCCAAGTCAACGAGATTATTTCCTGGTAGCAAGTCAATCCCTGAGTCGCTGAAGTTAGTTAGGGTTGAGTCCATTAGTACATTTATGATGAAGTTGAATAGAAATGGGGATAATGGGCATCCTTGATGGACACCACTAGTCGTCACCACTTCAGATGACAACTCGCCATAAGCCCTCACCTGGCTGCATGAGTACGAGTAGAGTGCCTTAATCAGTGCAATGTATTTTCTCGGCATTCCCTTTACAG
The DNA here is from genome assembly GCA_944472135.2 of Trichobilharzia regenti. NCBI lineage: Eukaryota > Metazoa > Platyhelminthes > Trematoda > Strigeidida > Schistosomatidae > Trichobilharzia > Trichobilharzia regenti. The sequence goes on from OX235270.1 coordinate 88,798,532, forward strand.
CCAAGCATCGTCAGAGACCTTCTCGGTCGACAGAATCGAATTCCGCCTTTAGGTCAAGAAATATAATGATTGTTGGACGCCGGTAGAAATGCCTATGTTCTAGAATCTGTCGGAGGGTGAAGATATGATCAATACACCCTCTTCCTGGTCTAAAGCCTGCCTGGCTCTCTCGTGTTTGTGCCTCCCGAGCAGCACTTATTCTACGCATGATTATTGACCATAGGACTTTATGTACTATAGTAGTCAAGCTAATCCCTCTGTGATTATCACAGGAAGACTTGTCTCCCTTCTTGTATATGAGGATAATCAGTGACTTAGACGAACCCGATGGGACTTCCTCTGATTCCTAGACGCTTACTACTACCTTAGTTAACACAGACAGGAAACTGTCTCCGCCGTACTTGAATAACTCTGGAGTCATTCCGTCAAGTCCTGCTGTTTCGCCTCGTTTCAGACTAGTGGCCATCTTAGTAACCTCAGTTAGGGACGGAGGACCTGTGTATATGTCCCATTCAGGGGTTGGGGGTGTTGGATGTTTGGTAGGTATAGTGTGGCTGTGGGCCAATTAAACTGCTCCTTTCCAGAGTTCCGGTCGCCCATCCGAAGATTATGGCGCTATTTTTCTCAGAGACTGTTTCACTTATCGTTTGTCTTGTACCACCTGTTCCCCTTATAAGTCTATATAGTTGCCTGGTCTAACCAATCGGCAATGCCTTTTCCATCTTTTTCGCTTTTGTCGGTCACTACTGTTCACGGTCGTTACACAGGCTTCTTGTTAGTTTGCGTTTGATTAGCTTTCGCTCCCCATCATAATCGGAGCTTGCCTGTGATAGGATCTCACGCACTTTGTTATTTCAACGGCTGTTGAGCTCGCATAAATGGTATATCGTCATTTCCCACGCACTTTGTTATTGATTATTACGATCAATTATTTCAAATGCTGTTAGCTGTCTGAATTGTTGTAAAAATGTATAAATACCGTGTTTCGTTATCGTAGTTGTTGTACTACAACACACAGTCATAGGCCAGCCTGTCTTTTGATATTTACGTGGTTTACTGAATCGGAAGGTACCACAAGCAGACAGGCATATTAGTCAGGCGCAGACAGAACAAGGCGACAACGTCCTCATTTAATTCCCTATCGTTATAACAGTCTGAATCACTCTTCTTGCGTCAATCAGTTCGGATGAGGTGGTAGAAATCTGACGGCTCTTACTAACTTTAGGTTTCAGGTTAGTAACAGATTTTACAGCTGTCTACAGCTAACTGTGTGCCAGGCTACCTCAGATGAGGTCCTGTTGTCGACCTCAGATACATGTTTCGCTATTTCTTCCTTAAATAGGGACTCAGACTCTCGATCTAGTCAGGGAAGTAACTGCTTCGCTTCCAACAATTTTTATGTCCGTTCAGTCGTAAGCATAAACGTGGGCGGACCACAACGTAATCAGAGTCTACGCCCGTGTTCCAGAAGGAGTGAAAGTCTTCTACTGACCCTCGCAAACGATACCCTATGGCTATGTGGTCTATCTGAGTCCAGCGTTGATTTGGTGATGGAGGTCGCCAGGATACACAATGTCTCTCTTTGTGCCTAAAGTTAGGGCTGACTAAGAACAGATGATTATGTGAGCAAAACTGTAGAAGACGATCACCGTTGTCGGTTCGTCGGCAGGGAACTCCATACGTACCGCCTACATACTTCTCAGTCTGGCACAACTTCCCTACTTCGGCAGTGAAGTCGCCTACTGAAACAACCATATCTGAACGTTTTGCTTTTTGCAGCAATTTAGACAGTTTCAGGTAGAAGTCATCTTATGGCTCATCCGAACTGCAGTCTGTTACCGAGGTTTTTTCAGTTGACATATGCGTAGTAACTTTGCTATGCTTTTGGTGATGGTTCACAGTGATATCAAGGGCGAATCTATCAAGTGGATGTACTCACGTCTCACTATGTCGCCCCCTCTTCAAATGCAATAGTATTGCACGCTAAACAACTGGGTTATGTGGACCGTCGCCTGATATTTCCTGTTGTAGATTTGTAGATATGAAGTGACCACTTATTTAGATTCCCTTCATTATTATATTGGACTGTATTTTTTTATACAAATACACAGGTGATGTGTCTGTTACCTCATCTATTGCATGTTGACAGTGATGTTAGACAACCCGAAATCAGATTTTATTTGTTTGTCCATGTCGCAGTTAACACAGCAGATTTGAAAAGTGGTAGTATTAAAAATAAATAAATAATAATAAACAATAAAAATAAATGGTTCTATTACTTAATGTTCGTTCTCAACCTGAGTTTTTTCACGTGAATTGTAAAATTCGTACACTTAAACTTGTTTTGTTCTTTTTCTTAGTACACAGTTGTCACAAAGACACTCACCAGTATCATTTATTGTCTTGTAAAAGTTAACTTGCATATAAATCAGTTGTTGATAACTGATCATATTTTCATTTGTGTATGTGATCATGTCATTTGTGTAATAATGTGTTTTATTTTGTGTCCAGATTGGTATGAAGTGGATTGGTTCTGGACTAAGGTTGAATGTTCTCAAGGCATCCCTGGATGCCCACCAATAGACTTTTATCATGCAACTGCAGTCTCACTTCCTTATCGTGAAGTAAATAAACCATATGTGTCAACAGAAAATCGTGATTTTATCCAAACCAATAGCTGTTATTCAGACAATCGAATGGAAAATGTGTTTACAGTTGCTATCATCAGTCAACCTACTGCAGCGTTATTAGATGAGGCAGCTAAACAACGCAAATATTGGCAACGTATCAAAATGAGCTCTGAATTGACCAGTACCAGTTATCGAAAAAACGCAACTGATCAGATATCTGGTATGCCAGCAGATGATGGTAATGAGAAAGAAGATTTACTGCAGAAACCTTGTCATTTGGCTGATATCAATCGTAAGTGTTTGTTTCTACCCTTTAATTCCAACGTGTGTAAAAAATGCCACTGCATTTGTTATATTCATATTCAACAGGTACATGTCAAGTGATTCACAATAGAAAACTCGGCGAAGTGTTTGAAGTGAAGACAGGAATAAGACAAGGCTCATTACTATCACCAGTGATATCCCTGATTATCCCAAGCTTGATCATGTGACAGACTGTAGAAAACGGGAAGATATGAACACGTTGCACATGCAAGAAGACTGGGAGATCTGGGTTTCGCGGATGGTTTATGTGTAATATCAGATAGATTCGAAGATCTACCGGCGAAAACCAACAAACTGGCAGAAGAGGCTTGTAGTGAAGACAGGACTTCGAATAAAAATAGAGAAGACAGAGGAGATGAAGATAACCAACCAACCAACAATAACAAATACCAATCTGTATCGTTTACAGTTACAGGCGGCTGTCTGTCTGTCTGTCTGTTTTCGACAGAGAACTTTGCACATATGTGCGGCACTTCAAGTCGCCACACTCCCTCCTTGTAGCACACAAAGCAAGACAAGAAAGTAGAAGAAATGCATAATACAGACAGTAAACAGAGATGCGAGACAAAGGAATAGTAATAACGATGAACAAAACAGTTTCATTGGAAATCATAAGTCATAAGGAGTGGATGCATCTGCACTATGCATTGAGAACGATTTTGAGCCATGTCACCAATTGTTTCCAACCATTTGTTTTTACCGTCCCGAGGACCCCAGCCTCGAAGTCTACACCTTCCTACGTTAGCTTAAACTAACTGTTGTAGATTTCACTGACTGATACCATGTTTTGATTCGATCACCACTGACTGTTTATCAGCCTGACCCTATGTCAGCTAATATTGCCCGTCGAGGGAGGTGATGACTAGGCATACGTAACACATGTCCTAACCCTCTCAGTGGATGTAACTTCACAACCTCGTCGATTGATTTCCCCTCCTTACTTAGCACTCGACGCCTTAACTCAATATTGCTCACCCTATTATACCACTTCACACGGGAGATAGAACGCAGACACCTATGATCAAAGACAGCTAGCCTTTTCATGTCTTCTACTCTCAGTGGCCATGTCTCGCTCACAGCCATAAAGGAGGACGGAGCGGACTGATGAGCAGTACACTCGCCCTTTGGTCGATAGTCGGATATCTCGTCTACGCCAGAGATGGCGTAAACTGGCATATGCGAAACTAGCCCTCTGTATCTGTGCTGAGATTTCGTTAGATATCAACCCGTCCGGGCTGATGGTACTTCCCAAATAAGTGAAGCGGTCAACGTGCTCTACCACTTCACTTCCTACTTCTAAGCTAGGAGTCAATGTAGTCTAGTCCTGTAACATCATCTTGCATTTGGCGGGGGCGAATCGTATGCCAAACATTCGTAGATTGCGGCTCAAGGTGTTTAGAAGACTTTGCATTTCGTCAGCGTCTTCGCCTAGAAGGACTATATCATCTGCATATTCCAAGTCAACGAGATAATTTCCTGGTAGCAAGTCAATCCCTGAGTCGCTGAAGTTAGTTAGGGTTGAGTCCATTAGTACATTTATGATGAAGTTGAATAGAAATGGGGATAATGGGCATCCTTGATGGACACCACTAGTCGTCACCACTTCAGATGACAACTCGCCATAAGCCCTCACCTGGCTGCATGAGTACGAGTAGAGTGCCTTAATCAGTGCAATGTATTTTCTCGGCATTCCCTTTACAGCCAAGCATCGTCAGAGACCTTCTCGGTCGACAGAATCGAATTCCGCCTTTAGGTCAAGAAATATAATGATTGTTGGACGCCGGTAGAAATGCCTATGTTCTAGAATCTGTCGGAGGGTGAAGATATGATCAATACACCCTCTTCCTGGTCTAAAGCCTGCCTGGCTCTCTCGTGTTTGTGCCTCCCGAGCAGCACTTATTCTACGCATGATTATTGACCATAGGACTTTATGTACTATAGTAGTCAAGCTAATCCCTCTGTGATTATCACAGGAAGACTTGTCTCCCTTCTTGTATATGAGGATAATCAGTGACTTAGACGAACCCGATGGGACTTCCTCTGATTCCTAGACGCTTACTACTACCTTAGTTAACACAGACAGGAAACTGTCTCCGCCGTACTTGAATAACTCTGGAGTCATTCCGTCAAGTCCTGCTGTTTCGCCTCGTTTCAGACTAGTGGCCATCTTAGTAACCTCAGTTAGGGACGGAGGACCTGTGTATATGTCCCATTCAGGGGTTGGGGGTGTTGGATATTTGGCTGGTTGAGCGTGTCTGTAGGCTGGTTAAATTGTTTACAAGGGTTCTTTCCAGCGTTGAAGGCGTCTATCCTGCGAGGTAATTCGGAAGCCTTTTTTGCGAGAAATATTCTGATTTATGATTTGAGTTCTCCCACCCGTTTCCTTGATGAGAGTTAAATGTTGCCCAGTGTTTCCTATCGCCGATGCTTCTTCCGTCTCCTCCTCCTTACCCCACTCACCACTGTTCACGGTCCTTGTGGAGACTTTTCGTAAGTTTCATTTTGTGCAGCTTTTGCTCCTCATTGATTTCGGAGCTCGCGGGAATAAGTCTTCTAGCATATATCAGTTCGGATGAGGCGGTGGAGATCCAGTGGTTTTTACTCACCTTTGGGTTCAACTTATTCACAGCTTTTACAGCTGTATCTATGGCTGCCTGGATATTTTTCCAAGCTTCTTCAGGGTGAGCACAGCTGTCGAACACAGATATGTGTTTAGCTAGTTCTTCCTGAAATACGGATTTAGTTTCCTGATCGAGCTGGGGACGTGATGGTTTTACCGCCAGCTGTTTCCTACGTGTGTTCAGTCGTTAGCACACACGAGCCCGGACCGGTGCGTGATCGGTATCTACGCACGTGTTCCAGAAGGAGCGACAATCTCCTACCGACCCACGCCAACGATAGCTTATTGTTATGTGGTCTATTTGTGTCCAGCGTTGGTTTGATGATGGGGGTCTCCAAGTCAAACAGAGTCTCTCCTTGTGTTTGAAGTTTGTGCCTATAAGAAACAAATGAATATCTGAACAGAACTGTAGGGGACGATCACCGTTGTCGGTTCGCTGGCACGGAGCTCCATAGGTGTCACCGACGTCCTCCTGAGATTGACACAATTTCCCTACTTGAGCAGCTAGAACGACTATATCTGAGCGTTTAGCCTTTCTCACCAAACTAGACAGCTTTCGGTAGAACGCATCCGTCGTTTCATCCGAACTGCAGTCAATGGGGGCGTAGGTGGAGATAGCGAAAAGGCATCGGCGAGTAGTGCAGTCCTTTCTCCTTTTTACTGATCCGTTGAGACGGACAACACACATTCGGCTATCTACCGGGATCCAGTCAAGTAATGTCTTTTCTTCCCTAGTACTCAAAGCTATCCCTACACCAGCTAATCCTCGTGAACTAACTGAGGCATCTCCTGACACCCTCAAGGTGAATTTTGCAGATTCATCCTGTTAGCCAGGTGGGGTCAGGTGAATAACCACACTTGGGTCTTGTATGCGCGTTTCTGAAACACAACATACGGGATGCCAGGGTCTTGGCTAGTGATGCCTGTTGTCCTATTTGGCCAAGTGTCCTAACATTAAATGCTCCTATATGAAATCGGTGGTGTGGCTTAAGGAGACTGTCGGCGGTGGTTTTTTGGCTTCCGTCGTTTTTAGTGGACACAGAGTAGAGAGGAAGTGAAGAGCTATCAAGTAGAGGAGTTGCATCAGTGGAAGGAAAACAAGATGATAGAGATGAAAATGAAGACAAAGATGAGTGAGTAATAGAGAGGTTTCGTGTGCATTTCGGATTGTGAGGGCGATTGTTACTTCCCGGCTGCCCACACCGCGGAAGTTGGTTGCGTGACCGCAGAGCCCAGGGGACAACTGCTTGAGGCCGGTCACACGCGGCCTGTTTTTGTTCGTTCTTTATTGTTTGGTGTGTCTCAGTAGCATATTTATCACTTCTGCCCTATTACACGGCAGCAGGAAGCGCCGTCGTTGTTAATCCGGGCCCCGACCAATCCGGCATGATATTATGTGAGTTTGTTTGTATCATAGTATTGGATTGGGTAGCTGCTTTTTGTCTAACCGCTATCCAAACAACCTTTCTGTCATGGTAGGACCTCAAGAGACATGAGTCTCAGCCAGTATAGCTTGTTGGGACATTGTGGTGTTCAAGCCCTACCACCACGTCAAGGTAGCAGCTTTCGGTCGGTAGTTACAGGCGGTGCGAACGAAGATGTCAAAGCAAGAAATTCAGAGCAAGGCAGACCTTCATTTATCTGAAGTCACTATGGAAATGTGCTGCAATCAGCATATTGAATAAGATTCAGATCCGTTACACTAATGTCAATTGAGTTCTGCATGAGCCAGAGACTTGACGTGTTACCGAAAACATTTTCAACAAACTTCAGACTTTTATCAATAACCTTCTCTGGTTCCATACTGAAGATCACATAACCAGAGAGAATTAGCAATGTATAATCCTGGGGACAAATCAATCAAGAACACGCATCTCTCAGTTGATAGGCGGGAGGGAATTAAGATATATCGGATACACTGAGGAGATCATTGAAGGATATCGTGGGCCAGGCCCTCTAGCGGAACTGAAATAGGAAGAGGTGAGCTGGGTGAGTGTCCGGGGGTAACATGGAAGAGATCGTGTGGGGAAGTGATGAGGACTTATGGGCAATTGTGGAGCCAGTTAAAGGGGACTTCAGCAGGCAGAGTAGAATGGAGATGTGTGGTTGAAGCCTTTGTTCCACTTGGAACGTAGGCGAATAATGATAACTACTAACACATGATATCTGCAAATAATCCTACTAACTTAACTGTAGCATAGTGACAGATATTTACACTAAAAGATTGAAAAGTAACTGTTATTCATAAAATTTTATTTGTACTCTTGAAAAATGAGTCATTGCAATAAAACTGATCAAGCGAAATTCAAGGTCAGCTATTGATCCTCCAAGAACCATAGGTAAATCAGTATTAGATAAGTTTATTTCTAAATATGATATTTAAAATAAACTCATGTTATATGGAATTATATTCTAGCACAGTGCTCAAGTTCCATACTTACATAGTGCTTAGGTAATCGTTGACTGTACTTCCAAGATTCTATGGTGTTGGTGGTTAAATTCGCCGACAGGAAGTATTCTAATGTGTCTTCATTACACATAACAATTACATTCAGTGTTCGCCAAATCTTCCTGAAAATAAGTAGCTACTTGGATTTATGTGGGTTTGATATTTGTCATTAGTAGTGGAATCGTCCGACTAACTTTAACACTTTATGGCGATGTAACCTGTCACACAATAAGCATAATCAGGATCCGGAAAATGCTCCTGAAGAAGTAACTCACATATGCACACACTGCCAATCGCCTGTGTCAACATGACCTATTCGAATTCAATTAAGAATGGGAAAGTGAAAAAGTCAGGTAACATGAATGTTAACAGTACCAAAGTTGGGGCTAGCTTAAAATACGCTTTTACAACATTCCTTACTGAAAGACATATTCCTGTTAATAAACTAAAGAATGTTAAGATTGCATTATAAATTTTTGTATTAATTTGCTACAGGTTGTAAGCAGCTGAAGAAAGTCGACGAAGTACAATGGACCAATGTTATTCTGCATCACTATTTGTTCTTTTTTTGTTCAAATAGGTTGTAGTCTGCACAGAGTAGCAGTGCGCTACATATCGTTAGTCGGCCATTGGATTTCGACGTGGAGGCCGAATGGTAATGTGATGATATCGTAACCTGGAGGTCCTGGGCGCAATCTATGGCGAAGTTATAAGTCCGTGCAGCCAGCGTTTGAAACTATGACGAAATTACTGTACACTACTTCCTGGTATCTAATGGTTTTTATGTGATTTTGGTTCCTGACGAAACCTACCTGGAAACTAATTAAATCAGTGAAAAGTCAACACTCAGATACTAGTCGCTTAGCTACTGCTGCAACTTTGTGAAACTTTTCTTCAGAATAATAACATTTCGTGTATAGAATTTTTAAGAAGTGTGTTACTTTTTTGTATACGGACTAAGTTGTGTGCCTAAAATTAATGCCACTTAGAAATCGCGGGCGCACTCTTCAAAGAAGTATTAAACCAACTGAACTGGAAAAAGTGAAGTGAAGAACTGTGGTAGAATAAAATTGTGTAATAGAATATTTTTATTTGATAAAATAGTATTGTTGACTTACTGTTTACGTTTGGATATGTAGTGGATAAACAGAACATCACCAATCGCGTGCGTGAGCGACTTGTGTAAGATATATTTTTATTACTTACTTTCTGACTAGCTTTTTAAGCATTAGGGATTGTTACAGCAATATTAAAAATAATTTACCTCAGATTTTCTTATTTTTCATTATGGCTCTTTCATTATATAGCTCAGGTATTTCATTCTGATCGACTGCTTAGTCTTCCATCATCCAGGCGTTCAAATAACAGACGTGCTCGAAGACTAGAAGCCTTAGCTAATCAAGAGCGAAAACTCTTCGGATCACGTAATCCATATTCATCAGGTGAAAATAATATTCATTCCATTCGATCACACCCATCAAACCATGTTGCATCCAGTCATAACATATGTACTTCAGATTCTGTGAAATCGAATAGTGCTTCTCATCCTCTAGCTGTTTATTCACTTAGTATTACCTGCTGTTACACAGATAATTCAATTGATTCTAAAGGCAAATTTAACCATAATGGATGTACAGCAAAAGGTGTTTGGCTGGTTCCCCTTAAACAGAATTATTTGGATCTTTATTTTGCTCCTCCAGAGTGTTTAGGATTTTCATGTACATTTGGACACGACTGTTTATTTCTTTTTGGTGGTCTTACTGGCTCAGATGATATTAAACCAGATGAAGATGTGAATTCGCCTTCAACAGCAACCAATGTATCAATAAGTCGAAATAACACTGAACATAACCGCCGAGCTAATAACTTGTCTACTTCTTCATCATCCAGGTCTTCTTTAGTAAATGGATCGCTTACACAAGGCTATATTACCTCTCGTTTAAATTCAACAGATACAGTTCACCCTAATCCTTTAGGTATCGCTCAGTTTTTTATTCTGAGTGCTCGTTCACTTGCTGGGACGATAGTTTAATGGGATTATTTCTTTGGAAGAATAATATAGTTTAAGCTATAAACATTTTTTGTGTGTTTTGAAATCCCGTTAAGTAAATTTCTATCACAACTTTTATTTAATCTCTAAATTAGTAACGCACATGAAATGTTTAATTTTAATTTATTTGCATATGTTTTATGTTTTTATTTCTTTTTGTGTACAAATTTTAACACTATTTTCAATCCTTCTTTCGATTCGCTGTATATAAATGAAATGTATATAAAATATCAAATGTCTATATATATATATATATATATATATATATATATATAATCTTCATTCGCATATTTTATTTTTAATGTTCTTTTGACTAACTTAAGTATTTGATATTTCCTCAACTACTTTTTGAAAATTTTTATTTGTCATCTTTCATTTCTTTCATTTATCTAATTTGCAAACACAAGTCAGTGTCTTCTGTTCTAATGTGTATGTTTTTAGAAATCATTTGATTTTTTTTATAAATGTTAGAACACTATTCTTGCTTGGTTATCATTGTTGCTATTTATCATTGTTATTATTATTATGATTGCTTTATGTAAGAGCAAAAAGAAACATTTTATACCTGTCAATAGGCTCTAATTCATTAGAGGTAACCAATCCACTGTACTCCTATTTTAAAATAAAATACTGTCAACAGTCGGTCATCTGATTTATTCTAACTGTCAGATAGTAGTAGTGTACTCAACTAAACTACATTTGAAACAATTAGTTCCGTTTAGGAATTTAGATAAAGTAATAAGAATACGTAATTTGTCTGAATCGTGTAATGAATTTGCGCAACACATTTCGAACAATCTGATCACACACGGACTTGTCATAGAAATATATATGAAATTAATAAAGAGGTGAGAAAATAGACTTAGGTCAAGTTAAAGGGACATATTCAAGCTCAAAATAACAAAGAAGACCACTAAACTAAATAGAAGAGGTGCTAGTACATCTGCTATGGTATTAAAACAAAATTTACCAAGGAAGGTTTAATGTGATGACGAATTGTTTTTGAACGCATAAAGGTGGTTTAAACTTTCTAATCGCTAGGGCTTCCACAAACTTTAGGATACGCCCCAAACCCGTTTTATAGATAGGTTTAAAAGATCTGTTAACATCAATTTTATGTCCTGTCTCTCTCTATGTCCTGTCTATAATATGTTCTCATCGTTAATGGGTTCTGAAGATTCCATTTGTTTCTGGAGCCACTTAGGAATATGCTCAACTTTTTATGCAGCTGATATCATAATAATAGAGAATGTAAAGCCATTATATCTATCTAAGCCCATCGAACATGCGAAAAAATGACGTCACATCCCACTGTGTTTACCAATTTGAATGTACATGTGGACACATACATAGGGAGGACTCATCGATCTCTGCAAGTAAGGGCTTCAGTGCATATTCCTAAATGGCTCCAGAAACAAATGGAATCTTCAGAACCTATTAACGGTGGGAACAGGAGACCTAACTCCTCTATTGCGAAACATATTATAGAGACAGGACATAAAATTGACGTTAACAGTTCTTTTTAACCTATCTTTAAAACGTGTTTTGGGTCATATCCTAAAGTTTGTGGAAGCCCTAGCAATTATAAAGTTTAAGCCACCTTTATGCGTTCAAAAACAATTCGTCATCATATTAAACCTTCCTTGGTAAATTTTGTTTTGATACCATAGCAGATAAACTAGGTTGTTAGAAGTGCAGGCCGTTTTTCGAAAATTTCGTGCCCAGCCTTCACGGGTTCTATATCATCACGGACCGAAGGTGTTCAAAGTAGGCATTTATTTCAGTACAACAGGATCAAATTAAGCTTGTTTTAGACTGATAACAAGTATCCTACAGGTGTTTCAATCAAACTCTACCTGGAAACATAGAAATGAACTTCATGCCTACTTGAATTTGCAGCATACTGATCTAACATTGTGCCACAAAGATTATTGGTGAAAAATTTTGACAAGCCATTGTAGTAGTTATAGTCTAATAAATCTGTTTATATTTTTCGGTGTTTATATTAAATATTTGTCTTATTATTCCATTTCAGTCCTGTTCTGAGCTATTTATATCAAAGAGATAGTGTGAGTATAAGGTTCAATCTAATCATATGATTAGATCAATACCGCCTGTTCAAAATATTAATAAGGCTAATAATAAGAGGAATTAAGCTGACTGATTGTTGTTAGTTTTCTGCCTTCAGTTTAAAAGCTATGAAAATAACAAAATAAAGAGTTGAGATTAAATCATTCTCAGTATCTTAGTATTTGTTTTTTGTCATATATGAAAATGTGTAAACATCCAGATGGGTAGAAAAATTTATCCAAGTATAGTTGAGGATTGTAACCACCATGGATATTGTATAATTGACACATGGTGTTGTCTGTTTTCCTATATTATCAGTTGGTTACCAGAAATATATGAAGCTGGTGTCTGTCATCTACGATTGATAGTAATTCGTCAACTACTTTAACACCAACAACGTCAGCTGATTTTATGCCAATCGATGATTCAATGCTGTACTATGAAAATAGTGTATTGAGTTCACAGATGACCAAGACCCCAAAAATTAACTATTATGGGGATTATACGTGTAGTGGAAGCGATGATGATGGTAGTGATGCTTCAGAGTATTATACTGCCATATCACAAATACCATGTTTTGATTATAGACAGTTAAACTCGTGTGAACTAGATATTCTATACTATTTTCCAAGTATTCAATCAAATTTAAAACTGACTGACAGGAATCAGTTATACCAGATCTTGTTATCTCTGAAGCATGTCTTTGACACATTGTTTAGTAGGATTACATTAAATAGTGAAAGAATAATAAACATAGCGATTCACGATAAGGAGTCCAACATATTCAGAACTGATGTCCTTTCAGATTCTCTCTACCTACCAAGATAAATCCTTTGAGTCGATGCTTGTCATTACCTTCAATGAGAAGGATGGTTAATTCAGCCGACGAAACGTGTCATCATCTTAAGACTTTGTATTTTAGTAATATGAACCTTGAAACATTGTATTCATTAGAAGTATGGGAGACAAATACAACTGTCGAAGAGACCGATGAATTTAGCTTATCTCAAGATAATGATGAGAATTCTTACAGCAAAATGAAGGCGGCAACTGTGGCTGGCGGAAGCTGGAGAACAGGTCCAGCAGGCGCGGAAATAATATTTATAGAGAATACCTGTATTTGAGATATCCTATAACTAATCTTTATAACTTGTCAAATGAACAAAACTACTTAGAACGATTTAAGAATAATTGTTCCTCAACGTTATATCTTTCCAAGTCTTATTCGTTATTGTCCGGCTGTGCGTACCAGAGTTTCCAATGTTCTGCTATTAGTTACAGTGGAACTCCGCAAAGTTATACTGCAAGGAATCTGGACGGCGATTTCTTATTGTTTATAAAAATTACATCTACTTATAAGTTATTCAATGAAAATATGGAGAATTATCCTATGAAATTATTACGTACTCAAAATACTCCGAGCAAACATTTAAAAAACACGAAAGAATTACTTAAAAATAGTCCAGACTACAATTACTACTATTACCAACAAATGTCTTCGTCAAATGCCATTCCGGAGGAGTCTTTTAAAGAGCAAGAAGACCAGGAATATTCGCCAGTTAATTATTCACTCACACCTAACGATAGTGACGCATATGAAAATCTTGATAATGAACACCAGAATGATAGTGTTGAATCCAAGCCGGTAAAAGTGAAAACACCTGGGAAGGTAAGTACATTGCGGCCTTCATCTTATTCCGACTTTCGAAAATGTCGACCAAAATTGGAAACTCTTAGTAAAGAAAATATTGAATCTGTTTGTGCGACTAGGGTTGAGTCATTGGAATCTAAACTACTGATGAACTGCCCAGTAGAATTTGCAGCAGCCGAATTAACAGCAAGACGTGCGATGAGGAAAGAATCGTCATTGTATAATAGGAATGCAAAATCATTTGCACTATCGCCAGGTGATTATAAACCTAGTGAAAGGAAACCATCAGTAATTTTCGGTAATTCTGTGAAAGCAGACAAACGAGATTCAGTCCCACTAGCTAGCGAATGTCCAACTTTTTCAGTGGATAACAATCCACTACTGCACAAGGTCAGTCGACCGTCGTTAAATCTAGTTCATCCCGTACATAAGTCATTTCATTCTATTCATAGTAATGGCTCAGTAAGATTAGATGAACTAAATGTTCCAGATGTTTATCCTGACTCAATTTCTCATATTCAAGCTACATCCTGGGCGTCTTTCGATTCGAATGAAATTGGACGAATATTGAAACCTACCGATCTTCCTGAAAGTACCAGTTCAATGACATACGACACCCTTTTGGATAATTTGAAATCTCAAAAACACACGTCTGATGAAGAGGATTTTCAACATCTTTTAGAAAATGATGGGAGTTTTCAATTACACTTGAAATTTATACCAAATGATTTATACTTCACACCACATATACATAGTTGTAAAGTGCGTCAGTTGTTAGATGTCAGTGAAAAAGAACGGCATTCCATTAGGAAATCAGGAAACTTTGTAGAACTGTTGAGAACTATACACGGTCTGAGAAAATTCTTATAGACTGTAAATTATTTTCTCAAAAGTTTGCGGTTGTATGCTTACTTTTAGACGTATATGTTTCATCCAGTTTGTCCATTTCGCAGCTGATGTAGACAAATTATTATTAATTCTATTGTATTTTCGAATTATTCTGTCTTCACTTTAACTTTGAACTTTTTCTTATTTATTAATTGGTCCTTGTTCGGAATGTACTAAATACTTTTAATAACAGCATCAATTATTATATTATTCAGTGTACCATTAATTTTCAGTTTTAGACATTTTTATTTTCGTTTGTATTAACATTCATTTCACAATATATGAAGCGGAACAATGAAAACGTATTTGGTTCTAAGTTGATCGTCTCCTTTATCTTGTTTTTTTTTTGAAAAAAGAAATTAAGAATAGAGTTATTTCGTACATTACAAGATAACTCATTTCTAAGGCTTCGAGCACTAAATGACTGCCTGATGCTGAATAAAAAGACCTTAAACCCATTTAATAAAACATTGAACCTCTTGTAACAGATCAATCTCATTTATTGAATGATTTAACTCGAATGTAGTGATATATATCTGCAAATCAGGATTTGTAAGTTTCATGAAGCAGTACTGAAGACAACACATAGATTGATGTCACATAATCTCAGCTAACAGAATTCCACGGTTGCAGATCAATAAACCTTCAGATAACTCTTCCAAAATGCCGACTACGTGTTATGGTTGCAGCTTATTAAAAGGAAATAAGTAACAACTTGCTTCAATAGAAGTCAGGATAGCGTCATTAAATGACGAAATATTTGTGGGAGGCGTAATACATACGCTGCATTTCGACCACTCTCATCACACATATACCTGTAATTCTAGCCTGCATGAAAACCAAGAAATGGATGGTCAGTCAAAATAAAAACAAATTGAATCGACAAGTAGGTGTGATCATACTGTTCGAAATGTATTGCCCAAATACATTACATTTTCTAATAAATTGCATTTTTAAATAATATTTGGGACCTTGCGAGTGTGTCACGAACATATTCGCAGTGATTTTTTGCTTTGTCATCTGTATGGTAGCCGTGAAATTAATTAAAAGGAGTGGCAAAGCAGCCGAACCAGGTTGTAACACTTAGACAAAGGATAGGAGTGTACTGTCATCACCTTTTAAAGCATCGTCTAACAGACCGTGGGAATACGCAGCCTGCGACTTTATCACACATAATTCACTTTGTTTCTTTTGTTGACAGAAAATTCGTGGTAACTCACTGTTCTACGAATATCATTTAAGGAAGTGATTAAGTGTACCTCTTCTTATTCCGTAAGTAATTTCACTTTTATTTTTCCCCTTTTAATGCATCATGTTACCTTGTACTGATTACTTCTTCGCAGTCACAT
This sequence comes from Trichobilharzia regenti, assembly GCA_944472135.2. Lineage (NCBI taxonomy): Eukaryota > Metazoa > Platyhelminthes > Trematoda > Strigeidida > Schistosomatidae > Trichobilharzia > Trichobilharzia regenti. The sequence goes on from OX235270.1 coordinate 88,814,563, forward strand.
CTTACTAATTTGGTGCTTGAATAATAATTGTGGTTATTCGCCTGCATAAGCAGAAGATCACCGACTCACAGTTTACCATATTATAAATTATTTGGTATTTTGTTAACTTTAAATAGTGCCTCGTGGTTTTTGCATTTGGATACCTCATCTTCTAGGATCTAGGCACATTTATATTGCAGTCACACGTTAGAAACTTTAGTAACTAGATAAATTTTTCACGGCTATGTTAATCCAGGTGTAATATTATGAAAAATCACCCATCCACTCGCTAGGATACGCTTCACGTTTTGCCCTATGCGAGCGAAATAATGCTTCAAATAGTTCTTTATTTGCATTGATTGCTGACGTCATATGACAAAATAACAGTGACAACATGAAAAACGTTTACTCATAATTCACTCATAATTATTTTGAAAGGCTAAATTTTACGAAGTCGATAATGAGTCCAATGATATATTTGACGAATTTTAAGGCAGTATCAACACAAAATTTGAAGAAAATTCTACTTTTTATTGGGAACAGTGTGGATAAAAAAAGTCCACATGATCATGTAGTACACCTGTAACTAGATGTAATAACAAATCATATTGCTACACCTCTATGAAACTGTAACTGACAAGGCGGTTGAACTTTTAGTAAGTCCAGAAGCAATAACCAGACAAGATACCAGCTGTCACTAGGAATGTACTTACGACGGTGTTTGCAAATTATGTTCTGATCAATTGGCAAGTTCACTTCCTTATGCTACTTGATAGATAACATGTAGTTTAAATCCATTATGGGTATATTTTGTTTTGATAAAGTCTCACAGTGTTATACAGTAATGTTTACTGATGACGTTTCGAGCACAATTTATTGCTCATAATCATATCAAGGTAATCACACGACTTCTTAAATTCATTTATACAGTTCCATTGTTTTTCTCTTGATTTTCACTTGATTTGATTGGTAATAGTATTTTCCATATTTCAGGTATGAGTGACGAGTCATTCCTATTGCATGTGTTGGGTGTAGACTCGATGAACAAGGATTCAGTAATCAACCTCTCTCTCCACCTACCTAGATTACTTTTTAGAATTTTAACCCTCTCCCATCCTATTGTGTGGTTGTGTGTTAATGCATGCATTGCAATTGCTGAGCTTTTTTCAAAATTACTTATCTTTTCAGGGTCGACCATTCTTACCTTAGCTAAATTCTTATATTCTGACAATCTGACTACCCCTGATCTACTAGTCTGAACTATGTAGCTGCCCTCACAGTCGTTGCAGGGGATTTTGTAAATTATATTATTTTGTTTAATTGGGTCAACCGACAGGGTCCTTTAACCTACAGAGCTTGTCCCTGAGTGAGTTTGTAGGTTTGAATGCCACCCTAATTCCTACTTTATTTAGAATCCTACGTAGGGTTTCAGATGTCCCTTCTTTATGTGGTGTAACTATAGATGACTTATATTCTCCCTTATTTATGTTATTATTACTAGTTTCACCATTATTTTTATTTTGCTTTTGGTCTTTAGTGATCTTCCTAATGAATTTTAAAGGATAGTTATTTAACACTAATGCCTCTTCTATCTGTTTTGTTTCATCATTTAGGTCGTTTTTTATGCTACTTAGTGCTACTGCTCGGTTCGTTAAACACTTAACTAAGCCTGCCTTAACAGTTAACGGATGAGATGAATTAAAGTCTAAATATCTATTAGAATGAGTTGATTTTATGTACACACTAGTGTGCAGTTTACCTTCTTCTATTTGTTTTATTTTACAATCTCAAATAGCTAATTCTCCTTATTCATTTCCCGATTCAAATGTGATTTTTAACAGTCGATGTTTAAAAAGTCATATCATTCCGAAATATTTACATCTACCTACTCCAATTACTTCAACATGTATACTAACGCAAGATCTAATACCCAAAGCTTCTATATTATTCGTTCCGCGTAGGCCAAAGACAAAGCAAAACACGAAAATTGATCGTCCAAAGTACGAAGTATATTTTGGGACCAAAATCGTAGTACAAATACGATTGATTAACTAGCTAGGGAACGTGCACGAACAACCGAATATAGAATAGAAGGCGTGCCAAATGGCGATGATGCTTGACTATGAGCCTTCAGCTAAACAAACCGACTTAAACAGTTAGGGTCAGCATCCAATGTTCAGTGATGAACGCTGTGGCTAATAATTCTGAGGTGCTAACTACCGCTACAAGATTTCACATTCGTCCGATCACATGGTGAATCATAAAGTGATTTCTATTTTAGAGTGATCCCTACCACCTCCCAGTGCAAAATGTGTGAAAAGTTTTTGTTGGATTTGTTTGAGAAAGTTTCGGTTTTACGACCGAAAAT